>CM076854.1:39149298-39749298 GCA_039519185.1 Astragalus membranaceus | reverse complement strand
GTATTTTCTCATTTTTAAAAGTATACTGTCATTTGAGTCTATTCGCGTACGCATTTCATTCCCATGGTACGCATGTCACTTCCATCAGGTGTGTGTTGCTCCTAATTAATGGGGCGTGTTTATTTAGATACGCGTGTTTATTTGAGTACGCGTGTTTATTCTCGTTGTGTGCATTATTTTGCTAATCAAGTGCGTGTTTGCCGTGCGAGAGTCATTTAATTGTGCGTTTTGCTCGAAGGTTGTTAGCAATTTAGCGTTATTGTTATTTGTTTCGTTATTATTTTTGGTTAATTAGTAGTTATCCATAAAAAGAAAATTAGTCAAATAGTTGTTTTGCTAAAATCTGTTTTCTTTTATTTATTTAAAATAATACAAAATTACATTTTTTTTGTTTGTTGTTACACATCAAAAATAAAAGAAGTAAGTCAAACAAAAACAAGAGGGCAGAGGCGCCCCCTGCTGCATCACAGCAACCCAAAAGTCAGAAGGTCAGCAGAATGGACAAAGAGAAGAAGCCAAATTGTGGCAGCAACATGTCTCAGCAGCAGATTTAGCATTGTCTAGCTCCAAAGCTTAAAATAGGCAAAGTCTTTGCTGACCTTTTGTTATCCATAGCCTGCACACACATAAACAACGTTTATAACAGTCAAATACACTAAGTTGTGAAAGCACCAGAGGTTGGAGAGGAAGAAAAAATTGCTCAGAATGTTTAGAGCACCAAAACATGAAACATTTTGAGAAAATACAAATCAGAGTTTCAGGAAAAATTGATCACACAGTGCATCAACCTATGCAATTTCAGTATAAATACACACTCAGTCACAACAAAAAAGGGGAGGAGAACAAACAGTAACACAGAGGGCAATACACACGACAGACAGCAATATACAGAGAGACAAAAACAAAGACACAAAAATAATAGAAAGAAATCATATTTTCAAGATATAGAGCAAGCGGATTCGGTTCAAAGGAGAAGAGAAAAGCAGTTTGCCCACCGAAACTAGGTTAGTTCCTGAACTTATTTAACCATTTTTGTGTCTCAATTTTCTCTACTCACATAAATGATATGTAGTTTTTTAGTGTATAGAAACAGAAGCAAAAAATTCTTTTGAAGAAAACATGTTCCTTGTTATCATTTTTTCTGTAAACACGTGTGATGATAGACCGTGGAACTTCAAGAAAAAACATGTTCTTAGGGTCAGCATACTTAACAGTAGCTTGAAGCTCGGGATAACCTTTCTGAGAAGCAGAAAATAGGTTAGGGTCTGATTTTTTTGTTTAAGTAAAAATGGAGAGCAAAAAAAAACAACATTGTTGAGGTATCATAAGGGAGAGACAGAAGCTGACCAACACGTTTTGTTTTTTTTAAAAGAAATATATAGTGTAAAATAAAAACTAACCTTAGGATCAAAACAACATAAAAATAAAGCAGAGGAAGAATGGAATGGGGGGAACCGAAAAAAAAAAGAAACAAAAAAAAAACATATTAGAACTCACCTCATAGTCCGGCCACCGTGGACGGCGGCCGTTGGCCGTGAAACACCTCCTCCGGTTGTCAACCACCACCACCACTCAAAAAAACGCCACTGTCCAACGCCAAACCGTACCCCCTCCTCCACCATGAAACCACCACGAAACCACCACGAAACCATCGCGAAACCACCACGAAAGCACCCCAACCGCCGTACGCACCAACCACAGCGCCACCACCCACCGCGCTACAAACAGCCACCCACCGAAGCACCACCGTAAAGCCAAACCACACCACCAACAGAAACTAGATCTAAGAAGAGAGGGGGATCGATTCGCGGAGAGGGAGAAACGGCGGCGAGGAAGTGAAAGATCACCGTGAGAGGGAGAGAGAGTGAGACGGCGCAAGGGAGAAAGGGCGACATGGTGGAGAGAAGAGAGGGAGGCGGATGCGCCGTTGGAGAAGAAAGGAGTTGGGATTTTGTGAGGGGAGTGGGGATCGGCCGCACAAGGAGGGAGAGAGAGAGAGAGAATTAGGTTTTGGACATTTTAGGGAGTGGGGCGCCGTGGAGAAGGGAAGAGGAAATTTAGGGTTTCCATTTTAGTTTAGGTTTATATAGTATAAACGCAGGGGCAGTTTGGTCTTTTCACATTTTTTATTTTTTCAGATTTCTATTCGCACCCCTCGTTTTACTCAGCGCCCCCCCCCCCCTTTTGAAAGCCCACGATTTCTCTTTTTGATGAAACGGACCAGCCCATCAGAAAATAAAAAACGCAGCCCAGCTTACAAAAACAAGCTGGGCTCACTATCTGCACCCCAGTTTTAATAATAAACCCCTCCTTTTATTTACACCCTTATTTTACTACTACACCCCCGGTTTCTTTTTTTAAATTTCGTTTCTTTCCCCTAAGTGAACTTTTTTTTTCATAAACTTTTTTTCCCAAATAATGGATAAATTTTTCCCTAAACAGGAATCAATCCTATTTCGAAAACTCACTAAAAAGATGAAAGAACAAAAACCTTTTCCTTTCTAAAATCATTTTCAACCCATCGTCGCTAGTGGTTAATCAGAACCTTTGTTCGTCTAGCCATTGGTGGCGATGTCTTTTTCCCCAAAGAACAGCAAGCGATGATCACTCATAACCTTTGTTAGCTTGATCAGTCGCGCCAATCAATCTCTTTCGAAAACCACTTTCAAAAAGGCAAATAAAAAACGGGTTGCTATTAATAGTCATTCAGAACCTTTGTTCGTCTGACTGGTGGTAGTGACTCTCATTTTCAAGAGTACTTAGCAGTGATTACCCATAACCTTGGTTAGTTTAATCATTCACTAAATGCTCGTCCTATTTCGAAAACTCACTAAAAAGATAAAAGACAAAAACCTTTTTTCAGGATAAAGAAGAACTACGTAGCTTTGAGTTCTCCATCGCACCGGGAGATATGTAGGAGCGGGCCATGTCCCGTCAAGCGTTTTTTTTAAAAACCCTTTTTTCCCCCTTTTTTTTCATAATAAATAAAGATTTTCATTAAGAATTTTTCAATAAGAAGTAGAGAGGAAAAATTAAGTATTTTCAAGTCAACACACTAAAACCACACATTTAATTAAAGGTTCCCTCTCAGTAGAGAGGACGTGTGGGGTGCTAACACCTTCCCCGTGCGTAACCGACCCCCGAACCCTATTCTCTAGTTTTGCAAGACCAATCGCTTTCCAAAAAAGGTTTTCCTAATATTTTCCTTAATAAATATTGGCGGCGGCTTCATTGTCTTAGGAAAAGTTGTGAACGAGGAAGGTTCTCCCTCGGGGACTTTTTCGGGCGCAACAGCTGGCGACTCTACTGGGGACTAAAAAAGAAAACCTTGTTTTAAAAAGTGGGTCAAGCCTAATTAATTAAGTGTGTGATTTGTGTGATTGATTTGAATATCTTGTTTTGCCTCTATGTCACCTAGGCTTGTTTGTATGATATTGAACCCTAGAGTAGACGACATGCTATTGTCTGGACTGTTCTGGATTTTCATTTGCAGGTGGGGTAGTTTTTAAGGAAATGCCCTTCGCACACACACACACACTTGTACCTTGAGATTATATGATTAGAGAAAGAGACCATAACCCAGGTCTGTTAGGGTACCTTAGGATGAGTGGATTCGAGTAGTGGGAGCCCATCAGGACCTTTGTCTATTTGGTTACTCGCGAAAGTTTCAATCAAAGTTGTACTCATTCATGATGCTTCGTATCTAGCAGTTTGCTGCATTTACGGGGATTTTCATGAGAGGGACTGTGGCTCTGATGACCTTTGTGAGGGTGTGAATAGAGCTACATGAGAAGATTATCCCTAAAATACCTTAGATCATAGGTTCTACCCCCTTTTAGGTCACAAGGGCTTTCCAAATTGTGTGTTGCATCGTTGCATTCAGTTTAATCAATTTTTCCTTCAGAATTTTCGAAAATCAAAAAAAGATATGCTTTTCCTTTTCAATAAACGCCTATATGAGGTGGTATATAGTGTGAAAATTTTCAAATCACCACCCGTAAATATCCTCTTTCTGTAAAAACATGAAAAGAAGCATCATCGTATCAGGCATCATGGCATCATCGCATCATTACGTCATTTGCATCATCTGCATTAAATAAAACCCAATTTTGAAAATCATTCATCACGTGTCTAAGCTGTTTGCTGGGATTGTAAAGTAACTTGGAATCTTGTCTTAGGCGGGAAAGATAAAGCAACATGGGATCAAGAAGCGAGATTGTACTTAATTCAAGGTTCCCGGTTGTCAGGAGAATAGATGTAGAGGGTTTGAAAGAGTTTGTTTCCTAGATGGAGTTAGAAGAGAGGGATCTATTCGGGAAGGCTTATGGTAACCTCCTCAGATTGTTACAATTAGATGTCCAAGAGAGCGCTATTATGGCCCTGAGCCGATTCTATGATCCGGACATTCGATGCTTCCTCTTCAAAGACTTTCAATTATCACCAACTCTCGAGGAGTATGAGCAGATTCTGGGGTTCTCAAAGTCAGAGTTAGCACCTTACCAATATCAGAAACATCGGTATTCAGACCAGAGACTCTCTTTGTTGTTGCAAGTCAGTGTGAAGGAATTAGGGCTTCATAAGGAAAAGAAGAACCGTATCAGGGGTTTCCCACTAAGTTATTTCGAAGGCTTATTGAAGTTTTATGCCCAGTATAAAAAGTGGGGTCCTTTCAGGCAGCTGTTAGCCCTAACTATTTTCGGGATCGACCTTTTCCCTCAGGTCGAGAAGTTCATTGATGAGGCCGCTATTGGGCTTTTTCTAGCATTCATATGTAAAGAAAATCCGATTAACCCTGTACCAGCAATCCTTGCAGATACCTACTATTCCTTCACTCATCACTGTGTGTTAGGAAAGAAGAAGGTTGCTTGCTCTTTCCATGTTCTCTACACCTGGTTCCTCAACCATGTTGTCACTCATAAGACGAAAGCTGCAGACTTAGTAGAATATGCCCTGTGTTGTGATGTAGAAGCCAGAAGTGCACGAGAATGGGTGCACACTTTAAAGAATCTCAGTGCTCTCAAAGTCTGTTGGTTCAATCATCCGTGTTGGAAAGATAGGCCTTCAATACTGTTCCAGTGCGGCGATTTCCAGAATGTACCCTTAATGGGAACCCAAGGCTGCATCAATTACAATCCTTCTCTCACCATCAGACAGCTTGGGTCTCCTATGAAGAATGCACCCACTAAAGACATGTTGGCCCCAATCTTTCTCGATAAAGAAGATCCAAAGAACCAAGGCTTGCTTCAGAAAATTTCAAAGGCTTGGGAGGGTGTAGTTTACAAGGATAAAGAGGAGATCACAAAGAAAACGGATGATGTTACTTTCTACCAATGGCTTCACCAAAGAATTCAAAATGTTGGCCCGCCTCGTCAGAATTCATCGTCAGTTGGGAAAGAAGTCCCAGAGCTTCACGTTCCAAGTCTCAAAGAACTAAGTGAGGTCAAATCTGCTTTGATCAAGGTAGAAGAAGAAAAGAAAGTCTTACAAGATGAGTTGGGGAAAGTAATTTCTGAGAAGAGAAAGTTAGAGAACGAGAACGAACGCAAGGCCGAAGCTCTCAAAGAAAGCAGCAAGAAGCTTAAGAAAGAAGAGGAAACTAATCAAAAAATGAAGGAATATCTGAAAGGTGCCAAAGATGAGTTGAAAAGATCGAATGCCAAGGTGGGTGAGGCCATGGTTAGAGCAAACGAATGGAGGAAGTTGTTCAAGAAGTCTGCGCAAAGTGAGAGAGCTGCAAAGGAATCACTAGGGGAATTCAAGAAAAAGTCTCAGTCTGTGAAGTGTGAGCTTGAAAGTCAAATAGGGTGCATCAGACAAGATAGAGATGCAATTGTGAACATCCTTAGAGAGTATCAGCAGGCTTTAAGGATGGAGCAAGAGAATTCAGATGAGCTAAGGAGGAATCTGAGTCACATCAGTGATGCTTACCGACAGGTAAAAGAGGAGAGTCAGTACTGGGAATATCGTCTTCTCGAGCTAATGGGTAGGATTGAAAAGCAAGAGATCATAGTTGAGATGAGGGCAGAAATTCAACAGTGGAAGAACAAGTTCTCCAAATTGGCATGGTTGGCTAACCAGGCGGTGAGGGATCTTCCCAAGAGGTTGAGAAAGGCGGAAGCTGAGATGCTGCCTTACAACACTCCGGTGCGAGTATATGAATTCGTGGAGTACTGCAGGTCTCAGACTGAGGAACTCATGGAAAGGGCAAGAGAAGCTGCTGCGGCTAGCAAAAAGGAGAAGAACCAAGAGAACATGAAGGCGATAGGTTTTTAGATTTAAATTTTCCCTTTTTTAGAATGTTCACTAGGAAATTGTAATTTTTCTTTTCTTAAAGAATGTTGTGTTTTTCTTTTCAAAGTGTTGTATTGCACATTTAAGGATATTGTATCTTGCTCTTGGAATGATTAAAGATATGATGCTTGAATGAAGTACGTTTATCTCACTTGTTGATCCCAGCCGCGTTATGTTCTTGAAAATATTTGAATATACACCTATGACAAGAGCAAGTTGCACTGTGATTCCCGGCAATAAACAACAAATAACATAAAAAAAATCATGTGCATTACATTGCATTCATTAATTTGCTCCTTTGCTTATAAAAATGTTTTCAATTCGAACCAGAAGATAAGGCAAGCTGGTGCGACCACATCCGCATTGGACACGTTCACAGGTCAGAGGAATGGCAATCTTAAGTGACCCCGATCAACCTCAGCCAGAGAATCAGAATCCTCCAGCTTCAGGCTCAGAGAATGGAAATGGAACAGGCCAAGGCCCCGAGGTGCAGAAATAGAACCATTCAGCTCCTGATGTCTCCGGTCAAGGTGATCCTGAGTTGAGAAATGAAATGAATGCCATGAAGGCACGGATGAGCGAGATGATGAGACTCCTGTTGTCCTTGAAGAATGGAAATGGCTTTCAAGCTGCTCAGTGGCCTCCTTATGGCCTTCCTTTGGGTTATAGTCCTCCAAATCAAGGGGCTAACCCAGGAGCTGGTCCCGTGGCAATAGATGAGAATGTACAGCCATCGTCTGTCGGGTCAGAAGGAATGACTGGTGAACCCTAGGTTCAGATCCCGCATCCAATTGTTATACCTCAGCCTCCTCCTCAGAACCTCACTCCACAGCCAGCTGCCTTTCCACAGACCCAAGGCTTCGTATCCGGAAACTCCGTTTACCCTCAGGTTCAGCACTCAATGCCTCCACCTCCTTATGGTGTAAGTCATTCCCCTCAAATCTATTCCGCTGAGCACCAACAGACCAAAGAGCAGTTCCAGATGTTAGAAGAAAGACTGAGAATGATTGAAGGCTTTGGCTCCAGGGCAAGGGAGGCCAGAGACCTATGCCTTATTCCTGATGTAGTGTTGCCGCCAAAATTCAAGGTCCCCGATTTTGACAAGTACAGAGGTGCGACCTGCCCAAAGAGTCACTTAACGATGTATTGTAGGAAGATGTCTACCTACTCCCGTGATGACAAATTGCTGATCCATTGCTTCCAAGATAGCCTTGCCGGGGCATCCCTTAATTGGTATATGAAGTTAGAGCCATCCCAAGTCCGCTGCTGGAAGGATTTAGCAAATGCATTCCTCAAGCAATATCAATATAATACGGACATGGCGCCGGACCGAACACAGCTGCAGAATATGAGCAAGAAGGAAAATGAATCATTCAAGGAGTACGCCCAGCGATGGAGGGCTTTGGCCGCACAATTCACACCTCCTCTTTTAGACCAAGAATTGGTTTCTATGTTCATGGAAACCTTACCACCGCTATATTATGATCGTCTGATCAGCAGTGCATCATCCAATTTTTCAGATGTGGTGATTGTGGGAGAGAGATTGGAGAACGGATTGAGAAGTGGAAAGATTGCACAGGGGTCCACAAGTAACACAAGTTCCCAAAAGAAGTCATTCCCCGGCTTTCCCAAAAAGAAAGAGGGGGAAACCAATACCATCACTATCAGCCCACCATACCAGCCACCCAACATCCCAATCCCCACTCCCACACAAACAGCCCATCCATTCCAAAACAACAACCAAAGCAACCACCAAAGAACCTATCAAAACAGAACAACCTTTGACCCAATTCCCATGTCATACATAGACCTATTCAACTACCCCATCACCAATAAGCTCATCAATACAAGACCCATGAAACTTGTTCAACCACCTTACTTCAGAGGATACAACCCCAATAGTACCCGTGCTTTCCACGAAGGGGCAGTTGGGCATGTTGTGGAGGATTGCAAAGCCTTCAAGATAGTGGTGCGGGACTTGATAGACAAAAAAGGCATAACTTTCAAGCAGGAGGATCCAAATATCACGACTAACCCGCTGCCTGGTCATGGGAAGCATGCCACTAATGCAATCATGAATATGAAAGAGCAGTCCCTAATCAAATCAGTAGAAGGTATTCAGACTCCCCTAGAAGTCATTCATGCAAAATTGTGCAAATGCGGGATTATTAGGATGGGTTGTGTTCAGAAAGGATTTTGTGCTAATGTCAGCTGTGTGGGAGCATGTGAAGCATTCAAGGTGGTGTTACAGGATCTGATGGACCGCCACATCATCCAGGTGGGTAGAGGAGGATGTTCTTACCCTCCAATCAGAAGGGGGCAGAGATGTGCAGAGACCTATCGAGGTGCCATACAGTCAGAATTCGGCTGTGGCAAGACCAAAGACTATTGTGATCCCAGTTCCAGCTCCTAGCCAGAAGAACACTGATGTCCCATGGAGCTACAGTGTGCCAATTCCAGCTCCGAGATCTCAAGCTGCCCTTGACATCACCAATATTGCAGGAAGTAGTGGGGTAACTAGAAGTGGGCGTGTGTACGTTCCCCAAGCTCAGGAAGAGGGTCCTTCTAAGGCAACAGAAGAGAGAATCCGAAAAGGAAAGAATGTAGAGCCGGAGCCTATGATAAATAGGAAGGTGTCAGACCCAGAGGTTGCTGAATTCTCGAAGATAATGCGGCAGAGTGACTACAAAGTGGTGGATCACCTACACCACATCCAGCCAAAATTTCCATCATGTCCCTACTACTAAACTCAGAAGCGCACCGTGACGCCTTGGTTAAAGTACTAAATGAGGCCCATGTCGCCCAAGATATTACTGTTAATCTGTTGGATGGTATAGTTGGGAACATCGTTGCTTCTAATTACATTACTTTCACTGATGATGAACTCACCCCAGAGGGGAAGGGGCACAATAAGGCGTTGCATATCTCAGTGAAGTGCGGTGAATATACACTCTCCAGGGTTCTCATTGACAATGGATCCTCATTGAATGTTATGCCCAGATCAACAATGAACAAGTTAGAGGTGGATTGTTCCAACATGAAACCCAGCTCAACCCTGGTCAGAGCCTTTGATGGGTCTAAGAAAGAAGTCATAGGGGAAATGGAGTTCCCAATGCAAATAGGGCCTGAGATGTTCTATGTAACTTTTCAAATTATGGATATAGAATCGTCATACAGCTGTCTCTTGGGGAGACCTTGGATCCATGCAGCAGGCGCTGTCCCTTCAACACTTCACCAAAAACTCAAGTTTGTAGTCGACGATAAGGTTGTAGTTGTCTCTGGGGAGGAAGAGTTCACAGTCAGCAAACCTGTCCCCTTTCATTATATTGAAGCTGCAGAGGAATCCCTCGAATCCGCCTTTCAATCCTTAGAAATTGCGAATGCTGTGTTCGTAAGTGGAGAATCCCCAGTACCCGTACCCAAGTGGTCCAATGCTGATGTTTTGGTAGCAAAAGTTATGCTGAAGAGTGGCTATCAGATTGGGAAGGGGCTAGGAAGATCTGAGCAAGGAATTCTGTCACCCGTACATCTGCAGGAATACAAGGACAGGTGTGGGTTAGACTATGGGCCCACTCCAGCTGATAGGAGAAGAATGGCTGAGGAGAAGCGTAAGAAGAGATTGGCTAGGCTTCAGGGGAGCGAACCCAGATTGATGATGGTCCCCATAGATGACCTCAAGCGGAATTTCAGGAGTGTTGGCATGCTGATCCCTAATCAAATAGCTGTCATCGAGGAAGAGTTAGTTGAAGAAGGCGAGGGTCGGGGCCTGGTTCGTCGCAGTGTTGCAGGAGAAGAAATTGGCAATTGGAAGATCGTCGATTTCCCTGTTGTTTTCATTTCAAAGTAATGATCTTTGTAATGCAAATCCTCTGGCTCTGCCCAAGGCCTTAGGACAGTTTCGTAGGGGCATGCATGTTTTCTTTTAGATATCATCTATCGACAAATTGAAGTTTTGAATTTTCAAATGAATAAAAATAGCCTTTTCGCGTCTTCATTTTGTGTCTCTATTTTTGCTTGTTCATTGCTTTTCTATTCCCGCAAATGCAGATCTAAAATGAATACCTCTGAAAATATTGATGCCAGCGGTCCATATGTTAATTTTGATTACCCCGTTAATCAAGCTGAGAAGGATGCCGAGGATGACTGGGAAACTCCTCCGGAATTGATGAGAATGGTTGAGCAAGAAGAAAAGGTTATTCAGCCACATGGGGAAACTACTGAGATCATCAATTTAGGCACAAAGGGCGAAAAGAAAGAGGTCAAGGTTGGCACTTCAATGAAAAAGAGTGAGCATGAGAAGTTGGTTCAACTCCTGCAGGACTACATTGATGTCTTTGCATGGTCGTATGAAGATATGCCCGGGTTAGATACTGATATAGTGGTGCACAAGCTGCCAGTCAAGCCTGAGTTCCCTCCGGTTAAACAGAAGCTAAGGAGGATGAAGCCTGAGATGTCTTTAAAGATCAAGGACGAAGTGAAGAAACAATTTGACGTTGGTTTCCTAGCCGTAGCCAAGTATCCACAGTGGGTGGCTAACATTGTGCCAGTGCCCAAAAAGGATGGAAAAGTTAGAATGTGTGTCGATTACCGAGATCTGAATCGTGCCAGTCCCAAAGACGATTTTCCCTTGCCCCATATTGATGTCCTAGTGGACAGCACAGCACAGCACTCCCTTTTCTCCTTCATCGACGGGTATTCAGGGTATAATCAGATAAAAATGGCTCCTGAGGATATGGAGAAGACTACTTTCACAACTCTCTGGGGAACGTTCTGCTACCAGGTCATGCCGTTTGGGTTGAAGAATGCCGGCGCTACTTACCAAAGAGCTATGGTCACGTTGTTCCACGATATGATGCACAAAGAGATTGAGGTGTACGTGGACGATATGATCGCAAAGTCCAGAACAGATGAAGAGCACGCTGTTAATTTGCGGAAGCTCTTTGAACGGTTGAGAAAGTTCAAGCTCAGGTTAAATCCAGCTAAATGCACCTTTGGGGTGAGATCAGGAAAACTATTGGGGTTTATTGTCAGTCAAAAGGGGATAGAGGTTGACCCAGACAAAGTGCGTGCAATTCTCGAGATGCCTGCTCCTAAGACAAAAAGAAATTCGGGGTTTTCTCGGAAGACTGAACTACATTTCCAGGTTTATCTTCCAGCTAACTGCTACATATTGTTGCGCCCGAAAAAGTCCCCGAGGGAGAACCTTCCTCGTTCACAACTTTTCCTAAGACAATGAAGCCGCCACCAATATTTATTAGGAAAATATTAGGAAAACCTTTTTTGGAAAGCGATTGGTCTTGCGAAACTAGAGAATAGGGTTCGGGGGTCGGTTACGCGCAGGGAAGGTGTTAGCACCCCACACGTCCTCTCTACTGAGAGGGAACCTTTAATTAAATGTGTGGTTTTAGTGTGTTGACTTGAAAATACTTAATTTTGCCTCTCTACTTCTTATTGAAAAGTTCTTAACGAAAATCTTTATTTATTATGAAAAAGAAAAGGGGGAAGAATGGGTTTTTAGAAAAAAAACGCTTGACGGGACAAGGCTCGCTCCTACGTATCTCCCGGTGCGATGGAGAACTCAAAGCTACGTAGTTCTTCTTTATTCTGAAAAAAGGCTTTTGTCTTTTATCTTTTTAGTGAGTTTTCGAAATAGGACGAGCATCTAGGGAATGATTAAACTAACCAAGGTTATGGGTAATCACTGCTAAGTACTCTGGAAAATGAGAGTCACTACCACCAGTCAGACGAACAAAGGTTCTGATTGACTATTAGTAGCAACCCGTTTTTTTATTTGCCTTTTTGAAAGTGGTTTTCGAAAGAGATTGATCGGCACGAATGATCAAACTAACAAAGGTTATGAGTGATCATCGCTTGTTGTTCTTTGGGGAAAAAGACATCGCCACCAAGGGCTAGACGAACGAAGGTTCTGATTAACCACTAGCGACGATGGGTTGAAAATGATTTTAGAAAGGAAAAGGTTTTTGTTCTGAAAATGATCTTGGTTTGCGAAAGTGACTCTTTTTTGTTACGAAAATAACTCTTTTCTTTTCGTTATGCAAATGCTAAACTTTTTATGGTTGCGCTTGACGAGAATGTGACTCGCTCCTACGTATCCCAAATGGGAATCAAAGCGACGTAGTTCTAAGGAGCCTTAAAAATGGAAGTCTTTTTGTTTTGATTTTGAAAAGTAAAGGGCGTTCATAACGATCAAACTAACAAAGGTTATGGGTGACCATTACTAGAACCCATTTAAGTGCATGTAAAAATCTCTTTTGAAAAGTGAAAGCCTTCATGATGACCAAACTAACAATGGTTATGGGTGGCCATCACTGGCACTTGCTATGACTTTTGATGTTTAAGAAAATATCTTTTGAAATTGAAAGCGTTCATGATAATCAAACTAACAAAGGTTATGGGTGATTATCACTAGTAGCTTATGCATATGAAAACATCTTTTTTTTGAAATTTAGGCTCTTAGGACAACCAAACTAACAAAGGTTATGGGTGATTGTCACTAGTCACCATTTTCATGCTAAACTTTTTAGAAAAGAAAGCAATGAATGCAAATCGAATCCTTAGGCAAGCAACAATCTCATTTGAATTCTTGAGCAAGTATTGGCCTAGACTACACATGTTGGACCATAACACATAAATAGGCAAAGAAGGAATTTGAATTGGGCATTAAGCAAAAATATAAGAGTAGGCAAGATTGAACCTAAATGCACATCTAGTGGAAGATGCTAGGCGAGAACCATACTCAAATATTTCTACAAAACGCAAGGGAATCTAAATGCACATCTAGTGGAAGATGCAATGTAAGGAATGAGCCTATCTAAGTATTAATGATTCCACATGAGAGACATAATATGCCATGAGACAACATTTTATTTCATGAAATGCAAGAGTCAAGATCCAAATCAACACAAATCAACAATCGTTCAAGGGTGAGGAACACCACAAGCACCAAAGCCTCCCTAAGTGCTTGTCAAAACGCTTGAGATGCATTTTTCTTTCAACAACAACAATTATACTAACATATTTACATAAGATGTAACTCGAAATGTAATGAAATGCTTAGTATGCAAAAACAAATTGACGATCTATATTTTTTATGCTAAAACTTTGATGATGATGCTAAGATTCAAGAATATACCTTAACTCCAAGCTAAATAAGCAAGAAATAATATGAATGAGTGCTAAACCACTTGAATTTACTCTTTAACCTTCAACCTTGAGCTTGATTCTAGAGATTTGGAGATGAATCTTTGAGAAGAATGCAAGAATGATGAGGGGGATGTTGAAGTAAAACAAAGGGTGTAAATAGCACTATGGGCTTTTAAGAAAATAAAATAAAAAAAGAAAAATGGGGTTGTATGTGAGTAAAACAGGGGGTGCAATTAGCTGTAGGGGTTGTATCATGAAAAGAGGGGTGCGAACAGTACCAGCCCAGTTTGTCTGTTTTTTTTATTAAAAGAAATGGGCTTCTGAGGGGGTTGTGTTAATGGAAAGAGGGGGGTGTAGAAAGCTTAGCCCAACTCGTTTTTATTCAGCAGGAGGCCCAGTTTTGTTTTTGGAGGCATTGGGCTAATGTAGGAGGCTCTGTGGGTTAAAACATGGGGTGTAAAAGGTAAACTGAAAGAAAAATAAAAAACAGAAACTAATGGACTACCTAAGGCCCATGAGAATTAACCTAAAACTAAAATCATTTCACCATCACTCTCCAGCCGCAGCAATGCAATGCCAGAGGAGAGAAAAAGATTTGAGAAAGGAGAGAGAGAAAGAGAAACGAAGAGAGAGAGGTGGAAGAGGATTTTGCAAAAATGAGAGAGGGACAGTGAGAGAGATACGACGGTGGAGGGGTGGTGTACGGTGGCGGCGTTTTTTGGTGGACGGTAGTGGAGGGAGTGGTGCTCACGGTGGTGATGGTGGAGAGAGAGAGAACCGAAGGGAGAGAGAGGAGAGGGGGGTGCGACGGTGGTGGCGGTGGTTCGCGGTGGTGGATGGTGGTTCGCAGTGGTGGATGGTGTGGTTCTCTCCACTTCTACATTTTTTTTCTCCCTCAATTTCTCCCCCTCCATGTTTTTATTCATCAAATCTCATGGTTCTGGAAGTATTGTTGTGTATGGTGTTGTTGTGAGTTTTTTTTTTGCTTGCTACAGTGCCCCCCTTCTTCCTGTCTGTTTCGTTCTCCCCCTTCTTTTTTCCTTTTTTTTTCTTCTTTTCTCTTTGCTGTGTGTGATGTTGTGATGTTGTTATTATTTTTTTTGTTTCCCAATGTCCCTACGGTTCTTCCTCCCCCCTGTGTGTGTTGGTAAAATTATTTTCTCTGTTTCCCAGTTCCCCTACGGTTCACCTGTTACCTATCACCCCCCTCCTCCCCTTAATTCTGAGTTGTATTTATAGATGAACTTGTATAGGGTTATGTGTTTGTGGAGTCAATTTCATCTCAGCAACTCTGATTGTATTTGTCCAAGTTTTCATGCTTTGATGTATAAAGTGCTATGAGCACAATTTTCTTCTCCCAAGCTTCTGCCTCATTCACGATTTAGGCATATGAGGTGTCTTATTTGACTTTCTCTGCTGTGTAACAGGCTGGAGGCTGGATGCTAGACATGAGATTGAGAGTAGAGAGATGGAGATGTTGTAGATGTGCAGAGCAACTTAGTAAAAAAAAGGCAAGCTAGAGTTTTAGAAAGAAAAGGGAATCTTGACCACACACTAGAATAGCACACTATTATTTTTATAATTCTTTGTATTTTTTATTTTTATTTAATTTTCGTTTTTAATTTTTAATGTGTAAAAAAAAGATTAATAATAATAATATTTAATTCAAAAACAGATTTTTTTTTATAAAGTTTTTTTTTCTTAAAAAGGTTCTACTAATAATAATAAAAATGTGTACATTATTAGGAATAAACATACGCACGCGACGAGACGAGAACACGCGTTTGCAATGAGAATACGCGAGCTCGTGCACCAAAATAAACGCTTGTACACAACGAGATGTGGATCCGCGAAAAATGTGTACATTATTAAAAATCGCACGCACGCACAAATGAGAGGTAACACGCCTATACACAACTGGGAATGACACGCATACACGAGAAAAACAATATTTTGGATTTTCTAGTAAACTTTAAATTAGCCGGACAAAATTAGGGTATGACACATATGAGCCGATTTTCAAATTGCTGTGCAAGAATCAAGAGACTAAGTGGAATGATGATTGCCAGGAAGCTTTTGAGAAGATTAAGAAGTACCTGCAAGATCCGCCTATTTTAATGCCTCCGGTGCATGGCAGACCTTTGATCCTGTACCTGACCGTGCTAGAAAATTCAATGGGTTGTGTGTTAGGACAACATGACGAAACTGGCAAGAAAGAGCACGCAATTTATTATCTGAGCAAGAAGTTCACCGATTGTGAGACGAGGTATTCGTTACTAGAAAAGACTTGTTGCGCCTTGGCTTGGGCTGCTCATCGCTTGAGGCAATACATGTTGAGTCACACCACTTGGTTGGTGTCAAAGATGGATCCTATCAAGTATATCTTCGAGAAGCCTGCGCTTACAGGAAGAATTGCCAGATGGCAGATGCAGTTGTCAGAATATGATCTTCTTTATGTCACTCAGAAGGCCATCAAAGGTAGTGCGCTAGCTGAGTACTTGGCACATCAGCCTATTGAAGATTACCAGTCGATGCAGTGCGATTTCCCAGATGAGGACATTATGGCTTTATTTGAAGAAGGAAGGTCCCCAGAGAATGAAAGGTGGAGAGTAGTGTTCGACGGTGCTTCCAACAGCTATGGGCACGGGGATGAGGCAGTGCTGGTGTCCCCTGACAATTGATTCATACCATTCACTACTAGATTGAGCTTCTATGTCACAAATAATATTGCGGAGTACGAGGCATGTATTCTGGGTATTCAGGAAGCTCTAGACTGGAAAGTTAAAAGATTAGATGTGTATGGAGACTCGGCCCTAGTTATCCATCAAGTGAACGGAGATTGGGAAGCCAGAGATCCTGAGTTGATACTGTACAGAGACTACATCCGAGAATTGGTTGAGTCCTTCGAAGAAATCACATTTCAACATCTTCCTCGCAGAGAGAATCAGTTGGCTGATGCACTGGCCACTTTAGCTTCAATGTTTAATATCAATTGTGATAAGAACTTGACCCAGATCAGAATCCAGCATCGAGGTTTGCCGACACACTCCTACTCCTGCGCAGCAATTGAAGATAGCGGAGATGATAAACCTTGGTATCATGACATCAAGCAGTATATCCTGAACAGAGAGTATCCTCCAGGGGCATCGGAAAATGATAGAAGAACACTTAGAAGACTGTCAATGAATTTCTTCCTGAGTGGCGAGGTGCTTTACAAGAGGAATCATGATAAGGTACTCCTTAGGTGTGTGGCAAAGGAGGAAGCAGAAAGGATCATGAGAGAGGTGCATGAGGGCTCGTTCGGAACTCATTCCAACGGGCATACTATGGCAAGGAAGATATTAAGGGCTGGCTACTATTGGCTGCAGATGGAGGCAGACTGCTAAAGTTTTGTAAGAAAGTGCCACAAATGCCAGATTTATGCCGACCACATACACATGCCACCGGCTTCATTAAATATCTTGACTGCACCCTGGCCATTTTCAATGTGGGGCATGGATGTCATTGGTCCCATAGAGCCCAAGGCGTCAAATGGGCAGTGCTTCATCCTAGTTGCAATTGATTACTTCACCAAATGGGTTGAAGCCGCTTCATATTCCAGCATAACCAGTTCTGTGGTTGCCAAGTTTGTAAAGAGAGATTTCGTTTGTCGCTATGGGCTTCCAGACAAGATTATGACAGATAATGGCAGCAACCTAAACAGTAACATGATGAAAGAATTGTGCATAGAGTTTAGGATCAAACATCATAATTCTTCTCCATACCGTCCTATGATGAACGGGGCAGTCGAAGCAGCCAATAAGAATATTAAGAGGATTATGCAAAAGATGGTAGTAACCTACAAAGATTGGCACGAGATGCTTTCTTTTGCTTTGCACGGGTATCCTACCTCAGTGCGTACTTCAACCGGGGCAACTCCCTTCTCTTTGGTGTATGGGTCGGAAGCAGTCATCCCTATTGAAGTTGAGATACCCTCCCTACGGGTGCTAATGGAAACCAAGTTGGAAGAAGAAGAATGGGTCCAAGCTCGTCTGGATCAGCTGAATCTCATTGAGGAGAAGAGAATTGCTACCCTGTGTCATGGCCAGTTGTACCAACAAAGGATGAAGACAACTTTCGACAAGAAGGTTCGTCCCCGAGAATTCAGCGAATGAGACCTAGTGCTCAAGAAAATCCTGCCTATCCAAAAAGATTCCCGGGGAAAATGGACCCCTAATTATGAAGGACCTTATGCGGTGAAGAAAGCATTCTCTGGAGGGGCATTAATCCTCACAAAAATGGATGGTGAAGACCTCCCACTCCCAGTGAACTCAGATGCAGTCAAGAAGTACTATGCCTAAAAGAAATATATAGAAAAAAAGAGAAAGATGATCCAAGCAATAATTAGCTCGCTAGGTTGAAAACCCGAAAGGGCGGCCTAGGCAAAATTGAGTGACCCGGTGGATTGAAAACCCAAAAGGGCGATCCAGGCAAAAATTAGGGTCAGAAAAGTTGGACATAAAAAGAAAAGGGGCAAGCAGTGCTTCCAAAAGCTTGGATAAAAGGGTGATCAAGGCTATAAGTATGAGCGGTTGGCATTGAACGCTCCAGAGACAAAGAATATTCATAAGATCTGCTGCGTCCATTCTCCTTTTTCTTTTTCTTAGTTTCAGGAAAATTTCCAATGTACCCTTTTCAGTCAGCGTGACATTCTGCGCGTCTGACTCCCGTATGAATAAAAGTCCAAATTTTTCACTCTATCAGTTTGCTGTCTTATCATTGCTTTCTTTTCATTGCTGATTTTAAACTACGTTTAAGATCATTGCGAAATTTTTGAAAATGACAACAAAAAGAGACGATCTTTCAGTCAAGTAAGCTCACAAAAATTAAATAAGAAGCGCCGATTGCATTAAAACAAGAGGACGAAGCTCGGCTCCCGAATAATTATCATAGACAATCATGGTGTCTCATAACGCAAGTCCCGCGAGTGGATCGGACCAGCAAAGGAAAAGCCAAAAGAGCAAAAGAGCAAAAGAGCACAAAAAGAAAAATATATATGAAAAAAAAAAGAAGAAGAGAAAAGAAAAGGTTGAAAAAGCAAAAGAGCAATAAACAAACAAAGTCATGCATTACATTCACCAAGCATAAAATCATGCACTCATCAAACATAGAAAATAATAATAATAAAGTAAAGAAAAGAGAAATTCAGGCATTTGCATTACATTCATCATAAGAAAAAGAAAAAGAAAATGGCAATCATGGCATTTGCATTGCATGTATGGGCTCATTTTTCAGCTGCAAACAAGTGAGAGAGGATAAACACCGCAGTGTTAATGCTCGCCTTCAGATTCCAGAAAATGCTCCCCCAAGTTGGGAGTTCAAAAAAAAAAGAAGAAAAGAGAGAAGCAAAAAAAGAAAAGAAAAAAGAGAAAAGAAAAGAAAGCGCTCAGGCGCGCATTGCGGATTGGAGCCCAGAAAGATCATCGCTCCCTTCTGCCCAGGTCTCACATCGTGTACGAGCAACGCGATGGACCGCGGCCCCATGTGAGGTTCAACGGAATAGTTGTATCAGCCTAAGATACAGTGGACGCCGTACATTGATCAGTATATCAATTCTGGAGCTGATAACGATCCCCCCGGTCGCTCGAAAAGGCCAACAGGAAGCGTGCTCCTCAAAGCCACGTGCAAACTCGGATTCGTCAAGAGTTCGTTTAAGGATTACAGGACTTAGGCAGCCTGGGCAATTTACCGCTTTCTGCATGCAAGTGCCCATTTTACCTTTTCTGTCTGCACGCAAGTGCCCATTTTACCTTTTCTGTATCCACGCAAGTGCCCAGTTTACCTTTTCTGCCTGCATGTCAGTGTTCATTTACTGTTTCTTCATCGACGCTCCAAGTGTTGATTCATAAAAGAGGAGAAAAAGAAAAAGAAAATTCGGGTTTCACCAAGTAGGCAAAATTGGAATAATTTCTGAATTCTTTATTTCTATTTTATCTTCGAAATATGTCTCGGCCAATTCATATTTCTTGGTAAAATCCAAATAAAGAGGGGCAGCTGTCATACCCCAATTTTGTCCAACTAGTTGAAAATCAAATAAATTTGTTTTTCGTAAAAGTCCGATTTTAATCAGTATTTTCTCATTTTTAAAAGTATACTGTCATTTGAGTCTATTCGCGTACGCATTTCATTCCCATGGTACGCATGTCACTTCCATCAGGTGTGTGTTGCTCCTAATTAATGGGGCGTGTTTATTTAGACGCATGTTTATTTAGATACGCGTGTTTATTTGAGTACGCGTATTTATTCTCGTTGTGTGCATTATTTTGCTAATCAAGTGCGTGTTTGCCGTGCGAGAGTCATTTAATTGTGCGTTTTGCTCGAAGGTTGTTAGCAATTTAGCGTTATTGTTATTTGTTTCGTTATTATTTTTGGTTAATTAGTAGTTATCTATAAAAAGAAAATTAGTCAAATAGTTGTTTTGCTAAAATCTGTTTTCTTTTATTTATTTAAAATAATACAAAATTACATTTTTTTTTGTTTGTTGTTACACATCAAAAATAAAAGAAGTAAGTCAAACAAAAACAAGAGGGCAGAGGCGCCCCCTGCTGCATCACAGCAACCCAAAAGTCAGAAGGTCAGCAGAATGGACAAAGAGAAGAAGCCAAATTGTGGCAGCAACATGTCTCAGCAGCAGATTTAGCATTGTCTAGCTCCAAAGCTTAAAATAGGCAAAGTCTTTGCCGACCTTTTGTTATCCATAGCCTGCACACACATAAACAATGTTTATAACAGTCAAATACACTAAGTTGTGAAAGCACCAGAGGTTGGAGAGGAAGAAAAAATTGCTCAGAAAGTTTAGAGCACCAAAACATGAAACATTTTGAGAAAATACAAATCAGAGTTTCAGGAAAAATTGATCACACAGTGCATCAACCTATGCAATTTCACTATAAATACACACTCAGTCACAGCAAAAAAGGGGAGGAGAACAAACAGTAACACAGAGGGCAATACACACGACAGACAGCAATTTACAGAGAGACAAAAACAAAGACACAAAAATAATAGAAAGAAATCATATTTTCAAGATATAGAGCAAGCGGATTCGGTTCAAAGGAGAAGAGAAAAGCAGTTTGCCTACCGGAACTAGGTTAGTTCCTGAACTTATTTAACCATTTTTGTGTCTCAATTTTCTCTACTCACATAAATGATATGTAGTTTTTTAGTGTATAGAAACAGAAGCAAAAAATTATTTTGAAGAAAACATGTTCCTTGTTATCAATTTTTCTGTAAACACGTGTGATGATAGACCGTGGAACTTCAAGAAAAAACATGTTATTAGGGTCAGCATACTTAACAGTAGCTTGAAGCTCGGGATAACGTTTCTGAGAAGCAGAAAATAGGTTAGGGTCTGATTTTTTTGTTTAAGTAAAAATGGAGAGCAAAAAAAAAACATTGTTGAGGTATCATAAGGGAGAGACAGAAGCTGACCAACACGTTTCGTTTTTTTTAAAAGAAATATATAGTGTAAAATAAAAACTAATCTTAGGATCAAAACAACATAAAAATAAAGCAGGGGAAGAATGGAATGGGGGGAAAGCGAAAAAAAAAAGAAACAAAAAAAAAACATATTAGAACTCACCTCATAGTCCGGCCACCGTGGACGGCGGCCGTTGGCCGTGAAACACCTCCTCCGGTTGTCAACCACCACCACCACTCAAAAAAACGCCACTGTCCAACACCAAACCGTACCCCCTCCTCCACCACGAAACCACCACGAAACCATCGCAAAACCACCACGAAAGCACCCCAACCGCCGTACGCACCAACCACAACGCCACCACCCACAGCGCTACAAACAGCCACCCACCGAAGCACCGCCGTAAAGCCAAACCACACTACCAACAGAAACTAGATCTAAGAAGAGAGGGGGATCGATTCGCGGAGAGGGAGAAACGGCGGCGAGGAAGTGAAAGATCACCGTGAGAGGGAGAGGAGAGTGAGACGGCGCAAGGGAGAAAGGGCGACACGGTGGAGAGAAGAGAGGGAGGCGGATGCGCCGTTGGAGAAGAAAGGAGTTGGGATTTTGGGAGGGGAGTGGGGATCGGCCGCACAAGGAAGGAGAGAGAGAGAATTAGGTTTTGGACATTTTAGGGAGTGGGGCGCCGTGGAGAAGGGAAGAGGAAATTTAGGGTTTCCATTTTAGTTTAGGTTTATATAGTATAAACGCAGGGGCAGTTTGGTCTTTTCACATTTTTTATTTTTTCAGATTTCTATTCGCACCCCTCGTTTTACTCAGCGCGCCCCCCCTTTTGAAAGCCCACGATTTCTCTTTTTGTTGAAACGGACCAGCCCATCAGAAAATAAAAAACGCAGCCCAGCTTACAAAAACAAGCTGGGCTCACTATCTGCACCCTAGTTTTAATAATACACCCCTCCTTTTATTTACACCCTTATTTTACTACTACACCCCCTGTTTCTTTTTTTAAATTTCGTTTCTTTCCCCTAAGCGAACTTATTTTTTTCATAAACTTTTTTTCCCAAATAATGGATAAATTTTTCCCTAAACAGGAATCAATCCTATTTCGAAAACTCACTAAAAAGATGAAAGAACAAACACCTTTTCCTTTCTAAAATCATTTTCAACCCATCGTCGCTAGTGGTTAATCAGAACCTTTGTTCGTCTAGCCATTGGTGGCGATGTCTTTTTCCCCAAAGAACAGCAAGCGATGATCACTCATAACCTTTGTTAGCTTGATCAGTCGCGCCAATCAATCTCTTTCGAAAACCACTTTCAAAAAGGCAAATAAAAAACGGGTTGCTATTAATAGTCAATCAGAACCTTTGTTCGTTTGACTGGTGGTAGTGACTCTCATTTTCAAGAGTACTTAGCAGTGATTACCCATAACCTTGGTTAGTTTAATCATTCACTAAATGCTCGTCCTATTTCGAAAACTCACTAAAAAGATAAAAGACAAAAACCTTTTTTTAGGATAAAGAAGAACTACGTAGCTTTGAGTTCTCCATCGCACCGGGAGATATGTAGGAGCGGGCCATGTCCCGTCAAGCGTTTTTTTTAAAAACCCTTTTTCCCCCTTTTTTTCATAATAAATAAAGATTCTCATTAAGAATTTTTCAATAAGAAGTAGAGAGGCAAAATTAAGTATTTTCAAGTCAACACACTAAAACCACACATTTAATTAAAGGTTCCCTCTCAGTAGAGAGGACGTGTGGGGTGCTAACACCTTCCCCGTGCGTAACCGACCCCCGAACCCTATTCTCTAGTTTCGCAAGACCAATCGCTTTCCAAAAAAGGTTTTCCTAATATTTTCCTTAATAAATATTGGGGGCGGCTTCATTGTCTTAGGAAAAGTTGTGAACGAGGAAGGTTCTCCCTCGGGGACTTTTTCGGGCGCAACAGTGAGGAGGCCCGATCCATAACCTAGCAAGAAAATCTCCAAACAGAACCTTAGATGCGATTTAGGGTTTCTAGAAAAACCTCTAAATCACATATTCGTAAGAGGGGTTTTGTTAAACATCATCACACCATCATCTTTGTGAAGAACAGAAGCCATTGCAGCTTCAGATCGTTTGATCTGAAGCAGAAACAAGAAGAAGATCAGAGGAAGAAGAAGGCGAACCAGAGAGAAGAAAGAAACAGTGTTCCAGAATCTAGAAATTCTGAGATAGAATTAGGGTTTCGGCTTTTATACTCTGGGTAGTGGAGCGGGTCAAGTGGATCTGCGTGTTGCTACAGTGCCAGTCGGTCTGGGTTCCGCAATACCCTTTTCGGCAGCCAAGCTGGGCTGCACAGGATTTTTGTCACGCTGCGTTGTTTCTGTGGGCTGGGCATTTACTTCTTGCACCTGCTGTGTTGCTGAACACACCCCTGCAGAGTAAAATCAATCAAATAGTGAGAAAATACAATAGGGAGGAGTCTGGCGAATTTCATAGGTGAGTTTCTTGAGTATGATGCTAATAATACATCCAACTTTTGGCATCCATTTATGAGAATCAGAGTTATGGTGGATGTTAGAGAGCCCTTGAGAATATTGAAGCGCATCAAGAAGCAGGGGGGTGAAGCAAAAACTGTCACATTCAAATATGAAAGATTAGAGACATTTTGCTATTTGTGTGGCAAGCTTGGCCATGCTGAGAATGCCTGTGAAGTACGTTTTACTATGGGGGAGGATGATGGAGTAAGGGGATGGAGTCCGGAGCTCCAAGCGGAGAACCGGCGAGCTGGTGGCGGCGCGGTGGCAGGTCGAAGTGGCTGCGTGATGGTAGAGGAAGGGAGTGGGTTAATCCAGCAAATTAATGCTGGGCGTAATTTGGGGGGTAGCTGGCGCGATAATTTAGCGTCTGTTACACAAAAAGAATTTCAAAATTCTAGGCAGAGTGTGTAACACCCTTTTTTCACCCATTGTTTATTCATAAATTATCAGAGTTTTTCGCGCCAAAAGAGTGTCGCATTTTTCAACGTAAAACAAAACCTCGTAGTTTTCTCAAAACATGCAGCGGAACTACTCAACATCGTTAAAAACATCAACAACCGACAAAGTGTAAAGTGCACCAATTACTAAAAGTTTCCACATCAACCAAAATATAATTAAAAACAGTAATCGACCCTTCCCCAAGTGCTACCTATCAGAGCAGACGACACCAGGCAAAAGGAAGACTACAATCTTCACTCGGACTCACCTATAAAGTAACAACCACAAAAAGGGGTGAGATTCCATACAATATAAGAAGTGTATGAAAGACCACATACAAAGCTCAAGACATCAATTAATCACAGCAAGCAACATCACTCTTAACAGTTAAGAACAGCTAAGTATACATTAACACGTCACTTTCACAACAACACATAACTTTAACAACACATCACCATATCCAAACAACTTCACTCAATCAGTCGTGCAATATGAATGCAATATGAGACTCAAGCAATGCACATGCATGTGGTACCAACCAACGTCACTGGCCATAGGCCTAAATCACATCACTGGCCGAAAGGCCTAAAACAATAGACAACGTTGTAGTCCAACAATCACACATCAACGTCACTGGCCATAGGCCTAAATCACATCACTTTTCTAAAACATTTAGAATTGACGACCACTTTTTGAAAAAGACACCGGAGACGCCTCAATGGCATCCTGGGACACCAAAACAACTCCAGCAACACAACACAGAATGGCAACACAGCACAAGTGCTGAATTCCTACAGCAGTACACCTACTTCGGCGAATTAATTAAAATAGAAAACGACATCGGATTTCAACAAAAGACCACTCATTGGAAAGCCCTCTGAGTGTAGTTTCTGCCTATGATCTTTATTTTTCAAAATAAGTATCCAGTTGGTACAGTTTTTCAAAACACTACACTGTGGTACCAAAATCGGACAGAACTCTCTACCCAGCTTGCACCCAAATTTTCTTTCTCATTGCTTAATGAAATTTCGGGAAACCAGTGCCTATTTCGTAGAGAATTAAGTCTACTTTCCAATGAAACAAGAATCGTTCAAAACGGAGTTCAATTGATAACACAAAGCCTACAAAAACCGAACCTACTCACAGTTTGATTCCAGAAATTTGACCTATCTTCGGTGACTCATAACTTGAGTTACACAACTCCAAATTGAGCGAAACCAGTGCCAAAACGACCGGCTTTAAGTCTATTTTCAAAAACAATCAGCCACATAATTTTTGGATCAACCGAACAGTACCCGTTTTAAGAGGACCGAAACAGTGTCCAGAAATGCACAAAAACCATAAACAAGTAAAACTCATTATGATCACTCACCATGAATTGCCAATCACAACACAAAATACAATTTGTCAAACACCTAGCATTCAATTCATATCAACACCTATGAGCACCAAATTTCTAGAGTTGCAACCATCACCAACGAGCAATTATTTCAATCAACACATCATCAAAATCATCGCTCAAACACTTGACATGCAAAATCATAAATTCTCAACAACAAATCATCATATGGCAACAATTATTATTATGAGCATAACAGCAAATCATTTAGGCATAGGAATGTGAGGAAATCAAGCATACATCAAATTACTCAACAAGGCACACAATCATAGGGCATGCGATTTTTCAAGACAACAATATGGTGATCAAGACACCCTAAAACCCCACATCTAGATCCCTCATAAACCCTTATATTGAATTAAATCCCACCCTTACCTTTTTAGAAGAATTCGAAACTCTAGCCTTAGGAATGCCACGAAATTCTAGCTTGCCCTTCCCCTCCTTGAGTTTTGCGAATCCTCCTCTCCTTCTCCTCTCCCTTGTGCGCCGTTTTCTTCTCTCTATTCTCACTCTCTCACTTTGTTTTTCTAATTATGTGAGCAAAACCCTAAAAATTAACTATTTATACTTTGTTAGTCTCATGGGTTTTTTCTACTTAGCTTATGCGACTTAACCCAAGCCCTTTTCCTTTTAACATCTCACTCCTTACCAATACCAACCCCCACACAAAATAACACACATAATAATATATATTTATTTTATTATTTTTCTACCACATAAATCCTAATTAATTAATTAAATAATTAATCAGTTATTTTGGGGCGTTACAACTCTCCCCCACTTAAAAGAATTTCGTCCTCGAAATTTTAAAAACAAAAAAACAAGAGACACCGAGGTCACACACAGAAAACATACCTTTTCCAGCAGGAGCGTCACTACAACACAAACAATGGTTAGAACTAAAAGACAACACTTGACCGTCACACGACACAACGACTAGACAACTTGGCCGGACTAACCATTGCTCTGATACCACTAAATGTAACACCCTTTTTTCACCCATCGTTTATTCATAAATTATCAGAGTTTTTTGCGCCAAAAGAGTGTCGCATTTTTCAACGTAAAACAAAACCTCGTAGTTTTCTCAAAACATGCAGCGGAACTACTCAACATCGTTAAAAACATCAACAACCGACAAAGTGCAAAGTGCACCAATTACTAAAAGATTCAACATTAACCGAAATATAATTAAAAACAGTAATCGACCCTTCCCCAAGTGCTACCTATCAGAGCAGACGACACCAGGCAAAAGGAAGACTACAATCTTCACTCGGACTCAGCTATAAAGTAACAACCACAAAAAGGGGTGAGATTCCATACAATATAAGAAGTGTATGATAGACCACATACAAAGCTCAAGACATCAATTAATCACAGCAAGCAACATCACTCTTAACAGTTAAGAACAGCTAAGTATACATTAACACGTCACTTTCACAACAACACATCACTTTAACAACACATCACCATAGCCAAACAACTTCATTCAATCAGTCGTGCAATATGAGACTCAACCAATGCACATGCATGTGGTACCAACCTACGTCACTGGCCAAAGGCCTAATTTATGTCACTGGCACAAGGGCCTAAAATATCGTCGCTGGCCAAAGGCCTAATTTTCTCGTCGCTGGCACAAGGCCTAATGTTCATGGTATGCATGCGACTCAATGATGTATGCACAACAGTCAAACAATCACACATCAACGTCACTGGCCATAGGCCTAAATCACATCACTGGCCGAAAGGCCTAAAACAATAGACAACGCTGTAGTCCAACAGTCACACATCAACGTCACTGGCCATAGGCCTAAATCACATCAATTTTCCAAAACATTTAGAATTGACGACCACTTTTTGAAAAAGACACCGGAGACGCCTCAATGGCATCCCGGGACACCAAAACAACTCCAGGGAACAATGTTAGAAAAATAGTTAAGAATGCCTTAAAATGAGAGTATCCAGTTAGGCACCTGGATAAGCTTTCCAAAACATTTTGAAACGCCTCAATCGGACTCCCGAGTCAAAGGTTATTTCGAAAACAGTTTAGGAGAAAACTATGACATCCTGAAAATGGCGCCCAGCGAAGGGGATGCAACCAAATTTTCGCAAAAGTGAACAATTCGCACAGGAGCAAGAATGGAATGACTCAATATGATTAGGCAAGGCATCCAGAAAAGGCACGGACCAAAACACCAAGAGAAACAGAATAGGGCTTGGCGCCCATGGGTAGGGATCCGAAGACAGCAACACAACACAGAATGGCAACACAGCACAAGTGCTGAATTCCTACAGCAGTACACCTACTTCGGCGAATTAATTAAAATAGAAAACGACATCGGATTTCAACAAAAGACCACTCATTGGAAAGCCCTCTGAGTGTAGTTTCTGCCTATGATTTTTATTTTTCAAAATAAGTATCCAGTTGGTACAGTTTTTCAAAACATTACACTGTGGTACCAAAATCGGACAGAACTCTCTATCCAGCTTGCAACCAAATTTTCTTTCTCATTGCTTAATGAAATTTCGGGAAACCAGTGCCTATTTCGTAGAGAATTAAGTCTACTTTCCAATGAAACAAGAATCGTTCAAAACGTAGTTCAATTGATAACACAAAGCCTACAAAAACCGAACCTACTCACAGTTTGATTCCAGAAATTTGACCTAACTTTGGTGACTCATTACTTGAGCTACACAACTCCAAATTGAGCGAAACCAGTGCCAAAACGACCGGCTTTAAGTCTATTTTCAAAAACAATCAGCCACATAAATTTTGGATCAACCGAACAGTACCAGTTTTAGGAGGGCCGAAACAGTGTCCAGAAATGCACAAAAACCATAAACAAGTAAAACTCATTATGATCACTCACCATGAATTGCCAATCACAACACAAAATACAATTTGTCAAACACCTAGCATGCAATTCATATCAACACCTATGAGCCCCAAATTTCTAGAGTTGCAACCATCACCAACGAGCAATTATTTCAATCAACACATCATCAAAATCATCGCTCAAACACTTGACATGCAAAATCATAAATTCTCAACAACAAATCATCATATGGCAACAATTATTATGAGCATAACAGCAAATCATTTAGGCATAGGAATGTGAGGAAATCAAGCATACATCAAATTACTCAACAAGGCACACAATCATAGGGCATGCGATTTTTCAAGACAACAATATGGTGATCAAGACACCCTAAAACCCCACATCTAGATCCCTCATAAACCCTTATATTGAATTAAATCCCACCCTTACCTTTTTAGAAGAATTCGAAACTCTAGCCTTAGGAATGCCACGAAATTCTAGCTTGCCCTTCCCCTCCTTGAGATTTGCGAATCCTCCTCTCCTTCTCCACTCCCTTGTGCGCCGTTTTCTTCTCTCTATTCTCACTCTCTCACTTTGTTTTTCTAATTATGTGAGCAAAACCCTAAAAATTAACTATTTATACTTAGTTAGTCTCATGGGTTTTTTCTACTTAGCTTATGCGACATAACTCAAGCCCTTTTCCTTTTAACATCTCACTCCTTACCAATACCAACCCCCACACAAAATAACACACATAATAATATATATTTATTTTATTATTTTTCTACCACATAAATCCTAATTAATTAATTAAATAATTAATCAATTGTTTTGGGGCGTTACAACTCTCCCCCACTTAAAAGAATTTCGTCCTCGAAATTTTAAAAACAAAAAAACAAGAGACACCGAGGTCACACCCAGAAAACATACCTTTTCCAGCAGGAGCATCACTACAACACAAACAATGGTTAGAACTAAAAGACAACACTTGACCGTCACACGACACAACGACTCGACAACTTGGCCGGACTAACCATTGCTCTGATACCACTAAATGTAACACCCTTTTTTCACCCATCGTTTATTCATAAATTATCAGAGTTTTTCGCGCCAAAAGAGTGTCGCATTTTTCAACGTAAAACAAAACCTCGTAGTTTTCTCAAAACATGCGGCGGAACTACTCAACATCGTTAAAAACATCAACAACCGACAAAGTGAAAAGTGCACCAATTACTAAAAGATTCAACATTAACCAAAATATAATTAAAAACAGTAATCGACCCTTCCCCAAGTGCTACCTATCAGAGCAGACGACACCAGGCAAAAGGAAGACTACAATCTTCACTCGGACTCACCTATAAAGTAACAACCACAAAAAGGGGTGAGATTCCATACAATATAAGAAGTGTATGATAGACCACATACAAAGCTCAAGATATCAATTAATCACAGCAAGCAACATCACTCTTAACAGTTAAGAACAGCTAAGTATACATTAACACGTCACTTTCACAACAACACATCACTTTAACAACACATCACCATAGCCAAACAACTTCATTCAATCAGTCGTGCAATATGAATGCAATATGAGACTCAAGCAATGCACATGCATGTGGTACCAACCTACGTCACTAGCCAAAGGCCTAATTTACGTCACTGGCACAAGGGCCTAAAATATCGTCGCTGGCCAAAGGCCTAATTTTCTCGTCGCTGGCACAAGGCCTAATGTTCATGGTATGCATGCGACTCAATGATGTATGCACAACAGTCAAACAATCACACATCAACGTCACTGGCCATAGGCCTAAATCACATCACTGGCCGAAAGGCCTAAAACAATAGACAACGCTGTAGTCCAACAATCACACATCAACGTAACTGGCCATAGGCCTAAATCACATCACTTTTCCAAAACATTTAGAATTGACGACCACTTTTTGAAAATGACACCCGAGACGCCTCAATGGCATCCCGGGACACCAAAACAACTCCAGGGAACAATGTTAGAAAAATAGTTAAGAATGCCTTAAAATGAGAGTATCCAGTTAGGCACCTGGATAAGCTTTCCAAAACATTTTGAAACGCCTCAATCGGACTCCCGAGTCAAAAGTTATTTCGAAAACAGTTTAGGAGAAAACTATGACATCCTGAAAATGGCGCCCAGCGAAGGGGATCCAACCAAATTTTCGCAAAAGTGAACAATTCGCATAGGAGCAAGAATGGAATGACTCAATATGATTAGGCAAGGCATCCAGAAAAGGCACGGGACAAAACACCAAGAGAAAGAGAATAGGGCTTGGCGCCCATGGGTAGGGATCCGAAGACAGCAACACAACACAGAATGGCAACACAGCACAAGTGCTGAATTCCTACAGCAGTACACCTACTTCGGCGAATTAATTAAAATAGAAAACGACATCGGATTTCAACAAAAGACCACTCATTGGAAAGCCCTCTGAGTGTAGTTTCTGCCTATGATTTTTATTTTTCAAAATAAGTATCCAGTTGGTACAGTTTTTCAAAACACTACACTGTGGTACCAAAATCTGACAGAACTCTCTACCCAGCTTGCAACCAAATTTTCTTTCTCATTGCTTAATGAAATTTCGGGAAACCAGTGCCTATTTCGTAGAGAATTAAGTCTACTTTCCAATGAAACAAGAATCGTTCAAAACGTAGTTCAATTGATAACACAAAGCCTACAAAAACCGAACCTACTCACAGTTTGATTCCAGAAATTTGACCTAACTTCGGTGACTCATAACTTGAGCTACACAACTCCAAATTGAGCGAAACCAGTGCCAAAACGACCGGCTTTAAGTATATTTTCAAAAACAATCAGCCACATAATTTTTGGATCAACCGAACAGTACCAGTTTTAGGAGGACCGAAACAGTATCCAGAAATGCACAAAAACCATAAACAAGTAAAACTCATTATGATCACTCACCATGAATTGTCAATCACAACACAAAATACAATTTGTCAAACACCTAGCATGCAATTCATATCAACACCTATGAGCACCAAATTTCTAGAGTTGCAACCATCACCAACGAGCAATTATTTCAATCAACACATCATCAAAATCATCGCTCAAGCACTTGACATGCAAAATCATAAATTCTCAACAACAAATCATCATATGGCAACAATTATTATTATGAGCATAACAACATATCATTTAGGCATAGGAATGTGAGGAAATCAAGCATACATCAAATTACTCAACAAGGCACACAATCATAGGGCATGCGATTTTTCAAGACAACAATATGGTGATCAAGACACCCTAAAACCCGACATGTAGATCCCTCATAAACCCTTATATTGAATTAAATCCCACCCTTACCTTTTTAAAAGAATTCGAAACTCTAGCCTTAGGAATGCCACGAAATTCTAGCTTGCCCTTCTTCTCCTTGAGATTTGCGAATCCTCCTCTCCTTCTCCTCTCCCTTGTGCGCCGTTTTCTTCTCTCTATTCTCACTCTCTCACTTTGTTTTTCTAATTATGTGAGCAAAACCATAAAAATTAACTATTTATACTTAGTTAGTCTCATGGGCTTTTTCTACTTAGCTTATGCGACTTAACCCAAGCCCTTTTCCTTTTAACATCTCACTCCTTACCAATACCAACCCCCACACAAAATAACACACATAATAATATATATTTATTTTATTATTTTTCTACCACATAAATCCTAATTAATTAATTAAATAATTAATCAATTATTTTGGGTCGTTACAGAGTGAGGGTGAGACCGAAACTGGCGGAGGTGTTAATGAGGGGACAGCCCCAATAATCAGAGAAATAGAGTAATTAATTGTGCTGCGGATTGTCAGAGCCCACGGCTGTTTTTCCAAATAAAAGCTGGCAAGTCAATAACCGAAAAGGAAGGCACTATTAATTCCAATGATGAGGTGATGGATGACGCGGTTACAGTTGGCCTAGACAGGAAACGTCAGCGCGCTAACACGGCGGGGCCCACACATGTGTCAAACTTCTCTCATGCTGTGGGGACCACACAGGATCCAAAATTTTCCCACGGTGCTGAAATTTCAAAAAAAGTAGGCTGTGAGAACGTGAATTTGGCGGGTAACTCTAGCATGCTACAACATTCTTGTTATTTTTTAATGGTAGGTCCATGCAAGGAGGCCTCTCAGGATCAACGAGTTTCATAAGTTGGGACTGTCAGGACCTGGGCAACCCGAGTGCAGTTCCGTCCACTCGTGACCTCATTCGGGTTACCATCCGGATGTTATTTTTCTTTGTGAGACCTTGGTACATGCAAAAAGAATTGAAGACATTAAAGTCCGGTTGGGCTTTGACTATGCTTTTGCAGTTGATATATTGGGTAGAGGTGGAGGACTAGCATTGTTATGGCGGCATCCCTTTGACTGTCAGATTCTGAGTTATTCGAGAAATTTTATTAATGTGGAAGTTAGTGCAGTTTGGGCGACATACAAGGAGGCTGTTGGGAAATCAAGAGATATCATTTTAAAACTCTTTTAAAATCAATCTCAAGAGCGGAAAATTCCCTTGCCAAGATCGCTTAGAACTACAAGAATCACTATGAGTTCATGTGTTTACCTCTTGGAGCGTCGAGGAGACAAATCACCAACACCACATGGGTAGTGTCTCTATTCAGTCCAGGTGGACGGTTTCCTCGGAATGGCGTCGGTGCTAGCTGACGGCTACTGTAAAGGAGGAGGCGCAACAAACTATATGTTCTTGGGTTAACTTTTAGGAGGCTAAATATATCACATATATAATGCTCCTTTCTATCAATTGTTGCCTTAGTGGGCCTTGTACACTACAAGCCCAATCCCTTCTTTATTGAATTAAATTTTTATTTAATTAAATAATTATTTTCTGATTTAACCGTTCCATCGTGCGACCCTATAGGCTCCCACTTTAACACAAAATATTATAAACAATGAGCGGCATCTAGCAATGCATCATCGTCACCCAATTAATGAGAAAATCAGTGATCCGATTTTAACCTTCCGCGACCATAATTTATCGTGTAGTAATTGTCCCTTCGTCCAAATGTCTAATTGAAGGCAAGTCACAATGTGTGTCATACTGGCAAAGTCCAATTATTTATTTATCGATCTCAGAGTAGACACGTAAATAACAATGAACGCAATATCACATATTGGTCCACTCTAGCATGGCCATGCATTTCCACGGTCTCACTCTATCGATAGGCCCAAGACATAACTTCTGTTATGTAGGAGGGACGAACCCTATCTACATCACTTACACCCCTCCACATGGTTCATTGTAGACCCAATAACCACCTTTATGATTGCCCTGTTACGGGACAACGTTTGATGGCTTTAAAGTCTACAACTTCACATGTAGGGATCGTAATGACTTCAAGTTGAAGGACTACTCACAATGGTCGCATGAGAATCGCTAATGACACTTACATAACAATTCTGTAGCATTCTCATGGTGGGTCAATCCAGTATAAATATTACTTCTAATGATATCGTGGGAATTATTGAGAACACTGGCTAGAGCTTAATGACCTCCCATGGTGAGTTATAGGTGACTTTAATGATATCTTGTCTAATGAGGACAAAGAATATTGGCACTTGTTCTGTACTGTGCTTCCGATCTTAGAGATTGGTATTACGCAGTTAGTAGATATTTTATCCTTGGTTCTGTCTCTGTCTTCAGGCTTTGAGAAGAAGATTTTGTTCGACCTGGAGAGGTTCGATCTTGAGAGACGATGTTGAGATGTTCGATCTTGAGACGTTCGATCTTGAGGGGCGATGTTGTACCTGCAATGATACTCCGACGCTCAAGTCAGTATTTGAGAGAATGAGTGTTCTGTTGGAAAAAGTGCTTACCATTAATGAGCATTGAATGGTGTATTTATAGGTCTTGAGTGGTGTTTGTTGTGGCCGTTTTTGGGCCGTCCGATCTTGTGAGCTGATCTTGGCCATTGATGATTGGACTCTCTCAATATGATTGGGCTTCTCAGCAATTGGGCTTTTGGAGAGGGGGGTGTAAATAGCAAACACTATAATCACCATAACAGTGGCCCCCCAAGTCTGGTCGCTATGAGGAGCGATCTTGACTTTGATGGGCGACGTAGCCTCATATTCTTGTTTTTGTTGAGTAGAAATTTCTTCGGTCTCGAGCTTATGTCGAGGCTGGGGTTCTTGGACGATGTTAACTGTCCGTCGAGCTTTCGAGCGGGGTAGATAGTTTTTGAATTCAGTGCTGCTTTGGAATCAGTGTAATCTTGGAATCAGTGCCATCTTTACTGTTTCTGACAAGGTGTGATTTCGTAGTGGCGGCGCATGATGGTGACGTTTATTCTTCATCGTGCGAAGTTTAATGGGCTATGGTTTGGATGTGACGTTTCGACTTCCCGGCCCAGGCCCATTAAATCCACCTTGCTATAAATAAAGGGTCTCACCTTCTCATTTGTTGCTTGCTGTTCATTTGTTTTAGATTTGTCGATCTTCGAGAGCTCCCGAGCTTCTTTAAAGCGAACGAGTTTGAAGAGTTTCGAAGTACTTTTAAGGTCGGTTTCTGTGGATCGACAACCGTATTTTTCCAGATAAAATCAACTTGCGACTCAGTTTCGAGGTTAGTCTATTTTTGATTTTTCTTTACTTTTCTTTTCGTTTGTGCCTGGACCTCCCCCAGTCCCCTTTGATCTCAGAATGGGGGTCGTCAGGTCGGGTTCCGACTTGCTCGCGAACCCATTTTCGATCTTTAACCCTGACATTTCGTCCCCCATTCCTGTAGATTCGCTCTGGCGAGGACAAAACAAACTCGGAGAGACATTACTCAGTACCGGAAAGAGTTTACGAACGTGATGGCTTCTGGTGGTGAAGTCCCTGAAGTTCGTACCGACCCTCTTGAAGTCGCCGTCCCGGACGTGCAAGAGCATTCTGCTTCTGCCCCTATGAGTGATAAGGCGGAAGATAATTTTGAGAGTGAAAGCTCCTCTCCTTCGACCGATGCTAATGAGCCAAACGAAGATACTCCTGAAGATGTGGAGGAAGATCGTTTGGTGGATGTGATGGCCATCACTTCTGAGTCTGACGAGGAAATCCAAGTGGAGGAATCCGAGGATTCCGAGGTCGATCTTGGGACAGGTTCCGAGGTTGATCTTGTGTCGAGTTCCGAGCCTGCCGATGAGTGCGACGGAGGAGATGTTGGAAAGCAAGTTGAATCTCGCCCTTCGAGTAAACCAGGTTCCAGCCGAGCTTCTGCTGCTTCTCTGGATGGCTACTCGAGTACTGGTTGTGGGGACCTTGATGTACCGGTGCGAGAGGTCTCTCAATATGATTGGGTTTCCAGGAATATTTTGGAGATCGAATCATTGTACCAGCACGGTTTTAATTTGGAGATGGTCGGGAGGAAAGCTTCCGGTCGTTCGAAGCGAATTTGGAGAGTGGAGGGAATGAAGAAAGGAGAGCATGTGGCTTTGTGGCCTGGAGAGCTCAAGTTCACTTTGTACCATATGCTGATAAATGAGATGAATATCCGGACTCCTTTCACCTGGTTCGAGCAGACGGTTTTGGCGACTTTGGATGTTGCGCCTTCTCAATTGCAACCAAATGCGTGGGCTTTTGTTCGAGCCTACGAACTAATGTGCCTTCACCTGGACAGACCGGTCTCGCCGTTGCTCTTCTTCCATCTGTTTGAGATTAACCGGAACAGCAGCGAAAATAAGTCCGGTCGCGAGCATGTCAGTCTTCGCTCGAGGCGGGGGGCCAAGATTTTCAAAGCTTATGTGGACTCATTGAAGGGGAATTGGAAGGAGTTATATTACTGGGTCGAGCCGGTGACCGATGAAGCGATCGAGAGAGTGGGAAAGTTTTCCGAGGATGGACGGACTTTGGTGTCCACCAAGTTTCCCATCGGTTGGAGTCAGGCTCATTTTGAACGATCCACCAATTCTTTTTCTGTTGGCGGGGATCGATTGAACGCTGCCGATCTTCTTACCAAGAGGATCCTGATGTTTATTTCTGAGAACATTCCGTTTTCAAAACATAAGTATCGGGGTATCCCTGCGGCTAAGATAGTTCAGGCTGGGAAGCGAAGACGAGTGCAATTTGTTTTAGGTAGCTCGTTTTTCTTGCTTCGAATTTTGCATTTTTCACTGTAGTTTGCATGACCCAGTTTTTGTTTCTTTTGTTTCTTTTCCAGATACCATGGCCCCAAAGAAGCTCGCCGCAATGAAGGCGCTGGCGATGAGGAGCGTCGATATATCTGACGATGTTGAGGAAGTGGGTGCTCCGCTTCCGACGTCCCCCCAGATTGAGACTGTCGTTGGGACGATTACTGCTGCTTCCCCGATCAATACTGTTACCCAAGAGGACCTTGCCAATGAGGCTCGGGTCGATCTTGTTTCCAGTTCTCCTCCCCCAGCTGCTCCCGATATTGGTGCGGGGGCCTCGGCGAAGAGGGTGCGTACCGACGCAAGTGACGAGCAAAGGCCGGATAAAAGGAGCAAAACCTCTAGGAGACCGAAACACAAAAACAAGGCCGTGCCTTTAGAGGAGGGCTTCTTGGAACAAAACTATGCCCAATGGCGGGAGGATCCTGTCGGGGCGTCTGTTAAACTATTGGCGAACTTGGCCGAGGTTCATAAGATCGAGAAAGAGAAATACGAAAAACGGGCCAAGGGTAGGTGTTTCCCTGTTTGTTCTTTGCTTTTATGATCTTTTTCCCTCGACCTGATTTTTCTTATTCTCGTGCTTGCAGATTTGTTGGAGCTCGAGAAGTCTAAAGGAGTGAAGCTTGTGGAGGATGTGTCTTCGAAGTCGAAAGAGCTCGCTCGAACAAAACAAGAACTTCAGACTCTGAAGGAAAGCCAGGGGGAGGTTATACGCCGGGCGGAGTTCGGGGAAACTCGTGCAAAGGAGCTGGAAGAAAAGGAAAAAGTTTTGGAGGGGCAATTGGTCGAGGCTGATCAGAAGATAAAAAGTTTGGAGTTTCGTATTGTCGGTTTTGAAGATGATCTGAAGAAGGCATCCGAGGCAGGGGTTGGAACAAGCAGCGATGCAGAGGCTCGAATTGCGGAGCTTCAAGCAGCCCTTCAGCAGAGCAGAAAAAATGCTAAGGAGGCTACGAAGATTGCAAATGAAGCTAGGAAGGAGGCTCGTGAAGCCGCTAATTCTGCAATTGAGCTGTATAGGGAGGGTTTTGAGTGTGCCCAGGAGAAAATTGCTTTGGTCAATCCTTCCATTAATTTGGATCGGTCGATTATCGATGCCGACCACGAGGTTGAAGGGGGTATGATCGTTAAGATCGATGCTCGGACGGAGAAGAAAACTGTGATTTTTCCGACCTCCACTGCTTGATGTTTTAACAGCGTTTCTTTTTGCAGAAGTTCCTGGTGTATGCTTTTATCTATGTAGTTTTTGTATAGATCCGGAACTTCTTTCGGTTTAGGCTGGGGATATTTGTAATTTTTTTTTGGAATATGTTTATCAGACCTTTACCTTTATTTTTCGAAGCTTTTTGACGAGCTTTAATGAATGCTTTTTGAATTCCGCATGTCATGTATGTCGTTTACGAGCTTTAACGAGTGCTTTTTAATTCTGCACGTTGCGTATGATGTAAGAACGTCGGTAAATGAGGAACTCGATTTACCGGGTTCGAGTGCTTTTTAAATTCTGCACGTTGCGTATGATGTAAGAACGTCGGTAAATGAGGAACTCGATTTACCGGGTTCGAGTGCTTTTTAAATTCTGCACGTTGCGTATGATGTAAGAATGTCGGTAAATGAGGAACTCGATTTACCGGGTTCGAGCCTATAGGACAGTTTACCAGGACTCGGCCTAGATTTAACTCGCCCTATAGGGGTATCGGCAGCTGTGGCCGATGGTCATTCTTAGGACGTTTCGATCCTCGAAGACCCGGTCTCTTTAAGATAGTTTGCCAAGACTCGGCTCGGATTTAACTGTTTCTCAAAGAGTTTGCGACCTTGGGTGGTCGCTTGGGGAGATCATCTAAGATCGGTCCCAGTTGATTCCCGGTGGAGGGAGTTTTGGTCCCTACATTCTGTTTGATGAAAATCAAGAATGTGTGGAGACTTGGTGAGAACTTTTGAGAAGCTTTGAAAGCATTTGAAAGAAAGGTCAAGTTCTTTTTTAATTAATAACATGTTTCGAGTTTACATAAGATCGGGGTACATGATTTCTTTCTAAGGATAATAACTTTTCAGTTTTGTTGCGTTCCAAGTCCTCTCAATCTTTCTTCCTTGGAGGGTCTCCAATTTAAAGGCTCCCGTACCGGTTTTAGACAAAATTCGGTAGGGGCCTTCCCAGTTTGGGGCGAGCTTTCCTTGGGAGGCGTTTTTCTGACCGACGTCAGCTCTTCTGAGTACCAGATCGCCTGGATCGAAATCTCTGTGAACGACCTTGGTGTTGTATCTGGTTGCAACTTTTTGCTTGATAATCGCTTCTCGGAGTGAGGCCCGACCTCGAATTTCATCGATGAGGTCGAGTTCTTCTCTTAAGGCTTGATCGTTATTGCTTTGTGTTTTGGGATTTGCCGTTCTCCAACTAAGTTCGCCGATCTCGACGGGGATGACCGCCTCGCTGCCGTAGGAGAGCCTAAAAGGTGTTTCTCCGGTGGAGCTTTGGGGGGTCGTCCGGTATCCCCAGAGGACGTAAGGCAATTCTTCTACCCAATTTCCTTTGGCGTTGTCCAAACGTCGTTTTAGCCCGTTCAGTATTACTTTGTTTGCAGCCTCTGCTTGACCGTTGGTTTGAGGGTGCTCTACTGAAGTGAAATGGTGTTTAATTTTCAGCTCGAGCATTAGTTTTCGGAATCCCGTGTCTGTGAATTGAGTCCCGTTGTCCGTTACTACTACCTCGGGGATCCCGAACCTGCTCATAATGCTTTTCTTGAAGAATTTTATGCAGTTTTTTGCAGTGATGGTCGCCAGGGGTTCCACTTCTATCCATTTGCTGAAGTAGTCTACGGCGACAATCAAGAATTTGACTTGTCCTGGCGCCTTTGCGAAAGGTCCGAGTAAGTCCATTCCCCACCATGCGAAGGGCCACGTGGAGGATAAACTTGTGAGGTCTGTGGGGGGAGCTATGTGCACACTGGCGTGGATTTGGCATTTCTTGCATTTTTTCACATGATCACTAGCATCGCCAATCATGCTTGGCCAGTAGTAGCCGGCTCGAAGAGTTTTACGTGCTAAAGATCGAGCTCCCATGTGCTGGCCGCAGATTCTCTCATGAATTTCCGTTAATCCATAGGCTGCTTCCTCTCCCTCGATGCATTTTATTAACGGGGAAGAGAGGCTTCTTTTGTAGAGCGTTCCGTTGATGACTGAAAAAGCCGAGGCTCTTCTCCTGATGTATTTGGCGTCGTTTCTGTCTGGGGGTTCCGTTCCTGAGACGATGTATTCTATAATTGGGGTGATCCAGCTGTCCGTTACCTCGAGCACGCAGATGGTCGGGTTAAACAGAGGCTCGAGAGACACACTGGGTTTGTGTAGTGTTTCTTGGATGGTTGTCCTCTGGTTCCCTGGGGTTTTTGTGCTTGCGAGTTTGGCGAGGATATCAGCTCGTTGGTTTTCCGTTCTTGGGACATGAACTATCTCGCTTGCTTCAAATTTAGCCATTAGCGACCGTACCCGAAGTAGGTATTTTTGCAGGATCGACTCTTTGGTCTCGTATTTACTTCCGATCTGGGAGACCTCCAAGAGAGAGTCGGTATGAAGTTTTATTTGTTGGACTTGGAGGTCAATTGTCAGGAGAAGTCCGGCGATGCAAGCCTCGTACTCTGCTTGGTTGTTCGAGGTGGGAAAACTGAATGTAAGGGAAACTTCGATGATGACCCCCGTCGGGCTTTCTAGCAAGATCCCAGCGCCACTCCCTTTTGGATTTGAGGACCCATCGACATATAGGATCCATATGTCAGATTCGGTGTTAACAGGCGTCATCTCGGCGATGAAGTCCACCAAAACTTGTGCTTTAAGTGTTGTTCGAGCTTCATATTTAACACCGAACTCTGAGAGTTCCACAGCCCATTTGATCATTCTTCCAGCCAGATCGGGTCTATGGAGTATCTTCCTGATGGGGTAGTTAGTTCGGACGACTACCTGGTGGGCGACAAAATAGGCTCGAAAACGTCGAGCTGCGACAATGAGAGCTAGGGCGATTTTCTCGATTTTCTGATAACGACTTTCAGCTCCGTGCTGAGCTTTGCTTGCGAAGTAGATCGGGCTCTGCCCGGTTTCGAGCTCGCGTACTAGAACGGTAGCTAAAGCTTCTTCCGAGACCGCCAGATATAAGTATAGGGTTTCCCCTTCATTTGGTCGAGTTAAAATTGGAGGCTCGGAGAGAGATTTTTTTAGTTGCTTCAAAGCTTCGTCTTGTTCAGGCGTCCATTCGAAATCTCTTTCTTCTTTTTTGAGGATTTTAAAAAGTGGAAGAGATTTGAATGCTGCATTTGATATGAAACGAGATAGAGCAGCTATCATTCCATTGAGTTTTTGTACTTCCCTCTTGGACGTCGGAGTTCGCATTTCTGTGACGGATCGACATTTATCCGGGTTCGCCTCGATTCCTCTTTCTGTTAAGAAAAAACCCAAAAATTTCCCTGCTCGAACTCCGAATGTGCATTTCTCTGGGTTTAACCTCATTCTGTTCTTTCGTACCTCACAAAAAATCGCTCTTAGATCGCTTATATGGTCGTCATCACTTCTGCTTTTGGCGATCATATCGTCGAGGTAGACTTCTACGCTTTTACCGATCTGGTTTTGGAACACTTTGTTCATCATTCTTTGATAAGTTGCTCCAGCATTTTTTAACCCAAAGGGCATGACACGGTACGCGAAGTTTCCTCGGTCAGTGATGAAGGCGGTTTTTGCTTGATCTGGGGGAAACATGGCGATCTGGTTGTATCCGGAGTATGCGTCCATGAAGGATAATAACCGGAAACCGGAAGCGTTGTCGACCAAACGATCGATGCTGGGGACCGGAAAAGCATCTTTTGGGCAAGCTTTATTAAGATCGGTGTAGTCGACACACATACGCCATTTTCCGTTAGATTTCTTCACCAGGACTGGGTTTGATAATCAAGTCGTGTATTTAACCTCGGAGATAAAGTTGGCTCGGATGAGGTCGTCTACTGCTAAGGCGGCAGCAATGGCTTTCTCTTTGCTTTGAGCCCGTTTTCTTTGGGCGATCCATTTTGCTTCTGGGTTTATTGCGAGTCGATGGCAAGCAACCTCTGGTGGGATCCCAGGCATGTCTTCGGCCGACCAAGCGAAGATGTCTTTGAAATCTTTAAGACATTGGGTTAAATCGATTTTGATTTTTTCTGGAAGGTCGGTCCCTATTTTGATATTTTGGGAGGGGTCTGAACCGAGCTGTATTTCGACGAACTTTCCATCAGGCTCTGGTCTTTTGATTTTTCGTTTGAGCTCTTTGGTTAGCTCGTCGACGTCTTTCTGATTTTCGACTTTCGTATCGCAGTCGGTTTCTATGTTAGTGGCGGTGTTAACTTCAGTTGATCTACCTTTTGGCAGTTTGGGAGTCGACAGTTCGTCCGAAGGGGGAACCCCTTCATGCTCCGAAGCTTTTCGTTCGTTCTTCGTCCATAAGAAAAAACACCTGGAGGCCGACTCTAAGTCAGAGTTCAGAGTGATAACTCTGTTGCAAAGAGAGTGGAACTTCATCTTTAAGTGTGTGGTGGATGTAACCGCCCCGAGCCTGCCGAGGGTCGGTCTTCCTATAATGCCGTTGTATATGGATTCACAAGGTAAGACGAGAAATTTGGTCTTGACGGTTCGAACCATTGGTTCGGTTCCGTAGGTAACCATTAGCTCCAGATGCCCAAGGGGTTTCGTTCGAGATCCGTTAAAGCCGGACAGAGCCGTCCCTCTATAAGGGGTGAGTTCCTCTTTGTCGATCCCCATTTTGTTCAGAAGATCGATAAAGATGATGTCTGATGACCTCCCCTGATCGACCAGGATCCTACGTACCTCCTTATTGGCTATGATTGCCGATATTAAGAGAGGTACGTGTTTGTTAGCTTTTCCGTCAATAAGGTCGTTGTAGCGACCGAAAAATCCGGGTGAGGATCTCTCGAAGGTTCAAAAATGAAGCCGCCACCAAAGTTTAGTTTAAGGGCAAATATTGGAAAATCCCTTTTGGAATGGATAAGGGTCCTTGAGACCAGATTAGGGTTCGGGAGTCTGTTATGCGTGGGGAAGGTATTAGCACCCCACGACATCCTTCCTAAGGAAGGTTACCTGCTAATTAGTTGTAGAAGTGAAAGTTAATTTTGAAAACATTTATTTTTACCCTTTTATTGTGAATTAAAAAGAAGAAAATGATATTTTATTTGAGAAAATGATTATTTAGGAGAAGACTGAAAAAGGTTTTTTATTAGTGCAATTGACAGAGGTCGGCCGCCCTCTGCTCCTACGTATCTCTTGGTAGAGAATCAAATCACACGTAGTTCTTAGTAGAAAACTTTGTTTGTTGGTGTATTATATTTAGGGATTTTAGGACTCCTGAGTGATCAGTTCATTTGTCCTAAAATGATGACTAATCTGACTGTACAGTTGGCTTAGTCCCCTAATTTGTTAAAATGGAGTTTTTTGAAGTTTGGAAGATAGTTTGATGTATGGTGGTTTGATTTTATTTGAATAGGGGTTTTAGGACTCTTAATCCGTACGGTCCATTCGTCCTAGAACGCTGACTAACCCGGCCGTACGGCCGACTTAATCCCCTATTTTGAAAATTTGATTTGTGGGAAGAAACGTGTTTGTGTTTATTTTAATTTAGAAATTTGTTTGTTTTAAATAGGGATTTTAGGCCATGATCCGTAACGGTTCATTAGTGACCTAAAAAGCAGACTAACCCGACTGTACAGTCGACTTAGTCCCCTATTTTGTTCTTGAAAATATTTCTTTATTTATGAGAGGAAAAGGAATATTTTGTTTTTGTTTTGAATATGAACGAAAAGTTAACAAAAAAGAAAAAAATGAAAAGTGCAACTAGTGAAAAATATTTATCATGAATATTTAAAAATAAACTAATTAAAAGAAAAATAAAAATAAAAAAGGGAGGGGGAGAGAGAGAGAGCGAGAGCTTCGCTAGGAGAGGGAGAGAATGTGTTCAGTGTTCTTGTTGAATCACTGCGGTGTGCTTTTCACTGTGGACAGGGCCTCCTTTTATAGGTGAAGGGTTAGGTGAAGAGACTTGCTGGACAAGTTAACTTGTTGGGCAAGTCGACTTGTTGGGCAAGCAGCTTGTTGGGCTGAAGGTTAATGCTACTGACACCCCCTTTTTGTTATTTTCGTTCTTTTCTATTTTTTTTTGGATTATTCTTATTTTTGTATTTTTGGGCTTTTTGTATTATTTGGACACTTTATTGTAATATATATATATTTTTTATTTTCTGATTTTATTTCATTATTATTTTTATGGCTTTTTTATCAAAAGGACTAAATTAAGTCCAAAATACCGAACATAGGCCCATTTACTAAGAATTGGCCCAATTAGACAAACCGGTCTAAATTAAAACAAGACAGCGCTCGAAATGTCGTTCTCGTAATGATATGGACTTGTGACACGGGGGCTAAAACAATTGCGATAAATGATCGGACAAAATTGGGGTATAACAGCTGCCCCTCTTTATTTATATTTTACTAGAAAAGGTGAATGGCTTTCAGATTTTCGTAGTAGAAATAAAAATAAAGATAGAATAGACGCTAATTTTGTCCGCTTAGGGGGAAGATGAGTTAGGGAAAACAGGGACGATTAACACTTGGCGTGTTAACCGAGAACAATAAAGAAATGATCACTGGGGATCTGGAGGAGCACTGGGGGCTCCATGGGGTTGCCTAAACCCTGAAGGACCATTTGGGGTCCGAAGGTGCACTGGGGCTTTGAGGACTGCCGGGGTCCGGGGGTGGCCTTTTTCGAGCGGCCGTTAATAAGATCAGGTCTAGAACTGATCACGAATGACGTCCACTATGTCTTAGGCTGACACAGCTAGTCTGAAGGGCCTGGGGCCGGATGATCCGTCGGTGCTCGATGCCGACGTGCGATCTGGATTGGACCTCTGGGGGTCTGAAGGTGCACTGGGGCTTTGAGGAACCGCTGGGGGTCCGATACTCTGAATTGTGATATGAGACCAGTGCTTGTAGCACTGACTTTGAGGAAACAAAGTATTGGGATTGACACATGGCGTACTTGCCGAGGACATACCTAATGAATGCATTTACCTGAGAAGGGAAAAGCTATCTATATTTTGCATGTCTAAAAATGCGATGGATGATGCATGTGTGCAATATGGGTATGCGAAATGGTAGGTGTCCGATGGGATGAATGAAACGTGGCGGATGATGTGAGCCGAAGTTGGTGGAACATGGAGGTTGACAAACAACGTATGTGAATGCAGATAACATGTGAATGTGATTGTGCTGATTAATGATGAATGTAATGGAATGAGCGATTTTTCCTCTTTTTGCTTTTTGCATTTCCTTTTTTTCTTAGTATATGATGGGTGTATGAAATGCAAAGTGCGAATGTGACGCAAATGTAATGCTTTGACGCGAATGTCGTGCATGGTATGATGATATGATTAGTGATGTAAAGAAGGTTTTGGCAATGATGAATGAAAGGAAGCACACGAATGCATGGTACAATGATATGATTAGTGATGTTGAAAGTTTTTGGCAATGATGAGACCGGCACTTGGCAAGTCTATCGAAGCAAACTGTTATGTGTATGTGTGTAATGTGATGAATGTGCAAGGTGAAAGCAAAGCCTGTGAATTGTGGATGCTAGAGCTGATCGGAAACAAAAATTGATCAGCCATGTATGCGAATGCAGATAACATGTGAATGCAAATGTATTGCTTAGATGCAGGTGATATGGTAGATGCATGATTGCATGATGGAATGATTTATGCTATGATTTATTGATGATGCAGAGAGATTTTTGTAATGATGAGAAGTGAGACTTTTGATGCGAGAGGCAGAGAAGTAATCATTCCTTGGAAAAGGTTTGAACTCAGACGTGGCAACCTCAAGGTTGTCATTCACATGCACTGATGCACAAAAGTATTTGATTGCATTTGCAAGCTCGTTCACATTGTTCTTCCATTTGATTATGATGTCCCATGACGATTGAGTTTTAGGTCCACAAAGTTAACTGAGTGAGTTTCCAACTTCATATTAGTAACTTGTGTTCTCTCTCTTTGAAGCATTGTTTTAATGAACATGTAGAGTAGTGCAAATACAGATGAATGAGCCAGTTGACTCGGGGTATGGACAGATATGACACGTGAGGGGATGAATGGTAGGTTTTTGCCAAAGTCATGAACGGTATGTTCTCCCCAACTCTAGAAATGTGGGACTGCCCTAATTCATAGTTGATGACGGTGAATGCATAACTTGCCCTTGTCTAGTGGTGACAACAACTAGGAGTGTAGAGGAAATTATGAATTGGTAATGCCGTGACTTTGGAATGAGAGGTTGAAGGCAAAAGATTTTGTCTCAACCCATGACGTTTGGTGTTGCCCCAACTATGACAAGGGTAAGGTTGCCCTGACTAGGGTTTGTGAAAGGCTGTGTTTAGGATGGTGGGTTGAGAAATTTCCCCGGTATAGTCTTATGGATGTGAATAAGGGAATGAAATGAGTGTAGGGCGAATTTCCCCAATTTTGAGCGGAGTGAGGGGTTAATGGTGACAGGATTGCCCCACTTTGGAATGATATTTCTAGTTCGAGTGAGGTAGGGGAAAGGTGACAGAGTTAGGGTAATGGGTTTGTGAGTTGGTCGTATGGCTATATGGATTGGATGTGGTATATGAATGGGATGGACGCTGGAAAATTTCCCCAAGTTCGAGAAGCGTGAAAGGTGAAGGGACTGTCCCACTTTGGGATCTAGGTGATGGTCCTAGTATAAACTTTTGGTTCTTTTAAGATGACTCCCGTGGACTATGATAGTCCTGATGATGAAAATTTCACTTGGTGATCACAAAACCTTGTCTTGATATCAGTGCAACTTGAATAATCTTGGAGCGCAAGCCTTTTTTTCTTTTTCTTTTTCATTTTTTTTTAGCTTTTTTTGTCATTTTTTTTAGCAAACATATTGTCAATAAATAAACTCAATTGTCCTAAAATTAAAACTTTAAGAAAACGAAAGCAACCGGTCATCGATCAGAATGGACTTGTTTAGGGTTGTAACGTGGCCAATGGTTAGGGGTTTATGTAAGAAAGGGTTGGTAATGTGGCCAATGGTTAGGGATTCATGAAAGAAAAGGTTTGTAATGGGGCCAATGGTTGGGGGTAATGTACCAATGGTTAGGGATTTATGAAAAGAAATGATAATTGGGCCCAAGGAAGTGTTCGAGGGTTTATTGAGAATATGACCTTTTATGAAAGAAAAGATAAGTAGGCCCAAAGAAGTGTTTGAGGCCAATGGTTTTAATGTTTTATGAAAGAAAAGGATAATTAGGCCCAAAAAGTGTTTGAGGGTTTTCTTTAGACAAGGATCTCTTATATGCTTCATAGTATGATGTATCGGCTCACGATTTTTACTGCTCTTGTTTGTTTGTTTTTTTTTTCTGTTCAGGATTTTTCAATCCTCTTTTATGAATTTCACTTTCCTTTTTTGTGATTTTTCTTTCTCTTTTTTTTGAGCTTAGTGAGCTGATAAAAGTGATACACCATTTTGATATTGAATTGATCCTTGTCTAGGGTGATTGAAAGATTTCTTGATTTTTTGGCTCAAAGTCGATAGCAAAGGGTATATTTTTTTTTAGGATATGGAGAGATGGCCAAACTTCATTTCAAATCATGACTGCTTATTTTCTCAAAGACTAACTCAAGGACAAAAAAATTATTTATTTTTATATATCTGCTCTTTTTCTTTATTTCTTTTTATATGCCCTAATTTTTGCTTAGGTTGCTCTCGCGAGTTTTCAACCTAACAGGCTTTTTTTGATTATTTTTTTTGTAAAGGACTTGCACCAAGGGAATACAATGTTGACAAGATATCTAGTGATCACAAATGTGCCCCAGTTTGGAGGATCCAAGTGTTAGTTTATGAAATTTCATCATTGGGAACAAAACCAAAGAGTCAACTAAGAACTTGTGTGGATTTTATGGAGTGGTCGGGGTGAGACTGGATATGAACAAGGGATGATGATAGGATGGAAAGGTGTGGACACTAACTGACTCAAACAAGAGCAAATGCACATTGCATACAAGTTCACTATACGAATGCTTCACAGAGAGTTAACATAGTTAGAGACATGATAGAAGAATTTTTTATAACACATTAGTTAACAAAATGGACTATTTTGATCCTTTATCATGGGATGGATGAGAGGCATTGTTTTGCTGACAAAAATTGTGGACGAGCTGCAACATTAAAAAAAAATTTTGAAAATTGAGTGTCTTGAAACACCTTGAGTTTGCAGCTAAGTTCGACCTCGTTTGAAATTTAGTAGGTTAAACTTTTTTAAGGAAGAACAATCAATTAAAATGTATTTGCAAGAACGTCTCATCTCTCATTAAATTTTTTCAAAAAGTATGCTCATGTTTTTTTTTTTTTTAAATTATGAAATAAAATGTAATGGGTGAATAACACATGATGATGGATATGAATGATGAAAATGCAAATGCATGCGATATGTTTCTAAAAAATAACTTGCAAAAATAAAATATGATTTTTTGAATTTTTTCTTTATAGAAGACCGGAAAAATGTATCAGTGTTTGTTTGAATGCAGGGGTATGAGGCTCCTTTGTGTCCTACGAGGGTTCCTTTAGAGAATAGGTCTAGGGCTTGTCTGTTGAGTGAACCTTTCAAATGGTAGCTCTAAAGAGTCCTACATAAGGTTCCTAGAGCCAACGACCCCAGTTAAGAACACTGATCAACAACAATAGGCAAGCTATTAGGAGTGCCAGCATTCTCAAGAGGGACCAAACTCTAGGTGAGACTTTCGTGACCACCCAACAGGACGCACATCCAGTAGGCCATCACTACGCAGTCTCGTTCTAACTTAGGTTATTCTCCAGTCCGGGTATAGGACTATTCTCACGTGTGTGCAAAAGTGTGATAGGGGAGTGTGTGAAGGAGCAAAATATCAAGAATACCCCCCAAGCTGCAAAACAAATAAACATATATACAAAAAGTGGTCTTCTATCCTAGGGTTTTCATATCACAAAAGAATAATATGCAATAAAAATAAAAGACAAAAGGGGAAGGGTAAAAATAAAAATTAAATTAACAAACAAATTTTACAACTAACCAGATTAGGCTTGACTCTCTTAATGAGTCCCCAGTGAAGTCGCCAGCTGTAGCGACCGAAAAATCCGGGTGAGGATCTCTCGAAGGTTCAAAAATGAAGCCGCCACCAAAGTTTAGTTTAAGGGCAAATATTGGAAAATCCCTTTTGGAATGGATAAGGGTCCTTGAGACCAGATTAGGGTTCGGGAGTCTGTTATGCGTGGGGAAGGTATTAGCACCCCACGACATCCTTCCTAAGGAAGGTTACCTGCTAATTAGTTGTAGAAGTGAAAGTTAATTTTGAAAACATTTATTTTTACCCTTTTATTGTGAATTAAAAAGAAGAAAATGATATTTTATTTGAGAAAATGATTATTTAGGAGAAGACTGAAAAAGGTTTTTTATTAGTGCAATTGACAGAGGTCGGCCGCCCTCTGCTCCTACGTATCTCTTGGTAGAGAATCAAATCACACGTAGTTCTTAGTAGAAAACTTTGTTTGTTGGTGTATTATATTTAGGGATTTTAGGACTCCTGAGTGATCAGTTCATTTGTCCTAAAATGATGACTAATCTGACTGTACAGTTGGCTTAGTCCCCTAATTTGTTAAAATGGAGTTTTTTGAAGTTTGGAAGATAGTTTGATGTATGGTGGTTTGATTTTATTTGAATAGGGGTTTTAGGACTCTTAATCCGTACGGTCCATTCGTCCTAGAACGCTGACTAACCCGGCCGTACGGCCGACTTAATCCCCTATTTTGAAAATTTGATTTGTGGGAAGAAACGTGTTTGTGTTTATTTTAATTTAGAAATTTGTTTGTTTTAAATAGGGATTTTAGGCCATGATCCGTAACGGTTCATTAGTGACCTAAAAAGCAGACTAACCCGACTGTACAGTCGACTTAGTCCCCTATTTTGTTCTTGAAAATATTTCTTTATTTATGAGAGGAAAAGGAATATTTTGTTTTTGTTTTGAATATGAACGAAAAGTTAACAAAAAAGAAAAAAATGAAAAGTGCAACTAGTGAAAAATATTTATCATGAATATTTAAAAATAAACTAATTAAAAGAAAAATAAAAATAAAAAAGGGAGGGGGAGAGAGAGAGAGCGAGAGCTTCGCTAGGAGAGGGAGAGAATGTGTTCAGTGTTCTTGTTGAATCACTGCGGTGTCCTTTTCACTGTGGACAGGGCCTCCTTTTATAGGTGAAGGGTTAGGTGAAGAGACTTGCTGGACAAGTTAACTTGTTGGGCAAGTCGACTTGTTGGGCAAGCAGCTTGTTGGGCTGAAGGTTAATGCTACTGACACCCCCTTTTTGTTATTTTCGTTCTTTTCTATTTTTTTTTGGATTATTCTTATTTTTGTACTTTTGGGCTTTTTGTATTATTTGGACACTTTATTGTAATATATATATATTTTTTATTTTCTGATTTTATTTCATTATTATTTTTATGGCTTTTTTATCAAAAGGACTAAATTAAGTCCAAAATACCGAACATAGGCCCATTTACTAATTCGGTATTTTGGACTTAATTTAGTCCTTTTGATAAAAAAGCCATAAAAATAATAATGAAATAAAATCAGAAAATAAAAAATATATATATATTACAATAAAGTGTCCAAATAATACAAAAAGCCCAAAAATACAAAAATAAGAATAATCCAAAAAAAAATAGAAAAGAACGAAAATAACAAAAAAGGGTGTGTCAGTAGCATTAACCTTCAGCCCAACAAGCTGCTTGCCCAACAAGTCGACTTGCCCAACAATTTAACTTGTCCAGCAAGTCTCTTCACCTAACCCTTCACCTATAAAAGGAGGCCCTGTCCACAGTGAAAAGGACACCGCAGTGATTCAACAAGAACACTGAACACATTCTCTCCCTCTCCTAGCGAAGCTCTCGCTCTCTCTCTCTCCCCCTCCCTTTTTTATTTTTATTTTTCTTTTAATTAGTTTATTTTTAAATATTCATGATAAATATTTTTCACTAGTTGCACTTTTCATTTTTTTCTTTTTTGTTAACTTTTCGTTCATATTCAAAACAAAAACAAAATATTCCTTTTCCTCTCATAAATAAAGAAATATTTTCAAGAACAAAATAGGGGACTAAGTCGACTGTACAGTCGGGTTAGTCTGCTTTTTAGGTCACTAATGAACCGTTACGGATCATGGCCTAAAATCCCTATTTAAAACAAACAAATTTCTAAATTAAAATAAACACAAACACGTTTCTTCCCACAAATCAAATTTTCAAAATAGGGGATTAAGTCGGCCGTACGGCCGGGTTAGTCAGCGTTCTAGGACGAATGGACCGTACGGATTAAGAGTCCTAAAACCCCTATTCAAATAAAATCAAACCACCATACATCAAACTATCTTCCAAACTTCAAAAAACTCCATTTTAACAAATTAGGGGACTAAGCCAACTGTACAGTCAGATTAGTCATCATTTTAGGACAAATGAACTGATCACTCAGGAGTCCTAAAATCCCTAAATATAATACACCAACAAACAAAGTTTTCTACTAAGAACTACGTGTGATTTGATTCTCTACCAAGAGATACGTAGGAGCAGAGGGCGGCCGACCTCTGTCAATTGCACTAATAAAAAACCTTTTTCAGTCTTCTCCTAAATAATCATTTTCTCAAATAAAATATCATTTTCTTCTTTTTAATTCACAATAAAAGGGTAAAAATAAATGTTTTCAAAATTAACTTTCACTTCTACAACTAATTAGCAGGTAACCTTCCTTAGGAAGGATGTCGTGGGGTGCTAATACCTTCCCCACGCATAACAGACTCCCGAACCCTAATCTGGTCTCAAGGACCCTTATCCATTCCAAAAGGGATTTTCCAATATTTGCCCTTAAACTAAACTTTGGTGGCGGCTTCATTTTTGAACCTTCGAGAGATCCTCACCCGGATTTTTCGGTCGCTACAGCTGGCGACTTCACTGGGGACTCATTAAGAGAGTCAAGCCTAATCTGGTTAGTTGTAAAATTTGTTTGTTAATTTAATTTTTATTTTTACCCTTCCCCTTTTGTCTTTTATTTTTATTGCATATTATTCTTTTGTGATATGAAAACCCTAGGATAGAAGACCACTTTTTGTATATATGTTTATTTGTTTTGCAGCTTGGGGGGTATTCTTGATATTTTGCTCCTTCACACACTCCCCTATCACACTTTTGCACACACGTGAGAATAGTCCTATACCCGGACTGGAGAATAACCTAAGTTAGAACGAGACTGCGTAGTGATGGCCTACTGGATGTGCGTCCTGTTGGGTGGTCACGAAAGTCTCACCTAGAGTTTGGTCCCTCTTGAGAATGCTGGCACTCCTAATAGCTTGCCTATTGTTGTTGATCAGTGTTCTTAACTGGGGTCGTTGGCTCTAGGAACCTTATGTATGACTCTTTAGAGCTACCATTTGAAAGGTTCACTCAACAGACAAGCCCTAGACCTATTCTCTAAAGGAACCCTCGTAGGACACAAAGGAGCCTCATACCCCTGCATTCAAACAAACACTGATACATTTTTCCGGTCTTCTATAAAGAAAAAATTCAAAAAATCATATTTTATTTTTGCAAGTTATTTTTTAGAAACATATCGCATGCATTTGCATTTTCATCATTCATATCCATCATCATGTGTTATTCACCCATTACATTTTATTTCATAATTTAAAAAAAAAAAACATGAGCATACTTTTTGAAAAAATTTAATGAGAGATGAGACGTTCTTGCAAATACATTTTAATTGATTGTTCTTCCTTAAAAAAGTTTAACCTACTAAATTTCAAACGAGGTCGAACTTAGCTGCAAACTCAAGGTGTTTCAAGACACTCAATTTTCAAAATTTTTTTTTAATGTTGCAGCTCGTCCACAATTTTTGTCAGCAAAACAATGCCTCTCATCCATCCCATGATAAAGGATCAAAATAGTCCATTTTGTTAACTAATGTGTTATAAAAAATTCTTCTATCATGTCTCTAACTATGTTAACTCTCTGTGAAGCATTCGTATAGTGAACTTGTATGCAATGTGCATTTGCTCTTGTTTGAGTCAGTTAGTGTCCACACCTTTCCATCCTATCATCATCCCTTGTTCATATCCAGTCTCACCCCGACCACTCCATAAAATCCACACAAGTTCTTAGTTGACTCTTTGGTTTTGTTCCCAATGATGAAATTTCATAAACTAACACTTGGATCCTCCAAACTGGGGCACATTTGTGATCACTAGATATCTTGTCAACATTGTATTCCCTTGGTGCAAGTCCTTTACAAAAAAAATAATCAAAAAAAGCCTGTTAGGTTGAAAACTCGCGAGAGCAACCTAAGCAAAAATTAGGGCATATAAAAAGAAATAAAGAAAAAGAGCAGATATATAAAAATAAATAATTTTTTTGTCCTTGAGTTAGTCTTTGAGAAAATAAGCAGTCATGATTTGAAATGAAGTTTGGCCATCTCTCCATATCCTAAAAAAAAATATACCCTTTGCTATCGACTTTGAGCCAAAAAATCAAGAAATCTTTCAATCACCCTAGACAAGGATCAATTCAATATCAAAATGGTGTATCACTTTTATCAGCTCACTAAGCTCAAAAAAAAGAGAAAGAAAAATCACAAAAAAGGAAAGTGAAATTCATAAAAGAGGATTGAAAAATCCTGAACAGAAAAAAAAAACAAACAAACAAGAGCAGTAAAAATCGTGAGCCGATACATCATACTATGAAGCATATAAGAGATCCTTGTCTAAAGAAAACCCTCAAACACTTTTTGGGCCTAATTATCCTTTTCTTTCATAAAACCTTAAAACCATTGGCCTCAAACACTTCTTTGGGCCTACTTATCTTTTCTTTCATAAAAGGTCATATTCTCAATAAACCCTCGAACACTTCCTTGGGCCCAATTATCATTTCTTTTCATAAATCCCTAACCATTGGTACATTACCCCCAACCATTGGCCCCATTACAAACCTTTTCTTTCATGAATCCCTAACCATTGGCCACATTACCAACCCTTTCTTACATAAACCCCTAACCATTGGCCACGTTACAACCCTAAACAAGTCCATTCTGATCGATGACCGGTTGCTTTCGTTTTCTTAAAGTTTTAATTTTAGGACAATTGAGTTTATTTATTGACAATATGTTTGCTAAAAAAAATGACAAAAAAAGCTAAAAAAAAATGAAAAAGAAAAAGAAAAAAAGGCTTGCGCTCCAAGATTATTCAAGTTGCACTGATATCAAGACAAGGTTTTGTGATCACCAAGTGAAATTTTCATCATCAGGACTATCATAGTCCACGGGAGTCATCTTAAAAGAACCAAAAGTTTATACTAGGACCATCACCTAGATCCCAAAGTGGGACAGTCCCTTCACCTTTCACGCTTCTCGAACTTGGGGAAATTTTCCAGCGTCCATCCCATTCATATACCACATCCAATCCATATAGCCATACGACCAACTCACAAACCCATTACCCTAACTCTGTCACCTTTCCCCTACCTCACTCGAACTAGAAATATCATTCCAAAGTGGGGCAATCCTGTCACCATTAACCCCTCACTCCGCTCAAAATTGGGGAAATTCGCCCTACACTCATTTCATTCCCTTATTCACATCCATAAGACTATACCGGGGAAATTTCTCAACCCACCATCCTAAACACAGCCTTTCACAAACCCTAGTCAGGGCAACCTTACCCTTGTCATAGTTGGGGCAACACCAAACGTCATGGGTTGAGACAAAATCTTTTGCCTTCAACCTCTCATTCCAAAGTCACGGCATTACCAATTCATAATTTCCTCTACACTCCTAGTTGTTGTCACCACTAGACAGGGGCAAGTTATGCATTCACCGTCATCAACTATGAATTAGGGCAGTCCCACATTTCTAGAGTTGGGGAGAACATACCGTTCATGACTTTGGCAAAAACCTACCATTCATCCCCTCACGTGTCATATCTGTCCATACCCCGAGTCAACTGGCTCATTCATCTGTATTTGCACTACTCTACATGTTCATTAAAACAATGCTTCAAAGAGAGAGAACACAAGTTACTAATATGAAGTTGGAAACTCACTCAGTTAACTTTGTGGACCTAAAACTCAATCGTCATGGGACATCATAATCAAATGGAAGAACAATGTGAACGAGCTTGCAAATGCAATCAAATACTTTTGTGCATCAGTGCATGTGAATGACAACCTTGAGGTTGCCACGTCTGAGTTCAAACCTTTTCCAAGGAATGATTACTTCTCTGCCTCTCGCATCAAAAGTCTCACTTCTCATCATTACAAAAATCTCTCTGCATCATCAATAAATCATAGCATAAATCATTCCATCATGCAATCATGCATCTACCATATCACCTGCATCTAAGCAATACATTTGCATTCACATGTTATCTGCATTCGCATACATGGCTGATCAATTTTTGTTTCCGATCAGCTCTAGCATCCACAATTCACAGGCTTTGCTTTCACCTTGCACATTCATCACATTACACACATACACATAACAGTTTGCTTCGATAGACTTGCCAAGTGCCGGTCTCATCATTGCCAAAAACTTTCAACATCACTAATCATATCATTGTACCATGCATTCGTGTGCTTCCTTTCATTCATCATTGCCAAAACCTTCTTTACATCACTAATCATATCATCATACCATGCACGACATTCGCGTCAAAGCATTACATTTGCGTCACATTCGCACTTTGCATTTCATACACCCATCATATACTAAGAAAAAAAGGAAATGCAAAAAGCAAAAAGAGGAAAAATCGCTCATTCCATTACATTCATCATTAATCAGCACAATCACATTCACATGTTATCTGCATTCACATACGTTGTTTGTCAACCTCCATGTTCCACCAACTTCGGCTCACATCATCCGCCACGTTTCATTCATCCCATCGGACACCTACCATTTCGCATACCCATATTGCACACATGCATCATCCATCGCATTTTTAGACATGCAAAATATAGATAGCTTTTCCCTTCTCAGGTAAATGCATTCATTAGGTATGTCCTCGGCAAGTACGCCATGTGTCAATCCCAATACTTTGTTTCCTCAAAGTCAGTGCTACAAGCACTGGTCTCATATCACAATTCAGAGTATCGGACCCCCAGCGGTTCCTCAAAGCCCCAGTGCACCTTCAGACCCCCAGAGGTCCAATCCAGATCGCACGTCGGCATCGAGCACCGACGGATCATCCGGCCCCAGGCCCTTCAGACTAGCTGTGTCAGCCTAAGACATAGTGGACGTCATTCGTGATCAGTTCTAGACCTGATCTTATTAACGGCCGCTCGAAAAAGGCCACCCCCGGACCCCGGCAGTCCTCAAAGCCCCAGTGCACCTTCGGACCCCAAATGGTCCTTCAGGGTTTAGGCAACCCCATGGAGCCCCCAGTGCTCCTCCAGATCCCCAGTGATCATTTCTTTATTGTTCTCGGTTAACACGCCAAGTGTTAATCGTCCCTGTTTTCCCTAACTCATCTTCCCCCTAAGCGGACAAAATTAGCGTCTATTCTATCTTTATTTTTATTTCTACTACGAAAATCTGAAAGCCATTCACCTTTTCTAGTAAAATATAAATAAAGAGGGGCAGCTGTTATACCCCAATTTTGTCCGATCATTTATCGCAATTGTTTTAGCCCCCGTGTCACAAGTCCATATCATTACGAGAACGACATTTCGAGCGCTGTCTTGTTTTAAATTAGACCGGTTTGTCTAACTGGGCCAATTCTTAGTAAATGGGCCTATGTTCGGTATTTTGGACTTAATTTAGTCCTTTTGATAAAAAAGCCATAAAAATAATAATGAAATAAAATCAGAAAATAAAAAATATATATATATTACAATAAAGTGTCCAAATAATACAAAAAGCCCAAAAATACAAAAATAAGAATAATCCAAAAAAAAATAGAAAAGAACGAAAATAACAAAAAGGGGGTGTCAGTAGCATTAACCTTCAGCCCAACAAGCTGCTTGCCCAACAAGTCGACTTGCCCAACAAGTTAACTTGTCCAGCAAGTCTCTTCACCTAACCCTTCACCTATAAAAGGAGGCCCTGTCCACAGTGAAAAGGACACCGCAGTGATTCAACAAGAACACTGAACACATTCTCTCCCTCTCCTAGCGAAGCTCTCGCTCTCTCTCTCTCCCCCTCCCTTTTTTATTTTTATTTTTCTTTTAATTAGTTTATTTTTAAATATTCATGATAAATATTTTTCACTAGTTGCACTTTTCATTTTTTTCTTTTTTGTTAACTTTTCGTTCATATTCAAAACAAAAACAAAATATTCCTTTTCCTCTCATAAATAAAGAAATATTTTCAAGAACAAAATAGGGGACTAAGTCGACTGTACAGTCGGGTTAGTCTGCTTTTTAGGTCACTAATGAACCGTTACGGATCATGGCCTAAAATCCCTATTTAAAACAAACAAATTTCTAAATTAAAATAAACACAAACACGTTTCTTCCCACAAATCAAATTTTCAAAATAGGGGATTAAGTCGGCCGTACGGCCGGGTTAGTCAGCGTTCTAGGACGAATGGACCGTACGGATTAAGAGTCCTAAAACCCCTATTCAAATAAAATCAAACCACCATACATCAAACTATCTTCCAAACTTCAAAAAACTCCATTTTAACAAATTAGGGGACTAAGCCAACTGTACAGTCAGATTAGTCATCATTTTAGGACAAATGAACTGATCACTCAGGAGTCCTAAAATCCCTAAATATAATACACCAACAAACAAAGTTTTCTACTAAGAACTACGTGTGATTTGATTCTCTACCAAGAGATACGTAGGAGCAGAGGGCGGCCGACCTCTGTCAATTGCACTAATAAAAAACCTTTTTCAGTCTTCTCCTAAATAATCATTTTCCCAAATAAAATATCATTTTCTTCTTTTTAATTCACAATAAAAGGGTAAAAATAAATGTTTTCAAAATTAACTTTCACTTCTACAACTAATTAGCAGGTAACCTTCCTTAGGAAGGATGTCGTGGGGTGCTAATACCTTCCCCACGCATAACAGACTCCCGAACCCTAATCTGGTCTCAAGGACCCTTATCCATTCCAAAAGGGATTTTCCAATATTTGCCCTTAAACTAAACTTTGGTGGCGGCTTCATTTTTGAACCTTCGAGAGATCCTCACCCGGATTTTTCGGTCGCTACAGTCGTTGTCGCTAAAAGATAATGGAGGTCGATTGGTCTTGACCGGGGTTGTTGACGTTGAAGCCACGCATAACAATTCCTTCCATTTTCTTTTCATAGATTTTCCCGATCCTTCATGATCGAATCCCTCAGTTATCATCATTGTAACACCCCGATAAATTCTAACATATAGAATCACCGAAATGCACTAGATGGCATACATCAGAGTAACTTCCTGTTATTGAAATATTGAACACAATTAAAACTTTCGATAATACATAATAACTGGTTCTCTGAACCTCATAAACTTTCTGAAAATGCTTAAGTTCCAAAACTTAAGACTTGTACATAATCCTGGTGTTCAATACTCAAAACATAAAGTAGCGGAAACGATTTTACAACTTAACAACGAAAGTTATACAATCGGAACATAGAAACAATAAATGGGACAAAGGTCCAAAACATGAAACTAGGTCTTCAATGACTCCACGAGTCACATCAGCTAACCGTGCTTTATCGCCTTTGCTTTTCCCTGTTTCTCTGTAAAAACCACAAATATGAAGGGTGAGATAAACATTATCTCAGTGAGTCCTATCGAGACCCCTTACTACTCTAGCGGTTCATTATGCCTTGTTTTGAACTCGTGGTCCTAAAAAGCAACCACGTGGAAATACATTAAGTTCCTGTAACATTTATGCTCATGGCCCTCCTAAGCGACACATGAAGCATACAATCTTTTGTTCCATGTTTTTAGCATAACACCTCAGTGTACCTATTTTATAGGCATCTCTTTGACTTTGGTGAACCCATCCCGCTATTTCTAGTGGGGGAAACATTCTTGAGTCTAGGTTTTGGGGCTCATGACTTCCCCTTCCCTAGTATGCTAACCTCTTAGGGTCGTCACCCTTTTTCCTCTTGTATTTATTATACATTAACAGTCTGTGTACCCGCAATGGGCTGTTAGTCATTTCAGTCAAGTACCATGTACCATATCAGTCAATTACAGTGTATAATATCAGTCAAATACCGTGTATTATTATCATTCTTGACATATGCACTCTCGCGTTCTCTAAGTGCGGTTTTCCATTTTATTAATAACACACAAACTTTCTATCGAACATGTTCAATCTCATACCATTGTTACCTTTACATTGTTGTGGAACCTTGGGGGATGGATTAGAAGAGGATTGGAATCATTTGGAATGGATAAAAAGGTACTTTGAAATTGAAGGTCAGAAAGTCTCACACGACCCGTGCGTGTAGGTGCACGACCCGTGCTTGGTTTAACAGTTTGTAGAAGATTTCCAGAAAGATACGCACGACTCGTGCGACTAAGCGCACGATCCGTGCGTTATCCACTAAAATTGTAGGAAGTTCCAGAGACATACGCACGACCCGTGCGACTAGGCGCACGATCCGTGCGTCTTTAAAAATCCAGTTCTTGTCGTATCAGATGGAGGCGCACGACCCGTGCTCGTAGGCACACGATCCGTGCGTCTCTATCAGTTTTCCAGAAAATAGGTTTTTCATGAGTGAATCCGTTCCATTCCGATTCCCATTTCCCTTCCGATCGAGACCCAAACTTAAACACGCATTAGAACAATATATTATAGCAAGCATATTCAATCCAATCCAGCACATTTCAACAATTAGACACATCACTTATCGTTTAAAATCACTGTTTTAGAAAACGGTTTTCGAAAAGGTGGAGACTCAGAAAACACACACAATCCCTAAGCGAGTTATAGAACTCACCCGAAGTGATGAAATTCACAAACAATCACGGCAACAACTTGACTTCAATGAGAACCGAAATTACACGAACCGACTCCGTACTCGTCTAGCCACTTCCGAAATCGAACCCAAAGTTATACCAGCTGCCAAACCTTCTTCCTAATGCTTGACAAACACAATATTGGCTCTGAACTACTTCACACTAGCTACCAATCCAACATGCATGTCACATTCAGCCCCTAGACTCCATTTTTGGTCCATTTTGAGCTTGAGGGTCTAAAATGGTGAGGGCCGTTTCGATACTGCAAGGTTGTGTCAAATTGGTCTAGATGCCTGTCGGGGTCGCCCGTCCCGTCGTAAGTCTTCAGTCCTCCAGGTGGTTTCTCAAGATACCGGGGGACCCGGAAGTTGTCGATCGATTTTGTGGAAGGACCTTTTCGTCCAGGTTGATTCGCCCGTGACAGTGGTTGGGGTTTGTGATGGGGTTCAGGATGTCCGTATCGTCGTGTTTGATTGTTTTGAATGTTGTCACGGTTTCTTGATCGTCTCCTTGACGAGGTCGAGCCTTCAAGATCGTCAATTTGGCGAGCCAGAGGAGAACGGGAACCATTCCCTCGGTGGCGGCGTGGAGGAGAATGAGGATCATCAAGATCGTCATATTGTCGAGCTGATGGAGAACGAGAATCATTCCCTTGGCGATGGTATGGGGAAAGGTGAAGATTGAGACCATTATGTTGTCGAGCAAGAGGAGAACGGGAACCATTTCCTCGTTGACGGCGTGCGGGGGAACGATGATTGAGCTTTCTCCGAGGGGGTGATCGATGAAAAAGTCTTCTTCGAGTCGGGCGTCGTTCCTCCAGGGAGCTCTGCCCGGATGATTGCTGGTCCAGAACGTTTCGACCTTGCAGCCTCGCTACTTCGGATTCGAGGTTAGTGAAACGGTTGTTTCTTTCTTCATTTACCGCTTCTTGCCGAGCCAATAGCTGAACGAGCTGTTGAACCGCGTCCGTCAAGGCTGGAAGTAATTGGGGAGGAGATGGTAGGCTCGTTTCATCTGCGCCCGAATGTGCTCGGGATGGTCCCGTGTTGGGATGTCGGCTTTGTGTTTGCGACGAATTCGTGAGTTCCTGGACGTGGCCTTCAGGGGTTTGCTAAGGGCCGAGCTCAGGTTCGGCCATGAGACTAGTCGGTAATGAGCGGCGCGTTGGTGCCATTTAATAAGTTCAAGGAGATGGTGAGAAAAATAGGGTATTGATTTCTCCCACTGTGGTCGCCAATGTTCTGTACTGTGCTTCCGATCTTAGAGATTGGTATTACGCAGTTAGTAGATATTTTATCCTTGGTTCTGTCTCTGTCTTCAGGCTTTGAGAAGAAGATTTTGTTCGACTTGGAGAGGTTCGATCTTGAGAGGCGATGTTGAGATGTTCGATCTTGAGACGTTCGATCTTGAGGGGCGATGTTGTACCTGCAATGATACTCCGACGCTCAAGTCAGTATTTGAGAGAATGAGTGTTTTGTTGGAAAAAGTGCTTACTATTAATGAGCATTGAATGGTGTATTTATAGGTCTTGAGTGGTGTTTGTTGTGGCCGTTTTTGGGCCGTCCGATCTTGTGAGCTGATCTTGGCCATTGATGATTGGACTCTCTCAATATGATTGGGCTTCTCAGCAATTGGGCTTTTGGAGAGGGGGGGTGTAAATAGCAAACACTATAATCACCATAACAGCACTCTAGAAGCTAAAGAGGGCAAGCTTTATCGTGCGTTTGTTACTCAACAATTGCTTGATGCATTTCCTTAAAGTAAACTGGTGAATGGGGTTTATGATAAAACTGACCACACTCCTCTGTGGTTGCGGTTGAATGAGTGGGAACGTCGTTTTCATCACTGAGATTTTCGCTTTGAGAATGCTTGGCTAGAAGAACCAGAGTTGCCTTCTATAGTTAGTGACGGTTGGAATTTCAGTGTGGGGGCCGAATTTATGACTAATATGAAGCATTACACGGATGTCATTGATGAGTGGGGAAAGTAATTGAGATCGAGATATAGAAATGATATCAGTTTGTGTAGAAGAACTATTGATGAGTTGAGGCTTATGCTGGGGAGTGGGACAGACCAAGTATTATTGGACACTAAGGAGACTAAGTACTTTGTTGGCTCAAGAGGAGGCTTTTTGGAAACAACGAGCAAAAGTGTATTGGCTTAGAGATGGTGACGCAAACACTAAATTCTTTCATGCGATGGCTAGTGCTCGGCGTAAAAGAAATCATATTTCCAAGTTGACTTGAAATGATGGAGTTGAGGTTATCGATCAAGTTGATATGTGTGAGATAGCTAGAGGGTATTTTGCCAACCTTTTCCAAGAAGGTAGGGGGGCTTATGAGGAGGTTCTTATGCGTATTCAAAGAAGCATTACCCATAAGGATAACATTCACTTGGTTAGACCTTTAGAGATAGAGGAGGTTAATAAGGCTCTTTTCCAAATGCACTCGGACAAGGCGCCGGGACCGGATGGTTTGAATCCGATTTTTTTCAAAAGTTTTTGGAATCTGTGCGAGGTGGAGTTATTTCATACCAGGAAAGAGTGGTTGAATAAGGGTGAGTTTCCCCCAAATCTTAATGATGCAAATATTGTCCTTATTCCAAAGGTTGAGAATCCGGTATCTATGAGAGACTTAAGACCTATTTCTTTGTGTAATGTTATTTATAAGATTATTTCTAAAGTGCTTGCTAATTATAGATTGAAACCTTTGCTTTATAAGTGTGTATCCTTGGAACAATTGGCTTTTGTTGAGAACCGTTCTATTCTTGAAAATGTTCTAGTAGCTATTGAAACTTTACATCACTTGAAATGTAAGAATAGGGGAAAGGTGGGGGAGATGGCTCTTAAAATAGACATTAGTAAGGCTTATGATAGAGTGGATTGGAGCTATGTCAAAGAGATGTTGAGGAAGATGGGGTTCGATGATAGGTGGATTGGATGGATGTCTATGTGCTTGGAAACAATGAACTACTCAGTTATGGTTAATGGTGAGAAAGTGGGGCCAATCACTCTAGGAAGAGGGCTTAAACAGGGTGACCCACTGTCGCCTTATCTTTTTATTATTTGTGCGGAGGGCCTCATTACTCTCCTCAATCGAGCGATGGCTAGAGGGGATCTTCATGGTGTCAGGGTGTGTAGGGGGACTCCGTCCCTTACACACCTCCTTTTTGCTGATGATTGTTTCTTATTTTGCAGGACTGATGAGAATGAAAGTAGGCACTTAAAAGAGATCTTATCCACTTATGAAAGAGCATCAGGTCAGGCTATGAACTTACAAAAGTCTGAGGTCTATTTCAGCAAGAACACTTCACTGGAGAGCAGAAATTATGTTATTTCCATGCCCGGTGTGGCTGAGTGTATGGGGACCGGGCGATATCTAGGACTTCCGTCGATGATTGGGAGGAACAAGAAGCAAATATTTTGCTACTTGCGAGATAGGATGTGGAAAAAGATTCAAAGTTGGTCGGGCAAGCGTCTCTCAAAAGCAGGAATAAAAGTACTTGTGAAGTCATTTGCTTAAGCTATCCCAAACCTATTGTATGAGTTCTTTCATGCTTCTGACTTCCTTATGTGAGGAGCTTGAAAGGATGTTGAATTCATTTTGGTGGGGTACAAATAGCAAGGACCGGAGAGTATTTGATGGTTGAGTTGGGATAAGTTGACAATGAGGAAGGAGCACGGAGGGTTGGGTTTCCGATACTTTCATGATTTCAACATGGCTGTGCTAGGGAAGCAGACATGGAAAATTGCAAATCATGCAGATACTAGAGTAGCGAGGGTGTTCGAAGCTAAATATTTTCCGGATAGTGACTTTATGGGGGATCGCTTGGGCCATAACCCCAGTTTTGTGTGCCTTAGTATCTTTACTTCCCGGGTAGTTGTTAAGTTGGGAGCAAGGTGGAAGACAGGAAATGGTGAGAAAATTTATGTGTGGAATGATCCGTGGGTTAGGGGAGGGGTGATGCATTTATTAGATCACATATTATGCCAGGGACTGAGCACCTGAGAGTGCCTGACTTGTGGTTGCCAAACTCAACTAATTGGAACACTGATTTGGTGAGACAGATTTTTAATGGTCAGGAAGCAAACCGTATTATATCTATGCCAATTATTAATGTTCAAGAGCATGATATTCTTGTTTGGTCGAGGAGTAGGAACGGTATGTATTCGGTGAAGTCAGCGTATTTTGCGATTATGGAGGAGCAGGTAGATCATTCGGGTTTGCGTATGGATGGCGAATGGATGACTATTTGGAAACTCAAAGTACCACAAAATGTAAAACTACTACTGTGGAGAGCAAACCGTGGCTGTCTACCTACTAGATGTAATCTCCAACACAAGCATGTCCCGTGTGATTGGTTGTGCCCTTTGTATGAACGGGATCTGGAAAACGAGTGGCATATTATTTTTCGATTGCGATCAAGCTGAATTAGTCTGGCGTGCTGCTGGTTTACTGCATCAGATTCGGTCTGCTATGTTGTTAGCAGAATCTTTTCGCGACTGTTTTTTTTGTCTGATATAATCTCTCGCTGAGCCATTGAAAAAGAAGGTGGCTAAGATGTGTTGGGCTCTGTGGAAGCGGAGGAATGATTGTGTGTGGGAGGGGACCGTGCAGCCAGTGGAAATGATAATTAATAAAGCAATGGATTTTTTACATGATTGGGCAGCAGCTAAGGACCGTAGTCATGCAGCAATCAACTCAGAAAATAATGTGCAGCCAGCAGAGTATTATTGGAGGAAACCAGCTACAAATGAGTTCAAATGCAATGTAGGCGTGGCTATTTTCAATTTCGATAATAAGAATTGTGTTGGCATGTGTATTAGGAGTGACACGGGTGAATTCTGTCGAGGAAAAACAATGTGGTTTAATGGCGTACCAACCCCTCAAGAAGCGGAAGCAATGAGACTTTGACAATCTATTCTCTGGCTAAGGAATTTGGGTCTATCTTCGGTTTCTATAGAACTGGAATGTCTACCAGTGGTTAATGGAGTGCAAGATGAAACCAATACCAACACGTAGTTTGGATCGCTTATTTCTTATTGTAAAAACCTTATATCTACTTTACAAAGCTTTAAGGTTAGCTATGTTAGGAGACAAGTTAATCGTGTGGCTCATGACTTGCTAAAACGTCACGATTTAATGCTAGTTCCAAAATTTATGAGTTTATCCCAACCCGTATTGAAACTCTAATATGCCTTTTGTGAAAATATAAATTATTATAAAAATAAGATAAGCATACCCAATGTCGTAAATGGGTTGACTTGCAATTTCTTGGACTTGAAAGCTGGATTGACTTCCCGCTCTAATTTTGATTTTTTTTTGTTTATTATTATTTTTTTTATTTTTTTTATCATTCTAGACCCTACAGGGTTTTAGTTTTTAATGATTTATCAAAGAAGAGGTTTGGATCTGTGCCGTTGCAAAACAATCAATCAATTGCTTATCTAATCTAATCTATCTATCTAATTCTATTTAATCAATCAATTCTATTTAATCAATTAAACCACAACTCAAAATACCAATTTGGCCATTTTGAAACATTGACACCAAGATTTTTTGAGGGTAAACAAGTCATTTACATCTAATTCATTTATTTTTTTCCCTCTCTTCCTATCTCTTTTAAATTTAAATTTCAATTTATCATCTCTTCCTATTTTCCCTCTCTTTCTCTCTACGGTTCTATCCCCACCATATCTCTTTCTTTTAATCTGAATCTTCCCCCTTTTATTTTTGCTTTCTTTCACTTCATCTCTTCCTTTCACTCTTCCTTTGACACTTCACACACAAACAAATTCACACTTCTGCTTTTTCAGTCCGCCTTTTCCATCCACGGGAACAAATTTTGAAAACCACAATCTCTATCTTCTCAAAACTCCTTCACCTTCCTTTAACAAAACCCATCTTCTTCTCTGTTTACTTTTCCCTTCATTAACATCACTTTCATCTTCTCTCACAATTTCATCTTCTTTCACTATTTGTCTTCTCTCTACCTCACTTTCACTGACGAAAAAAGGAGAGAACCGAAAAGAGGGGTTGCCGAGAGTGAGGGTGGTGGGTTGCGGTGGATACAAAGGGAGCGCACGAGGAGAGAGAAATTTGTGAAGGAGGGACAGTGGTGAGGTGAGAGAGGGAAGTTAGGGTTTCATTTCCCCCTTTCCAATTCGTTTCCCCCTTTCCTCTAACTCCACATTTCATCTTCTCATTGTTTTCCTTTTTTCAGGCACAATCGCAAACTAAGAAAACGAGAAGCCAAATACAATCGCGAACTTGCAAAGAAGACAACAAAGGTAGCACTGTTTTCGTTTTCTCAGGTTCCTTTGCAATATGTGTGCTGATCTTTATTCATTTTAGTTTGTTTGTTTGAATATACTTCCTTTGCAATATTTATGCAATATTAGTTCATTTGAATCTGCTTCCTTTTCCATTTGCTTACAAGTCCTCATTTTTAGGGCGATGGTAAGGGAGAGAAATAAACATCTATGGATTGGAGACACAAAATCTGTGTTTGCATTTTGCAAACATCTTTAATTTTAGGTGAGTCCTACTTTTCGGATCTCTTCTAGGTTGATTGTTAATGGAATTTTTTTATACAATTGAATGAATGGATGAAACATCATGAAGTGCACAACAGTTCAGCAGCTCTGGTCATTTAAAAAATTCATAATTTTACAATTGGAAAAATCATCATGTTAATGAACTTATTTTTCTTTTTCTGGTATATGTTTGTAAGCTTTATTGAACTTTATGGGTATTGATATACATGTTTAGATACCTGAAATAGAATTCAAACATTCCAATGTAAAAAAATCCAAAAGCCCAAGCTTTGGAAGTATCCTCAACCAATAACAAAGACTCATATGAAGGATCTATTTTATCCTCCCCTGTTAAAGATCAAATGTGAACCCAAAATTGTATTTTAGTTGTAGTATATAAACAATTGAATTATTCTTTCACATTCTTCACTTGACAAACAAGTAGTCCGTCATCCAAAGTGAGTAAGTGAGTAACTGACTTCTTTCTGATTAATAAGGTGGTGCTAGGATGTTTTAAAAGTTTACTTAGCAAATTGTTACCCTGTTGCTATAGTCATTTTCCTTTGACTTTGCTCATCTTTTCATCAGTCTTGGGCATTGGATTTGTGGTTTTGGGACCATATGAATGCTCTATTGTGGGTATGGGTGGTAAAACCGGCAGTGGGGTTATTGGGAGGGATTGAAAAAGATTTGATTAAAGTTGAATAAGTTTTCACTAGCAATGGTTTTGTTGGAATATGTGGTTATTGGAGGAATTTAAACTGATTTTAAAATATACTTGGTTTGATAGTTGGATAATGTCAAATTGCAAAGTTTCAGTCACGTGAGTTAACTTGCTATGAGCACACTAATCTTTGTTTTGCTTTCCATGTTAGCACATGACAATCTGGAATGATCCCATACACTCTGATAAAGAGAAAATGTTGTTTCAGGAACTTAGTCTTGGTTACCATGTAGCTATTGTGACTAGACATGAAGCATCACTGTTGTGTCTCTCATTTTGCTACACTCCTTTTTGCAGATTTATACACCCAAAGGTCTTGCAAACTTTTAAACACCCTAGCTGGTAGATATATTGACCTTCTTTGAAAGATCTTAGTTTAAATAAAATTTGCAGAACTTAGAGTCAATATTTTGCCTTGGTACTTGGTTTCATTTTAATTTGTTTATAATAGATTTTGTGTCAAATTATGCAGGCATTGAAGCAGGAACCTTGGTCCACCCATTGCATTTGCTATTGGAACAAATGTAGTCATTGTACTTGGTTCACAATGACTTGAATTTGAAGAATATAAAGGGTCTCTTAGTGTCCATAAGAATATCAGTATAAAGATTTAAAATTAAATTATCAATCTCCACGTTTTCTTATATGATCAAGTATTTTGCATTATATGATTTGGCATTTGAGATGCAAGGGATAAGGAATGATTCTTTTTTCACAGGTTTGTTCCTTTTCTCTACTATACTACTTTTTTTGCTTTCATGTTTCTTATGGCGAGATTTATTTTGAGTTCCATTTCTTATTATTGAGTTTCATGAATTATGTAATCATTACATCCACATATTAACAATTATCAAAGTACCTAGAAAACAAGAAATGCTTCTTTGTGTCTCATGAAAAGCTACTTGCAGATAGATATTAGTGAAAAAATCCCACTTTCCAATGCTAAAAACTACATATTGGGATGGATATGAAAGTAATATTGCTTTTTATTTTCAGATACATCACTTGATGGATTATATATTTCTTCCGCATTGTTCTGGCCTCTTCTAATTTTTAAGCATCTTGATGTATCAGCTTCGCAGACCTACATTTAGTAAGCTTTGGCGCATCAAAATATATTTACTACCATAATTAAATGCAATGTTTGCAATGAAAGACATAGCTAGAGATTGATTTATAGTCTCCTTAATGTGGTTGAATTCTATAAAGTGAAATAAGAAACCACACCATACATTGCATGTTGGAGCATTGAAACCAATGACGACCCTCGCAGCAGCTCACATGATGCTACTGTGTGTTTATGAGTGGGGATGCTGATTATCGATAGTTAGCTTTCTGCTATCTGTAATTGCTTTTTTTGGTATTTATATTTGTAATGTCGCACCCGCAATTATTGAGATATGCCTTGTAATTCTAATGCTTGTAATTATAGTAGGTGTAGTTAGAAACCTAGTCGAAATGGGCCAGTCGAATGGGCTAGTCGAAATTATGGGCCTGGGCCTGTTTCATTGTATATAAATATAGACGTCAGTAGCATGTAAATTAGTATCCGATCTTTATGAAATTCAGTGCAACTTTTACCTAATTTTATATTGCCCTACTTATTCCTCTTGTCCCTCTAGCGCCGCCACTTCCTTCCTTGTCCCTTTCACGTGTTTATCCCCAACAAACTGGTATCAGAGCTTGTTAGATCCTTACAAAATCTATCAAGATTCATGGCAGCGCGAGACAACTCTGGTGGAGGTATTCCGGGGAACCTCCCAATCTTCTACGGAAAGGATTATGAACGTTGGTGTGCGCAGATGAATGTGCTGTTTCGATATCAAGATGTCCTTGATGTCGTGAATGATGGTGTTCCACCCTTGGCAGCAAACGCCACTGAAGCGGTGAGGAACAACCACCATTCGCTGAGGAAGAAAGATGGAAAAGGGATGTTTTTGATTCACCAATGCGTTGATTCCAACATCCTGAACCTGATCATCGACTGTGATTCAGCAAAGGCAGCTTGGGAGATCCTAAAGAACTCGTATGGAGGAGCAGATAGGCTGAAGAAGATACGTCTACAGTCGCTCAGGAAGCAGTACGAGGGCTTGAAGATGACAGATGGAGAATCGATTGGAGATTTCATTACGAGGTTAGTAGCATTAACTAATCAAATGAAAGGTAATGGTGAAACTGTGACTGAAGTAAATAAAGTCGAAAAGGTGCTCAGATCCTTAACCCTGGAATTCGACTACGTTGTTACTGCTATCGAAGAATCCAAGGACCTAGATACATTGAAGTTAGATGAACTTCAGGGTTCCTTAGAGGCTCGTGAATTGAGAATAAGGCAGAGAAGTTCAGAGAAAGAAACTGAACAAGCCTTGCTTTCATACTCATCTAAGAGAAATTGGAAGGCAGGCAACAAGGAGAAGGGTAGAGAAAAGGGATCAAGCAGTAAGAAGAAAGAACAAGGATCTTTCGACAAGAAGAAGGGAGACCAGTCGAAAGTTCAGTGTTATAACTGTCAGCAATTTGGGCATTATAGGAACAAGTGTAAAAACAAGAAAGTTCCTAGGGATAAAGATGTAGAAGCCAAGTTTGCTAATGATGGTGACTCTGACTCTGACTCTGACTCAGAGGAGTTAATGCTGATGGCTGTCGAAGATGAGATTCGACTCGATGAAGGACTTGCTGAAAGTAGCGAGCAAAATAGTGGGAACACTTGTATAAGTGGATTCACTTGTGATGCTCAAAATACTTGTGCAATGTGTGTGTGGCAGGGCAGTGGAAACACTGGTGATGCCTCCAACATTGCCAGCAATGATGATGACGAATTGTCATTCATGACAGCTACTGACCCAGAATTACTGTTGTTGAAGGCTGATACAAATTCGACTGAAGAGAAGTCTGTCGAATGGTATCTCGACACAGGATGTTCAAATCACATGTGTTGGCACAAGGAGTGGTTTGTCGAACTGGAGCTGATAAGCAAGAAGATAAGGTTTGCAGATAACAGTAAAGTTACTGCTGAAGGAGTAGGTACCATAAAGTTCCTGTCGAAAAATGGTAAGTGGTGCTACATCCAAGGGGTATTTTATGTACCAGATATGAGGAGCAATCTGCTAAGTATTGGGCAGATGATTGAGAAAAACTTCACCGTCGAAATGGGTGATAACATTCTCAGCTTGTTTGATTCGACCAAGAAGTTGATCCTGAAGGTGTTAATGCAGAGTAACAGAACCTTCAAGATCAAACTGAAAGTAGTCGAAGAACATTGTCTCCAGACCACTGTCGAAGAGGAGCACTGGAAGTGGCACAGAAGATTTGGCCACCTCAACTTCAAGAGCTTGAGTCAACTACATGAAAAGAAGATGGTCCATGGGTTGCCTGCAGTAAAAGTACCTGTCGAAGTTTGCGAGAGTTGTTGCAAGTCGAAGCAACCAAGAAACTCGTTTAAATCAGAAGTACCTAGCAGAGCAGAGAAGAAGCTAGAGGTGATATTTTCTGATGTCTGTGGTCCTTTCAAAGTATGTTCCTTAGGAGGGAATAAGTACTTTGTCACCTTCATTGACGAATACACTAGAATGTCCTGGGTGTATTTGATCAAAAGGAAGAGTGAAGTACTAGAAATATTCAAGAAGTTTAAGGTAATGATTGAAAAGCAGAGTGAATGTGCAATCAAAACCCTTAGAAGCGATGGAGGTGGTGAGTACAATTCTCATGGATTTGTCGAATTCTGTGAGAAAGAAGGAATTGTGCATGAAGTCACTGCACCTTACACGCCTCCGCATAATGGTACTGCTGAGAGAAAAAACAGGACCATCCTCAACATGGTAAGAAGTATGTTGAAGGAGAAGAAACTACCTCATAGTTTACGGCGAGAACTTGTAGCCACAGCAGTATACATTCTGAACAAATGTCCCACAAAGAGATTGACTGGGAAGACACCTGAAGAAGCTTGGCTAGGAAGAAAGCCAAGTGTCAAACATCTCAGAATAATTGGCTCAGTATGCTATAGACATGTCCCTGAGCAACTAAGAAGCAAGCTGGATGATAGAGCACAACAGATGATCCTTGTTGGCTATCATTCGACAGGAGCATACAAACTGTATGATCCTGTGCAGAAGAAAATAGTGAAAAGCAGAGATGTCGTAGTAGATGAGTCGAAACATTGGAACTGGGAAGAAGGCTGTGAGAAACCTACAATGATGGACTTCGACGAAGTCTCTGATCGAGATAATCAGAATGAAGAGGTCGAAACTGAAGAGCCAGAAGAACCCATTGCTGTTGAACCTTTAAGAAGGTCGCAAAGGGAAAGGCAGAGATCAGCAAGACTAGAAGGATTCGACACTTACCCAGATTCTGCTATTACAGCAGAGGGAGACCTGACACACTTTGCACTAATGGCAGAAGCAGAACCAGTGAGCCTGGAGCAAGCCCTTAGTCACAAGCAGTGGAAGGAAGCAATGATTGACGAGTTGAAATCAATCGGGAAGAATGATACTTGGAAGCTAGTCGAACTTCCAAAAGAAAAGAAAGCCATAGGGGTGAAGTGGGTCTTCAAGACCAAAGTCAAGCCAAATGGAGAAGTGGCCAAGTACAAGGCCAGGCTAGTAGCCAAAGGGTTCCTGCAGAAACCTGGTTTGGATTTCAATGAGGTCTTTGCCCCAGTAGCCAGGATCGAAACCATAAGATTGGTAGTAGCATTGGCAAGTCATAAAGGCTGGCCCCTACATCAACTAGATGTAAAGTCAGCATTTCTGAATGGACCTCTGGAGGAGGAAGTATATGTTTGTCAACCACCTGGTTTTGAGTCGAAGGGTAAAGAAGACAAGGTTTATAAGCTGGAGAAGGCCCTGTATGGGCTCAAGCAAGCTCCAAGAGCGTGGAACAAGAGAATTGATGGATTTCTCTTGGCTCAGAAGTTCACTAGATGCACTAATGAACATGGAGTATATGTGAAGAAGAATGGAACTTCGACTCAGTTGTTGTTGTGCCTGTACGTAGATGATCTACTTGTAACTGGCAGCAATGAAGTCGAAGTCGAAGCCTTCAAGAAAGTGATGATGTCAGAATTTGAAATGAGTGATCTGGGACATCTATCATATTTCTTGGGGATGGAGTTTTCCAAGACAAGTAAGGGTATACTCCTGCACCAGTCGAAGTATGCAGCTGATATCCTGAAAAGATTCGACATGAGCAACTGCAAGGAAGTTTCGACACCATCAGACACTAGCAGCAAGCTGTCGAAAGACGACGAAGGGATTGAAGTAGATGCCACATTGTTCAAACAGATCGTGGGCTCCCTGAGGTACTTGTGCAACACTCGACCTGACATTATGTTTAGTGTCGGAATGATCAGCAGATTCATGGAGAAGCCGAAAAGCTCTCATATGGTAGCTGCAAAAAGAGTACTAAGGTATGTAAAGGGAACACAAAGTTATGGTATTCTGTTCCCTAGCAAGAGTGTGTCGAAGAATGGTAATGAAGTGTTTGGCTACACTGACTCCGACTGGAGTGGAGACAGGAGTGATCGAAAAAGCACAAGTGGGTATGTCTTTATGTATGGATCGACACCCATCTCTTGGTGCTCGAAGAAGCAAAGTATAGTTGCATTGTCCTCCTGTGAAGCAGAGTATGTAGCTGCTTCCTTTGCAGCATGTCAAGCATCATGGCTGAGCATGCTATTGGTCGAAATTGGAGTGCACAGGGTCGAAGCAATGAAGTTGTTGATCGACAACAAGTCTGCGATAGATCTCGCAAGGAACCCTGTCGCACACGGTAGGTCGAAGCACATAGAGACCAGATATCACTTCCTGCGTGACCAAGTAAACAATGAGAAGCTGAATCTGGAATATTGCTGTTCGGAACTTCAAGTAGCTGATGCAATGACCAAGCCATTGCAAAAGGGAAGATTCGAAGAACTGAGAACAATGCTTGGGATGATGTCGCTCAGCAATGTGAATTAGGAGGGAATATTGAGATATGCCTTGTAATTCTATTACTTGTAATTATAGTAGGTGTAGTTAGAAACCTAGTCGAAATGGGCCAGTCGAATGGGCTAGTCGAAATTATGGGCCTGGGCCTGTTTCATTGTATATAAATATAGACGTCAGTAGCATGTAAATTAGTATCCGATCTTTATGAAATTCAGTGCAACTTTTACCTAATTTTATATTGCCCTACTTATTCCTCTTGTCCCTCTAGCGCCGCCACTTCCTTCCTTGTCCCTTTCACGTGTTTATCCCCAACAGCAATATGTTTACTAACATGTTTATGATTTTCAATTTGCCTTGACTTCACTAACATTTTTTTTGGATGTGAAAGAATCGACATTCTACTGTTAATGTTATGTGGGATTTGTACTGTCATCTAAACATGTAATGACAAAATGGATTGGAATAGCTTGGTATTGATGTGAATCAAGTTATTGTTGTGAAGCTGTCATGCTATAATTTGGCATCCTAATTTAATTTTTTATTATAATAATATGGATTGGCTATAAAACTTCATCACAGGTTGGTGTCATTTTAGTCGAAATTCAGTATTGAAGTGTCATAGTTATTGTTCTCTTTACAATTAGAAGAATAACATTGAAGTTCCTCATCTCTAATAGCTTGGTATTGTTGTGCTGCTCCTCAGCCCCAACTCTGTGTATTTTCTATTTGGTTCTTTAATTCACATGGCTCACTATTGCTATGTAATTCATTCATTTCTATTCCACATGTTCCTTGCTTTCCATTCTTTTTCTTATCAGCTGTGCCAGTTCTGCTCTTTCCACCTTCAACGGTTCTTCTATGCGATATGTGAGTTCCTTCTTACTTCTGCCTTTTCGTTTTAGTTCTTCCTTTTTCCTCCAGCACCTGTCCTGCTATATTTTACTTCTTTTCACCGGGAACTTAAAGGCATTTTTGGTTATCCTTTTATTTTTATTTTCAATTTCTCATTCATGTTTTATTTGACATGTAGGAAAGCATCAAAAACTTCAACTATGGTTTGTTGAAAGTAGAAACTTAAGTTAGTAGTTGGAAATCTGTGTTGCTTAGAGCATTGTGGCATGTACTATTTTGGATCATAACATTTTGTTGTTATTCTCGATGGGGCTAGATTAGTGGGTTCAGTTTGTTTGTGTTAGTTTGCGGCCATATAGATTCTATGCTAATCTCCGATATAGATTCTATGCCTATTTTTCTTAAAATAAATTTGCTACAACATTTCTGAAAAAAATAATAACTCCTATTTATTTTGGTCTTTCTCTTTATAATAACTCCTTTTAGGATGAAGCTGACACTTGATATTAAATATATAATGCACCAAAGACACATGGAAGTCTGCTGTTAGAATCTGTTAGATTTGTAGATCTTTTGGTCACTTGAGAACAAGGCAAAGAAAAAGCATCTTGAAATGTTAATAATAGATGCAAAGGTATTATTATCATTCTCATGCAAATGTTGATGATAATAATAAAGATCACTTATTTTTAAGCAGTTATCATTTTCTCACTTTAAATTAGTTTGGGAGATAACATTCAAGTGACTATCTTAACAGGTGAAATCCAATGACGTTCTTTTGTTGTGTTTGGCCTTTCCAACTCACTCTTTTTAAGTCTCTCCATCCTTTCCAACTCACTCTTTGTTGTGTTTGGCCTCTCCATCCTTTCCAACTCACTTCTTTTAAGTCTCTTTTTTCCATATTTCCTATTAATCGTTTGTAGAGCAATTAGTTTTTATCTTTCTTGCTATGTTGTTGAGATAAGATGGCTTTCGTAGTCTTTAGCAATAGTTGATATTATCATAGTTATTCTAAATTTCAGTTGCATAGTCTATGGGGCTTATGAAGTGTGTTATTCTAAATTTCAGTTGCATAGTTGATATTATCATAGTTCAACACCAAAAACAAAAGTAATATGTTTACATTATTGCAGATTGTGATGACCAATTTGAAAGGATAACCAAATTATGTCATAAACGTTTGAGACTTCTGATGGATGGATTGAGGAGCATTCAGAAGAATGAATTATCTAGATTGGGGCTATTGAGAAGAGTGAATGAACTGGGAAGAAGTTTATGTAATTTTTTCTGTGAAGTTTATATAATTTATTAGATAGTCATTTTGTCACAAGTTTATATAATTTAAAGAGTCAATGCTAATAGTCAGTTTTATATGGTTACCTTGAAAGTTTGATATGTCAATGAATCTTCTGTGTTATGCAATGCATTGATATTACTATGAAGTTGATCACTCATTTGAACCAACTAATGAACACCCTTGAATACAATGTCTTGACCTTGAATACAATGTCTTGATATTCTGAATTTCCAAAACCCGCATTTGATCAAATATATCTGTTATTGTACTAATATCCCTGTAATTGTGATGTTCCAATGAGACAGATATCTTTGAGAGAAATAAACCTATTTATACTAATATACCTGTTATGGAGCGATGAAATGAAATATACCCGAATTTGTCCCACATCACACTATTAAGTTTATTATCATTTAAGTTTTATCATCGCTATCTCCAACTCATACTATTATAGGTTATTCATCTTATTTACAATCTTCATTTTTAGCTACGTTCATTTCGTTTTCATGCCACTTAGCTTTCAAAATTTGTATTTTGGTTTGAGTACTAATCATACCATGTATAGGGACCGGATATACCATTTTAGAAGTTAAATAAACATTGCATTTCAGAATGTTGCGATAAGTACATGTCTCTTAGCAATCAGATCCATCCGTTTACTTTTGCTCTTGCTTATATGCATCATAATATATACTTCTCGAGTGCCTACGGGAGAATATGTAATGATTTGGATTAAACTATCAAAATAATTTCATTGCATTTTGGCATATATCATTTTTATGCATGTAATTATTATTTATCAATGACTATTTTTTTTAACTCTTGACCGGCAAAAGATGTAATGATTTGTATGGAATATGTGTTTATTATTTACATGTACCTATTCACAATCTTATGCATGTCTTTGTAGGATAACATGTATCATCACTTAGTATAGACAAGTTTGATGTGGGCCACTTCTCATGAGCTTACTGGTATTTTTTTGTTGATCACGATTCAAATTTTTTGATTACATTGTTCTATATTTGGAATCACAAAAGAAAAAAAGACATTTTTTCTATTGTCTATTTGAGAAATATTATTCCTCATAATTTTTCTCCCACAATATCGCAATAATAGGTAGTTTTTGTTATGGAAACTATACCATACTACTAATAGGACTATTATGATACTTTTTACCAAATATTCATAAATTATGATAATGAGTTTTATTTGACTAAAAAATAATTTTGCTTGAGAAACAAAAATTATTTATAACTGTGTTTGATTTTCACGGTTCGATTTGAGAAAAATTATGGTAGAGAACGTCGTTAGCCCGTGCGGATGCACGGGTATAGTACTAGTGCATCTCAAAAGTTAAAACATTAGGGTATGTTTGGGAGGGTTTTGGAGGGGAGGGGTTTGGAGGGCTTGGTCTATATTTTAATATCTATTTGAGATTTTAAGAAATTGAAAGAATAACATGATAGATAATGATAATACATTGTTAATCACACTTCATTTTTGTTTAGAAACATTTTATAGCTTCCTCAATTTAGAATTAAAAATCAAGCCCTCCCCTCCCCTCCCCTCCCAAACCCTCCATCCAAACATACCCTTAGAGTAATGCGGCACAAGTGGTAGATATATGGATCCTTTAACTATTTGGTCTTGGGTTTAATTCCTGGCCGGTGAGTATGGAAAAACATTTGTTGGGAGTGGTCAACCCCATATCTCGAAAGATTAGTCTCCACAGTGGTGGATGATACATTAGTTTACCAAAAAAAAAATTATTGTAGAGTAAAACCGATGAAAAATAAAACTTAGAGTAAATATAGGTGAATTTTATTAAAAAAACTAAACTAAAAAGTTAAAACACCCAAAATTTATAGAGAATAAACACATTTTCCCCAAGCTTAAAATGAGACTCTCAGCTCTTGAAGTTTCGGCGTGGTAGCCTGGTAGGGGCTGAGTTAGAAAGAAAGAGGCTCAAATTCTGAGGAAGGCGAAAACATGGCTGAAACCTCTTCGGCACCGAAGCCTGTAGTCGTTAGGGTCAAGCGAAAACCCTTTCAAACTCCACTTGATGCTTTCTGTAAGTCTCTCTTCTCCTCAATTTTCCTCCCAATCACTCTCGTTTGCATAAAACACCGATCAAGAATATCTTCTGTCATGGAAATTCGCTTTTCAAATGAAGCTTCGACCCGTTTTTTCTATTAAAAAAAAGTGATTAAAAGCTGTTGTGTGATTTTATCATTGCAATGTAGGGTTGGAAATCAATGAGAGGCCGCTGAAGCGCCCTCTCTTGGATTTTGGAAATCTATCAGTCTCGGATTCTGCTCATATGGGTATGCTGCTTTTACTTTTACTCTCATTTGGTTTTTCTTATCTATCCTTGTTTTGTAGACTATTTTGTTATGTTATCCCAAGGTTTTACTTTGCAGTTGCATGTAATTAAAGTGAAGGTCTATCATAAAATTTACTTATATAGTGTGTTATGTGTTCTCCAAGGTAGCGTTTTTGAGTTTGAAAATTTTAATGATTATTACACATTAATGATGAAAAAGACAATTTGTATGCTCCATTAATCTAACTGGCTGAACTGGATCAAGAGAATCAGGTTCACGTTATCACTCAGTTCTTCTATATTGGTAGTGACAACATCCATGATTCTAAAAATGCTTAAAACCTATTCAATTTTGCGCCAAGTTGTCATGAACCTTTTTGTGGGATTGAGTCACGATGCGGTAGAGTTTCTATTCCATTGTATGGTGACTGTTAGAAGACTCGTCCTTCACGAAACCCCTCCTTGGCTAACAAAATTTTTCTTAAAATGATTTCGTGGTTATTTGTTCCAATAGCAATCTGCCTTTTTAAAGGCTACAGATAATGAAGAGAATAGTTCAAGCTCGACTAATGAAAAGGATTATGTTATGCAGAATGTTATCAAGATAAGGAAACTTTAAATTTGAATTCAGAAGATATAAAGCAATGTTAATCCTAGTTGGCATACCTAATTAACCGAAATTTAAAAAGATAATACAAACCTGTAGTCGTTAGGGTCAAGCAAAAACCCTTTCAGTCTCCACTTGATACTTTCTGTAAGCCTTTCTTGTCAATTTTTTTTCTCATCATTCTCTGTTTTTCTCACTCTAATTTGCATTGGACACCCATCAAATACATATTTCTCATGAAAAATCTGTGTCCAAATGAAGCTTTGGCCTATTTCATATAAAAAAAAACAGTTTAAAAGCGGTTTTGTTGTTTTGTCATGGCAATGTAGGGTTCAAAATCGGTGAGAGGCCATTGAAGCGCTCTCTTTTGGGTTTTGAAAATCTATCAATATCGGAGTCTGCACAAAAGGGTATGTTTCTTTTTCTTTTACTCTCATTTGGGTATTTGGGTTTGGTCCCTCTATCCTTGTTTTGTAGTTTATTCTTTTATTCTGTTATCCCAGGGTTTAACTTAATCCCTTCGTATTTCCACTCATTGTGTATGGAGTGTAACTCCTTACAATAGAAATTATGCTGTAAAACAACTGAAAGAAAAGAAGAAGAAAACCTGCTGACTAGAGGATCTGCAACCTCCCTAACTAAATGATCCCAAAACCTCACTCAATAATTGCCTATCTCTCTCTGCCCTCCCGACATCATATATAACCTCACAGATTCTCCTTCTAACCAAGATTGTTACAAATTCCATCCTATCTTTTTTTCTTATCCACGTCGGCATAGAGGTCTATCAATAATTAAAGTGAATTGTCTATCATACTAATCGTTTATTTAGATGGTTTGCCTACTTTATCTCCCTATAATTAAGGATTTTGCTTAGTTAATAAACTTACTGGTTTTGATGTCAAATATATGAACATATAACAGATAATACTTTGATGACTGGAAAGTGATTTTCCTATCGTTTTTTCAAAGAGGGCTTGCCTATGGGAACCAAGACAAAAACAACTCCCTTACTATTTGCTAATAACAGTGTTCCTATCTCTGTTAGAGGCTTCTCATACTGCCTTAGTAGAAACCTTACCATGACAGTCAATCCAGTTTCAATTATGTAGTCTAGAGTGGGCTATAGTGAACCATGTAGCAGAGCGGCGAGTGGCCGCTATTTACAGTCTGTAGCGGAGCAGTTTGCTTTAGCACCCGATATAGCTGCCAAAATTGCGGCCGTTTAATGCTTCAGGAAATATAACCTTGTTTTATTAGCCACTTTTTGAATCTGGATTTTCTGTTTAGTAACTTTAAGCCGTAGATGCCTAGTCTTGCTTGTTTTCTTGACCTTTTTATTGTATTTACTTCAGTGTTTTGCTTATGTCCTTTGACTTTTTGTAGTTATTTATGAATAATTCATGAATTTTTTTTGACACAAAATAATTCATGAATTTTGAATATTGTTTGAATTTTTAATTATATATATACCTAGTGAGAGAGAGAGAGAGAGTATTAATCAATTTTAGTTAATATCTATAAAAAATCAGAACAGCAGTCATCCAGCTATGCGCTATCCCACTAATTCATTTTTGAGGTTGGCTACTACGCATTGCTATTTGGATTTTAATATTTCTGGCTGAACTGTATCAAGAGAATCAGGTTCATGGCCTCACTCAGTTCTTCTATAATACCAACTGTAGTGACAACCATGATTCTAAGAATGATCAAACCCTGTTAACTTTCCACCAATTTTTTATCAAGGTTAGTAATAGTTCCAATATTATCTACAAAATTCACAATACCACCAAAGCCAGCCCTCCCTGGGTTACCATCCCAGCTGCCATCAATATTCAGTTTAGCCCAACCATTCCTAGGAGGAGAATTTTAGGAACCCAGAACCAGAATCATTTTTATTTAATAATGCTATGTACATTATTACTGATACTGGTATCAGTGGGAAATAAACTCAGAAATAATTGTATACAGTATACAACTTTAAAAGAAGTGGACAGAATTAAAGAAACAACCGAAGGTTGCAAAAATACTTTGAGGGACCTGTTTCCTCCGTTCCTGGACCTTATCCCCTCTCCCTTCTAATCCTTCCCTCTTATCCTATTCCTCAAACAAGTTCCATATCCTGCTGCAATTATCATGTTGACAGTTTGTAAATTGTAAGCATTAACTCCCCAAACTAATTCTTTCTCGTATTGTCCTCATGTGCAATATCCTGATTACTCTTTCATTTATTTCAAGGGACACCTTATATGACACTAAGTTGGTGAGGTTTCTGATTACTTTGCACATACCGAAAGCATCGTAACAACCATCCAGCATTCCTATGAAATGGTAGAGGAGAAAGTGATTTTTCTTAAACGTATTTAAGCATTTTCCTTCAGTTTTAAGTGCTAAAGGACTTGTTTGTTGATTTCACCTAATTTTTTTTCCTGTCATGTGGATTTGTTTTTAGTAATAAATGTTGTGTATTTCCCAAAAACAAAGCTGTCATGATGCTACCAGATTTAAGGTTGTCAAATGACACATCTAAGGAGAGTGCTTATCAGTAACTCTTGCTAGACTTGAGATGATTAGTTACAGATTGAAGAGCTGAAAACTGCTGGAATGTTTTGTCATTGAATGTTTTTATGCCTGACTCCTGATAATTCCGCCCTTTCTATAGTTGAATTTCATACCAAGAAGGTTTTTGTGCAACATTTGGAGACAATAAGCAGATCTGAGGTGACCTTAGATATTGTGCGGTCATTCATGGTTAGTATCTCATCTAGATTATGGTGTCCAATTCTTTCTCCATATGATGTAGGAGTGTTTTGTTATGCTTATTTTTGTATTAAAACCCCCTCCTCTCATGTTAATTTACTCTCCATTTGTAACATTTATCATTTCAATTTATTGAGTACGTTTTTCTCAATAGGTGACATGTTTTTTATTGATAAAAAAAATAGGTGACAAGTTTTAATCATCATTGCACCATTTTTTATAAAATTGATACATGAGTTCCTTATTTATTGACTGTTTCTTTAGGAACCTGGATCCAGCAGTGTGTCTGAATCTAAATCAAAAATTGAGGAAAGGAAGAACTTTAAAAAAAACAATGTGAGCTCTCTCTTCTTGACTTCTTTCCCCCTCCATCTGCAAGTCAACAGGTGCACAAACACTCACATGTGCTTATGCATGCTTACATCCCCAAATCACTCATGTTCCCAATTGTTTTTCACACGCATTTTTCAAATTTCTAATCATATTGTCTCTCATCATTTCCTATTATTAATGTCCGCAGAAGCAAGGTCAGCTCTTGATTAAAGCTAAACAAGAAAAAGAGGTTTGCTACATAGCTTATTTCTTCTATTTTTGTGTACACATATGTTTGGACGCTTATTTAATAGGATGGCAATATATGCTTCATTCTTCAACCTATTAAAATTGTCCTGATGTCACTTTTGTGTACATGCAGGCATGCCTTTGCATCCTTTGTATACTTATATTCCTTTATACTTGTTTCAACTTATCGTACCCTTTCTAAAGTTCTGTTAGATACTGTGATTTGGTTTTGTAACTGTTCATATTTTTCTGTTCTTTTTGCATTTCATTTGATTTTCTGAGTTGCTTTCTTAAATTACCGTGACCTGAAAATAAAGAGCTTTTAATGTATATGATGACAAGTGGTTGCTTATCTATTTTGCGCCATCATCTTTTTCAAATCTAGATTATTTGAAGTTCTTCTGTTCAAAAACGATTGAAATTATATCTATGTTTGTTGGATAATGTGTTCATGTAATCATTTAGAAATACATTGTTTCCTTTAGACAATAAATTTTCAAACTCATTTATATGACTTGGAAGAATTCTGCTTATGGTAGTTGTAGATTTTCGAGTACACCGCTATAGTAGTATATAAATGTTGAAATGATTTCTATAAGAAATTTCCTTGCGGCTAATTGATTATGCCTCATTCTTTCTCAGTCTTTAGCAAAAGATGCTCAGTTTGAGCAAATATGGAAAAGCAGGAAGGGGAACAAGGGGACAGCAGTTGAAAATGCATTACAAGAAATGTGCCACTTCTATGACATTGTTCGTATTGACAATGAAGAAAAAACTATGGAGGTTCCACAGGAGTAAGTATTTCCATCGGAGTTAGTTTGTTATCTTTATACATGGACAATTGTCATAGAAAAACAATTCTTCTGTGATTCATGCAGAGATATCTCCTTGGAGGATCAGAGACTTTTGTCTAGTTACCTCCCTTTACTAAGAGAAGTTATTCCTAATGCTGCTGCAGAGATTGAATCTGATATGCTTGGTCATTCAAAACAAGGTTGTTTTTTAGTTGCAAATTACCGTTAAAACGATACTAAGCTTGCCAAATTTTGCTCAAGTTGCTCTTATTTTATTTCAATATAATTGACAGTGTATTGGAGATCACTTAGGCAAACACATTTTCTTGGTCAATATAGAAAATATACATTTTCGAATTATCTTGGAGCATTTAATTGATGTTATGAACACTTCCAATTAATGCTGAATGTTACTGAGTTGATGCATGTATATGTGACTTTTGTTGCAGTCTCTGTATACTTGTCCAATACGGATGCATTCCCGATAATTCCCCGATACGTCATGAGTATATGTTAGAGGAGTGTATAACTAATTTTTTTTAAATAAAAGTCCTATACATCGGGATGATGCTTTCAATACGCTGTATAAACGCGAGAACAGAGGTAACATGAAACACAAGAGAGAAAACAACAATAACTAGTTTTTGTTTTACAAGTGCGACATACTAGTATCTTTGTCTCTAAATTTTTCCCATGTTAACCTATGTTTCTTTGGGTCTATGTGTCTTTGTATTTACTTTTATTTTTTAAATCCTTTAATAAACAAAGCCTAGACATATTGTAACCTATGTTTTTCAAAAAACCTTGTATCGCCGTATCGGATTTGTATCGTTTATGTGCATGATTGCTATTCTCTTTTACCTAAACTATTTCTATTTAATTGGTTATGGTGCATTGTCTTATGTGGCATACAGAGGATTTTGTTTATGACCTCTACACTGTGAATGATGTGGTGCATGATTGCTATTCTCTTTTACCTAAACTATTTCTATTTAATTGGTTATGGTGCATTGTCTTATGTGGCATACAGAGGATTTTGTTTATGACCTCTACACTGTGAATGATGTGGTGCCAGTTGAAGATCCTTCAACTTCTTATCCACTGTGAGTATTTTGTCTATACATGCTTGATTAGGTGTATCGTTCTTACTCTTTGACACTGCTGTGTATGGTTCACTCAGAGTTCAAGTTGACAATGAAGATTATTACGATGGGCCTGATGATTCGGATTATGAAACTGATGACTCAAATGGTTTCTCCTTGCTCCCTTTTCTCATCATCCTGAATTCAAATCACTATTCGTTGAAAACTCATTTAAGCCTATCAATTGTAGCGGAAGACAATCCACAGAATGATTATCCGGATGAGATTTCTGAAGAGGAGGATGACGCTTCTGAGTGCGATTCGGAAGAAAGTGAGCATAGCAGCGCTAGTGATGAAATGTCAGATGAGGATGTTGAACATCATGGTTTTTCTGAAGATGTGGCTGATCCATTGTATGATGAGGAGTTTGTTGATTATGAAGGTATAGGCATGTATGATGGTGAAGATGGGGATGAGGATGTGGATGTGGATGTGGATGTTGAAGATTGGATGATGTCTTAATGATGAAGACTAATGGCGAGGGGAGTACTTTTTGCGTTTAGTTGTGGATATTGTAGCATCATTACTTAGTTTGTTGAACTGGGATGTGTTGTACATTTGATTGGGATGGCAAGCTAGATAACTAAAAAAATTGCAAGCTCAACCTGTCCTATATCGCAATGTGTGTGTGTGTGTGTATATATAGTGTGTGTGTATATATATATATATATATATATATATATATATATATATATATATATATATATATATATATATATATATATATATATATTATATCTAAAAGACACCTCAAATTTTTGAGGGTAAAAATGTCATTACTCTTTTTTCCTCTTTATTCTTACACTCTCTTTCTTACTTTTCTCTTTTCTTTTACACTCTCTTTCTTCTTTTTTTCTCTTTCTTTTTACATTCGATTTCCTCCTTTTCACTTTTCTTTTACACTATCTTTCTTCCTTTTTTTCTTTTTACTTTACTTTTCCTATAAATAATTATTCTCTTTCTCTTATCTCTTTAATTTAATTCGTTTAACTAAATTTCTAAATTAACACAAACACTACTTTAATTAAAATTTTTGAAGACTACTATTATAAACATACTATCTAAAAAACAAGAAGACTTAATGACTATTTAAATTAGTAATTAATATAAAACAAATATTTCTAATTGATAATCTAATATCTAAATTTTATTATCTACTGTAATCTACTAATCAACTAAAATAATTAATTGAAATTACGAGATAATTGCACTGATAAATAAAAAAATACGGGATAACAGCAGTGATATATAAAAAAACACGGGATTAATATTTACAATTGATATTTATAATTTTTTTTGACAATTTATAATTAAAAATACACTGGATTAATATTTACCATTGATATTTATAATTGATTTTGACAATTTATAATTAATATTTATTATTGATAATTTTAATTTTGAAAAACTACTATAAACCTACTATCTAAAAAAACACGGGATAACTGCAATAATCTACTATAATCTACTAATTAACTCAAATAATCAATTGAAACTATGAGATAATTGCAACGATATATAAAAACACACGGGATAACTACACCAATATGTAAAAAAATACAGGATTAATATTTGTTATTGATAATTAAAATTTTTGAAGGCTACTATAAACCTACTATCTAAAAAACAATAATATTTAATGACTATTTAAACTACTGATTAATTTTTAAAATAAATATTTCTTATTGATAATCTACTATCTATCTTTTACTATCTACTATAATCTACTGCACAGATATATTAAAAAAATACGAGATTAATAATTGTCATTGATAATTAAAACTTTTGAAGCCTACTACTACAAACTTACTATCAAACAAATTTACTATCTAAAAAAACACGACATTAATAATTGTCATTGATAACTAAGCAGACTTAATGACTATTTAAATTACTAATTAATATTTAAAACAATTATTTTAATTGATAATCTACTATCTAACAAATTTACTATCTACTATAATCTACTATCAACTAAAATAATCAATTGAAACTACCCAGATAACTGCACTGATATATAAAAAACACGGGGATAACTGCAGTGATATATAAAAAAATACAGGATTAATATTTTCCATTGATAATTATAATTTTTGAAAACTACTATCTAAAAAAACAAGAAGGCTTAATGACTATTTAAACTGATTAATATTTAAAACACACGCTGTAACGCCCAAATATTTAATTAAATGATTTAATTAAATATTTAGGTATTCAATTATTTATTTATTTATTTTAGTTGGTGTAATTATAATAGCGTTTGACTAAGAGGTGTATAATCGAATATTAGGGGATGGTGTTAGTGACCGGGCTTAAGTTGGAGGAAGGCCCGTGATCCATGAGCCCACTAGCTAGGCGCATAGGTGAAGCACCTAAGCTAGGGTTTTGGCTCATTTGCGAATTGCTTTGAGAAAAAGAAAAGAGAGGTTGCGAAATAGAGGAGAGAAAGAGAGAAGAGGAGTTCGCGCATCTAAGGGAGAAGAGAAGGAGGAAGAGTTCGCGAATCAAGGAGAAGAGAAGAGGCGCCATTGTTGCTGAGGTTTTGTTGGTGACTCGATCAAGAGAATTGGTGCTCTCCTACTATAAGGTAAGGGTGGGGTTCTTCCTTATAATGGGGTTTCATGATGGGGTTTATGTGGGGATAGGTCCTATAGTGCTCTTTTGATGGATTGTGATGTTGGATTTGGTGTTAGTTGAATTATAACTAGGTTGGATTGAAATTTGACATTGTTGATGATAGTTTTGACTCTAGAACTTGGTGCTCATTGTTGTTATTACTAAACGCATGCTAGGTGTTCGACTAAATTGTTGTTTGGTGTTGTGAGTAATAAATTATGATGATTGGCATTGGTAATTAAGAATTGATGAGCTAAATTGGTGATATGATTTGCATATGTGGTGTTTTAGTGAATTTGGTGTGATGCTGTTTTTGGGGCCCTAGTGCTGGGCGCCATTCCTGAGTGGGTGTGTTGCTGTTTCTGGCGCCCTGGGTGTGGGTGTTGCGCCCGAAAAAGTCCCCGAGGGAGAACCTTCATCGTTCACAACTTTTCCTAAGACAATGAAGCCGCCACCAATATTTATTAAGGAAAATATTAGGAAAACCTTTTTTGGAAAGCGATAGGTCTTGCGAAACTAGAGAATAGGGTTCGGGGGTCGGTTACGCGCAGGGAAGGTGTTAGCACCCCACACGTCCTCTCTACCGAGAGGGAACCTTTAATTAAATGTGTGGTTTTAGTGTGTTGACTTGAAAATACTTAATTTTGCCTCTCTACTTCTTATTGAAAAAATCTTTATGAAAATCTTTATTTATTATGAAAAAAAGGGGAAAAATGGGTTTTTCGAAAAAAACGCTTGACGGGACATGGCCCGCTCCTACGTATCTCCCGGTGCGATGGAGAACTCAAAGCTACGTAGTTCTTCTTTGTCTTTTTGAAAAGTTTTTGTTTTTTATCTTTTTTAGTGAGTTTTTGAAATAGGACGAGCATTTAGTGAATGATTAAACTAACCAAGGTTATGGGTAATCACTGCTAAGTACTCTTGAAAATGAGAGTCACTACCACCAGTCAGACGAACAAAGGTTCTGATTGACTATTAGTAACAACCCGTTTTTTATTTGCCTTTTTGAAAGTGGTTTTTGAAAGAGATTGATTGGCACGAATGATCAGACTAACAAAGGTTATGAGTGATCATCGCTTGTTGTTCTTTGGGGAAAAAGACATCGCCACCAATGGCTAGACGAACAAAGGTTCTGATTAACCACTGGCGACGATGGGTTAAAAATGATTTTAGAACGGAAGAGGTTTTTGAAAATGATATTGGTTTGCGAAAGTAATTCTTTTTTTTTGTTACGAAAATAACTCTTTTCTTTTCATTATGCAAATGCTAAACTTTTTATGGTTGCGCTTGACGAGAATGTGACTCGCTCCTACGTATCCCAAATGGGAATCAAAGCGACGTAGTTCTAAGGTATATTTGTGTTTTGATTGATTTTGATTTTTGAAATGGGTTTAAGGTCAAAGCTGTACAGCTAAAGTCTCTTAAATCGGGATTGACAAGATGTACATCTCAGCCAAATCCATTTTTTTGTTTATTTCACGCAGAAAGTGTCATAAATTCCATTAAGATAAATAAATAACAAAACAACACCTAAGATACAGCAAAGTAAGAAACTTACAATAATAAGAAATTGGAACAAAAGTCACGTGAATGGTGAGATGGGGGAGGGGCGCTGCTCTCAACATATTGTCAGGCTAGCTCCACTTTTCCTTACAATAACAATTGTTAATTTAATAAAACAAAGAAGGAAAAAATAAAATATGAAACGAAGCATGTAAAGAATATGGATGAGTGGATTTGACAACTCTCATCTTCAATCTCTAGGCGCACATCTTCCGGAAACAGAGAGATAAAATCAGAGAAACCAAAAAACACAGATCCAAGGGAACAAAACAAAACAAAAGGAAAACAGATGGGGAAGGAAGTGAAAGAGGGGTGGTGCACGCACGTGACCGCGGTGGAGCTCGCGATGTAAACATTGAGGACGGCGACTGCGATAGTGGTGGTGTTGCGGTGAGAGGTTGCCGGCGGTGGTGGTTGTGCGACGAACAACGGTGGCTTGGAGTGAAAGTTGTGGTTGGGGTTATCGTTTTGGGGGTGGTCGCCGGAGGGAGGGGGTCAGTTATGGTGGCCGTTTGGTGGTGAGGAGAGAGAGGATGGGTTGTTGGGTGGTGGATGGCCGTGAGAGAGAGGAATGATGGCGGTGCTCTGTGGTGGTGGATGGTCGTGAGAGAGGGATGGTTGCGGTGCTCGCCGGAGGAGGAGGGCGGCGGTGCTGGTGGCGTTTGGTGGTTTGGCCGTGAGGGGGGGTAGAGTTTGAGGTGGTGCTCTCCTCCCTCCTTTCCCTCTTTCTTTCTCTCTGTGTGTTGTTGTGACTTTTGTTGTTAATTTTTGTTTCCTTTCATTTTTCGTTATAGTGCCCCCTCCCCTCTTTGGCTGCTGTTTTCGTTCCCCCCCCCTTCTGTTCTCTATTCAGGTTTGCTATATAGTCTCCCAATTTTGTTTTGTTCCTCAGCCAGCTATAAGCATTTGAGATGTCCCTTTCAATTTCTTAATCTATGACGCTGAGCTCTCTGCTATTCTGTTATGGCCACTGACTTCTGCCCATTTGCTGTGTTCATGTCTGAGCTGTAATAGGGAGTAGGGACTTGTAGCGACCGAAAAATCCGGGTGAGGATTACTCGAAGGTTCAAAAATGAAGCCGCCACCAAAGTTTAGTTTAAGGGCAAACATTGGAAAATCCCATTTGGAATGGATAAGGGTCCTTGAGATCAGATAAGGGTTCGGGAGTCGGTTATGCGTGGGGAAGGTATTAGCACCCCACGACATCCTTCCTAAGGAAGGTTACCTGCTAATTAGTTGTAGAAGCGGAAGTTAATTTTGAAAACATTTATTTTTACCCTTTTATTGTGAATTTAAAAGAAAGAAGAAAATTGATATTTTATTTGAATTTAAGAAGGGATTATTTAGGAAAAGACTAAAAAAGGTTTTTTATTAGTGTAATTGACAGATGTGGGCCCCCATCTGCTCCTACGTATCTCTTGGTAGAGAATCAAATCACACGTAGTTCTTGGGTAGAAAAAGTTTGTTTGTTGGTGTTTTTTAACATAGGGATCTTAGGACTCTTGAGTGATCAGTTCATTTGTCCTAAAACGATGACTAACCTGACTGTACAGTCGGCTTAGTCCCCTACTTTGTGAAAATAGAGTTTTTGGAGTTTGGAAGATGGTTTGAAGTGTGTTTGTTTAAGTTTATTGGAATAGGGGTTTTAGGATTCCTGAGCCGTACGGCTCATTTATCCTAGAACGCTGACCAACCCGTCTGTACAGTCGGCTTAGTCCCCTAATTTGAAAATTTGTTTTGTGTAAAGAAATGTGTTTGTGTTTATTTTAATCTAGAAATTTGTTTGTTTTAAATAGGGATTTTAGGCCATGATCCGTAACGGTTCATTAGTGACCTAAAAAACAGACTAACCCGACTGTACAGTCGACTTAGTCCCCTATTCATATTTTTTGAAAATGAAATATTTATCTATTTATTTTTATAGTTTTTTGTAAAAGAAATTATCTTTGAAAAGAAATGAATGAAAAGGGGTGGAATAGTAAAATTGTGTTGCGTTTAGCTGCTTGGGGTGGCATTAAAAGAATGGGGGTGCGTTTAGCAGGCCAACCCGTTTATTGGTGATCTGCATGTGGATGATGGGCTTGCGTAGGGGGTGTGTTATTAAAAAAGGCCCGGTGTAAATATTAATCTGATATTTTAATTTAAAAATAAAATAAATAAATAATAAAGGGGTGGTATATAAGAGGAACCCTAAAAAAAAGAAAACCTAATTTTTCTTCTCCACTCCCTTCAGCGCCGCACGAACCAAATGGGGGAGAGAGAGAAAACGCGAAATCTCCGGCGAGAGAGAGGGAGCAGATTTGCGGAGAGAGAGAAAGATTCGTGTGAGAGGGAACTGATTTCGAGTGAGGAGGAGAGCTGATTTTGCGTGATTGAAGGAAAAGAAAAGGGGGGGGGGTAGAGGAGGTTGCGACGGCTCCGGTGAGGTTTTCTCACGTGACCGGCCGTTCCTTGGCCGAGGAAGACAGCGGTGATGATGGTGTTCGCGACAACGACGACGTGGCTGCAGAGCGACGACGCGAGAACGAAAACTCGTACGGTGACGGGCTATTTGCGGCGGTGCAGAGGGACGGCGCGAAACGAAAACCCGTACGGCGATGGGCTGTTTGCGGTGGTGCAGGGGAGCTTTACGACTGTGTCCGTGGCGAAGGGGAGGGTGCGACAGCATGTTCGGCCTGATGACGGTGTCTTTGCATCTTTTTTTGGGACGAACGATGACGCCAGTGCGCGGTGGACGGCCACCGTCTACGGTGGTCGGAGGTGGTACGTTTCATTTTTTTTCTATTTTCTGTTTTGTTCCCTCTTTTTGTGTTTGTCTTCTTTATTTTTATTTTTGATTAAGTATCTCTTAATATTTTTTGAACCCTAATTTCTAACTTATACTAATTAATATTTTTTTTACAGAATACTAACCCTAATCCCTTATTCCTAATCCTAAGTTAAACCTCTATTTGTTCGTAAAAATAAAACGAAAAACTGAAACTGACTAATCTAGCCATGGAAACATAAACTGAACTATTTTCCTTAATTCATGTATACTATTTCGATACTGATTTGAAAACAAACTATTAATAACAATTACAGTTCTAAAGAAGAGCCTATTATGTACAGAATTAAGGAACACGAAATTTGTTATTACCAACCTCTTTTCCAGCTTCTGAATAATCTCCTATTGTTTGCTGCTAATACCATTTATTGTTGCTTCTCTGCAGCTGCTGTTTCGGTTCTGGGTCTCTAGGTGTTTGATGATCAGGGTCTCCGTGTGGAATCCTAATCTTTTTCTGCTCTGAATTTTCTGTCTCCGGATTTTTAGTGTCTTGCGATTAGGGTTTCAATGTGAAAACCTTAATCTTTTGGTTCTGAATCTGACCTATTTTCTGTCTGTATCCATTTCTGGGTCCGAATTGTGCTGATTTTTATAGGTGTGAAACGTAATCAAAATTTATGACTGACGATTTCGTTTCCGTTTCAGGTATCGGGCTTATTAAGAAGCCTTGGAAAGCAAGAACAAGCCCATAGAGCAGCTGATCCCTTTTTGTATTTTCGTTTTCTACTTTTTTTGGATTTTATTTTGTGTTTTTGTATTCTTAGATTTTTTGGGATTATTGTAAATTAATTCTGATTTTGTTTAATATTTTTGGTGATTTTTTGATTTATATTTTTATTATTAGAAATTAAGTGAATAAACACAAAGTGAAGTTGGGCCAGAACCAAGAACGAAAATCGGGCCCAATCAAACAATGCGTTAAAATGAGGCTCAATTAGAAGAAACAGGCCTATTACAACACATGATTAAAGATAGGCCCAACTGGAATAAGTTGCTAAAATCCGGCCTAATTAAAACAAAAAAACTGTCGATAAGCCCAATTACGAAAGCATAGATGAAAAGGTATCTCAATCCAATCAAACGAAATGAATGAGTCGCAAACTTTTCTCGTAGTAATGTCACCTGGGACTTATGACACGTGAACTAAATAAAAAGGACCGTAATAAGAAAGAGAGCGGACAAAATTGGGGTATAACAGGACTTATTGGGCAAGAGCTAGAAATGGGTGAAAATTTTCAAAGGAAGTTAAAGAGGACATTATCTTGAGCTTCTAAAGGGAAGAGAAAAACTTGATGCTATATCACGTGAAAGGGAGAAAGCACTGCCAGCACACTTTGACTATCTTTTTTTTAATTTTTAATTAATGTAAACAAAAACCATGTATCTATTTCTATTTTATTTTATAATGTTTAAAAAATCTTGTAGTTAAATAAAAGTTAGAAATAAAACTAATATACCGATGAAAGATTTGTTTAATTAACAAAGGAATAAGCTCTACTAACAATAAAAGAAATCACTCAAAACCGCTAAAGAACACTAAATGGCAGGTGCCAACAATTAAAACCTCAACATGCACAAGAAGTAATATTTTTGATTTTTTCAACAGACTTTGAATTAGTCGGACAAAATTAGGGTACAACAGCTGCCCCTCTTTATTTAAATTTTACTAAAAAATGTGAAGGGTTTCCAATTTTTCTGAAAAATGTTTTTATGACTTGGGCGGACAAAATTGGGGTATGAGAGCTGCCCCTCTTTATTTAGATTTTGAAAAGGAATATGAATTGGCCGAAACATATTCCTAGGCAAAATTGAAATAAAGAATTCAGAAATTATACCAATTTTGTCTACTTAAGGAAACCCGAAATTTCCTTTTTTTTTTGGAAAGATAGACACTTTGGTGTCGATGCGAACACAGTAAATGAACACTGACGTGCAGACAGAAAAGGTAAAATGGGCACTTGCGTGCAGACAGAAAAGTAGAACGGGCACTTGGCGTGCAGACAGAAATGTAAAAATGGGCACTTGCGTGCAGACAGAAAAGTAGAACGGGCACTTGGCGTGCAGACAGAAATGTAAAAATGGGCATTTGGCGTGCAGACAGAAAAGTAAGATGGGCACTTGGCGTGCAGACAGAAGAGTAAAATGGGCACTTGGCGTGCAGAAAGCGGTAAATTGCCCAGGCTGCCTAAAACCTGTAATCCTTAAACGAACTCTTGATGAATCCGAGTTTGCACGTGGCTTTGAGGAGCACGCTTCCTGTTGGCCTTTTTCGAGCGACCGGGGGGATCGTTATCAGCTCCGGAACTGATATACAGATCAATGCACGACGTCCACTGTATCTTAGGCTGATACAACTATTCCGTTGAACATCACATGGGGCTGCGGTCCATCGCGTTGCTCGTACACGATGTGAGACCTGGGCAGAAGGGAGCGATGATCTCTCGGGGCTCCAATCCGCAATGCGCGCTTGAGCGCTCTCTTTTCTTCTCATTCTTTCTTTTCTTTTCTGTTTCTCTCTTTTATTTCTCTCTCTCTCTCTCTTTCTGTTTCTTTTTTCTTCTGAACTCTCCCAACTTAGGGGAGCATTTTCTGGAATATGGGGGCGAGGGCTAACACCGAAGTGCTCATCCTCTCTTTGTACCTGCTGCTGAAAATGAACAAATGCATGCAATGCAAATGCCATGATTGCTGTTTTCTTTTTCTTATGATGAATGTAATGCAAACGTCTGAATTTGTTTTTCTGTCTTGCTCTTTTTATGAAGTGCAGGTATGCGAATGCAAAATTTTGGTGTTTGATGATATGTAATGCTCTTGCGTTGATGAAATGGCAGATGATATGCAATGGAAAACTTTTCTTTCCCTGCCTTTTTTCTATGAAATGTGAATATTGCTATAAAATGATGAATAACATGAAATGATGAATGACATGGGATGTTTTAGCTTTCTTTTCTTATATGAGATGCAAGTATTGATGTGATGCAACTGTATTGCTTTGATGTTTGATGGGATGATGAATTTTGGTTCTTTTTGTTTTATGGAATGCAAACATTACTATGATGTAGACGACACTGATTTTTTTTTTGGTGGCCTCAGGATTCTTGAGTGATCAATTCAAGTGTCCTATCGTGATGACTATTTCGAATGTACATTTGACTTAGTCTCCTATTTATTGAAATGATTTTGTATTTTGAAAATCGATTTGATGTCTGATGCAATGATGATGAATGCTTGGTTTGCTAGAGAGAAAGCGGTAAATGAACACTTGGCGTGCTGATAAGGAAGCCGTAAATGAACACTTGGCGTGCTGATGCGAAAATAGTAAATGAACACTTGGCGTGCTGATGAGAAAGCAGTAAATGAGGATGAACACTTAGCGTGCTTTTAATGAACCACTTGGGACCCGAGGGCATTCGAACTCCGAACTGAAGGAGCGACTGAACTCTAAACTGAAAGAGCATTTGAACTCCGAACTGAAGGAGCGACTGGGATTGAGATTTTGAGACTGACAAGTCCAGGATGACTGACTTGAGAATTAGATTGAAGACTGACACTTGAAGTGCTGATTCTTGGAACTAGGCATGAGGATTAACAACTTGTGTTCGTCCGCATTTTGCTTAGCAATGCAATGAATGACACATGTAATGCAAACATAATGCATGATTGATGTCTTGAATATTATGGAATGCTTTTGTTCTTTTGTATTTGCTTCTTCTTTGTAGTTTATGAAATGAAAATATCAACATAATGCTTGGATGTTTGAATGCAAGTGTATGCGGTGATTGATGCTTTGATGAATGGAATGCTCCTGTTCTAACTTCTGTTTGTTTCTTTCTTGCTTCTTCTATGAAATGCAAACATTAATATGATGCGATGCTCTGATGTTTGATGCAATGATTTTTGTTCTTTTTCTTTTATGGAAATGCTAACGTTAATATGATGCAAATGCACCGCTTTAATGTTTGAGGATTGAATGACAAAGGAATGCTTATGAAATGATGAATGATATGGAATGCTGGATGACAGGGAATGTTTCTGTTGTTTTTGTTGTTTGTTTGGAGTTTGCGAGTGAGAGTCAACACTGGTTGTACTAATGAAAAAGCAATGAATGAGAAGACATGAAATGAGGATCGCCTGGGATCAAGGGAGTATCTTTGAATTATGGACACAAAGGTCTGGTTTATGGGTCAACATATGTCTATTGATCTAATGGTCTGAAGAATTTTGATGATGCAATGGCGCATGCAATGATTAGTATCTTGTGGAATGGTGAATAACATGGAATGCTTTTGTGTTGCTTTTGTGGTTTCTTTTCTTTGTTTTCTTTTTGCTTTCTTTGCTTTTTCTATGAAATATCTGATGCAAAATGTAATGCTCTGATGATGAATGACATGCAATGATTTTGTTCTTTTCCTTTTTATGAAGTACGAACATTAATATGATGCCAATGCAATGAAAAGATTTCTGCTTTTTCTTCTTTACTATTTTCCTCTATGAAATGCAAGTATTAATATGGTGCAACTGACGTTGAACGTTTTTTCTTTTTGCTATGTGATGAATGCACAAAATGTGAAGATGCAAAAGTAATGCTTTGATGCATATGCTATAATGAATAGATTGAAATGCCTAGATGCATGAGGTAAACATTTTTGTGATGATGAGATGCGAGACTTTGGATGCAAGGAATTGAGATGATTATTGAGCATTCTATTGAAAAATTGAATTTGATTCAAACTCCGGTGTTCTCAAGGTTTTTATTTACAAACAACCTCACTTGTTTTCTCTTTCTTTCCGTGATGACTGAATTTTAGATATCACGTAAACAACTTGTGCTCTCTCTTTTGAAGCATTGTCTAGTAAGCATGCATAGGAGTGCAAATGTGAATGAATGAGTCAGTGAACTTGGAATTGGTTTAGGGCACGGACTTTGATGGCAAGTGAAGGAATGACAGACATGGTTATTGCCGAAGCTCATGAGGGATCAAGAGATACAAGATTGCCCCAATTCAGGTCTTTGATGAGTGAATAACTTGCCCCTGTCTGGTGGTGACAACAACTAGGGGTGTAGAAGATGATGAATTGGGAATGCTTCGGCTTTTGAGATGAAAGGTGGAGCAAAAGAGATTTTGTCTCAACCCATAAAGTTTGATGTTGCCCTAGTCTTAACAAGGACGAAACTGCCCCAATTAGAATGACAAGGCCTTGTTTAGGATAGTGAGTTGAGAGATTACCCCGGTGAGGTTTTATAGGAATGAATGAGGTGAAGGGATGGGAACGCACTTGCCCCACTTTCAAATGACATTTCAAATGGTTTCTTTGAGTGAGGTTGTGAAAGGGGACAGAGTTATGGTGATGGTTATGAACTGAGGGTAATATATGAATGGGGTGGGCAATGAACAAACCTCCCCAAAGTTGAGTGGAGTGAGGGGTGAAGGGAATGCCCCCTAGTACACACTTTTGGTTCTCTTTAAGAACAACTCAAATGCAATGAAAGTTTTGACTTTTTAGTATGAGGAGAGGCTCCACTTGGTGACCACTAGACCTTGTTTTAATGCAACACGAATGCATCTTGGAGTGCAAGTCCTTCTCCTTTTTTACCAACTTTCTTTTTTTGATTGTTTGTTTTTTCTTTTTGAGCAGCTTTCTTTTTTCTGCTTGTTTGTTTTTTTTTGAGCGGCTTTTTTTTTCTGCTTGTTTGTTTTTTTTTTGAGCAAACACGTCGCAAATAAATAAACTTATTTGTCCTAAAATTAAAACTTGAGAAAACGAAAGCAATTAGTCATTGATCGGAATGGACTTTTTAGGGTTGCGATGTGGAGAAGGGGATGATTGAGCTTAATGAAGTGTTTCAAGGTTTTATGAAAGAAGAGATGGTTAAATTTAATGAATTGAGGGTTTTTTTTCTGTTTTTTTTTTGATTTTTTTTTGGAAGGGGAAATGATTGAACCCATTGAATTTGAGGGCCTTTTTGAAGGGGAGCTCTTATGCTTCATGGCAAAATGTATTGACTCTTAATTTATACTCCCTTTGTCTTCCTTTCTTCGTTTTGGGGTTCTCCTCTTTGAACTTTGTTATTCCCCTCCTTTTGTGAATTTCCTTTCCTTTTGACTTGGGTGAGCATGATATACCATCTTTGATGTGGAATTAACCCTCATCTAGAGTGATGGGGATATCTTGGTCTTTTCTTGGGTATTTTTGTGATTTTGAATCTTTGGCTTAAGAGGGGTAGGAAATGGACTTTCTGGGATTTTAGGTTCTTGAGGGTATGGAGAGATGGCCAAATTTCAAATCCTTATTGCTTATTTCTGTAAGACTTAACTTTAGGACAATAATTTATCAATCTTCATGTGTTTGCTCTTTTGCCCTAATTTTTGCCTAGACCGCTCTTTGCGAGTTTTCAATCCACCAGGTGCTCTTTTTTGCCTAGGCCGCCCTTTGCGGGTTTTCAACCTAGCGAGCTTATTTTATCTTTTTTTATTTATTATATATTTTTTAGAAAGACTTGCACTAAAGGAATATGATACTGACAGGGAAAATTAGTGATCACAGAATTGCCCTAGCATGGAGGACTTAAAGTGTTAGTGAGAATGAACCAAAAAGTCAAGTATGCACCGATAGGAGAGAATATGCGCTTTATGGGTGGACGGGGTGGGGTTAGACTTGGATGGGGAATGATGATAAATGAAGGAAATTGACTGACTCAAACAAGAGAAACTGCACCTGGCATGCATGCTTACTAGAAGAATGCTTCACAGAGAGTCAACATTGGTTAAAACATGATATAAAAACTTTTTTGATGAACTTTTTCGGTCTTTTATCATGGAATGAATGAGATGTAATGCCCTTTTTTGAAGCAAATACAAATGAGCTATTGATGTAAAAAACTGAGTGCCTTGGAACACCTTGAGTTTGCAAATGAGTGAGGGTAAACTTTTCCAAAAAAGAAAGATTACTTTGCATGAACATCTCGTCTCTCATCACAACATTTTTGTTGTATGCAATGCGTGGATGAAAACATTATGATGTATACATGATGAAAATGAAATGTATGAAAGCATATTCACTTGAAAAGTGTGATTATTCTAAAAGTTTTTTCTTTTTGATGCTCTCTTTTTATGCAAGACGAAATATGAAATGCCAGTGCATCTTTGGATGATGAATGATGCAAGAATGATGCTTCTTCTCAAAATGATTTTTATAGAGGCAAGACAAGATATGAAATGCCGATGCCCCCTTTTTCTTTTGAATGATGAAAGATGCAGGAATGATGCTTTTTTTTAAATGATGATTTTTTTTAGAGGCAAGGCAAAGTATGAAATGCCAATGCCCCTTCCTTTTTTGAAAGATGCATGTATGGAGGAATGATGTATTTGAACCAAAGTGATGAGGTTAATGAAATGGTGCATGAGTGCTACATTTTGAATAAATTTGATGATGATTTTTATTCATGATTATGAATGAGATGCTTTCTTGTTTTCATTTTTTGTGGAATGAAATGCATGATACTCACAAAAAAACATAACATGCGTGGGAAGACATGGTTTTTATTGAATGGAAATGCATGCAAAATGAGAGGTTAATGTATTATTTTTCATGATGTGTGAAAAAGGACAACAATAATGCATGAGACGCGCTCCTAATAAGACACGATTTTTGGAGAAGAGAAGAGGCGCCATTGTTGCTGAGGTTTTGTTGGTGACTCGATCAAGAGAATTGGTGCTCTCCTACTATAAGGTAAGGGTGGGGTTCCTCCTTATAATGGGGTTTCATGATGGGGTTTATGTGGGGATAGGTCCTATAGTGCTCTTTTGATGGATTGTGATGTTGGATTTGGTGTTAGTTGAATTATAACTAGGTTGGATTGAAATTTGACATTGTTGATGATAGTTGTGACTCTAGAACTTGGTGCTCATTGTTGTTATTACTAAACGCATGCTATGTGTTCGATTAAATTGTTGTTTGGTGTTGTGAGTAATAAATTATGATGATTGGCATTGGTAATTAAGAATTGATGAGCTAAATTGGTGATATGATTTGCATATGTAGTGTTTTAGTGAATTTGGTGTGATGCTGTTTTTGGGGCCCTAGTGCTGGGCGCCATTCCTGAGTGGGTGTGTTGCTATTTCTGGCGCTCTGGGTGTGGGTGTTGTGCCCGAAAAAGTCCCCGAGGGAGAACCTTCCTCGTTCACAACTTTTCCTAAGACAATGAAGCCGCCACCAATATTTATTAAGGAAAATATTAGGAAAACCTTTTTTGGAAAGCGATAGGTCTTGCGAAACTAGAGAATAGGGTTCGGGGGTCGGTTATGCGCAGGGAAGGTGTTAGCACCCCACACGTCATCTCTACCGAGAGGGAACCTTTAATTAAATGTGTGGTTTTAGTGTGTTGACTTGAAAATACTTAATTTTGCCTCTCTACTTCTTATTGAAAAAATCTTTATGAAAATCTTTATTTATTATGAAAAAAGGGGGAAAAATGGGTTTTTAGAAAAAAACGCTTGACGGGACATGGCCCGCTCCTACATATCTCCCGGTGCGATGGAGAACTCAAAGCTACGTAGTTCTTCTTTGTCTTTTTGAAAAGTTTTTGTTTTTTATCCTTTTTAGTGAGTTTTTGAAATAGGACGAGCATTTAGTGAATGATTAAACTAACCAAGGTTATGGGTAATCCCTGCTAAGTACTCTTGAAAATGAGAGTCACTACCACCAGTCAGACGAACAAAGGTTCTGATTGACTATTAGTAACAACCCGTTTTTTATTTACCTTTTTGAAAGTGGTTTTCGAAAGAGATTGATTGGCACGAATGATCAGACTAACAAAGGTTATGAGTGATCATCGCTTGTTGTTCTTTGGGGAAAAAGACATCGCCACCAACGGCTAGACGAACAAAGGTTCTGATTAACCACTGGCGACGATGGGTTAAAAATGATTTTAGAAAGGAAGAGGTTTTTGAAAATGATATTGGTTTGCGAAAGTAATTCTTTTTTTTGTTACGAGAATATGACTCGCTCCTACGTATCCCAAATGGCAATCAAAGCGACGTAGTTCTAAGGTATATTTGTGTTTTGATTGATTTTGATTTTTGAAATGGGTTTAAGGTCAAAACTGTACAGCTAAAGTCTCTTAAATCGGGATTGACAAGATGTACATCTCAGCCAAATCCATTTTTTTGTTTATTTCCCGCAGAAAGTGTCATAAATTCCATTGAGATAAATAAATAACAAAACAACACCTAAGATACAGCAAAGTAAGAAACTTACAATAATAAGAAATTGGAACAAAAGTCACGTGAATGATGAGATGGGGGAGGGGCGCTGGTCTCAACATATTGTCAGGCTAGCTCCACTTTTCCTTACATTAACAATTGTTAATTTAATAAAACAAAGAAGGAAAGCATAAAGTATGAAACGAAGCATGTAAAGAATATGGATGAGTGGATTTGAGAACTCTCATCTTCACTCTCTAGGCGCACATCTTCCGGAAACAGAGAGAGAAAATCAGAGAAACCAAAAAACACAGATCCAACGGAACAAAACAAAACAAAAGGAAAACAGATGGGGAAGGAAGTGAAAGAGGGGTGGTGCACGCACGTGACCACGGTGGAGCTCGCGATGTAAACATTGAGGACGGCGACTGCGATAGTGGTGGTGTTGCGGTGAGAGGTTGCCGGCGGTGGTGGTTGTGCGACGAACAGCGGTGGCTTGGAGTGAAAGTTGTGGTTGGGGTTATTGTTTTGGGGGTGGTCAACGGAGGGAGGGGGTCAGTTATGGTGGCCGTTTGGTGGTCTTTGGTGGTGAGGAGAGAGAGGATGGGTTGTTGGGTGGTAGATGGCCGTGAGAGAGAGGAATGATGGCGGTGCTCTGTGGTGGTGGATGGTCGTGAGAGAGGGATGGTTGCGGTGCTCGCCGGAGGAGGAGGGCGGCGGTGCTGGTGGCGTTTGGTGGTTTGGCCGTGAGGGGGGGTAGAGTTTGAGGTGGTGCTCTCCTCCCTCCTTTCCCTCTTTCTTTCTCTCTGTGTGTTGTTGTGACTTTTGTTGGTAATTTTTGTTTCCTTTCATTTTTCGTTACAAAGCCCCCCTCCCCTCTTTGGCTGCTGTTTTCATTCCCCCCCTTCTGTTCTCTATTCAGGTTTGCTATATAGTCTCCCAATTTTGTTTTGTTCCTCAGCCAGCTATAAGCATTTGAGATGTCCCTTTCAATTTCTTAATCTATGATGCTGAGCTCTCTGCTATTCTGTTATGGCCACTGACTTCTGCCCATTTGCTGTGTTCATGTTTGAGCTGTAATAGGGAGTAGGGACTTATTGGGCAAGAGCTAGAAATGGGTGAAAATTTTCAAAGGAAGTTAAAGAGGACATTATCTTGAGCTTCTAAAGGGAAGAGAAAAACTTGATGCTATATCACGTGAAAGGGAGAAAGCACTGCCAGCACACTTTGACTTTATCTTTTTTTTAATTTTTAATTAATGTAAACAAAAACCATGTATCTATTTCTATTTTATTTTATATTGTTTAAAAAATCTTGTAGTTAAACAAAAGTTAGAAATAAAACTAATATACCGATGAAAGATTTGTTTAATTAACAAAGGAATAAGCTCTACTAACAATAAAAGAAATCACTCAAAACTGCTAACAAACACCAAATGGCACGTGCCAACAATTAAAACCTCAACATGCACAAGAAGTAATATTTTTGATTTTTTCAATAGACTTTGAATTAGTCGGACAAAATTAGGGTACAACAGCTGCCCCTCTTTATTTAAATTTTACTAAAAAATGTGAAGGGTTTCCAATTTTTCTGAAAAATGTTTTTTTGACTTGGGTGGACAAAATTGGGGTATGACAGCTGCCCCTCTTTATTTAGATTTTGACAAGGAATATGAATTGGCCGAAACATATTCCTAGGCAAAATTGAAATAAAGAATTCAGAAATCATACCAATTTTGTCTACTTAAGGAAACCCGAAATTTCCTTTTTTTTTGGAAAGATAGACACTTTCGTGTCGATGCGAACACAGTAAATGAACACTGACGTGCAGACAGAAAAGGTAAAATGGGCACTTGCGTGCAGACAGAAAAGTACAACAGGCACTTGGCGTGCAGACAGAAATGTAAAAATGGGCATTTGTCGTGCAGACAGAAAAGTAAGATGGGCACTTGGCGTGCAGACAGAAGAGTAAAATGGGCACTTGGCGTGCAGAAAGCGGTAAATTGCCCAGGCTGCCTAAAACCTGTAATCCTTAAACGAACTCTTGATGAATCCGAGTTTGCACGTGGCTTTGAGGAGCACCCTTCCTGTTGGCCTTTTTCGAGCGACCGGGGGGATCGTTATCAGCTCCAGAACTGATATACAGATCAATGCACGACGTCCACTGTATCTTAGGCTGATACAACTATTCCGTTGAACCTCACATGGGGCTGCGGTCCATCGCGTTGCTCGTACACGATGTGAGACCTGGGCAGAAGGGAGCGATGATCTCTCTGGGCTCCAATCCGCAATGCGCGCTTGAGCGCTCTCTTTTCTTCTCTTTCTTTCTTTTCTTTTCTGTTTCTCTCTTTTATTTCTCTCTCTCTCTTTCTGTTTCTTTTTTCTTCTGAACTCTCCCAACTTAGGGGAGCATTTTCTGGAATATGGGGGCGAGGGCTAACACCGAAGTGCTCATCCTCTCTTTGTACCTGCTGCTGAAAATGAACAAATGCATGCAATGCAAATGCCATGATTGCTGTTTTCTTTTTCTTATGATGAATGTAATGCAAACGTCTGAATTTTTTTTTCTGTCTTGCTCTTTTTATGAAGTGCAGGTATGCGAATGCAAAATTTTGGTGTTTGATGATATGTAATGCTCTTGCGTTGATGAAATGGCAGATGATATGCAATGGAAAACTTTTATTGAAATGATTTAGAATGTCCTATCGTGATGACTATTTAGAATGTACATTTGACTTAGTCTCCTATTTATTGAAATGATTTTGTATTTTGAAAATCGATTTGATGTCTGATGCAATGATGATGAATTCTTGGTTTGCTAGAGAGAAAGCAGTAAATGAACACTTGGCGTGCTGATAAGGAAGCCGTAAATGAACACTTGGCGTGCTGATGCGAAAATAGTAAATGAACACTTGGCGTGCTGATGAGAAAGCAGTAAATGAGGATGAACACTTAGCGTGCTTTTAATGAACCACTTGGGACCCGAGGGCATTCGAACTCCGAACTGAAGGAGCGACCGAACTCTAAACTGAAAGAGCATTTGAACTCCGAACTGAAGGAGCGACTGGGAATGAGATTTTGAGACTGACAAGTCCAGGATGACTGACTTGAGAATTAGATTGAAGACTGACACTTGAAGTGCTGATTCTTGGAACTAGGCATGAGGATTAACAACTTGTGTTCGTCCGCATTTTGCTTAGCAATGCAATGAATGACACATGTAATGCAAACATATGCCATGATTGATGTCTTGAATATTATGGAATGATTTTGTTCTTTTGTATTTGCTTCTTCTTTGTAGTTTATGAAATGAAAATATCAACATAATGCTTGGATGTTTGAATGCAAGTGTATGCGGTGATTGATGCTTTGATGAATGGAATGCTCCTGTTCTAACTTCTGTTTGTTTCTTTTTTTCTTCTTCTATGAAATGCAAACATTAATATGATACGATGCTCTGATGTTTGATGCAATGATTTTTGTTCTTTTTCTTTTATGGAAATGCTAACGTTAATATGATGCAAATGCACCGCTTTAATGTTTGAGGATTGAATGACAAAGGAATGCTTATGAAATGATGAATGATATGGAATGCTGGATGACAGGAAATGTTTCTGTTCTTTTTGTTGTTTGTTTGGAGTTTGCGAGTGAGAGTCAACACTGGTTGTACTAATGAAAAAGCAATGAATGAGAAGACATGAAATGAGGATCGCCTGGGATCAAGGGAGTATCTTTGAATTATGGACACAAAGGTCTGGTTTATGGGTCAACATATGTCTGTATTGATCTAGTGGTCTGAAGAATTTTGATGATGCAATGTGTAACGCCCCAAAATAATATAATTATTTATTGAATTAAGTTATTTAAGGCTTACAATATTTATTTACTTTAATTAACTAATTCAGGATTTAATTTATTTTATTTTATTTATTTAGGAGGAGTTGTCACGAATTAGGTGGTGCATGGGGGCCCATGATCCACAAGTAGGCCCATGACCCATTGGATGGTCATATGATTCGAAAATCACCTAGGGGTCTTGAGGGTTAGTTTTCATTTTACTCATTCCATCCAAAAGAAAGAAAAGAAGCGAATAGGGAGAGAGTGAGGAGAGGAGGCGACGGTTTGCAAGAGGAAATGGGAGGAAATTCGTGGAGCACTCAAGGAGGAAGGGAAAGCTTGTTGGTGTCTTGCAATTTCTTGGAGCCTTGCCTAGCATATTCGAACTCTATAAGGTTAGGGGGTCCTCTTTTTATCTTTAATAGCTTATGTGATGAGTATTGTCTAGGGTTAGGTTCTAGGGTGATTTCTATGAATGAATTGTGTGTTTTGATGTTGTTGCTATACTGAAATTTATTTGTGCAAAGATAAGTTTGAATTGTGTTGAGTGGAGTGCAAATGAATGATGCATGCTAGTATTTGGCATTGGTGATTTAATTTGGTGATTTTTTGTTGAGAGGAACTCAAAAAGTGTAGGAGCCTTAGGCGCCCTAGAGTGTTGCTTGTGTTGCTGAAAATTCTGTTCCCAGGCGCCCTACTGCTGGGCGCCAAGAGCTGTGCTGCGCCTGTTGTGTTTTGTTGCTGTTCCAGGCGCTGGGCGCCCTCCTGGGCGCTGGGCTCACTGTGTTCCCAGTTTTGGCGTTAGGCGCCTTGTGCCATGGGCGCCAAGGGCCCCAACTTTCTGGTGATTGTTTTGCCAATCTTGGCTTTTGGTTTTCAAGTCCAAGTTAAATGGCTCGTGTAAAATGATTTTGGCCATCAAAAGAGTTGTATTCTGTGTTTTCCTTAGGCGCCTAGTGCCTGGGCGCCGTGTTCCCTGTGCCAGTTCCTGCGCCAGTGCGCCAGGCCAGTGTTACTGCTCCTGGGCGCCCAGCGCCTATGCGCCAGTTCCAGAATGTCTAAGTGTTTTCCCAAATTTGTTTCAATCATAACTTTTGACTCGGTTATCCAAATTTGACGATTCAAAATGCGTTTCGAAGCTAATTTTAGTTTCTATCCAAATACTCTGGTTTTATGCAAAAATGGATTATTTTACTTGTGGTTCTGGGCTGAGGTGTTCAAGTGTCTAAATTGCAATTTTTTTACTCACTTTCCCTATGCTGTGTCAAATCCTAAATTGGCCTAATTGAAATTGGTGTTGGTGTGAGTGGTGGGTTGAGTTGGTGAGTGTATTACGGCGTGATTGGTGAGCTGATTAATACAATGGTGAGAATATGAATAAAATGGTGAGTTGATTAATTGGTGAATTGGTGAATTGTGTGGTGTGTTGTGGTGCATTTCCATAGCATCTCAGGAACCATCTGCATAATTGGTGAGCAGAGGCTTCGGCCTAATTTTAATTGGTGAGCAGAGGCTTCGGCCTAATTGTATTTGGTGACGGATCCGACACGCATGTGCCCGTGGAGTTTGGGTTGCATTTCATGCATAACTATACATGTTGTAATGTCGTTTGGATATTGTAAGTTTGGTGTGGTTGCTGCCATTGTTACGAATTGGTGTGCCTAGTTACTTTTCCTATGCAGTGCTTATCTCATATGTTATTAATTATGAAAAGAGACTCACCCTACTGCTTTTTATGTTGCTTCTCATGTCGGCAACGTGCAGGTGATAGCGAGTGAAGGTTACCCTTATGCCTTCGTCTGTTAGGAAGGGTCATGCTCTGATACGTAGCACCGGGGGGGGGGGGGGGCGTCTTACGCTTATGTGTTATTTTATTTGTTACTGTTAGACTGTTATTGGTGATGTATTGGATTTGTTTTGAACTTATTATTTCTTCCGCTGTGGTAGTGACTGTATTTAGTTGATGCGAACTAGACAGATATTTTATGGTGCTATGTATCTTGTGCCTTTTAGCCGAACTATGCAATTTGAAGTTGTTGATTTAATGGAGTAAGTGTAGCACTCTCTTATATTGTTTTCAAAAAAAAAAAAGACTCTGATTTTATTAAATAGTAAGGTTATTAGAAGGGGGTGTTACATTAGTGGTATGTCCGGCCACTAATGTAGTGTCTTATGTCATAGTGTCTTATGACGAATAGGAATTGTTAGATTAGTTCTAAATTTCTGTTTGTGCTGCAGTGATAATTTGAAATGGCTGGGAGAAACGATGCTGCTCTTGCTGCTGCTCTGCAGGCTATGGCTCAGGCTGTTGGGAACCAGCAAAATGGTGCTGAAAATGCTGGGACTCGCAGTTTAGCCACGTTCCAGAGGGAGAATCCACCCGTTTTTAAGGGCAAGTATAATCCAGATGGTGCTCTAGCATGGCTGAAAGAGATTGAAAGGATATTTCGTGTCATGGATTGTAATGATGCGCAGAAGGTCAGGTATGGTACCTATACGCTGGCAAAAGAAGCTGATGATTGGTGGATGGAGGTCAGACAGAGGATAGAAACTGCTAATGAGGAGATAACTTGGGCTGTTTTCCGTAGAGAGTTCTTACGGAAGTATTTTCCAGAAGATGTAAGGGGAAAGAAAGAAATCGAATTCCTTGAGCTAAAGCAAGGAAACATGTCAGTGACAGAGTATGCTGCCAAGTTCACTGAATTGGCTAAGTTTTACCCCCATTATGCTGATGCTGATTCTTAATTCTCAAAATGTATTAAGTTTGAGAATGGGTTGAGGGCTGATATAAAGAAAGCTGTAGGGTACCAGAAGATTCGGGTATTCGCTGATTTAATCGACAGTTGCAGGATATTCGAAGAAGATAGTAATGCTCACTCCAAGGTCAAGAGAGATCAGAGGGGTAAATTTCAGAACCGGGGTAAGCCATATGAGGTTCCGGCTGGTAAGGGTAAGCAGAGGTATGCTGATAGTAAGAAACCAAGTGGGGGATATGCCCCTGCGAAGGTTGTGTGCTACAGGTGTGGCAAGCCGGGCCATAAGAGTTTTGACTGCTCGGATAATAAATGTTTCAAGTGCGGTAAAGAAGGTCATGTAGCTGCCAAATGTGAGAAAAAGGATGTGGTGTGCTACAACTGTGGGGAAGTAGGTCATATTAGTACCAAGTGTACTAAGCCGAAGAAAGAGAAATTCAGTGGAAAAGTGTTTGCTCTCGCAGGATCAGAAGATACTAATGAGATTAGAGGTACATGTTTTATTAATGGTATTCCTTTGATTGCTATTATTGATACCGGTGCTACGTATTCATTTATTGCTGCTTTATGTGCTAAGAAATTGGACCTTGCTTTGTCTTCTATGATGAGGGAGATGGTTATTGACACTCCGGCTAAGGGTTCAGTAACTACCTCTCTTGTGTGTGCTAAGTGCCCTCTGTAACACCCCTTTCTACCCATTTATTTTAGTAACATCAGAGTGCGGAATTTTTTTAAAAAAAACTAAGCATGCAAGGGGCGTCACATTCGACATTTCGCAAATCCAAAAGTTCAAAATCGTCATTTAACAGAAGGGTAATACGTAGCACTTTATAAGTTCAATCATCACGTAGCAGGAATAAAACAACCTCTCAAAATGTCATCTCAAACGTCTCCAATAAAACGGTTTCGAAGGAACATCAAATAGTAAAGGCAACAGTCATAATAAGACAACTAAAAATTAACGTTCGTTTCACCCCAGGTGCTACGTATCAGAGCAAACGACACGACTCGATAGAGGAAGGAAGAAAAGTCCTTCACACGCGTCTACCTGCACGTTACCCACGTAGAGGTAACATTCAAACAGAAAAGGGTGAGTCTTCTAACAGCATAAAGGCATATATAATAGTCAATATATTAGAGGACAATATCTATAACTACCATATCACACAACAGCACAAGATTCATATCTCTATCAGACATAAAACGCCAACCACAATAATTATGTACACATGGACCATGAAGGAATGTATGAAATGCAACCCCTCCGGGCATATGCATGCGGTACCGATCTCGTAAAGGCCACGACGGGCGCAACTCGTAATAAACCTCGTGTTGTAGCATCACAGCTACCTCGTAAGAAAGCATATGACAATGCGACTCATGACTCATGCACCAATTACACCAACTCAAAGCATTCAATTAATAAATGCTATATCACCATATCTCATTATAAATCATTTCATATAAATACCACGTGTTGTAGCATCACAGCTACCTCGTCACATAACCACAACAAAGCACGTTACAAATATTATACCACATTAACAACTATCTCGTGTTGTAGCATCACAGCTACCTCGTAATTTCTCGCCAATAAATATTTCAGCTCATCAATAAGTATTCAGCTCATCAAAAATTATTCAGCTCATCAAATAATATTCACCACCACAGACACATCTTAATTTAGTTGCTCTAAGGCGTCACATCAACCACACCAATCTCACTTAATTACGCGACCACTTTGCCAATAAAGGACTAAGTCAACGTCCATAGGGACCAAACAGCACATAAAATCGAGACAGCAACCTCTTAAAATACAGTAACAGCACTAAGGAAAAAAAATAGGAAAACAGCCCCTTTAAATTTACGCAAACGGCACCTGTAAATTCCAGAAACAGCACCTATGAACTTAAGAAAACAACATCTTTAAATTGAAGAAACCCACACCTTTAAACCCAAGAAACAGCATCTTTTAATTTAAGGAAACAGCACTTTAAATCGTGAAAGCAGCAACTCATGATTTGCAAAAACAGCAACAAAACAGCACATTTTATTTATGGAAAACAGCAACCTTTTATGCGCTTCGAACAGCAGCAAAACACGATACAACAGCAGCAATTTATTTATAAAAGCAGCAACAAAACAGCCCATTTATAACATAAAAACAGCATCTCATTTTCTGAACAACGGCACAAATTTATTTCTATAAAACAGCAGCTCATATACTAAATAAAAACAGCAAGACAGCAACATTTATTTTTATAAAAACAGCAGCTCATATGACAATTAAAAACAGCAAGACAGCAACACTTATTTTTATAAAAACAGCAGCTCATATGACAATTAAAAACAGCAAGACAGCAACAGTTATTTTTATAAAAACAGCAGCTCATATGACAATTAAAAACAGCAAGACAGCAACACTTATTTTTATAAAAACAGCAGCTCATATGACAATTAAAAACAGCAAGACAGCAACACTTATTTTTATAAAAAACAGCAGCAGCAACATTTGGAAAACAGCGACTTAGACGAAATTCCTTATGCAACTTGCGACCAATTTTTCTTTCTCATTTCTTAATGAAATTCGGTGGAACCGGTGCCTACTTTGTAGAGAATTCAGTCTATTTTCTAACTAAACGAGAATCATTCAAAACGGAATTCAATTGAGAACACAAAACTTGCAAAAACCGAACCTATTCACAGATTACTTCCAGAAATTTGACCTAGCTTTGGAGACTCGTAACCTAAGCTACACAAATCCAAATTTAACCAAACCAGTGCCAAAATGACCAGAATTAAGTCTATTTCCTAACAAAAATATGTCCCATAATTTTTGGACAAACGAAAGGTTTCCAGTTTTAAAAATACAGAACCTATGTCCAGAATGCTCCCGGATTATTAGCCTAACTTGTGGAGCCTATAACTAGAGCTACGCAAATCCAAATCGAACGAAACCGGCACCAAAACGACCGGCGTGAAATCTATTTTCAGAACAATTAAACACGAAATTTTTGGACTGGCCGAACAGTCCCAGTTTCACGAAAACCGAAACAGTGTTACGCACTACATCTCCACATTTTACAAACACAACAATACACACCAAATCAATCAATTAAACATCCTCAATCATCAAACGAATTTAACAACCAGCGACTTTAACAACACATTCAAACATCCTATTTCATTCAAACATAATAACAATTACCTCCTAGGCATCATAGAACTACCCTCCTACATACTAGCCATTATATAAACCCTTATAATGCGAGACTCCCCTTACCTTAGCAACTTGGAGAAGATGAAGACCCCCTTCACGAAGCACCACGTACACACAGCAGCAGCTCTTCTCTTAATCGCGATCCCTTCCTTCTCCTTCTTCTCTCTCACGGTCGCGCCCTCACTCTCCTTATCTCGCTCTCACACTTGGTTTTGCTCTCAATGAGCAAAACCCTAAATCCTAACCATATATACTTAGTTGGTTTAACGGGCTTTCTAATTGGATTATGAAACTCAATCATGGGCCTTATTATTACACTTTAAAATCGCCAACCACTAACCCTCCACATAGCCCACATATTCTAATAGATTTTTATTTTATTATTTTTACCACTTAATTTCTATTTAATTAAATCGACCAAATAAATCCAATCAAATAAATCACACAAATAATTAAATAAGCATTTAAATGAAAATGGGGTGTTACAACTCTCCCCCACTTAAAATAATTTCGTCCTCGAAATTTAAAAACCACAAACAAGAGACACCGAGGTCACACACAGAAAACATACCTTTTCCAGCAGGAGCATCGCTACAATACAAACAATGGTTAGTAATAAAAGACAACACACGACCGTCATACAACACAACGACTCGACAACTTGGCCGGACTAACCATTGCTCTGATACCACTAATGTAACACCCCTTTCTACCCATTTATTTTAGTAACATCAGAGTGCGGAATTTTTTTAAAAAAAACTAAGCATGCAAGGGGCGTCACATTCGACATTTCGCAAATCCAAAAGTTCAAAATCGTCATTTAACAGAAGGGTAATACGTAGCACTTTATAAGTTCAATCATCACGTAGCAGGAATAAAACAACCTCTCAAAATGTCATCTCAAACGTCTCCAATAAAACGGTTTCGAAGGAACATCAAATAGTAAAGGCAACAGTCATAATAAGACAACTAAAAATTAACGTTCGTTTCACCCCAGGTGCTACGTATCAGAGCAAACGACACGACTCGATAGAGGAAGGAAGAAAAGTCCTTCACACGCGTCTACCTGCACGTTACCCACGTAGAGGTAACATTCAAACAGAAAAGGGTGAGTCTTCTAACAGCATAAAGGCATATATAATAGTCAATATATTAGAGGACAATATCTATAACTACCATATCACACAACAGCACAAGATTCATATCTCTATCAGACATAAAACGCCAACCACAATAATTATGTACACATGGACCATGAAGGAATGTATGAAATGCAACCCCTCCGGGCATATGCATGCGGTACCGATCTCGTAAAGGCCACGACGGGCGCAACTCGTAATAAACCTCGTGTTGTAGCATCACAGCTACCTCGTAAGAAAGCATATGACAATGCGACTCATGACTCATGCACCAATTACACCAACTCAAAGCATTCAATTAATAAATGCTATATCACCATATCTCATTATAAATCATTTCATATAAATACCACGTGTTGTAGCATCACAGCTACCTCGTCACATAACCACAACAAAGCACGTTACAAATATTATACCACATTAACAACTATCTCGTGTTGTAGCATCACAGCTACCTCGTAATTTCTCGCCAATAAATATTTCAGCTCATCAATAAGTATTCAGCTCATCAAAAATTATTCAGCTCATCAAATAATATTCACCACCACAGACACATCTTAATTTAGTTGCTCTAAGGCGTCACATCAACCACACCAATCTCACTTAATTACGCGACCACTTTGCCAATAAAGGACTAAGTCAACGTCCATAGGGACCAAACAACACATAAAATCGAGACAGCAACCTCTTAAAATACAGTAACAGCACTAAGGAAAAAAAATAGGAAAACAGCCCCTTTAAATTTACGAAAACGGCACCTGTAAATTCCAGAAACAGCACCTATGAACTTAAGAAAACAACATCTTTAAATTGAAGAAACCCACACCTTTAAACCCAAGAAACAGCATCTTTTAATTTAAGGAAACAGCACTTTAAATCGTGAAAGCAGCAACTCATGATTTGCAAAAACAGCAACAAAACAGCACATTTTATTTATGGAAAACAGCAACCTTTTATGCGCTTCGAACAGCAGCAAAACACGATACAACAGCAGCAATTTATTTATAAAAGCAGCAACAAAACAGCCCATTTATAACATAAAAACAGCATCTCATTTTCTGAACAACGGCACAAATTTATTTCTATAAAACAGCAGCTCATATACTAAATAAAAACAGCAAGACAGCAACATTTATTTTTATAAAAACAGCAGCTCATATGACAATTAAAAACAGCAAGACAGCAACACTTATTTTTATAAAAACAGCAGCTCATATGACAATTAAAAACAGCAAGACAGCAACAGTTATTTTTATAAAAAACAGCAGCTCATATGACAATTAAAAACAGCAAGACAGCAACACTTATTTTTATAAAAACAGCAGCTCATATGACAATTAAAAACAGCAAGACAGCAACACTTATTTTTATAAAAAACAGCAGCAGCAACATTTGGAAAACAGCGACTTAGACGAAATTCCTTATGCAACTTGCGACCAATTTTTCTTTCTCATTTCTTAATGAAATTCGGTGGAACCGGTGCCTACTTTGTAGAGAATTCAGTCTATTTTCTAACTAAACGAGAATCATTCAAAACGGAATTCAATTGAGAACACAAAACTTGCAAAAACCGAACCTATTCACAGATTACTTCCAGAAATTTGACCTAGCTTTGGAGACTCGTAACCTAAGCTACACAAATCCAAATTTAACCAAACCAGTGCCAAAATGACCAGAATTAAGTCTATTTCCTAACAAAATATGTCCCATAATTTTTGGACAAACGAAAGGTTTCCAGTTTTAAAAATACAGAACCTATGTCCAGAATGCTCCCGGATTATTAGCCTAACTTGTGGAGCCTATAACTAGAGCTACGCAAATCCAAATCGAACGAAACCGGCACCAAAACGACCGGCGTGAAATCTATTTTCAGAACAATTAAACACGAAATTTTTGGACTGGCCGAACAGTCCCAGTTTCACGAAAACCGAAACAGTGTTACGCACTACATCTCCACATTTTACAAACACAACAATACACACCAAATCAATCAATTAAACATCCTCAATCATCAAACGAATTTAACAACCAGCGACTTTAACAACACATTCAAACATCCTATTTCATTCAAACATAATAACAATTACCTCCTAGGCATCATAGAACTACCCTCCTACATACTAACCATTATATAAACCCTTATAATGCGAGACTCCCCTTACCTTAGCAACTTGGAGAAGATGAAGACCCCCTTCACGAAGCACCACGTACACACAACAGCAGCTCTTCTCTTAATCGCGATCCCTTCCTTCTCCTTCTTCTCTCTCACGGTCGCGCCCTCACTCTCCTTATCTCGCTCTCACACTTGGTTTTGCTCTCAATGAGCAAAACCCTAAATCCTAACCATATATACTTAGTTGGTTTAACGGGCTTTCTAATTGGATTATGAAACTCAATCATGGGCCTTATTATTACACTTTAAAATCGCCAACCACTAACCCTCCACATAGCCCACATATTCTAATAGATTTTTATTTTATTATTTTTACCACTTAATTTCTATTTAATTAAATCGACCAAATAAATCCAATCAAATAAATCACACAAATAATTAAATAAGCATTTAAATGAAAATGGGGTGTTACACCCTCTGTCAATCTTCGGGAGAGATTTCCTTGTTGACCTTATTATTTTGCCGTTGAGAGGGTTGGACGTCATTCTTGGTATGGACTGGTTAGTAGTTAACCATGTGCATATTAATTATTTTCGTAAATCTGTGAGTTTCCTTCCTCCCGAAGAAGAAGAATTCGTTTTGTTGCCTGCTGGTCAGCTGCATAAGGTAATGAAAGAGGGAGTTCATCTGTTTGCTTTGATGGCGTCATTCTCTGCTGAGAATCAGGCGATCATTGAAGGGGTACAAGTAGTGCGTGAGTTTCCTGAGGTGTTTCCGGATGAAATTCCAAGTGTTCCGCCAGAAAGGGAGGTTGAGTTTGCTATTGATCTTATACCTGGTACTAGGCCTGTGTCTATGGCACCGTACCGGATGTCAGCCTCAGAATTGTCTGAATTGAAAAAGCAAGTAGAAGATCTACTTGAGAAGAAATTTGTAAGGCCAAGTGTGTCACCATGGGGTGCTCCGGTATTGTTGGTGAAAAAGAAGGATGGGAGTATGAGGCTTTGTGTCGATTATAGGCAATTGAACAAGGTGACAATAAAGAACAGGTATCCGCTTCCCAGAATTGATGATTTGATGGATCGGTTGGTGGGTGCAAAAGTGTTTAGCAAAATCGATTTGAGGTCGGGTTATCACCAGATCAAGGTAAAGGATGAAGACATTCAGAAGACAGCTTTCAGAACGAGATATGGGCACTATGAGTATTCTGTGATGCCGTTTGGTGTTACCAACGCGCCGGGAGTGTTTATGGAGTAAAGGAATCGTACCTTCCATAGTTACTTGGATCGGTTTGTAGTTGTGTTTATTGACGACATTCTGGTGTATTCTAAGACGGAAGAGGAACACGCAGAACATTTGAGGTTAGTACTAGAAGTGTTGAAAGAAAAGAAATTGTATGCAAAGTTGTCTAAGTGTGAGTTCTGGCTGAATGAAGTAGGTTTCCTTGGTCATATTATCTCGGGTAATGGTATAGCTGTGGATCCAGCCAAGGTTGATGCTGTGTTGCAATGGGAGAGCCCGAAGTCAGTTACAGAGATTAGAAGCTTCTTGGGATTAGATGGTTATTACAGGAGGTTTATTGAAGGTTTCTCGAAGTTGGCCCTTCCGTTGACTCAATTGACGTGTAAGGGAAAAGCATTTGTGTGGGATGCTCGCTGTGAGGAGAGCTTCAGTGAGTTGAAGAAGAGGTTGACAACATCGCCCGTTTTGACTTTGCCTGTTCCGGATCAGCCGTTTGTGGTGTATTGTGTTGCTTCCAAGATGGGTTTGGGAGGTGTGTTGATGCAAGAAGGTAAGGTAGTAGCTTATGCGTCTAGACAGTTGAGGACCCATGAGAAGAACTACCCTACTCATGATTTGGAGCTAGCTGCAATTGTGTTTGTGCTGAAAATTTGGAGGCACTATCTGTATGGTACTAGATTTGAGGTGTTTAGTGACCATAAGAGTTTGAAATACTTGTTTGATCAAAAGGAGCTGAATATGAAACAGAGACGTTGGTTAGAATTGCTGAAGGACTATGATTTCGGCTTGAACTATCACCCCGGCAAAGCTAATGTCGTGGCCGATGCTTTAAGTCGGAAGACCTTGCATATGTCTGCCATGATGGTGAAGGAATTAGAGCTGATTGAGCAGTTCCGGGATATGAGTCTGGTTTGTGAAGTGACACCGCAGAGTGTCAGATTGGGAATGTTGAAGATTGGCAATGAATTTTTGGTTGGTATTCGAGAAGCCCAAAAGTCAGATGTAAAGTTGGTGGACTTGTTAGTTGTGAATGATCAAGCCGTGAATGGAGATTTCAAGTTAGATTCCCAAGGTGTGTTGAGATTCAGGGATAGGATCTGCATTCCTGATGATGCTGAGATGAAGAGAATGATTCTTGAGGAGAGCCATAGGAGCAAGTTGAGTATTCATCCAGGGGCTACGAAAATGTACCAAGATTTGAAGAAGTTGTTCTGGTGGCCTGGTATGAAGAAGGATGTGGCACAGTTTGTGTATTCTTGTCTGGCTTGTCAGAAGTCTAAGATTGAGCATCAGAAGCCCGCGGCGTTGATGCAACTGTTGGAGATTCCGGAATGGAAATGGGATAGCATTTCCATGGACTTCGTGACTGGCTTGCCAAATACCGTGAGAGGATTTGATGCTATATGGGTGGTTGTGGATAGGCTGACGAAGTCTGCTCATTTCTTACCGATTAATATCACTTATCCAGTTCCAAAGTTGGCAGAGATCTACATCAAGACAATTGTGAAGTTGCATGGCGTTCCGCTTAGTATTGTATCTTACAGAGATCCAAGATTCACTTCGGAATTTTGGAGAAGTTTGCAAGAAGCTTTGGGTTCTAAGTTGAGGTTGAGCTCCGCTTATCATCCGCAGACAGATGGTCAGACGGAGAGGACTATTCAGTCGTTAGAGGACTTGTTGAGAGCATGTGTTCTTGAGCAAGGAGGTTCGTGGGATTCTCATCTTCCATTGATTGAGTTCACCTATAATAATAGTCATCATTCTAGTATTGGAATGGCACCGTTTGAGGCGTTGTATGGTCGGAGATGTAGGACTCCGTTATGTTGGTATGAATCTGGAGAGAGTGCAGTGTTGGGGCCTGAGATTGTGCGAGAAACAACTGAGAAGGTAAAATTAATCCGTGAGAAGATGAAAGCGTCGCAGAGTCGACAAAAGAGCTATCATGATAAGAGAAGGAAGGATTTAGAGTTTCAGGCCGGTGATCATGTGTTTCTGAGAGTCACTCCGGTGACTGGTGTTGGGCGTGCCTTGAAATCAAAGAAGTTAACTCCCCGTTTCATTGGTCCGTATCAGATTACGGAGAGGGTGGGAAGTGTTGCCTATAGGGTGGCTTTGCCGCCTAACCTTTCGAACTTGCATGACGTGTTTCACGTGTCACAATTTCGAAAGTATGTTCCGGACCCGTCTCATGTGATTCAGATGGATGAAGTAGAGGTACGAGATAATCTCACTGTGGAGACTATGCCTGTGCGAATTGAAGATAGAGAAGTGAAGATTTTGAGAGGGAAGGAGATTCCTTTGGTGAAAGTGGTTTGGATAGGAGCTGCTGGTGAGAGTATGACTTGGGAGCTGGAGAGTAAGATGCGAGAAGCATATTCGGAGTTGTTTGATTCAGGTAATTTCGAGGACGAAATATTCTAAGTGGGGGAGGATTGTAACTCCCCAAAATAATTTAATTATTTATTTAATTAAGTTATTTAAGGCTTACAATATTTATTTAATTTAATTAACTAATTCAGGATTTAATTTGTTTTATTTTATTTATTTAGGAGGAGTTGTCACGAATTAGGTGGTGCATGGGGGCCCATGATCCACAAGTAGGCCCATGACCCATTGGATGGTCATATGATTCGAAAATCACCTAGGGGTCTTGAGGGTTAGTTTTCATTTTACTCATTCCATCCAAAAGAAAGAAAAGAAGCGAATAGGGAGAGAGTGAGAAGAGGAGGCGACGGTTTGCAAGAGGAAAGGGGAGGAAATTCGTGGAGCACTCAAGGAGGAAGGGAAAGCTTGTTGGTGTCTTGCAATTTCTTGGAGCCTTGCCTAGCATATTCGAACTCTATAAGGTTAGGGGGTCCTCTTTTTATCTTTAATAGCTTATGTGATGAGTATTGTCTAGGGTTAGGTTCTAGGGTGATTTCTATGAATGAATTGTGTGTTTTGATGTTGTTGCTATACTGAAATTTATTTGTGCAAAGATATGTTTGAATTGTGTTGAGTGGAGTGCAAATGAATGATGCATGCTAGGTGTTAGTGGTTATGACTGAATGATTTTTGGGGGAAAATAGGATGGCTACTGTTCATATAAGTATTTGGCATTGGTGATTTAATTTGGTGATTTTTTGTTGAGAGGAACTCAAAAAGTGTAGGAGCCTTAGGCGCCCTAGAGTGTTGCTTGTGTTGCTGAAAATTCTGTTCCGAGGCGCCCTGCTGCTGGGCGCCAAGAGCTGTGCTGCGCCTGTTGTGTTTTGTTGCTGTTCCAGGCGCTGGGCGCCCTCCTGGGCGCTGGGCTCACTGTGTTCCCAGTTTTGGCGTTAGGCGCCTTGTGCCATGGGCGCCAAGGGCCCCAACTTTCTGGTGATTGTTTTGCCAATTTTGGCTTTTGGTTTTCATGTCCAAGTTAAATGGCTCGTGTAAAATGATTTTGGCCATCAAAAGAGTTGTATTCTGTGTTTTCCTTAGGCGCCTAGTGCCTGGGCGCCGTGTTCCCTGCGCCAGTTCCTGCGCCAGTGCGCCAGGCCAGTGTTGCTGCTCCTGGGCGCCCAGCGCCTATGCGCCAGTTCCAGAATGTCTAAGTGTTTTCCCAAATTTGTTTCAATCATAACTTTTGACTCGGTTATCCAAATTTGACGATTCAAAATGCGTTTCGAAGCTAATTTCAGTGTCTATCCAAATACTCTGGTTTTATGCAAAAATGGATTATTTTACTGGTGGTTCTGGGCTGAGGTGTTCAAGTGTCTAAATTGCAATTTTTTTACTCACTTTCCCTATGCTGTGTCAAATCCTAAATTGGCCTAATTGAAATTGGTGTTGGTGTGAGTGGTGGGTTGAGTTGGTGAGTGTATCACGGTGTGATTGGTGAGCTGATTAATACAATGGTGAGAATATGAATAAAATGGTGAGTTGATTAAATGGTGAATTGGTGAATTGTGTGGTGTGTTGGGGTGCATTTCCATAGCATCTCAGGAACCATGTGCATAATTGGTGAGCAGAGGCTTCGGCCTAATTTTAATTGGTGAGCAGAGGCTTCGGCCTAATTGTATTTGGTGACGGATCCGACATGCATGTGCCTGTGGAGTTTGGGTTGCATTTCATGCATAACTATACATGTTGTAATGTCGTTTGGATATTGTAATTTTGGTGTGGTTGCTGCCATTGTTACGAATTGGTGTGCCTAGTTACTTTTCCTATGCAGTGCTTATCTCATATGTTATTAATTATGAAAAGAGACTCACCCTACTGCTTTTTATGTTGCTTCTCATGTCGGCAACGTGCAGGTGATAGCGAGTGAAGGTTACCCTTATGCCTTCGTCTGTTAGGAAGGGTCATGCTCTGATACGTAGCACCGGGGGGGCGTCTTATGCTTATGTGTTATTTTATTTGTTACTGTTAGACTGTTATTGGTGATGTATTGGATTTGTTTTGAACTTATTATTTCTTCCGCTGTGGTAGTGACTGTATTTAGTTGATGCGAACTAGACAGATATTTTATGGTGCTATGTATCTTGTGCCTTTTAGCCGAACTATGCAATTTGAAGTTGTTGATTTAATGGAGTAAGTGTAGCACTCTCTTATATTGTTTTCAAAAAAAAAAAAAGACTCTGATTTTATTAAATAGTAAGGTTATTAGAAGGGGGTGTTACAGGCGCATGCAATGATTAGTATCTTGTGGAATGGTGAATGACATGGAATGCTTTTGTGTTGCTTTTGTGGTTTCTTTTCTTTGTTTTCTTTTTGCTTTCTTTGCTTTTTCTATGAAATATCTGATGCAAAATGTAATGCTCTGATGATGAATGACATGCAATGATTTTGTTCTTTTCCTTTTTATGAAGTACGAACATTAATATGATGCCAATGCAATGAAAAGATTTCTGCTTTTTCTTCTTTACTATTTTCCTCTATGAAATGCAAGTATTAATATGGTGCAACTGACGTGGAACATTTTTTCTTTTTGCTATGTGATGAATGCACAAATTGTGAAGATGCAAAAGTAATGCTTTGATGCATATGCTATAATGAATAGATTGAAATGCCTAGATGCATGAGGTAAACATTTTTGTGATGATGAGATGCGAGACTTTGGATGCAAGGAATTGAGATGATTATTGACCATTCTGTTGAAAAATTGAATTTGATTCAAACTCTGGTGTTCTCAAGGTTTTTATTTACAAACAACCTCACTTGTTTTCTCTTTCTTTCCATGATGACTGGATTTTAGATATCACGTAAACAACTTGTGCTCTCTCTTTTGAAGCATTGTCTAGTAAGCATGCATAGGAGTGCAAATGTGAATGAATGAGTCAGTTAACTTGGAATTGGTTTAGGGCATGGACTTTTATGGCAAGTGAAGGAATGACAGACATGGTTATTGCCGAAGCTCGTGAGGGATCAAGAGATACAAGATTGCCCCAATTCAGGTCTTTGATGAGTGAATAACTTGCCCCTGTCTGGTGGTGACAACAACTAGGGGTGTAGAAGATGATGAATTGGGAATGCTTCGGCTTTTGAGATGAAAGGTGGAGCAAAAGAGATTTTGTCTCAACCCATAAAGTTTGATGTTGCCCTAGTCATAACAAGGACGAAACTGCCCCAATTAGAATGACAAGGCCTTGTTTAGGATAGTGAGTTGAGAGATTGCCCCGGTGAGGTTTTATAGGAATGAATGAGGTGAAGGGATGGGAACGCACTTGCCCCACTTTCGAATGACATTTCAAATGGTTTCTTTGAGTGAGGTTGTGAATGGCGACAGAGTTATGGTGATGGTTATGAACTGAGGGTAATATATGAATGGGGTGGGCAATGAACAAACCTCCCCAAAGTTGAGTGGAGTGAGGGGTGAAGGGAATGCCCCCTAGTACACACTTTTGGTTCTCTTTAAGAACAACTCAAATGCAATGAAGATTTTGACTTTTTAGTATGAGGAGAGGCTCCACTTGGTGACCACTAGACCTTGTTTTAATGCAACACGAATGCATCTTGGAGTGCAAGTCCTTCTCCTTTTTTACCAACTTTCTTTTTTTGATTGTTTGTTTTTTCTTTTTGAGCAGCTTTCTTTTTTCTGCTTGTTTGTTTTTTTTTGAGCGGCTTTCTTTTTTCTGCTTGTTTGTTTTTTTTTTGAGCAAACACGTCGCAAATAAATAAACTTATTTGTCCTAAAATTAAAACTTGAGAAAACGAAAGCAATTAGTCATTGATCGGAATGGACTTTTTAGGGTTGCGATGTGGAGAAGGGGATGATTGAGCTTAATGAAGTGTTTGAAGGTTTTATGAAAGAAGAGATGGTTAAATTTAATGAATTGAGGGTTTTTTTTTTTGTTTTTTTTTTGGAAGGGGAAATGATTGAACCCATTGAATTTGAGGGCCTTTTTGAAGGGGAGCTCTTATGCTTCATGGCAAAATGTATTGACTCTTAATTTATACTCCCTTTGTCTTCCTTTCTTCGTTTTGGGGTTCTCCTCTTTGAACTTTGTTATTCCCCTCCTTTTGTGAATTTCCTTTCCTTTTGACTTGGGTGAGCATGATATACCATCTTTGATGTGGAATTAACCCTCATCTAGAGTGATGGGGATATCTTGGTCTTTTCTTGGGTATTTTTGTGATTTTGAATCTTTGGCTTAAGAGGGGTAGGAAATGGACTTTCTGGGATTTTAGGTTCTTGAGGGTATGGAGAGATGGCCAAATTTCAAATCCTGATTGCTTATTTCTGTAAGACTTAACTTTAGGACAATAATTTATCTATCTTCATGTGTTTGCTCTTTTGCCCTAATTATTGCCTGGACCGCTCTTTGCGAGTTTTCAATCCACCAGGCACTCTTTTTTGCCTAGGCCGCCCTTTGCGAGTTTTCAACCTAGCGAGCTTATTTTATCTTTTTTTATTTATTATATATTTTTTAGAAAGACTTGCACTAAAGGAATATGATATTGACAGGGAAAATTAGTGATCACAGAATTGCCCTAGCATGGAGGACTTAAAGTGTTAGTGAGAATGAACCAAAAAGTCAAGTATGCACCGATAGGAGAGAATATGCGCTTTATGGGTGGACGGGGTGGGGTTAGACTTGGATGGGGAATGATGATAAATGAAGGAAATTGACTGACTCAAACAAGAGAAACTGCACCTGGCATGCATGCTTACTAGAAGAACGCTTCACAGAGAGTCAACATTGGTTAAAACATGATATAAAAACTTTTTTGATGAACTGTTTCGGTCTTTTATCATGGAATGGATGAGATGTAATGCCCTTTTTTGAAGGAAATACAAATGAGCTATTGATGTAAAAAACTGAGTGCCTTGGAACACCTTGAGTTTGCAAATGAGTGAGGGTAAACTTTTCCAAAAAGGAAAGATTACTTTGCAAGAACATCTCGTCTCTCATCACAACATTTTTGTTGTATGCAGTGCGTGGATGAAAACATTATGATGTATACATGATGAAAATGAAATGTATGAAAGCATATTCACTTGAAAATTGTGATTATTCTAAAAGTTTTTTCTTTTTGATGCTCTCTTTTTATGCAAGACGAAATTTGAAATGCCAGTGCATCTTTGGATGATGAATGATGCAAGAATGATGCTTCTTCTCAAAATGATTTTTATAGAGGCAAGACAAGATATGAAATGCCGATGCCCCCTTTTTCTTTTGAATGATGAAAGATGCAGGAATGATGCTTTTTTCTAAATGATGATTTTTTTTAGAGGCAAGGCAAAGTATGAAATGCCAATGCCCCTTCCTTTTTTGAAAGATGCATGTATGGAGGAATGATGTATTTGAACCAAAGTGATGAGGTTAATGAAATGGTGCATGAGTGCTACATTTTGAATAAATTTGATGATGATTTTTATTCATGATTATGAATGAGATGCTTTCTTGTTTTCATTTTTTGTGGAATGAAATGCATGATACTCACAAAAAAACATAACATGCGTGGGAAGACATGGTTTTTATTGAATGGAAATGCATGCAAAATGAGAGGTTAATGTATTATTTTTCATGATGTGTGAAAAAGGACAACAATAAAGCATGAGACGCGCTCCTAATAAGACACGATTTTTGGATCTTTCGAGAAAATTAGGGGAAAAAGCCTTAGTGAATGGAAACGCACACGTGCGGAGAATGCACTCCTGACAAACCTAAATGAGATAGAGAAAAATGCATGTATGAATTTTATGATGTCTTTATATGAAAATGACGGCGATAATGCGACTTGACATGCATGTGAAAAAATAAGATGAAAACGTTTTTTTTTTTTTCGGGTTTGGTGACTGAAATTTTGGGAACATCACCTCATATAGCCCGTTAAGAGAAAAGACTATGATGATTTTTTTGAAAGTTTTGCTTTTATGTAATGCAAGGATGTATGCAAATGGTGATGTGAGGCAACCAATTGTCGTTACTCTGAGTAACTTGCATGAAACATTGAGTGGATCCTGACTCAATACTTCACGCAATATACTGAAATGCTTCGACATTTGGTTAACTCAAACTTATTCTCTTATTCGAAAACAAACCCCACTTGATAGGGTCAAAGTGCCCCGATATCGTAGAGTAACATCTCAAATTTGTAGTGCACAAACAAATTTGAGATATTACCCTTCGTCATTCGAAGGTGCACTTTTACTCATTGAGCTTTTACATGAAGAGCTTTTCTATTTTTTCCTTTGTTTAGAGAAGATGCATACATTGAAAACTTTTCATTTTTTCATTTTTAGTTTTGGAACATGGTTTTGAAATCTATTTGGAGGTGCAAATGATTTACTGGAAAAAAGAGGTTTTAGAAAAATGTGCTTGACGGGGTATGACCCGCTCCTACGTATCCCCATTGTAACGAGGAATCAAAGCTTACGTAGTTCTACTGGGTCTTGTTTTTGAAATAATGCTTATGCATGAATGCCTCGTCATGGATGAACTTGACGAGGATTTTTTGCATGATTATAAATGAAATGCTTAAGCTATGAAGATGATAATTGTTTTTTCATTTTTATGCAATGAAATGAAATGCAAGATGAATAATTTTTTTCAAAATTGGAACTTTATTTAATGCAAATGACGCAATGATGTAATGATGGAATGATGCAGGATGCAAGATACTTCTTTTTTTTTAGGTTTCTGCATAAGGAGAGTATTCACAGGCGGAATTTAGAAAACTTTCGCACTATATGCCACCTCACATAGGTGTTTAAGGGAAAATCATATCTTTTTTTTATTTTGAAAATCTTTGAGGGAAAAATTAACTGGACGAAATGCAACAATGCAGCACACAATTTGGGAAGCCCTTGTGACCTAAAAGGGGGTAGAACCTATGATCTAAGGCACTTTAGGGATAATCTTCTCATGTAGCTCTATTCACACCCTCACAAAGGCCATCAGAGCCACAGTCCCTCTCATGAAAATCCCCGTAAATGCAGCAAACTGCTAGATACGAAGCATCATGAAAGAACACAACTCTGATTGAAACTTTCGCCAGTAGCCAAACGGACAAAAGTCCTGATGGGCTCTCGCTACTTGAATCCACTCATCCTAAGATACTCTCACAGACCTGGGTTATGGTCTTTCTCTCAAAGAATATTATCTCAAGGTACAAGTGTGTGTGTGCGAAGGGCATTTCCTCAAAATTACCCCACCTGCACATGAAAAATCCAGACAGTCCAGACAATAGCATGTTGTCTACCCTAGGGTTCAATATCAATCCAATATGAACTAGCCTAGTGTTTCAACAACAATCAAGTGCATTGCTTACCTCAAGAAAGGGAGCCAAGAAGAGGGGAACATAATTGGGATTGGGGAAATGCATGAGGGTACTAAGCACATAAGCAAAGAGGAGGAAGGAAAAACAAACATGGAAGAAAAGAAAACAAATGCACATGCATACAACATGATAAAAAAGAAAAGGAAACCGAAAGGGATAGAAGCAAACAAGGTATCCAAATCAAATCACAAACCACACATTTAATTAATTAGGCTTGACCCACTTAAAAAAAGGAAACGTCCCCAGTAAAGTCGCCAGTTGTTGCGACCGAAAAAGTCCCCGAGGGAGAACCTTCCTCGTTCACAACTTTTCCTAAGACGATGAAGCCGCCACCAATATTTATTAAGGAAAATATTAGGAAAACCTTTTTTGGAAAGCGATAGGTCTTGCGAAACTAGAGAATAGGGTTCGGGGGTCGGTTACGCGCAGGGAAGGTGTTAGCACCCCACACGTCCTCTCTACCGAGAGGGAACCTTTAATTAAATGTGTGGTTTTAGTGTGTTGACTTGAAAATACTAAATTTTTCCTCTCTACTTCTTATTGAAAAAATCTTTATGAAAATCTTTATTTATTATGAAAAAAGGGGGAAAAATGGGTTTTTAGAAAAAAACGCTTGACGGGACATGGCCCGCTCCTACGTATCTCCCGGTGCGATGGAGAACTCAAAGCTACGTAGTTCTTCTTTGTCTTTTTGAAAAGTTTTTGTTTTTTTATCTTTTTTAGTGAGTTTTTGAAATAGGACGAGCATTTAGTGAATGATTAAACTAACCAAGGTTATGGGTAATCACTGCTAAGTACTCTTGAAAATGAGAGTCACTACCACCAGTCAGACGAACAAAGGTTCTGATTGACTATTAGTAACAACCCGTTTTTTATTTGCCTTTTTGAAAGTGGTTTTCGAAAGAGATTGATTGGCACGAATGATCAGACTAACAAAGGTTATGAGTGATCATCGCTTGTTGTTCTTTGGGGAAAAAGACATCGCCACCAATGGCTAGACGAACAAAGGTTCTGATTAACCACTGGCGACGATGGGTTAAAAATGATTTTAGAAAGGAAGAGGTTTTTGAAAATGATCTTGGTTTGCGAAAGTAATTCTTTTTTTTGTTACGAAAATAACTCTTTTCTTTTCATTATGCAAATGCTAAACTTTTTATGGTTGCGCTTGACGAGAATGTGACTCGCTCCTACGTATCCCAAATGGGAATCAAAGCGACGTAGTTCTAAGGTATATTTGTGTTTTGATTGATTTTGATTTTTGAAATGGGTTTAAGGTCAAAGCTGTACAGCTAAAGTCTCTTAAACCGGGATTGACAAGATGTACATCTCAGCCAAATCCATTTTTTTGTTTATTTCACGCAGAAAGTGTCATAAATTCCATTGAGATAAATAAATAACAAAACAACACCTAAGATACAGGAAATTAAGAAACTTACAATAATAAGAAATTGGAACAAAAGTCACGTGAATGATGAGATGGGGGAGGGGCGCTGGTCTCAACATATTGTCAGGCTAGCTCCACTTTTCCTTACAATAACAATTGTTAATTTAATAAAACAAAGAAGGAAAGCATAAAGTATGAAACGAAGCATGTAAAGAATATGGATGAGTGGATTTGACAACTCTCATCTTCACTCTCTTGGCGCACATCTTCCGGAAACAGAGAGAGAAAATCAGAGAAACCAAAAAACACAGATCCAAGGGAACAAAACAAAACAAAAGGAAAACAGATGGGGAAGGAAGTGAAAGAGGGGTGGTGCACGCACGTGACCGCGGTGGAGCTCGCGATGTAATCATTGAGGACGGGGACTGCGATCGTGGTGGTGTTGCGGTGAGAGGTTGCCGGTGGTGGTGGTTGTGCGACGAACAGCGGTGGCTTGGAGTGAAAGTTGTGGTTGGGGTTATCGTTTTGGGGGTGGTCGCCGGAGGGAGGGGGTCAGTTATGGTGGCCGTTTGGTGGTCTTTGGTGGTGAGGAGAGAGAGGATGGGTTGTTGGGTGGTGGATGGTCGTGAGAGAGAGGAATGATGGCGGTGCTCTGTGGTGGTGGATGGTCGTGAGAGACGGATGGTTGCGGTGCTCGCCGGAGGAGGAGGGCGGCGATGCTGGTGGCGTTTGGTGGTTTGGCCGTGAGGGGGGGGGGGTAGAGTTTGAGGTGGTGCTCTCCTCCCTCTTTTCCCTCTTTCTTTCTCTCAGTGTGTTGTTGTGACTTTTGTTGTTAATTTTTGTTTCCTTTCATTTTTCGTTACAGTGCCCCCTCCCCTCTTTGGCTGCTGTTTTCGTGCCCCCCCCTTCTGTTCTCTATTCAGGTTTGCTATATAGTCTCCCAATTTTGTTTTGTTCCTCAGCCAGCTATAAGCATTTGAGATGTCCCTTTCAATTTCTTAATCTATGATGCTGAGCTCTCTGCTATTCTGTTATGGCCACTGACTTCTGCCCATTTGCTGTGTTCATGTTTGAGCTGTAATAGGGAGTAGGGACTTATTGGGCAAGAGCTAGAAATGGGTGAAAATTTTCAAAGGAAGTTAAAGAGGACATTATCTTGAGCTTCTAAAGGGAAGAGAAAAACTTGATGCTATATCACGTGAAAGGGAGAAAGCACTGCCAGCACACTTTGACTCTATCTTTTTTTTAATTTTTAATTAATGTAAACAAAAACCATGTATCTATTTCTATTTTATTTTATATTGTTTAAAAAATCTTGTAGTTAAATAAAAGTTAGAAATAAAACTAATATACCGATGAAAGATTTGTTTAATTAACAAAGGAATAAGCTCTACTAACAATAAAAGAAATCACTCAAAACCGCTAACAAACATTAAATGGCACGTGCCAACAATTAAAACCTCAACATGCACAAGAAGTAATATTTTTGATTTTTTCAATAGACTTTGAATTAGTCTGACAAAATTAGGGTACAACAGCTGCCCCTATTTATTTAAATTTTACTAAAAAATGTGAAGGGTTTCCAATTTTTCTGAAAAATGTTTTTTTGACTTGGCCGGACAAAATTGGGGTATGACAGTGGGCGCCGTGCCTGGTCATGTTGCCTTGGTGTTTCTGTTGCTGTTTCTGGCGCCCTGTGCATGGGCGCCGTGTCTGGTGTCAGTCTCATGTGCCAGTGTGTGTGTGTTGCATGTGTCTTGGCGCAGGGGCGCCATGGGCGCCTATTCCTGGGTTGTGTTGCGTGCCGTCTTGGCGCAGGGGCGCCATGGGCGCCATGGGTGCCGCTCCCGTGTCTGGTGTTGCGTTGGTGTTGTAGGTTGTCTGGGCGCCAAGGGCGCCAATTCCTGTACCAGGTTGCGTTTTTGGTTATGTTCTAGCTGGTCTGGGCGCCAAGGGCGCCATCTCCCGCAGTGTTGCTAGGCGCCCTGCTCCTGGGCGCCAGATTCAGTGTGTTTCCTATTGTTGGGCGCCCTGCTCCTGGGCGCCAGTTTTTTTGTGTGGCTGTTTCCTGCTAGGCGCCCTGTGCCTGAGCGCCGTGTCTGGGGTGTGCTCCATGTTGTGTTGCGTTGCTGTGTCATTGTCCTGAGTTTCCTGGGCGCCAAGGGCGCCAGTTTCGGTGTGTTGGCCAGATTTTGCGTGTTGCTTGCTAGGGTCCCTGTGCCTGGGCGCCATTTTCAACACGTGTCTCAGTTTTGTTCCTATTTTGTTTTTGCAATATCTCTTGACTCGGGTGTCCGATTGAGACGTTTCAAAATGTTTTGGAAAGCTTATTCAGAGGCCTAGCTAAATATTCTAATTTAAGGCAAAGTAGTCTGTTTTTCTGGAAAATTGTCGTTGTCCCAATATTTTGGAAAATGGTCGTTGTCCTAGTATTTTAGAAAATTGTCGTTGTCCCAATATTTTGGAAACTTGTTGTCATCTTGGTGTCTTGGTGCTGCTTGAGCTAGGTGTGAAGGCTCAAACCTTGGTGTTGTGGGAGCTAGGTGTGAATGCTCCAAATATTGGTGGTCCGTTGTCTCGGGTAGTTTGGTGTTTGGTGTCGTTGGGCTAGGTGTGAAAGCTCAACTTTGGTGATATTGGTGAATATTTTTTGGTGTGTCACATTGTGACTATTTTGGATGATTGTTTGTGTGCATACATGGTGTCGCATACAACATGTGCATTTATTTTGGTGAAGGCCTTTGGTCTTGGAGCTAGGTGTGAAAGCTCAAATTTTTCTAAAACTGGTGAGCCGGGTGTGAAAGCTCAATTTTTGGTGAATTGGTGAGCCGGGTGTGAAAGCTCTCAATTTTGGTGACGCCTCTATTTACAGGCAAAATTTTGGTGATTTGGTACCACATGCATATGCCCGTTGGTGTGGGTTGCATTCATGCATTATCATGACATTGGTGACTGATTGTGATGTTATAACTTGACGTGTGTTTATAATTTGATGTGTGTAGTGGAGTGGTAGATATAGTACCATATTCTAGCATATTTCCTATCATTTTACGCTATTATATTGAAGATATCTCACCCATTCTGTTTGAATGTTACCCCTATGCGGTAACGTGCAGGTGATTGCGAGTGAAGGCTTAGGTACCTTCGCTATTCTGAGTCGGTGTCGTCAGTGTCCTTTCTTTGATGTGTAACACTCAAGGGGGGCAAAAAACGCTAAACTTTGGTTGTTATATTTTATTGTTTGTAGTCCATTCAGGACGTCATGATTTTATTGTTTTGAATCTTATTTCTATTTCCGCTGCGTGGTGATGTATTTTTGACAAAGTTATTTATATCGTATGAGACGTTTTATTTAACGATGAATGTGTGACATCTCTTTTCGAAGTATGAAATAAATTTTGTAAACTCTGACTTTTATTAAATAATTACCGGGTAGAAAAGGGGTGTTACATTAGTGGTATCAGAGCAAAAGTTCGGTCTGTCCGGCCAAGTTTTCTAGTCGTAGTGTCAATTGACAATGGTGTGTTGTCAATTATATCTAACTGTTGGTTGTTTTGTAGCAAGTGAGTTGAAATGGCTGGGAGGAACGATACTGCAATTGCTGCTGCTCTAGCTGCTATGGCACAAGCTGTGCAGAATCAACAGAATGCTGGTGAGAACGCTGGGACTCGGAGTTTGGCTACATTTCAGAGAGAGAATCCCCCCACGTTCAAGGGCAAGTATGATCCCGATGGTGCTTTAGCTTGGTTGAAAGAAATGGAGAGGATTTTTCGAGTGATGGATTGTACTCCAGCACAGAAGGTCCGCTATGGTACGCATATGCTAGCTGAGGAAGCTGATGATTGGTGGTAAGAGACGAGGCAGAGGTTGGAGACTGCTAATGAAGAGATTACCTGGGAAGTGTTCAGCAGAGAGTTTAACCGTAAGTATTATCCGGAAGATGTCAGAGGGAAGAAAGAGATTGAGTTTCTTTAGCTGAAATAAGGGAGTATGTCCGTATCGGAGTATGCCACTAAGTTCGTGGAGCTAGCAAAGTTCTATCCGCATTACACTGGAGCTAATGCTGAGGTTTCTAAGCGTATCAAGTTTGAGAATGGTTTGAGGCCCGAGATCAAGAAAGCAATCGGATATCAGAAGATCCGTGACTTTGCTGAGTTGATTGATAGTTGCAGAATTTTTGAGGAGGATAGTAATGCTCACTACAAGATTGTGAATGATAAGAGGAGCAAGTTTCAGGGCCGTAGTAAGCCGTATGAGGTCCCTGCGGGCAAGGGTAAGCAGAGAGCTGATGCTGGCAAGAGGACTAGTGGGGGAGATGCCCCTGCTAGCATTGTGTGTTTTAAGTGTGGCAAGCCTGGCCACAAGAGTGTCATGTGCAGAAGCGACGTGAAGAGGTGTTTCAAGTGCGGTAAGGACGGTCATGTGGTGGCCGAATGTGAGAGCAAGGTAGTGGTCTGCTACAACTGTGGTGAAGGAGGGCACATTAGTACTCAGTGTCCGAAGCCGAAGAAAGAGAGGTCCAGTGGAAAAGTGTTCGCTTTGGCAGGTGAAGAGCCTATTGAAGATGATGGACTCATTAGAGGTACGTGCTTCATTAATGGTACTCCTTTAAAGTCTAATGTTGATACTGGTGCTACTCATTGCTTTATTGCTGCTGATTGTTCTAAGAGGTTGAATCTTGTATTGTCTGCTATGAATGAAGAGATGGTTGTCGACACTCCAGCTAAGGGGTCGGTAACTACCTCTCTAGTGTGTTCTCAGTGTCCCTTGTCGATCTTCGACAGAGACTTTGTTGTGGACTTTGTTTGTTTGTCGCTGAATGGATTAGATGTAATTTTGGGCATGAACTGGTTGGAGCATAACCATGTTCGCATTGATTGTCGTCGCAAGTATGTGAGCTTTGGAGAGGAAGAGTCTGGTTTGTTATCTGCTAGTTAGTTGCGGAAGTTAGCAAAAGAGGGAGTTCAGTTATTCTCGCTGATGGCATCGCTGTCTGCTGAGAATCAAGCTATCATTGAAGAGTTGCAAGTGTGCCGCCTGAGAGGGAAGTGGAGTTTTCTATTGATCTTGTACCCGATACGAGGCCTGTCTCTATGGCACCGTACATGATGTCTGCATTGGAATTGTCTGAGTTGAAGGAGCAACTGGAAGATCTGCTTGAGAAGAAGTTTATTAGGCCGAGTGTATCGCCGTGGGGAGCTCCTGTGTTGCTGGTGAAGAAGAAGGATGGGAGCATGAGGTTGAGTGTTGATTATAGGCAGCTGAATAAGGTGACCATTAAGAACAAGTATCCACTGCCGAGGATAGACGATTTGATGGATCAGTTGGTGGGTGCTCGAGTGTTCAGCAAGATTGATTTGAGATCAGGTTATCATCAGATCATGGTGAAGGATGAAGATGTTCAGAAGACTGCTTTCAGGACGCGGTATGGGCATTATGAGTATTCGGTGATGCCGTTCGGTGTCACTAACGCGCCGGGTGTATTTATGGAGTACATGAATCGTATATTCCATACTTACTTGGATCGGTTCGTGGTTGTGTTCATTGACAACATCCTGATTTATTCGAAGTCGGAGGAGGAGCATGCGGAGCATTTGAGATTAGTATTGGAAGTCCTGAAAGAGAAGAGGCTGTATGCAAAGTTATCTAAGTGTGAATTCTGGTTGTCAGAAGTAAGTTTTCTGGGTCATATCATTTCTGGTAGGGGTATTGCTGTGGATCCGTCTAAGGTTGATGCCGTGATGCAGTGGGTGAGTCCGAAGTCGGCTACGGATATTAGAAGCTTCTTAGGGTTGGCTGGTTACTACAGAAGGTTCATCGAAGGTTTTTCTAAGTTGGCCCTTCCGTTGACGCAGTTGACTTGTAAGGGTAAAGCTTTTGTGTGGGATGCTCGTTGCGAAGAAAGTTTCCTTGAGTTGAAGAAGAGATTGACAACGTCTCCTGTCTTGACGTTGCCAAATCCGGGAGAGCCGTTCGTGGTGTATTGTGATGCTTCGAAGATGGGTCTAGGTGGCGTGCTTATGCAAGATGGGAAGGTGATTGCTTATGCGTGGAGGCAGTTAAGGATTCATGAGAAGAATTATCCAACGCATGATTTTGAGTTGGCTGCAGTAGTCTTTGTGTTGAAGATTTGGAGGCACTTTTTGTATGGTTCCAGATTTGAGGTGTTCAGTGATCATAAGAGTTTGAAGTATTTGTTTGACCAGAAGGAGCTGAATATGAGGCAGCGAAGGTGGTTGGAATTGTTGAAAGACTATGATTTTGGTTTGAACTATCATCTAGGCAAAGCTAATGTCGTGGCTGATGCTTTAAGTCGAAAGTCCTTGCATATGTCGGCAATGATGGCTAAGGAGTTAGGGTTGATTGAGGAATTCAGGGATTTGAGTTTGGTTTGTGAAGTGTCGCTTCAGAGTGTTAAGTTGGGTATGTTGAAGATTAATAATGAGTTCCTTGACAGTTTCAGAGAAGCCCGGAAGTTGGATATCAAGTTGGTGGATTTGATGGTCGGAGATGATCAGCCTGAGGGTAGTGATTTTAAGTTGGATGCGCATGGTGTTTTGAGATTCCGTAATAGGATTTGTATTCCTGAAGGCGCAGAGTTGAAGAGAGCAATTTTAGAAGAGGGTCATCGAAGTAAGTTGAGTATTCATCCGGGAACTACGAAGATGTATCACGATCTGAAGAAGTTGTTTTGGTGGCCTGGTATGAAGCGAGATGTAGCACAATTCGTTTATGCATGTTTGACTTGTCTGAAGTCAAAGGTGGAGCATCAGAAGCCTGCTGGACTGATGCAACTGTTAGAAATTCTGGAGTGGAAATGGGATAGCATTTCGATGGATTTTGTGACGGGATTGCCTAATACTGCGAAAGGGTATGATGCAATTTGGGTGATTGTTGATAGGTTAACGAAATCGTCTCATTTTGTTCCTATCAGCATCACGTATCTGGTGTCGAAGTTGGCAGAGATTTATATCCGGGAGATTGTGAAGCTTCATCGAGTTCCTAAGAGTATTGTTTCGGATAGAGATCCGAGGTTCACTTCAGATTTCTAGAAGAGTCTGCAAGAAAAGTTGGGGTCTAAGTTGAGGTTGAGTTCGGCATATCATCCTCAGAAAGATGGTCAGTCAGAAAGGACAATTCAGTCATTAGAAGATTTGTTGATGGCTTGTGTCTTGGAACAAGGAGGTTCGTGGGATTCCTACCTTTCGTTGATTGAGTTCACGTATAACAATAGTTACCATTCTAGTATTGGGATGGCACCTTTTGAAGCACTATATGGTCGGAAGTGTAGAACCCCGCTGTGTTGGTATGAGTCCGGAGAGAGTGTGGTGCTTGGACCGGAGATTGTTCGAGAGACAACTGAGAAGGTGAAGTTGATCCGTGAGAAGATGAAGGCTTCGCAGAGTCGTCAGAAGAGTTATCACGACAAGAGGAGAAAAGATTTAGAGTTCCAGGAAGGTGAGCATGTATTTTTGAGAGTCACTCCAGTGACCGGTGTTGGCCGCGCTTTGAAGTCGAAGAAGCTCACTCCTCGATTCATTGGTCCTTATCAAATTTCCGGGAGAGTTGGGAATGTGGCGTATAGAGTGGCTTTACCGCCAAATCTTTCGAATTTGCACGACGTGTTTCACGTGTCGCAACTTCGGAAGTACATTTCGGATCCATCTGATGTGATCCACATGGATGACGTGGAGGTGCGGGATAATCTCACGGTGGAGACTATGCCTGTGCGGATTGAAGACCATGAGGTGAAGGTGTTAAGAGGCAAGGAAATTGCATTGGTGAAGGTGGTCTGGTTAAGAGCTGCCGGTGAGAGCATGACTTGGGAGTTGGAGAGTAAGATGCGGGAGTCCTATCCAGAGCTGTTTGATTCAGGTGAGTTTTCGAGGACGAAAACATTCTAAGTGGGGGAGAGTTGTAACGCCCAAATATTTAATTAAATTATTTAATTAAATATTTAGGTATTCAATTATATATTTATTTATTTTAGTTGGTGTAATTATAATAGCGTTTGACTAAGAGGTGTATAATCGAATATTAGGGGATGGTGTTAGTGATCGGGCTTAAGCTGGAGGAAGGCCCGTGATCCATGAGCCCACTAGCTAGGCGCATAGGTGAAGCACCTAAGCTAGGGTTTTGGCTCATTTGCGAATTGCTTTGAGAAAAAGAAAAGAGAGGTTGCGAAATAGAGGAGAGAAAGAGAGAAGAGGAGTTCGCGCATCTAAGGGAGAAGAGAAGGAGGAAGAGTTCGCGAATCAAGGAGAAGAGAAGAGGCGCCATTGTTGCTGAGGTTTTGTTGGTGACTCGATCAAGAGAATTGGTGCTCTCCTACTATAAGGTAAGGGTGGGGTTCTTCCTTATAATGGGGTTTCATGATGGGGTTTATGTGGGGATAGGTCCTATAGTGCCCTTTTGATGGACTGTGATGTTGGATTTGGTGTTAGTTGAATTATAACTAGGTTGGATTGAAATTTGACATTGTTGATGATAGTTGTGACTCTAGAACTTGGTGCTCATTGTTGTTATTACTAAACGCATGCTAGGTGTTCGATTAAATTGTTGTTTGGTGTTGTGAGTAATAAATTATGATGATTGGCATTGGTAATTAAGAATTGATGAGCTAAATTGGTGATATGATTTGCATATGTGGTGTTTTAGTGAACTTGGTTTGATGCTGTTTTTGGGGCCCTAGTGCTGGGCGCCATTCCTGAGTGGGTGTGTTGCTGTTTCTGGCGCCCTGGGTGTGGGCGCCGTGCCTGGTCATGTTGCCTTGGTGTTTCTGTTGCTGTTTCTGGCGCCCTGTGCATGGGCGCCGTGTCTGGTGTCAGTCTCATGTGCCAGTGTGTGTGTTGCATGTGTCTTGGCGCAGGGGCGCCATGGGAGCCTGTTCCTGGGTTGTGTTGCATGCTGTCTTGGCGCAGGGGAGCCATGGGCGCCGTTCCCGTGTCTGGTGCATGTCTCGGTTCTGTGTTGCGTTGGTGTTGTAGGTTGTCTGGGCGCCAAGGGCGCCAATTCCTGTACCAGGTTGCGTTTTTGGTTGTGTTCTAGCTGGTCTGGGCGCCAATGGTGCCATCTCCTGCAGTGTTGCTAGGCGCCCTGCTCTTGGGCGCCAGATTCAGTGTGTTGCCTGTTGTTGGGCGCCCTGCTCCTGGGCGCCAGTTTTTCTGTGTGGCTGTTTCCTGCTAGGCGCCCTGTGCCTGGGCGCCGTGTCTGGGGTGTGCTCAATGTTGTGTTGCGTTGTTGTGTCATTGTCCTAAGTTGCCTGGGCGCCAAGGGCGCCAGTTTCGGTGTGTTGGCCAGATTTTGCGTGTTGCTTGCTAGGCGCCCTGTGCCTGGGCGCCATTTTCAGCATGTGTCTCAGTTTTGTTCCTATTTTGTTTTTGCAATATCTTTTGACTCGGGTGTCCGATTGAGACGTTTCAAAATGTTTTTCTGGAAAATTGTCGTTGTCCCAATATTTTGGAAAATGGTCGTTGTCCCAGTATTTTAGAAAATTGTCGTTGTCCCAATATTTTGGAAACTTGTTGTCATCTTGGTGTCTTGGTGCTGTTTGAGCTAGGTGTGAAGGCTGAAACCTTGGTGTTGTGGGAGCTAGGTGTGAAGGCTCCAAATATTGGTGTTCCGCTGTCTCGGGTAGTTTGGTGTTTCGGTGTCGTTGGGCTAGGTGTGAAAGCTCAACTTTGGTGATATTGGTGAATAATTTTTGGTGTGTCACATTGTGACTATTTTGGATTTTTGTCTGTGTGCATACATGGTGCCGCATACAGCATGTGCATTTATTTTGGTGAAGGCCTTTGGTCTTGGAGCTAGGTGTGAAAGCTCAAATTTTTCTAAAACTGGTGAGCCGGGTGTGAAAGCTCAATTTTTGGTGAATTGGTGAGCCGGGTGTGAAAGCTCTCAATTTTGGTGACGCCTCTATTTACAGGCAAAATTTTGGTGATTTGGTACCACATGCATATGCCCATTGGTGTGGGTTGCATTCATGCATTATCATGACATTGGTGACTGATTGTGATGTTATAACTTGACGTGTGTTTATAATTTGATGTGTGTAGTGGAGTGGTAGATATAGTACCATATTCTAGCATATTTCCTATCATTTTACGCTATTATATTGAAGATATCTCACCCCTTCTGTTTGAATGTTACCCCTATGCGGTAACGTGCAGGTGATTGCGAGTGAAGGCTTAGGTACCTTCGCTATTCTGAGTCGGTGTCGTCGGTGTCCTTGCTTTGATGTGTAACACTCAAGGGGGGGAAAAACGCTAAACTTTGGTTGTTATATTTTCTTGTTTGGAGTCCATTCAGGACGTCATGATTTTATTGTTTTGAATCTTATTTCTATTTCCGCTGCGTGGTGATGTATTTTTGACAAAGTTATTTATATCGTATGAGACGTTTTATTTAACGATGAATGTGTGACATCTCTTTTCGAAGTATGAAATAAATTTTTGTAAACTCTGACTTTTATTAAATAATTACCGGGTAGAAAAGGGGTGTTACACACGCGACAAATATTTGTCACTAATACAGAAAAGAGGACAAATAATTGTTACTCATATATAACAAAACACGGGATAAATATTTGTTATTGATAATCTACTATCTATCTTTTCCGATCTACAATAATCTACTAATCAACTCAAATAATCAATTGAAACTATGAGATAACTGCACTGATACATTAAAAAACACTAGACAACTGCACTGATATATAAAAAAATATAGGGATAACTACAATTATATATATATATACAAACACTGGATAGTTGCACTGATATATAAAAAACATGGGATAACAACACTAATATATAAAAAAACTGCACTGATATATAAAAACACACGGGATAAATGCCATATTATTTTTAAATGATACTTTTACATTTTTAGTTTTAATATTTATCAATTTTTTATTTGAAACTGATTTTTTATCTACTTTAAATTTTTCTTTATTTTCACGGGGTAATGTTCAGACTATTTAAATACTGTTCGTTCATATAAAGAACACGACAACACCCGTCCGTATGCAAGTCATCCTCTATATTTTACAATTGATTTTAGATTAATGAGATTTCAAATTAACGTTTCTATTTGAGGTAATCATATCACGTAACGCGATCGGCCCGTACAGATGCACGGGTATAGTACTAGTATCTATCTATCTATCTATCTATCTATCTATCTATCTATCTATCTATCTATCTATCTATCTATCTATCTATCTATCTATTTATATGTATATATATATATATATATATATATATATATATATATATATATATATATATATATATATATATATATATATATATATATATACTAGTATGTATGCCCCGTGCGCTGCACGGGTATACATTTTCTGTTATAATAGTGATTTGAGTTTTTTCGATAATAAATTGAAATTATTTAATTAATAATATACTTTTCCTGGATGTTTATGAGTATGTAGTCGGAATTTTTGTTAAATAAACAACACATATTTGTATATTGACTTATTTTAATCAAAGTCGTAGTTTCTGGAATTTTTTAAGGTACATATTATGATTTTGAATTTGAATTTCATTTTTGCGGGAGAAATGCCATTATATTTATTTTCATTTTCATTTATCACAATAGCAAGTTATGATATCAATTTGAAATATAAATTAATTGCTAAAACGCATTAAGAAGGTAGTACATATTCTGATTTCGGATTGCATTTTTGCGCAAGAAATGCCATTACATTTAGTTCAATTTATCACAATGGCAAGTAATGATCTCAATTTGAAACATAAATTAATGGCTAAAGGAATTAATGTCGAACCCGGTGCGAAAAAAGTGTATTATTGTTGGAAATTTGAGATTTCAAAATGACAATTGTAAGTGAATTATTTAATGTGATTTGTTTTTTATTCAAATAGCATTATATTCCTTCGTTTTTCTTCAGATTTTATTTCAGCCAATAAATGTTTCTGTGGATTTTTCTGGTCAGGGTATGCGTATACGTAACAGATTAATATGGGCTTCTATTTGATGACATGTTATCAACATATTATTAATTTGATTGCGTGGCTTTTTATTAAGTTATGCATGGCAGCCTACTTTATTAATTTGATTTTATATAGTTATGATTATGATTACTCAATGCTGTATAGTTTTTGTGTGCATTGTAAAATATAAGAATTGTAATAGTTTTATTATTGTAAGGATAAATTTAGAAATTAAAAAAAAAATTATCCTGAAAGTAAATTCTAAATCTTTATTTAGAAAAAGTTAATAATTAAAATTAAAATTTAAATGATAAGTAGGAAGTTACAACTGAAAAAATCTTGGTAATTTAAAGAACAATAAGGTTACGTGCAATGTTTTAGAAACAAAAATAGTAAATCCTATGTCAAACTTTTCATAGTTCAAAATACACTTTAAACTATTGCTTGATAAAGAACTGGTGAAATATAACCAATATTTGAAGCATATCATGACACACAAATCATAGTTTTATAAAGAACTGAAGATTGTTATATTGCTCTTGCTACACCCAACTTCCTTCCAAGTCTTAGACGTATATATTGCTTTGGTTGTATAAACTTCATGCATCAACAATTGAAAAACATAGAAAATTGCATCTTGGATCGGCTCAAAATCATTTATTCCAACTACATATACTCCATATTTGGTAAACTATCTTGTCATTTTCTATAGGTAAATCCTTGAACTCTATTAACATATATTATATCATCTTAATTTTGAAGACTCAAAATGTGCTCCAATTAGTTACCCCCACCAGCCATCAAGCAATAATTGTGAGTCGTTGTCTTCCAACAGCTCCTCGTAAGCCATCAATATGCCTCCAGCTGAGACATCAAAACATCACAGCAGAGAAAAAGAAAATGTAATTAGAAAAAATGCTTGTGTTGAAATTTACTGTTAAAGAGACGATTCATTTTGGTTGTAAAAACCTAGAAACAAATATTTGAAATATATAAATAGAAATAGAACAAAAAAGAGGAAGCTATAGACCAAAAAAGAGAACAAAAGAGAAGCTAGATGATAACATTTAGATATAAAATAGTCTAAAAAGAATATTTTTAAAGTTTATTTTTTCAGATGTGTTAGTGGGGTAAATATTTTAATTTTTTTTTGACAACTATTTCAAAAGATTATTTCAAATTTTTGAAATTCCAAGTAGTGAAAAAATTCAAAATCGGTTTTGTTACAGATTTAGTGAAACTTCGAATACATGATTTTTTTTTTGAAATTATACGATTCAAATGTATGCATCAGGAATGTCCAAAACTATGAAACGCATTTAGCAATTAATGGTGCAAATTATGATAAGAATAAAAACAGCTACAGGTACTATTATATAGGCTAAAAACAGCTACAGGTACTATTATATAGTCCTTTATATTTTTTTTGTCCCAAATAAGTCCTTTATCTTTTAAATTTTTGACACATAAATCCTTTTCCCTTAACAGTGCTGATTTATGTGTCAAAAAAAAGGATTTATGTGTTAAAAATTTGAAACATAAAGGACTGATTTGGGACAGAAAAGGATTTATGTGTCAAAAATTTAAAACATAAAGGACTGATTTGGGACAAAAAAAAGATAAAGGACCAAATCGTTACTTTAAATAAAGATAAGGGACCCCGGGAGCACTTTAGCCTATTATATATTAGGAATATGGGAGCAAATGTATTCAATTTGCATTAAACTCTTTTTTTTGACAGCCAATTTGCATTAAACTCCATTCGGAATGCATTTCAACGCAATTATTATTACCCATAAAAAAGGAGCCGCAATTTTGTGAAATGATAGTCGTCCAGATCGCAACACATATGTAACTTTGACACTGGGCCGTTCAGATTAGACAGATGGATGACTTGGACGCCACCTATTTTTAATTTTTAATACATGGTTTTTTTGATTAGTGACATGGACTGCTGATTTGGACTATTCGTGAGTTTATATAATTATGATTATGATATATATATATATATATATATATATATATATATATATATATATATATATATATATATATATATATATATTAGACCACCGACCCGCCGCATGGGTTGTCTCATAGACGCGTGCATTATTGGATAGACTATTTGGTGAATTATAGCCATTGGTTTAATTTAATGTTTAAAAAATAAGAAATAACTTGGGTAAGATAGAAAAGATCAACGACAGGAAATCCAATGTTTTAATTCTCTCTCTTCTCAAGTACTTCTTTTATGTCTTTCCTCTTTAGTAGATTCTATAAAAGATTGGGAAGTGGTTCATTCATCTCACTTTCCTTCTTAACACTAAAATAGAAACACAAAGGTAGACACCAAAAGAAAAAATAAGGTATGAATACGAATTTGTGTTTATTCGGAGCTACTCGTGTTCCGTTAGACTCTTCGAGACAAGAAATATATTACCTTGGATGGGCTCGAGGAGTGGTATGTCACCTAAAAAACATGATTCGGTGCAAAACATTTGTGTTTTGAGATGGAGGTGAAATAATTGTAAAAGAGAGACTATAGCACAATTAGTATAAATTTGTATAAATAAGTATAAAATCGTATAAAAAAGATAAAAAATATATTAATATACCGTAACTAAAGGTTTATTATTTATTTGAAAAAGAAAAGATGAAATGGTAACCTAAAGAGGAAGATATTAAAGTGACGTGGGTGTTGCATGATGAAACTAGAGTTACGTGTGCTAGGAATAACGTTATGAATTTAACCATTAATGGAAACGGGCAACGTAACAATTGAGGTAATGATGACACAAGCTTATGTAGTGTTGTGAAAATTGGGATTCTAATTAAAAGAACAATTAAATGAAGTTGAAGACATTAAGATGAGATAAGGAGGGTGGATAGAATAAGGTTTGCTGATGGACATTAAAAAAGTAAAAAAAAAATGCAAAGAAAACAAAGATACAACATATCATATGAAATGAGAGGGACATTAAGAGCATCTCGATTCATTCGTTGGGTTGAACCATAGGAATACAACTTGGCATCACCATGACATTAAACATTCAACAATTTAAGCAAATTTAAAAAATATCTCATTAAACGTTATCAACACCATCGGCAGAATGCTTGCCATTATACTTGGAGCACCACTGCCATCACCTCTATCGCGTCTCATCTCTGACTACCACCATGTCAGAGTAGCTCTGCGCCGTCTCCTTCTTTCACACTCTTGTTGCCACTTTGTGTTTTCTTCTTTTTCTCTCTCTAAAAAACTGAAATAAACAAAGTTAGAAGTCAAGTCCACTCTTTAATTTGTGGTGGTCATGTCTTGGAAGTCAAGTCCCCTACATGTAAAGTCCACTATTCAAATCCGCCCCAAAAGAAAACTTGAATGGCCCCATTGTAAAATCCTTAAGCATTGTTCGACTTATTGTATATACTCTCAGCTAGTTAGTCTTATTGTATTTTAATTTGCTAGTTTAAGGTAGTTTAGTATTTTTCTCTTGTTTCTTTTGACTTATATTTAAACTCCGTAATGAGCAATTTATCGAATGAGATTATTATTTTTACCAAATAACATGGTATCAGTCAAAATTCCGCACCAACTCTGATTTTTTTTCTCTCTCCCTTGAGTTTTTGAGTTTTCCAGAAAATGCATAACCTTTTCTTCTCTACTCTCTTGACTGCGACCAAGATTCATCTTCCGTGCTTTGAATCATTGCACGATTCTCCCCCTGGATATTGAATATGCTCTCCTTCTCTCAGCATCTCACTTCGATGCGCTTCGATTTTGCGATTCTTCATCTCATACGATTTTCAGAAATTACATCTTCTTCATCAGTTTTCACATCAGAAATCGCACTGTGTGTTGAGGTTTTGCACATCCTTGCTCTCGCACCAATCTCCTCTGGATTTCTGGACGCTGATTTGTGAAACTGATTGCGATTTGCAATCTCTGATCATCATCGTTTTTAACCTAGAATCTCAGGATCGCTGATATTTTGCAACTTGATTTCTGTCCTGCATCTCTCTTTGACTTGCTATTTGTGATTTGTGATTTGCCACTTCTGATTTGCGGCTTCTGTCTTCGCATCTGTTTCTGCAAACTTTGCTGTTGCGACTTGACTCTGTGGATTCTCTCTCAGAATCACACCGCTGCTTGCTCCGTGTCACATAGACTTCGATTCGCATCGGCATTGCTTCCTTCGTTCCAGATTTTCTGCGTCTTGCTCGCTTCGCCATTTCTCTCAGGTTATCGCTGATTTTCAGTACGTATTTAATTAATTTTTTTGCCTGTTATTGCCATTGTTTCTGGATTATTGGAACACTGGATTATTGGAATACGCCTGCTTGATTTCTGGTTTGGCATCGCTCTCTCCGGCTTTGCACTTTTGATTTCTGGATTTTCACAACTACTGGTTGTTGATTGTTGCCTAATTGTTTATTGTTGGCTGATTGCTGATTTTGGATTATTACTCAATTGTACAAAACTTATTGCAAGGTCAATTTATTTTTTATTTATTCGGTTTTGCTCGGTTGGCTTCTGGTAATAGACTTTGCATCCATTGCAACCGGACCAATCACACTATTGATACATGCTTCATCAAGCACGGTTATCCTCCGGGTTTCAAGTTTAGGAAACTGATGGCTCCCTCTTCAGCCTCTTCCTCTTTAGGCTTCACAAGAGCTCAGATTCAGAGTTTGCTGACCTTACTTCCTTCCTCTGCGCCTACTACTACCGCCACTATCTCCTTAGCCAGTGCACAACATGTTACACCCAACTTCACGGGTTCTGGTAACTCTCTTTCCCTATGGCTTATAGACTCTGGCGCCACTGACCATTTAACATCCTCTCTACTTTTTTTTTGCCACTAATAAAGCTATCAGGCCTATATCTATGTCACTTCCTTATATTGTATGATGTTATTTACCTTCCTGATTTTTCCAAAAACATTATATCTGTTGGCAGACTTCAAGGTTTTAAATATTGCCAAGTACTGTTTGTTGATAATGAATGTTTGATACAGGAAAGGCCTTCTCTGAGGACGATTGGAAACACTAGGTTGGATGACATGCTATTCTCGATGGTAATTGATTTCAAACCCTCTTCTAGCTCTGTTTCAATTGTTCATTGTACCGACCCGGCCAACCCTGTAGTCAATATTGACCTTTGGCACCATAGACTAGGACATCCCTTAGCTGATTGCTTCTCCCTTGTACACAAACAGAACTCCAACAAGCCAAATTGTGCACACACTGCTTGTGATGCTTGTTGTTGTTTGAAATGTTGTGCAAGTAGTAAGTGATAAATAGAGATCGTTCCCACGAGGATTGAAGTTTAAAATGTGTTTAACTTGGTTAACAAATTAGTGACGTAAAAATAAATGCACAAGGTTTTGAAACCATCATTAATAAACAATTAATGTAAAAAGGGTGTGAAAATCAGAGTTGAGAATAAGTTGGAATGCTTTTACTATGTAAATCCATTAAAGTGCATTAATGTTGTATCTGATGCTACAGCATTAGGTGCTGTCGCATCAGTTGATACTTTTTAAAATGTTTTTCACTAAGGTTTCATTACAAGAGCTTATGTCTAAGCCCTAAATATGTTCACCCTAGGTTACTTACGCACCCACAGTGTTCACCTTATGGATTTTTCCCTCCTATGTCTAGGGTTTAAGCAATGAGTATTAAAGTGTCCTTTAACACTCACTATCCATATTATCTTTTGAGATCTATTTATAAACCTTTTCAGAATTTACAAATGCTACTTAAAATTAGTTGGCCATTCCTAATTAAAGATGGAAATATTAACTTCGCAAAAGATAAAATGCTTAAACATCAAACACACTTCATTAAATGCACTAAAACTTCATTACATAGATCCAAACATTCCAACTAAGAGTGATTAGCTCATAATGAGCGAACAACACAAGAAAAATAACTTAAACATGAATGCTAAAGTCATAACTAAGAAATACAAGAGAAAAATTATACTAAGATGAAGAAACTGAAGGTAGGCTTCAAGATTTGAGGCTTGGAGGTACGAATCAGCTCCTAAAATAGCAATTCCTCAAGTATGTTTAGCTCCTGTTGTTGCTGTAGCAATACTCTCACTAATGGTGTTTTCACTTTGGTGATTTGAGGTAGCTTGAGTTCAAAAATTGCGGAAAGCTATTTTTAAACTTTCTCCTTCTGACCTAGCATGTCCTATGAAGAGGAAAAGTTGTCTTTATATAGTACTAGGGTACATGATCCAAGAAAAACCCTAGTTGGAGGCGCCCCTTGTCATTTTGCGTGCCCACCTAGCAAAAAGGTGGAATATTCCCTGCTCCAGGTGCTGGCTCCCTACGTCGTACACTTGTCCCTATCTAAGCATGCCTTTCACATTTATAACAATGAGCTAGGTCCTCCCCCCTACTTAGGACTCACCAGTGTCCCTAATGCTCATGCAAAATACTAATGGGGAAGGCCTAAACAAATTACAAAAACACAAGCACATAAAACATTTAAAACTAACACTACTGTTGGATGCTAGTACACATGGTAAAGCATCCAACAGGTTTATTCAAAACAAGAAGTTAAAGACAGGAATTTCAAACACAAGTCTAAGAAGAAGGGTTTCCTGGCTTAGCCCTTGGGCTAGTTCTGACTTTGCCTCCCCTTTTGACTCTTGGCTGGTAGAATTTTTTGTTTCTTCATCTCTGGTTCTTTGCCAGCATCACCCACTTCTGTTGCTGCAGTAATAGGTTGTTGCAACATTGAGTCTGCATCTGCTACAACTGACCTAGCAGCAGAAGTGGGCTCTTTCATTTGCACAATAGTCACAGCTACCAGATCCAGAGTTGCTTTGGAAGCTGTAGCTGCCTTCTCTTATTTAGTCATTGTTGCAGCATCGATTGCTGCAGTACCAGTTCCTTCAGCAAGAATTCCAGCAATAGCCTCTTGCACCCAAGCTTCCTTATCAGCTCCCAAGCCTTCGCATTCCAAACTCTGATCTGTCTGCACCTCAGGCATCTTCCTCTTCCTTGCCATTGACTTAGTCCTCACTCTTTTGGTTGAAGTGGTAGCAGGACTCGTTACAGCTTCAGCCTCAACAGTTGCTACAACAGTAGTTGCTGCAACATCACTTGGCAACTTCTCAGGTTCTTGCTGAAGTGGCTCCTAGGTAGGTTCATTTTTTGGCTGGGGTTGGTTATCTGGGATGGTGGACTGCTCAGTTGGCTGGAGTGTTGTTTGTGGTGGTGGGATCATAGTGGATTGGGTAGCAGGTGATGGAGGTGGTGTAGGTTCTTTTGTGGTAGTGGAAGTGTTGGTAGGAGGGATATGGCTAGATTCTGAGTTTGGTTGAGTGGTGGTTATGGTGTCTGGAGTGGTGGTGTTTGGTGATGTAGTGATTTTGGTGTTGGGGTTTGGCTCCATTTCCAAATCAGTAGTTCTGGGTTTGCTCTTTTCAGTAACAATCTCCACTTCTTCCTCCACTAAAGGCTCCATGTCAGGCTCAACTTGAGGCATGTCTTCATTTACATACTCCTCCTCCAGGACCCATTCAAGAAACACTGGGGGCTCTCCTAGAATTATCCCTTTGAAGTTTTCGGGAAACATTTTCTTCTGCCATTCGTAGTGACTTCTCTGAAGTTCCCAAACATCTCGTTGTTGCAGTATGAATTGTTGCAGCACTGCATTAGTTCCTGATGCTTCAGCAATAGGTTTCTTAGCACTCAGGGCTGTTGGGAATGCTGCAAGCGGGTAGCCAATTCTTCTCCTTTCACTATTTCTACTCCTGCATTGACACAGAGATCTGTCATCAAGCAAGGGAAGAACATGTAGCCTGCTGACTTGACCTTGCACTCATGGATTTCTCTTGTAATCAGCCTACCAACATCGATGTCTTTCCTTCTCAGAATAGCATCCAACAACAACAATCTCTCTTTTCCTACATTTGTTGTGTATGAAGTGGGGAGAACCGAATGCTTGACAAAATTAAACCAAACCTTGGCATTATCTTTGAGATTTCTCCTTGTGATTCTGTACTCATTTACACTGTTCTTCACCCACTCTGTTCCTTGCATTGTGACAGCCTTCTTTACCACTTCCATCTCTTTCTTTCCAAAGTTTTCAACCTTCTTTGCGAATAACAAACCGTTGTACTGATACGCTGCAAGTATACGGTATATCGCGTAATAGGAAGTATCGATCCACAAGGAGTTATGTGTGATTACCAATCTAATTTTTAGTGGTGATTAGCTGAAAGGGAATGATTTAGTAAAAAAATATGTTTGGTTAAAATTCAGAATTATAAAAGCGCCCTGGGATTATGGTTAAATCCCAATGACGGAGCTAAAACAACCCCTTAACTATTCTCTATCTTATAATTAAATTTGTGTTTTAAGGATAAGGTATTCTTTGGTGTAATTCAAGTTTCCTTTCGGAATACGAGAACGTGTCTCGAAACAACGATCAAGCCTATTCTCATGATTGATCATTGCAGAGACCCATTGAGCACAACTTTATTGTCCCAAGGCCATCAAAGCTATTCTCATGCTTTGGTTGACCTTGTCTAAATTCATTTGTTCCAATGTCAAGCTTCACCTCTCGGTACTTCACTTGACATTTGTTTTATAAAGTTTGTACGATGAACTTAGATTAAAACAAAGCAAATTCTAATAGGATGGAGTTTAGCCTTGGAATTGTCTTAGGGATCCATCATTGGATTGTTTCCCACAATCCCAAGATTAAAGAAGTCTACTCACACATGATCATAGTAGACAAAGGAGTAGAAAAGAATGACATAATTTAAAGAAGTCTACTCAGTATAATCCTGTTGGAATTCGAAATAGCACATGGCGCACGGTTCGTGCTAAGGATGCGCATGGATCGTGCGCTGTGAGACTTTTGGGCTTTTGAATTACGAACGGTCCGCACGGTTCGTGCTCAATGGGCGCACGGATCGTGCGCTTCCTTTTCTTCATTTTCCTTCCTTGCGAACCAGGCGCACGGACCGTGCTAGGCCACGCACGGATCGTGCGTCTACTTCTGATTTTTCACTTTATATTGCTTGATTCTTCTCCTCATACTATTGTCTCTTGATCCTTGCTCTTTAAACATCAAAATTCCTCATTTGCTCCATAATTAACTCTGAGAATAAAAACTAACAATAGGTAGTAAAATGGCTCTAGAATAGAATTAAAACAACAAATAAATTACTAAAAATAAATGCTAAGAACACACTAAATTAGGATTTATCAAACTCCCCCATGCTTGTACCTTTACTTGTCCTCAAGCAAATCCATGAAACTCATTGGGCCAATTTTGGAAAAAATTCTAAATTTATACAAAACCATAAGTGGACTGGAGGTAAATTTCAGTACTTCTTCTTTGGTTTGAGAATTACCCTTTGGGCTTTTGTGATTTATGAGACAAGTTTTTAGGTATCAGTACATTAAGAAGGATATCAATGTCAACATAGAACTAGTTCCCTAGCATTCTTAAGCTTGGGTCCTCCATTCACTAGACCGGGTCTCAAAGGAGGGTCTTTATACGCTCGACATTCAAGCATTTTTTCTTTTTCTTTGATTTCACATGTAGGCCAACCACTTTAAATTTTAAAATTTTTTCTTTCAATCTGAACTAAAGTGGTCGCCCCTTTTTTCTTGATGTACTCATTTGCTTTTCTTTTCTTTTTCTCTTTTTGTTCTTGATACCCCAACTTAAACATTTTTCTCCAGTAACCTCGCATCCGGTAAATGTCACCAAGAGGACTAGTTTACTAGTTTCTTTTCAATCCTCCTAATAGCACTAATAACCCAAAAACAAATCTCAAGAGTGTGTGTGTGAAAGACCCAAAAAGTAGTAACAAACAAACATTTATTTTTACCAGTCAGTCCACCTAGATGAATACTATGAATTTCCAAAAATTTAATCCAAAAGAGGCCTTAACCAGACCAAAAAATGCTTTTGAAACTCACAAAGACTTGAAACAAGGGGAGATGATATTTATTCAAAATAAACTACATTTAATAAAAATGAGAAAACAGTAAAAAGGGCAAGATACCCCCATGCTTGGATTAAACATTGACCTCAATGATTTTACAATAAAGACAACATGAAGGGGTAAGAGAAAGCTCACATGGTTTACTGCTGATCAGGCGGAGGAGCCTGATGAACGATAAAGTGCTCCATCATAGAGCGAAGCATATCTGACATGTTCTCCATTTGTTGACTATGATGCAGTTGGTCCTCCCTTATTAGTTGCAGGTCTGCTCTCTGCCTCTGCTGCTCACTTTCGATTCTGCCACACCATGCTTCCAAATTAAAGTTTTGGGCATTTTGATCATCTTGCCCAGCCATCTCTTCCTCTACCTCCTGGACAGGTACCTTTTGATGTATATCACCTGCAGCATTAAGATACAACCAGTTCTCTGGGTTTCTAGTGTCTGTCCTTACCGGGTTTGGTAGTAGGATGGACTTTTGCTTGTCAACCAGCAGGTGAAACCTTGTTCTTGCTTTATTTGTAGCCCTGAATAGAAACATGCTCTTGCATATATCCATGTCAATGCTCATATTGCCGTCCAGGACATCATGATAATTTAACCTGTCAGCCAGCCCCAATTTTTGAATAATATTGGTTACCATCCCCCCTATCACAATATCACCTTTGAGAAGTTCAGCAACATGAATCAAATTTCTGGTGATATAGTGAAGGGTGTTAACCTGTACCTGATGGATCATTGCCCATAGTAGAAAAAGTTCTCCAGTCCTAATCCCACCCATCTCACCCCGACCAAAAACAGTGCAAGCCATTATCCTACAAATGTACCGGAAGACCGGGTTATGAATTGAGCTTGCTTTGGCAGTCCTTGCCTCATATTTCCCCCTTCCAGTAATCCGGGTCCAAAAGGTAGGAGGGTGATACCCTTCTGACCTGACAGCAGGGTCTCTTGAATCATGAATCAACCCCACATTAGGAAATCCCAATTTTTCACTATATGCATCCAATGACATTTCAAAATCTTCATTAAACAGTCTAAAGGACAACCTATCATCACTTTGGCATAGTGAACTTTAAAATTCACGAGTAAGCCCTTTATAAGTGGCCCTTTGTGGCCTCAAAAAATCTAGCCAGCCCAGATTATTCAATAGCATTATGACATTGTCTTCTATCCCTAGGGTGTTAAGAGTAAGAATAAAATGGGGATACCTCGTGGGGACCAATTTCCTGTTGTCATGCAATTCATACCTCTCCCGTTGAGTTCTATGCTTGAAAATGATTCCGTACGGGTTGCTTGAACTTGTGCCACTTTTCTTTCGCCTTTTACCAGTAGATGTACCAACAACATCACTGCCTTTTGCCTTTTTGGAAGCCATTTTCGATTTCCTCAAAATTGGGGTTTTGGGTTTTGGAAAGAATTTGGGAGTGTTTTTGGTGGTGGGTTTTGTGTATGGGTTGGTATTTTGATGATTGGGTGGTGTTTTGAGGGTGTTTATGGAGGTTTTGAGTTATGGGTATGGTGGTGTGCGAATTTTGGGGATTTTGATGGTTGGGTTTTGTAGAGGGGTTTGTGGGTAGTTGATTTGGGTAGTTTTTATGGAGGTTTGGGTGTTTTTTGGTTATTTTTGGAGGTTGGGAAGATATGGGTATGGAAGTTTTTGAGTAGGAGAAGAGGTGAGGAAGAAGATGGGTTGAAAATCGTGATTTACTTGGCCTTTTGAGGTACGGTTTCAGACTTCACGACTCGCACGGATCGTGCGCTATCTACGCACGGGTCGTGCTCAACATTCCCAAGGGTAAAATGCTTCCTTTTATTTCACGCACGGATGGTGCCTGAGCTACGGTGAATGGTTATTTCCAAATCCTTCCAATACGCACGGATCGTGCAATGTTGCGCACGGATCGTGCGTCTCTTTCGCACAAGGTCCACAAAAAGTGTTCTTGGCTACGCATGGATCGTGCCATGATGCGCACGGATCGTCTCATTTTTCTTGTATCACACACCCGGATCAGACACCCTTTTTACATGAATTTCCTAGAAAACGAAAAAAAAACAAAAGCATTAACCCGTGGGTTGCCTCCCACGCAGCGCTCTTTTAACATCACTAGCTTGACCCAAACTTTTTCTTTAATTGGGATTTTGTAAGACCAAAGTGGTTCCCTTTTCAATCTCATCACCAATCAAATAAGTTTTCAACCATTGTCCGTTTACTTTGAATGAACCGGTCTTTTCACTCCATATATCAACAGCTCCGAAAGGGTATACCTTACGGACTTGAAATGGACCAGACCATTTTGACCTTAATTTCCCTGGAAAAAGTTTCAGCCTTGAGTTGAAGAGCAATACAAGATCGCCTTCTCTGAATTCTCTTCGGATGATACGCTTATCATGCCATCTCTTTGTTCTTTCTTTGTAAATTTGGGCATTTTCATAAGCGTCCATCCTTAGTTCTTCCAACTCATTCAACTGAAGTTTTCTTTTATCACTAGCTAACTTCATATCCAAATTGAGAGCTTTGTGCTATAGCTCAACCGGAAGATGACAAGATTTCCCATAAATTAGTTTAAAAGAAGTCATACCAATGAGAGTCTTGTATGTTGTCCGATAAGCCCAGAGAGCATCATCAAGCTTAATTGACCAATCTTTTCTAGAAGGAGAGATCATTTTTTCTAAAATATTTTTTATCTCTCTATTGGAGACCTCAACTTGGCCACTAGTTTGGGGGTGGTAAGGTGTTGCAATTTTGTGCCTCACCCCAAACTTTTGTAAGAGCTTTTCAAAATGTTTGGAGTTAAAAATGAGATCCTCCATCACTAATTACTATTCTTGGTACTCCAAATCTTGGAAAAATGATTTTCTTGAAAACCTTGATTACGATTTGTGCATCATTTGTTGGAGAAGCAATGGCTTCAATCCACTTTGAAACATAATCAACTACGACTAGAATGTATTGATTTCCAAAAGAAGACGGAAATGGCCCCATGAAGTTAATTCCCCAGACGTCGAAAATTTCAACTTCTAGAATACTGTTCAGAGGCATTTCATTTCTTCTGGAAATACTCCCAGTGCGTTGACATTGATCGCATTTAAACACAAAATGATGCACATATTTAAAGAGTGATGGCCAGAAAAAACCAGATTGAAGAATTTTGAAAACAGTCTTTTTAGAACTGGCATAGCCACCATAAGAAGAAGAATGACAGTGAATAAGAATGTTACTTACCTCTTCTTCTGGGGTGCATCTCCTGAAAACACCATCTGCCCCCTCTTGAAAAGGAGAGGTTCATCCCAGTAGTACTGTTTTACATCAGAGAGGAATTTCTTCCTCTGTTGGTAGCTTTGGTCCGGAGGCAGCACTCCAGCTGCAAGATAGTTCACATAGTTTGCAGACCATGGTGCTTCAGTTTGCACCAAAGAGAAAAGCTGATCATCCGGAAAGGAATCATCAAGCGGCAGCTCATTCTCATTGTTCTCATGCAACCTTGACAAGTGATCAGCCACAACATTTTCTGTACCTTTTTTATCTCTTATCTCCAAATCAAGTTCCTAGAGAAGCAAAATCCATCGGATCAACCTCGACTTAGCATATTTTTTGTTCAACAAATATTTTATTGCCGAGTGATCCGTGTAGATGATGATTTTGGACCCCACCAAGTATGACCTGAATTTATCGTTGGCAAAGACCACTTCCAATAGCTCTTTTTCTGTGGTGGCATAATTCACTTGGGCATCATCCAAAGTTCTACTAGGATAGTAGATAGCATGCATCTTCTTATCCTTCTTTTGACCCAGGACTGCCCCAACCGCATAGTCACTTGCATCACACATTATCTCGAATGGAAGATTCCAATCCGGTGGTTGCATGATTGGGGCAGTGGTCAAAGCTTCTTTTAGCCTACAAAATGCTTCATGACAAAGATCATCAAAAACAAAAGCTGCATCCTTAAGGAGCAAGCTTCTCAGTGGCTTAGTAATATTTGAAAAATCTTTTATAAACCGACAGTAAAAACCCGCATGACCCAAGAAACTTCTTACCTCTTTGACCGAGGTAGGAGGTGACATTTTTTCAATGATTTCAATTTTAGCCTTGTCAACCTCAATACCTCATTCAGAAACCAAATGCCCAAGTACAATACCTTTCCTTACCATAAAGTGGCATTTTTCCCAGTTCAAAACAAGATTTACCTTTTCACACCTTTCAAGAACATTTTCAAGGTTAGCCAAACAGTTATCAAAACTTGATCCATGTACCGAGAAATCGTCCATAAAAACTTCCATTATATTTTCAACAAAATCCGAAAAGATGGACATCATACAGCATTGAAAAGTAGCAGAAGCATTACACAGACCAAAATGCATCATTCTATAAGCATAAGTGCCATAAGGACAAGTAAAAATTGGTTTTTCTTGGTCGCTAGGATGAATGGGTATTTGAAAAAATCCGGAATACCCATCCAAATAGCAGAAGTGTGAATGCTTTGCTAACCTTTCTAGCATTTGATCAATAAAAGGGAGGGGAAAGTGATCTTTACGGGTTGCTTTATTAAGCTTCCTATAATCGATACACATTCTCCATCCCGTGACAGTCCTAGTAGCAATGGATTCATTTTTCTCATTTTTTATAACTGTAAGGCCTCCCTTTTTAGGTACTATTTGAACAGGACTAACCCATTTACTGTATGTAATTGGATATATTACCCCAGCATCAAGAAGTTTAAGTACTTCCTTTTTCACCACTTCTTTCATGTTAGGATTCAATCTCCTTTGATGCTCAATGGAGGGTTTATAGTCCTCTTCAAGTAGTATCCTATGCATACATAATGAGGGATTTATTCCCTTAATATCCTCAATAGTATATCCTATAGCTTTTGGGTATTTCTTGAGAATATTAAGTAATTTCTTTGTCTCCACCTCATTTAAGTGTGCATTGACAATAACAGGAAAAGTAGAGTTTAGGCCTAGAAATTCATACCTTAGAGATGTAGGGAGAGGCTTTAGTTCCACCTTTGGAGCTCCTTTTGGAAGATGATCATATTTCTCCTCAACCAAGTCTTCAATGCCCAAGCCTTTTATAGGAGGATTTTCATCCAGCAATTTGGTATAGGCTTGGGCTTCTTCAGCCATTTCTTTATTTGTGCTGCCTGTTAGGCATGTTTCTAAACCATCGTGTGAAGATGAAGCTAAAGAGCAGTCTTCCACGCAATGGTCAACAATATCAACTCTACAACAAGAGTCTTTAATGGAAGGACTTTTCATAAGATTAGCAAACTCAAACTCTATTTTTTCTTCACCCACAATGAATGCCAACTTACCATTTTTGACATCTATTATAGCCCCTGCAGTGGCAAGAAAAGGTCTTCCCAACAAAATTGAAACTTGGGAATCCTCCTCTATCTCCATCACAACAAAATCATCCGGTATAAAAATTTGTCCTACCTTAATAGGAACATCCTCTAAAATTGTGGTTGGATATTTAATGGAGCGGTCAGCCAACTGTATAGTCATTTTGGTGGGTTTTAACTCTCATAGGCCTAGCCTCTTGAAAAGGGATAATAACATTAAACTCACACGGGCTCCTAAATCACACATGACTTTGTTTATGGTTTCACTTCCTATCACAAATGGTATAGAAAAACGTCCAGGGTCTTTTAGCTTTGGTGGCAGTTTATTTTGAATTATAGCACTACATTCTTCAGTTAGAGTCACTGTCTCATTGTCTTCTATTTTTCTTTTCTTAGACAGAATTTCTTTCAAATTTTTTGCATAAGATGGCATTTCAGACAGTGCATCTGTGAAAGGAATGTTTATTTAGAGCTTACTCAAAAGATCAACAAATTTCTTAAACTGCTCATCAAGTTTTGTTTTTGCAAACCTTTGTGGGAAGGGTATGGTGGGCTTGTATGGTGGAGGTGACACATATGGTGTTTCTTTTTCTTTCTTTTCCTCTATCTCCTCACTTTGTGGATTCTCTTTTTCACTCTCATTATTAGTACCCTTTGGTTCCTCTAAATGTTTCCCACTCCTTAAGGTGACAGCATTAATTTGGGCTTTGGGATTTGGCTCTTGCTGTCCAGGAAATATTTCGGAAGATTTAGAGGATGAACCGACTTGTTGAGCCACTTGAGAAATTTGGGTTTCCAGCATTTTGTTGTGAGTAGTGATAGAGTCTACTTTTGATGTTAACTTTATAAGAGTATAATTCAAAAATGAGTTTTGGTTTTTGAACTCTTCATTTTGTTTAGTTTGAGTTAACACAAAAGTTTCCAACAAAATTTCCAAATTGGATTTTTGAGGGTTCCTTTGATTTTGAAAACCGGGGGGTGTTCTAGCTGCTGGTTGGTTTGATGGAGGATTTTTATATGAAAAATTTGGATGATTCCTCCATCCGGGATTATATGTGTTTGAAAAAGGGTCTCCCTTTTGAGCGAAATTAGCTTGCTCAGAACCAGCAGTAGATGCCCGTAGTTGGCATTCTGTACCAACGTGGCCAACTACGCCACAAATTTCACAAGACGAAGAAGAAGTAGCAGCAGAAGGTGAAACAACGTTTACACTCAGCTTATCAAATTTGGCAAATAATGCATCTACTTTAGAAGCTATATGATCAAGGGCAGAAACTTCGTACTTACCTGGCTCTTTCTTTTGTGGAGATAGAGCAGTGATAGCTCTCTCGCTTGTCCATTGGTAGTGATTCTGCGCCATGTCCTCAATCAGCGCATAAGCTTCTTCAATATTCTTTTTCATTACAGCACCACCTACAGCTGCATCAACAGTCATTTTTGTGGTATACAACAAACCATTATAAAAAGTGTGGATGATCAATTTGGATAAGAAGTTAGCTGGTGATAAAAGAAAACTTCAGTTGAATGAGTTGGAAGAACTAAGGATGGACGCTTATGAAAATGCCCGAATTTACAAAGAAAGAACAAAGAGATGGCATGATAAGCGTATCGTCCGAAGAGAATTCAGAGAAGGCGATCTTGTATTGTTCTTCAACTCAAGGCTGAAACTTTTTCCAGGGAAATTAAGGTCAAAATGGTCCAGTCCATTTCAAGTCCGTAAGGTATACCCTTTCGGAGCTGTTGATATATGGAGTGAAAAGACCGGTTCATTCAAAGTAAACGGACAAAGGTTGAAAACTTATTTGATTGGTGATGAGATTGAAAAGGGAACCACTTTGGTTCTACAAAATCCCAATTAAAGAAAAAGGTCTGGGTCAAGCTAGTGACGTTAAAAGAGCGCTACGTGGGAGACAACCCACGGGTTAACATTTTTACTGTTTGTGATTTTCAGGGGATAGAAGTTAAAAAAAAGGGGGTCCTGCGAAAATCACGCACGACCCGTGCTCAAGGTGGCACGACCCGTGGGTATCCAAGGAAAAGGCTGTATTCTGTTTGCGAAAGAGACGCACGACCCGTGCGCAAGTCAAGCACGATCTGTGCGTACTGGAAAGAATTAGCAGTGGCTGGATTGCGAAAGTTAAGCACGGTCCGTGCGCCAACCAAGCACGATCCGTGCGTGAATTAAAAAGAACGCATTGCCATCTGCGAAAGCTATGCACGATCCGTGCTCAAGTCAAGCACAAACCGTGTGCCACCTGAGACCCATTCCGTGTTTCTTCACTTTGCCAAGTAAGTCACGAATTCTCTCATCCTAAACACTCTTCTTCTTCCTTATCTCTTCTCCTACTCAAAAACCTTCATACCCATATCTTCCCAACCTCCAAAAATAACCAAACAACACCCAAAACTCCAAAAAAAAACTACCCAAATCAACTACCCACAACCCACTCTACAAAACTTAATCATCAAAATCACCATGCAACCACTCTCCACAAAATCCCCAAAATTCGCACACCACCATACCCATAAGCCAAAACCTCCATAAACACCCTCAAAACACCACCCAATCATCAAAATACCACCCCATACACAAAACCCACCACCAAAAACACTCCATTTTCTTTCCAAAACCCAAAACCCCAATTTTGAGGAAATCGAAAATGGCTTCTAAAAAGGCAAAAGTCAGTGATATTGCTGGTACATCGATCGGTAAAGGGCGAAAGTGGAGTGGCACAAGTTCAAGCAACCCGTACGGAATCATTTTCAAGGATAGATGTAACGCCCAAATATTTAATTAAATTATTTAATTAAATATTTAGGTATTCAATTATTTATTTAATTATTTTAGTTAGTGTAATTATTTTAACGTTGGATTAAGAGGTGTGTAAATTGAATATTAGGGGACGGCGTTAGTGATCGGGCTTAAGCTGGAGGAAAGCCCGTGATCCAAGCCCGCTAGCTAGGCGCATAGGAGAAGCGCATAGGCTAGGGTTTAGTGGCATTTGCGAATTGTTGAGAAAGAAAGGAAGGAGAGTTGCGAATAGAGAGAATAGAAGAGAGAGAGAGAGGGTACGGCGCGAATCCCAAGGGAGGAGAAGAAGAGGAGTTCGCACAGTCCAAGGGAGCAGAGAGGAGCTGTGTTGCTGAGGTTCTGTTGATGACTCGATCAAGGGAATTGGTGCTCTCCTAATATAAGGTAAGGGTGGGGTTCTTCCTTATAATGGGATTTTATGATGGGGTTTATGTGGGAATAGATCCTATGATGCCTAGGGTTTGATTTTGATGTATAGTTTGGTGTTAGTTGAATGGTATATAGGTTGGATTGAAATTTGGATTGTTCGTGATTGATGTGATCATAAGAAATTGAGATTTATTGTTGTTATAACAAATTGCATGTCAGGTGCTCGATAAAATGTTTGTTTGGTGTTGTGATTAGTGAATTATGATGATTGGCATTGGTGATTATGAATTGATGAGCTAAATTGATGATATGATGTGCATATGTGGTGTTTTGGTGAATTTGGTGTGTTGCTGATTTGGGGTCCCTGGCGCTAGGTGCCATGCTGGGTGTTGTCTGTGTTGCTGTTTTTGGCGCCCTATGCCTGGGCGCCGTGTCTGGCCATGTTTCGTGGTGTTTCTGTTGCTGTTTTTGGCGCCCAGTGCCTGGGCGCCGTGTCTGGTGGGTGTGTGCGTGTGCCAGGATGTTGTTGCTGCTGTGTTCTGAGTCCCGGGCGCCATGGGCGCCATGTTCCCGTGTTGTGTTGTGCGCTATCTTGGCGCAGGGGGCGCCATGGGCGCCATGGGCGCCTGTGTCTGGGTGTGTCAGGGTGTGTTGCGCACTGTGTCTTGGCGCAGGGGCGCCAAGGGCGCCAAATGTTGTGTTGCCTGCTGGGCGCCTCCCTAGGCACCAGTTTCTGCATTGTGTTGCCTGTGGGCGCCATGGGCGCCAAATCCTGTGTCTTGTTGCGTTTCTGTGTTGCCTGGGCGCCAAGGGCGCCAGTTTCTGTTGCTGGCCAGTTCCCAGCGTGTTCCCTGCTAGGCGCCCAGTGCCTGGACGCAATTTTTCCCCGGTTTTGTTTTTGGCATATCTTTTGACTCGGGAGTCCGATTTAAACGTTTCAAAATGTTTTGGAAAGCTTATTCAGAGGCCTAGATGAATATTCTAATTTAGGCAAAGTAGTCCATTTTTCTAGAAAATTTTTTAACCGTTGGTGTAATCGTTAAATGGTGACGTTTTAAAAAGAAAGTGGTCATGTCTCCAATCCTTTGGAAAAATTGTCGTTTGTCTTTGGTGTTGTGAAAAACCCTCGTGTCTCAAATGTTTTAGAAAATTGTCGTCATCTTGGTGTAATGGTGCTGTTTTGGAAAATTGTTGTCTCCTTGGTGTCTTGATGTTGTTTTGGAAGATTGTTGTCCTCTAGGTGCCTTGGTGCGGTTTGATGCTAGGTGTGAAGGCTCAAACCTTGGTGTTGTTGGAACTAGGTGTGAAGGTTCCGAGTCTTCGTGTTCCGTTGTGTCGGGTGATTGGTGTTTTCGGTGTCGTTGTGGCTAGGTGTGAAAGCCCAACTTTGGTGATATTTGGTGATTGTTGTTGGTGTGTCACATTGTGACTAGTTTGGTGATTGTCGGTGTGCATTCTTGGTGTCGCATACAGCATATGCATTTATTTTGGTGAAGACCTTTGGTCTTGGAGCTAGGTGTGAAAGCTCAAATTTTTCTAAAACTGGTGAGCCTGGTGTGAAAGCTCGATTTTTGGTGAATTGGTGAGCCTGGTGTGAAAGCTCTCAATTTTGGTGACGCCCCTATTTACGGGCAAGACTTTTGGTGATTTTGGTACCACATGCATATGCCCGTTGGTGTGGGTTGCATTCATGCATCGTCATGACATTTGGTGACTGATTGTGGTGCTTATAATTGATGTATAATTATATTTGATGCGTGTTTACGATTTGGTGTGCATAGTGAGATGGTAGACATAGTTGTCGCATTCTAGCATATTTCCTATCATTTTATGCTATTATATTGGAGATATCTCACCCCTTCTGTTTGAATGTTACCCCTATGCGGTAACGTGCAGGTGATTGCGAGTGAAGGCTTAGGTACCTTCGCTATTTTGTGTCGGTGTCGTCGGTGTCCTTTGCTTTGATGTGTAACACTCAGGGGGGGGGGGATAAACGCTAAACTTTGGATTATTGTATTTTGTCATTTGGAGTCCATTTTCAGGACGTTGTTATTTTATGTTTTAAAACTTATATTATATTCCGCTGCGTGGTGATGTATTTTGACCAGGTGTTATTCATGTCGTATGAGACATGTTATTTAACGATGAATGTGTGACATCCTTTTTCGAATTATGAATTAAAGTTTTTGTAAACTCTGATTTTGTTGAATAATTACCGGGTAGAAAAGGGGTGTTACAATAGAACTCAACGGGAGAGGTATGAATTGCTTGACAACAGGAAATTGGTCCCCACGAGGTATCCCCATTTTATTCTTACTCTTAACACCCTATGGATAGAAGACGATGTCATAATGCTATTGAATAATCTGGGCTAGATAGATTTTTTGAGGCCACAAAGGGCCACTTATGAATGGCTTACTAGTGAATTTTTAAGTTCACTATGCCAAAATGATGATAGGTTGTCCTTTAGACTGTTTAATGAAGATTTTGAAATGTCATTGGATGCATTTGGTGAAAAATTGGGATTTCCTAATGTGGGGTTGATTCATGATTCAAGAGACCCCGCTGTCAGACCAGAAGGGTATCACCCTCCTACCTTTTGGACCCAAATTACTGGAAGGGGTCACTTGGAGGCAAGGACTGCCAAAGCAAGCTCAATTCATAACCCGGTCTTTCGATACATTTGTAGGATAATGGCTTGCACTGTTTTTGGTAGGGGTGAGATGGGTGGAATTAGGACTCGAGAACTTTTTCTGTTATGGGCAATGATCCATCAGGTGCAGGTTAACACCATTCACTATATCACTAGAAATTTGATTCATATTGCTGAACTTCCCAAAGGTGATATTGTGGTAGGGGGGATGATAACCTATATTATTCAAAAATTGGGGCTGGCTGACAGGTTAAATTATCATGATGTCCTGGATGGCAATATGAGCATTGACATGGATATATGCGAGAGCATGTTCCTAGTCAGGGCTACCAATAAAGCAAGAACAAGGTTTCACCTGCTGGTTGACAAGCAAAAGTCCATCCTACTACCAAACCCAGTAAGGACAGACACTAGAAACCCAGAGAACTGGTTGTATCTTAATGCTGCAGGTGATATACCCCAAGAGATACCAGTCCAAGAGGTAGAGGAAGAGATGGCTGGGCAAGATGATCAAAATGCCCAAAACTTTGATCTGGAAGCATGGTGTGGCAAAATCGAAAGTGAGCAGCAGAGGCAGGGAGCAGAGCTGCAACTAGTAAGGGAGGACCAACTGCATCATAGTCAACAAATGGAGAACATTTCCGATATGCTTCGCTCTATGATGCAACACTTCAACATTCATCAGGCTCCTCCGCCTGATCAACACTAAACCATGTGAGCTTTCTCTTACCCCTTCATGTTGTCTTTATTGCAAAATCATTGAGGTCAATGTTTAATTCAAGCATGGGGGTATCTTGCCATTTTTACTATTTTCTCGTTTTTATTAAATCTAGTTTATTTTAAATAAATATCATCTCCCTTTGGTTCAAGTCTTTGTGAGTTTCGAAAACATGTTTTGTCTGGTTAATGCCTCTTTTGGAATAAATTTTAGGAAATTCATAGTATTCATCTAGGTAGACTGACTGGTAAAAATAAATGTTTGTTTGTTACTACTTTTTGGGTCTTTCACACACACACTCTTGAGATTTGTTTTTGGGTTATTAGTGCTATTAGGAGGATTGAAAAGAAACTAGTAAACTAGTCCTCTTGGTGACATTCACCGGATGCGAGGTTACTGGAGAAAACTGTCTAAGTTGGGGTATCAAGAACAAAAAGAGAAAAAGAAAAGAAAAGCAAATGAGTACATGAAGCAAAAAGGGGCAACCACTTTAGTTCACATTGAAAGAAAAATTTTAAAAATTTAAAGTGGTTGGCCTACATGTGAAATTAAAGAAAAAGAAAAAAAAATGCTTGAATGCCCAGCGTATAAAAGCCCTCCTTTGAGACCCGGTCTAGTGAATGGAGGACCCAAGCTTAAGAATGCTAGGGAACTAGTTCTATGCTGACATTGATATCCTTCCTAATGTACTGATACCTAAAAACTTGTCTCATAAATCACAAAAGCCCAAATGGTAAGTCTCAAACAAAGAAGAAGTATTGAAATTTACCTCCAGTCCACTTAAGGTTTTGTATAAATTTAGAATTTTTTTTCAAAATTGGCCCAATGAGTTTCATGGATTTGCTTGAGGACAAGCAAAAGTTCAAGCAGGGGGGAGTTTGATAAGTTCTAATTTAGTGTGTTTTTAGCATTTATTTTTAGTAATTTATTTGTTGTTTTAATTCTACTCTAGAGTCATTTTGCTACCTATTGTTAGTTTTTATTCTCAGGGTTAATTATGGAGCAAATGAGAAATTTTGATGTTTAAAGAGCAAAGACCAAGCAACACTAGGATGAGGAGAAGAATCAAACAATATAAAGTGAAAAATCAGAAGTAGACGCACGATCCGTGCGTGGCCTAGCACGGTCCGTGCGCCTGGTTCGCATGAAGGAAGGAAAATGAAGAAAAGGCAGCGCACGATCCGTGTGCCCATTGAGCACGAACCGTGCGGACCGTTCGTAATTCAGAAGATCAAAAGTCTCACAGCGCACGATCCGTGCGCATCCTTAGCACGAACCGTGCGCCCGGTGCTGTTTCGAATTCCAACAGGATTATACTGAGCAGGATCCGTGCTCCTGCCTAGCACGATCCGTGCGTCCCATCTGAATTCCAAAGATGTTACAAACTCTTCCCATTCTTTTCTTTATGGATTGTAATTTGTATTTAGTGTTTTGTCTACTGATTCTACACTATAAAAAGGACCTCAATGTAAGCTTCAGGATCATCTCTTACCATTGTAGTTTCACTCCAAAGTTTAATCTAAGGTTCTTGCATTTTCTCTTAAGGTTTTGTTCTAATGTTATTTTGGTCTTTCAATTCTTACAACTTTACTTTCTATCATTTATTTTCTACCACTTTTATTTTCTTTTTATTTATATTCTGCTATTTAAATTATGTCATTCTCTTCTACTCCTTTGTCTACTATGATTATGTGTGAGTAGACTTCTTTAGTCTTGGGATTGTGGGAAACAATCCAATGATGGGTCCCTAAGACAATTCCAAGCCTAAACTCTATCTTATTAGAATTTGCTTTGTTTTAATCTAAGTTCACGTACAAATTTTATAAAACAAATGTCAAGTGAAGTACCGAGAGGTGAAGCTTGACATTGGAACAAATGAATTTAGACAAGGTAAATCAAAGCATGAGAATAGCTTTGATAGCCTTGGGACAATAAGGTTGTGCAAAATGGGTCTCTCCCAATAGCACTAATAACCCTGTGATTATGGTTAAATCCCAATGACGGAGCTAAAACAACCCCTTAACTATCCTCTATCTTATAATTAATTTGTGTTTTAAGGACAAGGTATTCTTTGGTGTAATTCAAGTTTCCTTTCGGAATACAAAAACGTGTCTCGAAACAACGATCTAGCCTATTCTCATGGGTGATCATTGCAGAGACCCATTGAGCACAACCTTATTGTCCCAAGGCCGTCAAAGCTATTCTCATGCTTTGATTGACCTTGTCTAAATTCATTTGTTCCAATGTCAAGCTTCACCTCTCGGTACTTCACTTGACTTTTTTTTTTAAAGTTTGTACGATGAACTTAGATTAAAACAAAGCAAATTCTAATAGGATAGAGTTTGGCCTTGGAATTGTCTTAGAGGCCCATCATTGGATTGTTTCCCACAATCCCAAGACTAAAGAAGTCTACTCACACATGATCATAGTAGACAAAGGAGTAGAAGAGTAATTTAAATAGGGGAATATAAATAACAAGAAAATAAAAGTGCTAGAAAATAAATGACGGAAAGTAAAGTTGCAAGAATTGAAAGCACAAAATAACAATAGAACAAAACCTTAAGAGAAAATGCAAGAACCTTAGATTAAACTTTGGAGAAAAATTACATTGGTAAGAGATGACCCTGGAGCTTACATTGAGGTCCTTTTTATAGTGTAGGATCAGTTGACAAAACACTAAATACAAATTACAATCCATAAATAAAAGAATGGGATAAGTTTGTAACATCTTTGGAATTCAGATGGGACGCACAGATCGTGCTAGGCAGGCGCACGGAACGTGCTCAGTGTAATCCTGTTGGAATTCGAAACAGCACAGGGCGCACGGTTCGTGCTAAGGATGTGCACGGATCGTGCACTGTGAGACTTTTGGTCTTCTGAATTACGAACGGTCCCCACGGTTCGTGCTCACTGGGCGCACGGATCGTGCGCTTCCTTTTCTTCATTTTCCTTCCTTCTTGCGAATCAGGTGCACGGACCGTGCTAGGCCACGCACGGATCGTGCGTCTACTTCTGATTTTTCACTTTATATTGCTTGATTCTTCTCCTCATCCTATTGTCTCTTGATCCTTGCTCTTTAAACATCAAAATTCCTCATTTGCTCCATAATTAACTCTGAGAATAAAAACTAACAATAGGTAGTAAAATGGCTCTAGAATAGATTTAAAACAACAAATAAACTACTAAAAATAAATGCTAAGAACACACTAAATTAGGACTTATCATGTACCCCAAGCCTAAGGTCTCATTGATGATTCTTGAATCAAATTTCACAGGCACCTTTCGCACTATTGAGTAGAACTGAGGTTTTTCATCTTTTGCTTCTAGTATTCCTTCATAGAATTCACGAACCACGTTCGCATAATAAGAACTTGGTTGCTGAACAAACTTTTCTCAGCCAAATGCTTTCACAATGGATGTGAAAGCATTTGATGCGCTCTTAAGTTGGAAACCTCACTCTACCCAAAACTTCATCTTGCGAAACTTGTTGGGGTCATCAGGACCATCCGATTTTCTTTTTGAATTTCTTCGCTCGAACGACCCGATTCACCAGGATTCACAATCGATTGGCGCTTTCCTGAAGTTTTCGCAGCGCTTTACTTTCTTCTAACCATGGCGTTGTTGCGATGAACCCTTTGAGTGGAACAATCTGAGGCTAGGGTAATAGGAACGGTGTTTGCGAACAATGGAGGTTTTCGGTTTCTGGTGCGAGATGGTGATGGCGGAAGTTTTGAGAAGGAAGGTAGTTTTATGGATATAGATGACGGTTTTGAGAGGTTGATGACATAAATAACATAGCCGTTGAGGCTAGGGTGACGTGTATGGCTGGTGTGATTGGTGGCACAGGTGGCGTGATTGATTGGATATGACAGGATGATGGCTTTCAGCAAAACTTTATAACTTATAAAACTTTGCCCTTTTTGACCAACGCAGTGACTAATGCAACAATTGATGCAGCAATGCTGCAGCACCAACTGCTACCACAACACAATTTTCCTTGCTCCAAAAAATTTGCTGAAATTCCTGCAACACAAAAACAGACCAAAACACATTTATTAGTTTAAACCTCTGGGCTGCTTCCCAATAGCGTTTGGTTTAAGAGTCCTCAGCCAGACTGTCCTCTAATTTTATAGGACTTGTAATTCTGTGGTGACCTTGTCCCTCACCACAAGCTCTCCAAAATATTGCTTGACCCTTTGACCATTGACCTTGAATGTAGACTTAGTAGCTTCATCATACAGATCCACAACACCATGGGGATACACCTTTAACAAATTGAATGGGCCTGACCACCTTGATTTTAGCTTCCCAGGGAACAATTTGAGTCTATAATTGAATAACAGAACCTGTCCCCCTTCAATAAGCTCCTTTCTCTGAATTTTTCTGTCATGCCAAGCTTTGGTCTTGGCTTTGTACAGTGCTGCACTTTCATAAGCAAATTGCCTCATTTCTTCTAACTCATTCAATTGTAAGAGCCTAGCTACTCCTGCCATCTCATAATCATAATTAAGCTTTTTAATTGCCCAAAATGATTTATGTTGAAGCTCTAATGGCAGGTGGCAAGCTTTGCCATAGACAGTTCTATAAGGGGACATTCCCAATGGAGTCTTGAATGCAGTTCTGTATGCCCATAAAACATCATCCAAATGATTGGCCCAACCCTTCCTTGTAGGCCCTACCATCTTCTCAAGAACTTTTTTTATCTCTCTGTTAGACAATTCTGCTTGACCACTTGTCTGAGGGTGGTAAGCAGTAGCTATTTTGTGCTTTACTCCATACTTGGCCAATAGGTTCTCAATCAGCTTGTTACAGAAATGAGAGCCTTCATCACTGATAATGGCCCTAAGAGTCCCAAATCTAGTGAAGATGTTTCTTTCAAGAACTTGCTGACAGACTAAGCATCGTTATTAGGCAAAGCAACAGCTTCAACCCATTTAGACACATAGTCCACAACCACAAGTATGTACAGATTGCCAAAAGAAGGGGGAAAGGGTCCCATGAAATCCATCCCCCAAACATCAAAGAGTTCAACCTCCAAAATGTTGGTCAATTGCATTTCATGTTTACCTCAGATATTCCCTGTCCTTTGACAATTGTCACACCTTTTAACCAAATCATGAGCATCTTTGAATAGAGTAGGCCAATAGTAACCAGATTGCAGCACCTTAGCTGCTGTTCTCATCCCTCCAAAGTGACCACCATATGATGCTGCATGATATTGCTGCAGCACCAAATGTTTTTCTTCATCAGCACATGCAGCACCAAATGTTTTTCTTCATCAGCCACACATCTTCTCAATAGTTGATCAGGGCACTTTTTGTACAGAAAAGGTTCATCCCAGAAATATTGCTTGACAAGATGAAAGAACCTTTTCTTCCGTTGGGATGTCATATCACAAGGCCCCACTTTGCTGACCAAGAAATTCACATTGTCTGCATACCAAGGTGCTGCAGCATCAGCTGCTACAGCACTAACTGCGAGCAATTTTTCATCAGGGAAGCACTCCTTGATTTCTCCACTGTGATTACATGCACTTTCACCTTCCAATCTAGACAAATGATCAGCAAATTGGTTCTTCACCCCCTTTTTATCTCTAATTTCAAGATCAAATTTTGGAGGAGGAGAACCCATCTTATTAGCCTATGTTTTGCATCTTTCTTAGCAATAAAATACTTAATGGCAGAATGATCAGTGAAAACAATTACTTTAGTGCTAACTAAGTATGATTTGAATTTGTCAAATGCAAAAACCACAACTAACAATTCTTTCTCAGTGGTGGTATAGTTCAACTGGGCATCAATAAATGTTTGCTAGCATAATAAATAGAATGAAAAACTTTATCATACCTTTGGCCAAGGACATCTCCTATGACAAAGTCACTAGCATCATATATCAATTCAAATGGCTTGCTCCAGTCTGGGGTAACAATCACTGGTGCTGAAACCAATGCCTTCTTCAGTTTGTTGAATGCTTCCACACAAGGTTCATCAAAGACAAATGGTGTGTCACGTGATGATCCCAGCATCTAACCATTTAATTATTTTTTTTCTCACGACTTCTTTCATGATGGGGTTAAGCCTTCTTTGTGCTTCAATGCTGTTTTTGGAGATTTCCTCCAAGCAGATTCTGTGCATGCACAAAGCAGGGCTTAACCCTTTGATATCAGTCATTTGCCAACCAGTGGCTCTCTTATGTTTCCTCAAGACAACAATCAACTCTTCTTCTTGCTGTACACTTAACTCAGCAGCTATGATTACGGGCAGGGTGTCTTCTTTTCCCAGGTAGGCATACTTCAAATGAGGAGGGAGTTTCTTCAATTCAAGCTTAGGTGGCTTCACAATGGATGGTATGTTATCCTTGAGGCCTTTAGCAGTCAGTTCTAGTGATTCATACCTCTTTGTCCATCTTGGGACATTTGGTTTATCTTCCTTGATTTCAGCTAACCCTTCTTCCTGTAGCTCTTTTTTCTTCACATGCCTCAGCTCTTGCTTTAGTACATCATGTTGTGACAACAGTTGCTTTTGGACCAAGCTGTCCATTTCAGAAACAAAATTGCATTCTGCACTGCTGGTGCTGTCATCAGGGTACTTCATAGCATTGAGCACATTGAAGGTAACCTCCTGGCCATTCACTCTCATGGTAAGCTCTCACTTGTGTACATCGATCAAGGTCCTACCTGTGGCCAAAAACGGTCTTCCAAGGATAATTGGCACATCCTTATTAGCCTCAAAATCAAGTATTATAAAATCGACAGGATTAACAAATTTATCTACTTTAATCAAAACATCCTCAATTTTTCCTTCAGGGTAGACAGTAGATCTGTCTGCTAATGCGAGTGTTACTGTGGTGGGTCTTGCTTCACCAATGTCTAATTTTTTAAAAATGGATTTGGGCATCAAGTTGATACTTGCACCCAAATCACACAAGGCCCTACCACAGTAATTACCCCCAATGGAGCAAGGGATAGTGAAACTACCTGGATCTTTGAGTTTGAGGTACCTTACTCTGCAAAAGCATACTTGTTTCCTTTGAGTTTTTGAGTGTCATTACCACTGTCTCAAACTAATGATGGTCGTTAGACTGTGGATCACATGATGATGGAGTGTAATTTCATGAAACTGGCTCTGTTCTCTTCACATAATGGCACCCGTATTCCACAAAACAGGACTATCACTCTTGGCTTGTACACTGGCTTGCAGGAACAGATGACTTTGGTGTCCAATTATTTGTCGTGCTGTTGTGGAAAGTCTGGTTTGCTAGGAACCAGCTTATCTTTAAACATGTTGATCCTAACCTTGTGCAGGTTGCTTTGTCGGCTGTGGCGTTTGTGAATGTTTCCAGCCAAGCTAACCAAAGAGATCAACAGCAGCAGAATAGCCAATCAAGAGCCAGACCTCCTCTGTCTTCAAATCCTCTCACAAATGTTAAGGTTGATGCTAGATGCTTTAATGATGGGAGAACTGGATGGGGTTTTACTGGCCGAAATGCTTCTGGTGCTTTCGTAGAGCTGCTTGCCAAGTTGAAGAGATGGCCCTTGATTCCCTTACTGCTGAAATTATGGGGATTCGCTGGTGTATGACCAAAGTGTGTGAGCTGGAGTTGCCTATTCCTGTATTCATTTCTGATTCTGCTGTTGCTGTAAACTGCATCAATAATAGGAACAAAAGAGCCTGCACCGAGCCTATTGTCCAAGACTGCAGAGAACTTCTCCTTCATTTCTGTGATGCTTCAGTTCACCATATTGGGCGCAACTTAAATTCTGAAGCACACAAGTTTGCTAATATATCTAGGAACATTCGTGACCATGTTTGGTCAAATGTAACTCAAATTTCTAGTCTAGTTTCCACGTTTAATATTTCCTTTATGTGTAATGACTCATGCTTATTTCAATGAAAGTTTAATGTTTGGATAAAAAAAAGTATACATCAGAAAACTGGCCATTTTTCAAAAAACTAGGTTTCCGGGGCTTCAAATTAGACACCTCGTTTATATTATTTGGTTGAGTTTTTATATATTAAATCCAGTTGTGAAATTGGGAATTCATCTAGCAAAGTTCATCAAATTGTGTAGAAATTTCTAATTTTCACTAAGTAAAATTGCTTCAGCCCAACTGATATTCTCATACCATATATTACTTTTTAATTCACTAATTCTTTTAAAGTTACCTTAGATTGTTAATGATGATATTAGCCTTGATCCCTAAACCATTTTGAAAGTATAGGAGAATCCCCATTGATACGCCTTTATTTTTAAGATGATATGAAGTTACCAAACTAAGAGTCATTGTTTTACTAGTTTCAAGATGATTGTTAAGTTTTGGTGTTTTGTAGTTAGCTAATTGAGGTATCATAAACTTTGTGTCAAGAAACCAATTGTGGGTTGTTGTGAAATTTTGATATGCATAGCAATTGTTTCCCTTTAGTGACAAAAATTGAACTCCCATTGAAATGCTTTTGTAGTTGAATAATATGACAAGCTGTCATAATTATGAGTTCTTTGTCCATAGCTTAGATTTTGAGGGTAGATGTCATGAACATATTAATTGAAGCATATCCCCATTATTTTGTTTCCCCTCACTAGTGCAGAAAAGACATTTAGCGTCGGTTATCGCCTGACGCTAATGTCGCAATGCTAAAAGTGAGACATTTAGCATCGGTTAAATAATCGATGCCAAATCTCACATTTAGCATCGGGTGTTTAAATAGCCGATGCTAAATGCCCATTTCATCAACGTTTATGATGTCTGAAAATGACATTTAGCATCGGTTATTTACAACAATCGATGCTAAATGTCCTGAAAAATGACATTTAGCATCGGTTATTTGAAACAACCGATGCTAAATGTCCTGAAAATGACATTTAGCATCAGTTATTTGAAACAACCGATGCTAAATGTCCTGAAAAATGACATTCAGCATCGCTTGTTTGAAACAACCGATGCTAAATGTCTAGTTTCTTTTTATATTTTGTTGAAATCCCAACGAACAAGCGGCTTGATTCACACAATTCGGTTCAATATCAAGCTGCTTTTACAATTATCAATCTTAGAGCCACGACACACATAACAAACTTTAAAAACAATAACAAAGATAACAAAAATTTATACGTTATAATCTTAACTTGAACAAATTATTCAAACACAGATTACATCAAAATTCAACATTATGCCATCAAAATTCAAAATTATAATCTTAACTTGAACAAATTAGTTGCTGAAAACATTATTAAAAAGATAGCATAACTAGAGTTCTACTTCCCAAGAATTTCGGCCAGCGCGCCCACAGCTTCATTTGCAAGGATACAAGCTTCAAATACCTCACCTAAAAGACCAAAACATTTACATGTTGATTACCATCTTCATCAAATCAATCAAAGCTTCAGCTAAATGAACATAGCCATCAAAATATGAGGTAAAGTTCAATTTGACCAATACGTCATATGGGTTGCTAATGTTATATTCTAAATTCTGCTCGGTGGTGCTTGCTGAAGCCTGCATCAGTAACAAATCAAGGCTTATATTAGAAATTTTCTCTTGTTCTTCTGATATTTATACATCATCCCTTTAGGGGTCCTTCACAATAAGATTAGGACTCAAGAAGATAGTCAAAGGAAGTCTATATAGTAAGGAACAGGATATAATACTAACCCCAACTGAGGTTACAAAATTGCAAATTGCACATATTACGTATCTTGCTCCATACTGGTACATCAGTAGCATTCTCCAGTTCCCACAATTGACATGGGCCACCTGATTTGCTTTCAAGATACACATTTGATTTTGATATTTACTCAAAAAATAGGAGAAGCTTCCATATGCACCAAAACTGCATAAACCAATCAATCTAAATCAAGAAGGAGAAGCTTCAAGTGTTGCAAGACATAGGACTGAAGCCAATAAAGTAAACTCAGTGAAGCGTAAACCAAAATAGCATCACTAACAACGACACGGAGGTACTCAACTATTGAGGTGGATCTGCTTGCCACACACATTTTTTTTTTGACGTGAAACATATCTCATTCGATTAATTGAGAAAAGACAATACATTTTGGATGATCAAACAGTGATGGGGCATACCCCAAGCACGAGCTGCTTCTAAAAATTAGAACATACACATCTTTGGTATCAATACACAAGTAGACAGCAGGCCACATTGGACCAACATCAAACCAAATAGCTAAACCTACCAACCAAACAAACAACATCTGCCATGGTAGATGACCATAATTGAAGGAGAAGCCACAGTCTTTGCATTTATCCAGTTACGGATCATTTCTTTAGCTAGGATATGCACGGTTCGACTATAAGTGGTCTCGCGATGGTCCAACCGCACCACAAGGGCGAAGGCAACTTTCGTGTAAAAGGGAGAGCTGAATGTGTTGATGATCATCTTTGTACCAGCATACAACTTACTAAACTTGAAAACCAAATATGATATTACCAGATCAAATTTGTCCACGGTAGCAATGCAAACCCAAAAAAATCGAGACCAAACTGAGCATTTCATTAAGCTCGAAGCAACGAGCCAAGGCCAATCACAACCACCAGAAACATAGACAGTCGCCAATGACCTATAATCGTTCCAAGTTGGTTTGGGAGGTGGACGAATTGGATCATAAGCAGATGGAGGTGCCTCCGTCATTCCATGGAAGGTCGCGAAGGTCCAGTCAGGAGCCATCATAATCAAGCAAGGGTTTCTTTTCCCAGGATTCTTACTTGGGCACAGTGGGGGTTCGATAGGAGGCCGATTCTCTAGAGCAGAGAGTGGTAGGAGAATAGGAGGAAGGGCGGAAGGGGATTTACCTTGGGAAGCCGCCGTGCAGAGAGCAGAGATCTGGACCATATCTACCCGATAATCACCATATTGAGGTAGAGAAAGCCTACGCTGAGGCAAGGTACAGCGAGGAAGAGAGATATGGGGGAATGGAAGAGGTGGGAGCAACGAGGGGGATGCGATGCGTTTTGGGGTTGAGGTGTGGGTGGATTGTGGTGATGGCACATGGAAAGTGATGGAGTGGAGGTCTGGAAGAGAATAGGGAAAAAAACCCCAACTAGTGAGGAGAGGAATAGCCTCCGCTAGGGAGGAGCAAGACTAGCTAATTGGAGCAAAACCCCCACGAAACCCTAGTTTCGGGAGGGGGATGATGACACGGATAGAGAGAAGGGAGACAATCTCTCTCTAGACCATGGACCGCAGAGTGACCTTGATTTTTTTTCACATTTTTATATAATCTCCTATTGTATAAAACTAGAACAACAACGTATGTAACCATATGAAATAATGTTATCAAGAAGCAAAATTAATAAACAACTAAATTAAAGTAACAATAAATGAAACAATAAATTGATGGCAAACAAAACATGTGGAATAATGTTCAGTTGTACTTCTATATCTTATCATATGCTGCATAAACAACTAAATTGATTGCATCACAAAGTACCATCAGAGACAAACAAAAAAACCATCAGATAGTAGCGTTCTTCTTGAAACAACTTTTTGCATAAATTACTTACAAATTCCCATGACATTCCTTTCTGTTAAGTAATCACCGAGATCATCCACACATCTCCAATTTGAGGTACTGAAAAAAAATTCCATTGCAAAGAGACAGTAATTGTAAGCACGCTAAAGAGACAGTAATTGCAATCAAGAATTTCAAACTAATAGAAAATTAAATAGATTAAATACAAACCAAAATTGATGCTAGTATTCCCAATATGCGGATTGGTCATCAACACAAACTGACCAGCATAACTAGGATCCGTTAAAATTTCTTGATACCTAAAGATCACACATATAATAGAATAGGCTAAAGTGCTCCCGGGGTCCCTTATCTTTATTTAAAGTAACGAATTAGTCCTTTATGTTTTTTTTGTCCCAAATAAGTCCTTTATCTTTCAAATTTTTGACACATAAATCCTTTTCTGTTAACAGTGCTGATTTTTGTGTCAAAAAAAGGATTTATGTGTTAAAAATTTGAAACATAAAGGACTGATTTGGGACAGAAAAGGATTTATGTGTCAAAAATTTAAAACATAAAGGACTGATTTGGGACAAAAAAAGATAAAGGACCAAATCGTTACTTTAAATAAAGATAAGGGACCCCGGGAGTACTTTAGCCAATAGAATAACTAGTATTCCCAAAGATTTTTTATAATTTGCCTCACCCAGTCAATGAGGTATTGAAAACAACTTCACCAACTTGAGTTCCTGAAGCACCAAATGATTTAGGTTTCCAGATTGAACCATCTTCTAACACAAGTCTAGCATGTGGATACCTTGTATTGCAGGTAAACTAATATTGTAGAATATGTTTTGATGATGAAAAAGACAAAGGTAAAGCTGATGGCCAAAGTTAATAAAAGTGACTAAACATCAAAGTCACAATCCAAGACAAACAAGCTCAAGAATTGAAGATTCAAGTTTAAGGGTAGTCCTTAAATATAAGGGTAGTCCTTAGGGTTTGGGTGTGTCTTAGGAAAAAGTGTAAGCTCTTTCAAAGGTCAGCTCGTATGTCAAAATCTCACACACTCACAAGTTTTTCAAAGATGCATGCATACTTACGTAAACATACTTATCATCTTTAAAACATAAAAATCGATTTCATCTTGCATATACACTCATCAAAATCGATTTTCAGGCCAATCAGAAAAGGAAGAATCGATTTTCACTTCATGTATCTTTCAGTACAAAAATCGATTTCTGAGCCAAACATTTTTAAAGGAAGAATTGATTCCCACTCTTTTGCACTTAACTGAGAATCGATTCCTACATGTCTCAGGCAAGCTGAGAATCGATTCATACAAATTTTTACTAAGTACAGAATCGATTCCTAGCTCTCCATGGTCCTCAAGAATCGATTGTCCCTATTTTTCAAACAAATCAAATCGATTCCTCACTTAAATGAATCGATTCCTAGATCAAATGCTTTCAACAAAGAATCGATTCCTACACTATTTTTAACGTAAACTTGAATTTTTCATAGCCTATAAGTAGGCACTGCATTACGTTCATTTACACAACAACCCATTTCACGAATCAGAAAACTTTGGAGAAAACTCTTCACGCTTTTACTTTTGCTCGTCACGCACCGTTGGTCCGTCTGAGCTGATCTGTTGCTAAGAGTTAGTTGGGGTTGCATTCTTCAAGTTGTAATATCTGCCTTCATTAGAGGTATTTCTGTCTTTACAATTGTTTATTATTTAATTGTTTGTGATTTGTACTAGGGAGTGGGGTATCTCTCTAGGGTAGCTGTTTGTACTAGGAAGTGGGGTATCTTTCTGGGGCAGCTGATTGTAACAGGGAGTGGGGTATCTCTCTAGGGTAGCTGTTTGTACTAGGAAGTGGGGTATCTTTCTGGGGCAGCTGATTGTAACAGGGGTGGGGTATCTCTTGTTATTGTTATATTAGATTTGAGGGCTCTCCATAGGTGGGGTATCCTAGGAGCAGAGTGCCTGAGTCTGTAAAGGTTTCCCAAGGCACCTGTAAGCCTTGTTGTTTTGGTTAGTGGAAAATCTCACAAGGGTGTGAGGACTGGACGTAGGTCACTAGGAGGTGACCGAACCAGGATAAATCTCTGCGTGCTTTACTGCTTTCGCTGCTTTCCTGCTTTACTGTTATACCGCTTTACTGCTTTATATTCTAATTCCTTCGCTTCCACTTAACCTGCGCGAAAATAGATCTAAGTCATTGAAAAGGGGAAAAACATTTTCGAAAGATCTGAAAAGTTTTAAATCTCAATTCACCCCCCCTCTTGAGACTGAAGCCACTTGGTAACAAAGCATCTGAATTTTTCCAAGGCCTTTCTTCATTAACTATATCCCATGCAACAAAAACTAGCATCAGTTTTTTACCAAAACCAAAAATGACACCATTCACATGAAAGAAGATCACAATCACAAATGCTCCCTGAAAGAAAAGAAAACAATTTCAAAGCAAGTAAATAAAAACACATATATTTTAGAGCCTATTGCAGGTCTAACCCTTTCAGGAGTCAAGAAAAGTACATATAGAAAACAAAGGCCATTCATTAGATGCATTGACAGAAGAGAAAGTATATATGTACCTCTTCTTGAACTCCATACTGAGCAGCAGTGTCAATGTGTCTGTAACCAGCCTGCAACCAAATGCCATTCATTAGTTTCATTGTCTACAAGAATCCAAGCTTCAGTAAAGTAACAGAGAAAATTTACCTTCATTAGTTTGCCACTTGCCACCATTTGCTTTAGTTTTGTTGACAGTAACTTTCCGAGCTTTGGTGGGGACTGGTATTGATCCTATTGAGGTAAAAACTTTTCAGAATAAGACATTGGTGGCTTGACAAATACATAACACATTGTGACTTGACAAATAAGAGTTATGTCAACTATAATCATCACCCATTGGTGGCTCTCAGCAATATAAGTCTCTCCACTGTTTGGATATACAATCATCACCATATGTAACTTAGTAGCCCAAGATAAGCTAATAGCAAATAGTACAAAAACACCATATGTAGAAGTTGCAAAAGGGATAAGACCTGATGAGTGAGATAATGATCTGGATGGTTGACCAAAAAGAAATGTTCCACTAGCTCACTGACCGATTCATCAAGATCGTGTGGCGCATTCCTAACAGGTACCTGCACAAATGTACAGTAGTGGCTTGAATAAGGAGCATAGTGAACAAAATGAAATAGCAAAGTCATTTAAGAGTACTGTGACTTTGTTCCTAACAAATCTTAGGAACCACTAATGCTTGAGAAGTACTGCACTTTAAAACATTTACATTGATTATATGGATTTCGGAAGATTTCATTCTCCAAATCATTAAATAGGATATTTATGAAAAGAAGGGGTTGGGGGGAACTACTACATATAAATCCTTTTATAGTTCTGATATTTAAGCAAGTAGTAAATCATTTAATGTCATGAAGTTCCTTCTCAATATTTTTAAGATAGGAAGGTGCAATTGAGTATGCATTCAATACTAGAATTTACAAGTGAAGAGTTTGGTATATAAATCCTTATCATAAAAGCAGTGTTACAATGATTATCAGCATATAATATTTGTAACGGTGATAAAACTTGATCTTACTGTGAACTGGTCAGGACGGCGTCGCTCAGAAGCAAGAAAAGACAATCCCATTGTCGCAACCATTTGATACTCCCTTTTCAAGATATCACACGTCCAGAGGGTAAAAGCATAAGCCATTACCAAGTGAGTCCAGAATCTACATTAAATAATGAGTTATTGGAACGTAAACATGCTTGAATGAAAATCTTGGCAATTACTTCAGTTTTGATTAAGATTACCAAAAGCCACAACCAAACGGAGTTATCAGAGAATGTAAAACTTCACAGTAACGAATCTCGAAGATTAAATGACTTTCAGATTAAAAAATCAAGATCAGAAATAGTCCAATCAAGTTAAATCCATAACATAGCAAAATAACAAACACTTCAAAAGTTGACACCAAATACCAAATACTTAGGGTTTCAAGCTATGATACTTAGGGTTTCAAGAAAAATAAAACGAAAACAAAGCATCAGTTTTTGAAGACGCAAACAAGAAGAACGAAAACGAAAATATTGATTTCAGAAATGCTTACTGTTTTGAAGATGAAAACAATGCTCCTTTGAAGATTTCTCAGAAGACGAAAACGATGCCTATAGCATTGAAGATGCAAACGAAGATGTGCTTAGGGACGAGGGTTCGCGATGAAGAGAGCTTCGCGGAGGAAGAGAACAGAACGACGAATCAGAAATATTAGAGAATAAATAGGGTTTCAGAACTTGATTATAGAAGCAATTAATCAAACCTGAGAGAGAGGAGAACAGCGGCGACAACGAAGGCAAGGAAGGCGACGGCGAGGAAGGCGATGACGACAGTCAAGATTGTTGACGGTTACAGTGAAGAGTGAGAGAACGAGAGTTCAGAGTGAGAGAATGAGAGTTCAGAGAGTATAGATGATAACACGTTAGAAATAGAAAGGGACCTTTAGCATCGGTTGTTTATACAACCGATAAACAACCGATACTAAATGTGTTAGACATACACATTTAACATCGGTTGTATAAACAACTGATGCTAAATGTCTGACGCAAGTACTTTTAACATCGGTTGTTTAAACAACCGATGCTAAAGGTAGGCGCAAAATTTGAAAATTTCCATTTAATTTCAAAATGGCCACCGCGTCTACATTTAGCATCGGCTGTTCAAACAACCGATGCTAAATGGTGCTTTCTAAAGTCAATTTTGCATTAGTGCTAGGTGATTATGTGAAAACCATGATGGATGCAAGTAAAATGTATGGATGATTAGAATGCTTGTTTTAATTGTATTTGGTGTTGTTGTTGGTGTATTTTGAATTAAGGATAAATTGGAGAAAATTTGGTACCAAAGGAATTAGCTGAAAGTAGAAGAAACACAGAGTTTTGTGAACTGTGCAGGTGGCCCGGTCCGTGAGCCCCTGAAGCCCGGTCTGTGCCAAAGTTTCTCCCACCCTATTTCAAAATCATTGATCTTTATTCCTTTTGGTTCCAACCCCTCTCCAGTGTCATCCTTAACCTATCCTAAGCTATAGCATGATTTGGATAAGTTACAAGTATGAACTACGTAATAGATTAATTGTATTGTTGCAATCAATGTTGAGGACTTGTTTTCAATATGTTAAATCATGTGGTAAGGTTGGATTATGAATTGTATTCCTCAATCAAAATTTGCAATTTTCTATCCTTTTGAATACCAATTTCATCCCTATTCCATTCCCAATTCAAAGGTAATCATTTACCATGGTATCTTACTCATACTTATGAAATTGATTTGTGAGTTGTCACATGGTTTTGAACTAAGTTGGGGTGGGATAACAATCATGGGGATAAGTATGGGCATAAAATGACGATTTTATTCGGGACCGAAGAATATATTCTTGATTTTTAAACTGTTTGAAACTATAGATTTTGAAACCTTTTCAAAACTTAGTCCCATAGCGTGATTTACTACATATTAGTGGGAAACTTCTTTTCTTACTTCCCACTCGGTAATATTATTTTCTTTTCTCTCAAACTCCAAGTGTTTTTGAAATCCCAAAGCTTTCTCACAACTATACGTGGATGATTTCACGAAATTGTTCACTTGGTCTATTTAAGCTCACGTGTTTATTCTTATCAAATATGTTGTCACTCTGCACACACCTTATTGATTTTGAATTGAGATGTTTATAGTCTACGAATATAATATGCTCAATCAATTTAGTTCATGCTTCTAGAAAATTGTTTAGCCATCTTTCACTCATACAAGGACAACCTTTATAATATTTCTTTACAACATGTTGAATCCTAAAGTTAATGATGATGTGACAAGCAATTGATGTCTTAATTTTAAGTGTTACTAGGTGCAAAATATTGTTGGACAGTTTAGTTGCTATATGAGGTTGCCTTGCTTGATTGAACTAATAAATCTTGTAGATGGCGTACCCGATTGATTCCTTTTGTCAAAACCTTTAAGGAGAACGATTCGTATGTGTTATCTAATAATTGAATTGCATGATATGTGCATCTGTTGCTAATCTAACCTTGTGTAACTAGTTGTGAACTGAAATTAATCTCTTGTTTTTCTTTAATCCTTTGTTTAGGTAGCTGGACTCAGGAATGAGTAATCTGAATATGTATCTTTTAATAGATTTTACATCTGCTTGATCGATTCAAAGCAATACTATTTTGTTGTTAATTCAGTTTGACATGAGAGTTTTATAGGATAATACTACGTTGTATTTGTGTGTAGGATACCTTGTGAGGGTTATGAGTTTCCTCCCTACATTATGAAAGTGAGAATTTCTTTTGATTTTGGTTTAGTTGTAATTTGTGTATTAAGAGGAAATGATCAACCCTTTTCTTTATGTCTTGTATTGGGTAAGACTGGGCCAAAAATTTTAGGAGAAATTTTTTTTAAGTTGGGGTGTAATGTAATACCCAAAGTAATTTGTCAAATTACTTTGGATATTACACTAGTGTGACATTTAGTTAAATCAAATGCCTAAGGGTTTGTTTGATGATTTGCATTAATAATTAGATGGTAAACTTTGGTACTTAAACTGTTTTATTTCATTGTGGGGTAAAATGGGTAATTGGGGGTGTGAGTAGAAGAATCTTTGACACATTTTATTGGGCTGGGCAAAAAACCAATGCATATGGCCCATGACCCACTTTCATTAAGCTATTTTAAAAAGAAAAGAGGGAAACATTCACTCATTTTAGACACTTTTCAGCTGACAAAAGAAAGGAATTAAGACTCTTCTTCTTCTTCTTCCTCTTGTTCTACCCATTATCCTAGAAAATGCCTCAAACAACTCCCCGCTTTCACGGTTGTTGTTCACTGGTTTTTATAGGCAAATTATATGTGATGTAAGTGAGGTGCCAATGTAGAGGAGCAAAACTAAAGCAGACAAGACAGCAAAGAAGGTGCTGTAAAGCTACTTGGTTGCAGCAAGTTTGTAAAAATACAAAGAGACAAGAAGAAAGGGCTTTCGGCTTAGTTCTCTAAATATAAATGAATCCGTTGCGGCATCAGGTAGAGGTGTAGTGTAACGCCCAAATATTTAATTAAATTATTTAATTAAATATTTAGGTATTCAATTATTTATTTATTTATTTTAGTTGGTGTAATTATATTAGCGTTTGATTAAGAGGTGTGTAATTGAATATTAGGGGATGGCGTTAGTGTTCGGGCTTAAGCTGGAGGAAAGCCCGTGACCCAAGTCCACTAGCTAGGCGCATAGGTGAAGCGCCTAGGCTAGGGTTTGGTGCTCATTTGCGAATTGTTAAGAAAAGAAAGAAAAGTTGCGAAATAGAGAGAGAAGAGGAGAAGGGGTTCGGCGCGCATAACAAGTGAGAAGAGGAAGAGGAATTCGCGAATTCAAGGGAGCAGAGAGTGTAACACCCCTTTTTCTACCCAACGGTTTATTAAAAAAATATCAGAGTTTTTCGTGCCAAAAGAGTGTCACATTTTTCGAACCGGAAAACCACTTCGCAAACAGAGCACTTTAATTATAACTAACTTCTTTTCAAAAACATGCAGCGGAAATAAAAAGGTTTAACTTGGCAATCATACTTCAAAAGGTTTACAACTTAGAAAGGCATATACATAACACATAAGGAAAGACACAAGGACAACCCTCCCGAGTGCTACGTATCAGAGCCGACTCGACCATACTAGAAGAAGAATCTCTAGCCATCTTCAGTCACCGTCACCTGCAGGTTGCCGACATACGAGGCAACACGACGCAGTAGGGTGAGTCTCACTACATAGATAATAATAGATAAAACAAGAAACACAGTATAATAGGCACACCAGGGATACCATCAATCTACTACACCAATAATACAGTTACACCAAATCCAGTTACGCCGAATACTGTTACACCAAGTACCGTCACACCAAATACAGTTACACCCAGAATACAGTTACACCATTAGTTCAAGAAGACGAAATCAAACACAGGACGTGTATGCAATGTATGAAATGCAACCCAAAACTCCACTGGGCATATGCATGTGGATCCATAAGGCCGAAGCCTCTGCTCACCAAATATAATTAGGCCGAAGCCTCTGCTCACCAAATATAATTAGGCCGAAGCCTCTGCTCACCAAATATGCACATGGTTTATGTGACGCTATGAACAATGCACCATACACACCAAAATCACCACAACAATGCGATAACATGTGCACCAATAATTTATTTAACTCACCAATAGTTTTATTAACTCACCAACACCAAAAGAAAGGTCATAGACCATTGCCTTGAGGGCACTCACCAATAAACTCACCAATAATTTATCTCACCATTTTATATACATCACCATTATACATCTCCAAAATTTCAGCTCTAAGGATAGCACACCAATCACACCAAGCACAATTAATTACGCGACTACATTGTCACCAAAGGACTAAACAACACCCATAGGGACCAAGACAGCACATAGAGTAGCAGCAGCAATATAAACAGCAGCATAAAATCCCACAAAATTCGGAGCAACAAACCCCACAAAATTCGGAGCAACAAATCCCACAAAATTCGGACAGAATTATTAGTCATTTTGAAATCAAACCTTCTCCCTCATTTCTCAATGAAATTTAGCGAAATCAGTGCCTATTCAGTAGGAAATTAAGTCTACTTTCCAACAAAACAAACCCCATAATTTTTAGACGAATAGAACACTCACGACCACAGATTTACTGAACCTATATCCAGATTGTTTCCAGAATCTTACCCTAACTTGTGAAATTCATATCTCGAGCTACACAACTCTAAACGCAACCAAACCAGTGCCAAATTAACAAGCATTAAGTCTATTTTCCAGAATAGTAAACCACATAATTGTTCAGTCAACACAACGTTCCCAGTTACCGAAATACTGAACCCCTACCCACATCGTTCCCAGAATTTTAACCTAACTTGTTTCACCTATAACTCAAGTTTTACAACTCCAAATGCAACAAAATCAACGCCAAATTAACAAGCATTCAATCAAGTTTTCGAAATGACAAACCACATAAGTTTTCAATTAGTAAAACGTTCTCAGTCACTGAAATACTAAACCTATGTCAGAACATCTCAAAACAGTGAATTCAACAACACAAACAACCATCACACTTCAGCCACATATAGATATTATAAACATCAACAGCAATTTAAACAACTACTCCTAACACCTAGTCCCCATGATTTCGTGGTTTATAAATTATTAACTATGAACGAGAGCCCCCTTACCTCATAATCGAAGAACACCTATCTCTTGGTGAGCAAGCTACCATCAAAATTCAGCAACTAAGATCCTCCTCTCCCTCCTTGGTGCATGCGAAAACTTCCTCTCTCTCTCCTCTAGGGTTTTGCGCCCTTCTTCTTTCATCTCTCTCTTATGGTTTCACGCCTCTCCTCTCTCCAAGCCGTCCCACTCTCTCTATTTTTTTCTAAAGTGTTGGAATGAATCACCAAACCCTAAGATTGGCATCTTATAGGCGCCTAGCTTAATGGACATGGGCTTCCACTTAATGACCTAATCATGGGCTTCTCCTAATCCACTTCAACTCGCCACCACCATCTAAAACTAACCCTAGGTCCAATTAAACAATTCTATTTATTTAACTCTCAAAACCCTAAATAATTAATTAAATCGATTAATTAATTATCTCCTACCACCTAAACCTCATTTAATTAACTAGAAAATTAATCTACTATTTTCGGGCTGTTACAACTCTCCCCCCCTAAAAAGAATTTCGCCCTCGAAATTTACCCGCTAAAACTAACACTCTCCCACTAACAATCATACACAGTTCACACAGCAGGGAAGGTCAAAAACAAACCAGACAACAGCACATAGGGATACCCAAAACACATAACACTAATAGGGATGTCTCCCCCACTAGATCACTTACCATTGGCAACTTTTGATGTACCTGCAACGCAAACATTGGTTAGCACTAAAAAGACAACAGTTGGTCGCTAACCGACACAACGACTCGATGACTTGGCCGGACGGACCAACCATTGCTCTGATACCAACTTGTGTAACACCCCTTTTTCTACCCAACGGTTTATTAAAAAAATATCAGAGTTTTTCGTGCCAAAAGAGTGTCACATTTTTCGAACCGGAAAACCACTTCGCAAACAGAGCACTTTAATTATAACTAACTTCTTTTCAAAAACATGCAGCGGAAATAAAAAGGTTTAACTTGGCAATCATACTTCAAAAGGTTTACAACTTAGAAAGGCATATACATAACACATAAGGAAAGACACAAGGACAACCCTCCCGAGTGCTACGTATCAGAGCCGACTCGACCATACTAGAAGAAGAATCTCTAGCCATCTTCAGTCACCGTCACCTGCAGGTTGCCGACATACGAGGCAACACGACGCAGTAGGGTGAGTCTCACTACATAGATAATAATAGATAAAACAAGAAACACAGTATAATAGGCACACCAGGGATACCATCAATCTACTACACCAATAATACAGTTACACCAAATCCAGTTACGCCGAATACTGTTACACCAAGTACCGTCACACCAAATACAGTTACACCCAGAATACAGTTACACCATTAGTTCAAGAAGACGAAATCAAACACAGGACGTGTATGCAATGTATGAAATGCAACCCAAAACTCCACTGGGCATATGCATGTGGATCCATAAGGCCGAAGCCTCTGCTCACCAAATATAATTAGGCCGAAGCCTCTGCTCACCAAATATAATTAGGCCGAAGCCTCTGCTCACCAAATATGCACATGGTTTATGTGACGCTATGAACAATGCACCATACACACCAAAATCACCACAACAATGCGATAACATGTGCACCAATAATTTATTTAACTCACCAATAGTTTTATTAACTCACCAACACCAAAAGAAAGGTCATAGACCATTGCCTTGAGGGCACTCACCAATAAACTCACCAATAATTTATCTCACCATTTTATATACATCACCATTATACATCTCCAAAATTTCAGCTCTAAGGATAGCACACCAATCACACCAAGCACAATTAATTACGCGACTACATTGTCACCAAAGGACTAAACAACACCCATAGGGACCAAGACAGCACATAGAGTAGCAGCAGCAATATAAACAGCAGCATAAAATCCCACAAAATTCGGAGCAACAAACCCCACAAAATTCGGAGCAACAAATCCCACAAAATTCGGACAGAATTATTAGTCATTTTGAAATCAAACCTTCTCCCTCATTTCTCAATGAAATTTAGCGAAATCAGTGCCTATTCAGTAGGAAATTAAGTCTACTTTCCAACAAAACAAACCCCATAATTTTTAGACGAATAGAACACTCACGACCACAGATTTACTGAACCTATATCCAGATTGTTTCCAGAATCTTACCCTAACTTGTGAAATTCATATCTCGAGCTACACAACTCTAAACGCAACCAAACCAGTGCCAAATTAACAAGCATTAAGTCTATTTTCCAGAATAGTAAACCACATAATTGTTCAGTCAACACAACGTTCCCAGTTACCGAAATACTGAACCCCTACCCACATCGTTCCCAGAATTTTAACCTAACTTGTTTCACCTATAACTCAAGTTTTACAACTCCAAATGCAACAAAATCAACGCCAAATTAACAAGCATTCAATCAAGTTTTCGAAATGACAAACCACATAAGTTTTCAATTAGTAAAACGTTCTCAGTCACTGAAATACTAAACCTATGTCAGAACATCTCAAAACAGTGAATTCAACAACACAAACAACCATCACACTTCAGCCACATATAGATATTATAAACATCAACAGCAATTTAAACAACTACTCCTAACACCTAGTCCCCATGATTTCGTGGTTTATAAATTATTAACTATGAACGAGAGCCCCCTTACCTCATAATCGAAGAACACCTATCTCTTGGTGAGCAAGCTACCATCAAAATTCAGCAACTAAGATCCTCCTCTCCCTCCTTGGTGCATGCGAAAACTTCCTCCCTCTCTCCTCTAGGGTTTTGCGCCCTTCTTCTTTCATCTCTCTCTTATGGTTTCACGCCTCTCCTCTCTCCAAGCCGTCCCACTCTCTCTATTTTTTTCTAAAGTGTTGGAATGAATCACCAAACCCTAAGATTGGCATCTTATAGGCGCCTAGCTTAATGGACATGGGCTTCCACTTAATGACCTAATCATGGGCTTCTCCTAATCCACTTCAACTCGCCACCACCATCTAAAACTAACCCTAGGTCCAATTAAACAATTCTATTTATTTAACTCTCAAAACCCTAAATAATTAATTAAATCGATTAATTAATTATCTCCTACCACCTAAACCTCATTTAATTAACTAGAAAATTAATCTACTATTTTCGGGCTGTTACAGAGAGGAGCTGTGTTGCTGAGGTTTTGTTGGTGACTCGATCAAGAGAATTGGTGCTCTCCTACTATAAGGTAAGGGTGGGGTTCTTCCTTATAATGGGGTTTCTTGATGGGGTTATGCGGGGATAGGTCCTATGATGCCCTTGTTTGATTTTGATGTCTAATTTGATGGTGGTTGAATTATAACTATGATTGATTGAATATAATTTCTTGTTGGTGATAGTTGTGACTCTAGAACTTGGTGCTCATTGTTGTTCTTACTAAACGCATGCTAGGTGTTCGATTAAATTATTGATTGGTGTTGTGAGTTACAAATTATGATGATTGACAATGGTGATTAAGGATTGGTGATTTGAATTGGTGAATTAACGAAATTATTGAACCCTAGGGCGCCATGAGCGCCTTTGTTCTAGTTGCTGATTTTGGGGCCCTAGCGCTGGGCGCCATGCTGGGCGATGTGTGTTGCTGTTTCTGGCGCCTTGCTGCTGGGCGCCGTGTGCTATGTTCCAGTCGTGTTACGTTTGGGTGTCTGTGTTGCTGTGTTAGGTTCCCAGTGCCTGGGCGCCAGGTCTTGTGGGTGTGTGCGTGTGCCAGTGTGTGTTACGCGCTGAGTCTTGGCGCAGGGGCGCCATGGGCGCCTGTGTCTGGGTGTGTCTGGGTGTGTTGCGCGCTGTGTCTTAGCGCAGGGGCGCCAAGGGCGCCATATCCTGCCATGTTGCGTTTTTGTGTAGCCTGGGCGCCAAGGGCGCCAGTTTCTGTTGCTGGCCAGTTTCCAGCATGTTGCCTGCTAGGATGTTCCTCAATTTTTCCCCGGTTTTGTTCTTGACATATCTTTTGACTCGGGAGTTCGATTTAGACGTTTCAAAATGTTTTGGAAAGCATATTCAGAGGCCTAGCTGAATATTCAAATTTGAGGCAAAGTGGTCCATTTTTCTGGAAAATTGTTAACCGTTGGTGTAGTCGTTAAATGTTGATGTTTTAAAAAGAAAGTTGTCATGTCTCAAATACTTTGAAAAAATTGTCGTTGCCCCAATATTTTGGAAAATTGTCGTTGTCCCAATATTTTGGAAACTTGTTGTCATCTTGGTGTCTTGGTGCTGTTTGAGCTAGGTGTGAAGGCTCAAACCTTGGTGTTGTAGGAGCTAGGTGTGAAGGCTCCAAATTTTGGTGTTCCGTTGTCTCGGGTAGTTTGGTGTTTTCGGTGTCGTTGGGCTAGGTGTGAAAGCTCAACTTTGGTGATATTGGTGAATAATTTTTGGTGTGTCACATTGTGACTATTTTGGATGATTGTCTGTGTGCATTCATGGTGTCGCATACAGCATGTGCATTTATTTTTGTGAAGGCCTTTGGTCTTGGAGCTAGGTGTGAAAGCTCAAATTTTTCTAAAACTAGTGAGCCGGGTGTGAAAGCTCTCAATTTTGGTGACGCCTCTATTTACAGGCAAATTTTGGTGATTTGGTACCACATGCATATGCCCGTTGGTGTAGGTTGCATTCATGCATTGTCATGACATTTGGTGACTGATTGTGGTGTTTACTATTTCACGTGTGTTTATGAATTTGGTGTGTGTATTGGAGTGGTAGATATAGTTGTCATATTCTAGCATATTTCCTATCATTTTACGTTATTATATTGAAGATATCTCACCCCTTCTGTTTGAATGTTACCCCTATGCGGTAACGTGCAGGTGATTGCGAGTGAAGGCTTAGGTACCTTCGCTATTCTGAGTCAGTGTCGTCGGTGTCCTTTGCTTTGATGTGTAACACTCAAGGGGGGGATAAACGCTAAACTTTGGTTGTTATATTTTATTTGTTTGGAGTCCATTCAGGACGTTATGATTTCATTGTTTTGAAACTTATTTCTATTTCCGCTGCGTGGTGATGTATTTAACTAAACCGGTGTTATGGGCTTAGTCCCTTTTTGATAAAGTATTATATACCGTATGTGACTTTTTGGTTTTGATGAATGTGTGACATCTCTTTTCGAAGTATGAAATAAATTTTTGTAACTCTGATTTGATTAAATAATTATGGGTAGAAAAGGGGTGTTACATTAGTGGTATCAGAGCAAAAGTTCGGTCTGTCCGGCCAAGTTGTCCAGTCGTAGTGTCAATTGACAATGGTGTGTTGTCAATTATATCTAACTGTTGTTTGTTTTGTAGCAAGTGAGTTGAAATGGCTGGGAGGAACGATACTGCAATTGCTGCTGCTCTAGCTGCTATGGCGCAGGCTGTGGAGAATCAACAGAATGCTGGTGAAAATGCTGGGTCTCGGAGTTTGGCTACTTTTCAGAGAGAGAATCTGCCTACCTTCAAGGGCAAGTATGATCCCGATGGTGCTTTAGCTTGGTTGAAAGAAATGGAGAGGATTTTTCGAGTGATGGATTGTACCCAAGCACAGAAGGTCCGCTATGGTACGCATATGCTAGCTGAGGAAGCTGATGATTGGTGGTTAGAGGCGAGGCAGAGATTGGAGACTGCTAATAAAGAGATTACCTGGGAAGTGTTCAACAGAGAGTTTAACCGTAAGTATTATCCTGTAGATGTCCGAGGGAAGAAAGAGATTGAGTTTGTGGAGCTGAAACAAGGGAGTATGTCCGTATCGGAGTATGCCGCTAAGTTCGTGGAGCTAGCAAAGTTCTATCCGCATTACACTGGAGCTAATGGTGAGTTTTCTAAGTGTATCAAGTTTGAGAATGGTTTGAGGCCCGAGATCAAGAAGGCAATCGGATATCAAAAGATCCGTGTCGTTGCTGACTTGATTGATAGTTGCAGAATTTTTGAGGAGGATAGTAATGCTCACTACAAGATTGTGAATGATAAGAGGAGCAAGTTTCAAGGCCGTAGTAAGCCGTATGAGGTCCCTGCGGGCAAGGGTAAGCAGAGAGCTGATGCTGGCAAGATGACTAGTGGGGGAGATGCCCCTGCTAGCATTGTGTGTTTTAAGTGTGGCAAGTCTGGCCACAAGAGTGTCATGTGCAGAAGCGACGTAAAGAAGTGTTTCAAGTGCGGTAAGGATGGTCATGTGGTGGCCGAATGTGAGCGCAAGGTAGTAGTCTGCTATAACTGTGGTGAAGAGGGGCACATTAGTACTCAGTGTCCGAAGCCGAAGAAGGAAAGGTCCAGTGGAAAGGTGTTCACTTTAGCAGGTGAAGAGCCTACTGAAGATGATGGACTCATTAGAGGTACGTGCTTCATTAATGGTACTCCTTTAAAGTCTATTGTTGATACTGGTGCTACTCATTGTTTTATTGCTGCTGATTGTTGTAAGAGATTGGGTCTAGTTTTGTCTGCTATGAATGGAGAGATGGTTGTCGACACTCCAGCTAAGGGGTCGGTAACCACTTCTCTTGTATGTTCTCAGTGTCCCGTGTTGATCTTCGACCGAGACTTTGTTGTGGATTTTGTTTGTTTGTCGCTGAAGGGATTAGATGTAATTTTGGGCATGAACTGGTTGGAGCATAACCATATTCGCATTGATTGTCGTCGCAAGTCTGTGAGCTTTGGAGAGGAAGAGTCTGGTTTGTTATCTGCTAGTCAGTTGCGAAAGCTAGAAAAGGAGGGAGTTCAGTTATTCTCGCTGATGGCATCGCTGTCTGTTGAGAATCAAGCTATCATTGAAGAGTTGCAAGTGGTGCGCGATTTTCCTGAAGTCTTTCCTGATGAGATTCCAAGTGTGCCGCCCGAGAGGGAAGTGGAGTTTTCTATTGATCTTGTACCCGGTACGAGGCCTGTATCTATGGCACCGTACAGGATGTCTGCCTCAGAATTGTCTGAGTTGAAGAAGCAACTTGAAGACCTGCTTGAGAAGAAGTTTATTAGGCCGAGTGTATCGCCGTGGGGAGCTCCTGTGTTGCTGGTGAAGAAGAAAGATGGAAGCATGAGGTTGTGTGTTGATTATAGGCAGCTGAATAAGGTGACCATTAAGAATAAGTATCCACTGCCGAGGATAGACGATTTGATGGATCAGTTAGTGGGTGCTCGAGTGTTCAGCAAGATTGATTTGAGGTCAGGTTATCATCAGATCACGGTGAAGGATGGAGATGTTCAGAAGACTGCTTTCAGGACGCGGTATGGGCATTATGAGTATTCGGTGATGCCGTTCGGTGTCACTAATGCGCCGGGTGTATTTATGGAGTACATGAATCGTATATTCCATACTTACTTGGATCGGTTCGTGGTTGTGTTCATTGACGACATCCTGATTTATTCGAAGTCGGAGAAAGAGCATGCGGAGCATTTGAGAATAGTATTGGAGATCCTGAGAGAGAAGAGGTTGTATGCAAAGTTGTCTAAGTGTGAATTCTGGTTGTCAGAAGTGAGTTTTCTGGGTCATATCATTTCTGGTAGTGGTATTGCTGTGGATCCGGCTAAGGTTGATGCCGTGATGCAGTGGGAGAGTCCGAAGTCGGCTACGGAGATTAGAAGCTTCTTAGGGTTGGCTGGTTACTACAGAAGGTTCATCGAAGGTTTTTCTAAGTTGGCCCTTCCGTTGACTCAGTTGACTTGTAAGGGTAAGGCTTTTGTGTGGGAAGCTCGTTGTGAAGAGAGTTTCCTCGAATTGAAGAAGAGACTGACGACGTCTCCTGTTTTGACGTTGCCAAATCCGGGAGAGCCGTTCGTGGTGTATTGTGATGCTTCGAAGATGGGTCTAGGTGGCGTGCTTATGCAAGATGGGAAGGTGATTGCTTATGCATCGAGGCAGTTAAGGATTCATGAGAAGAATTATCCAACGCATGATTTGGAGTTGGCTGCAGTAGTCTTTGTGCTGAAGATTTGGAGGCACTATTTGTATGGTTCCAGATTTGAGGTGTTCAGTGATCATAAGAGTTTGAGGTATTTGTTTGACCAGAAGGAGCTGAATATGAGGCAGCGAAGGTGGTTGGAATTGTTGAAAGACTATTATTTCGGTTTGAACTATCATCCAGGCAAAGCTAATGTCGTGGCTGATGCCTTAAGTCGAAAGTCCTTGCATTGTCGGCAATGATGGCTAAGGAGTTAGAGTTGATTGTGGAATTCAGGGATTTGAGTTTGGTTTGTGAAGTATCGCTTCAGAGTGTTAAGTTGGGTATGTTGAAGATTAATAATGAGTTCCTTGACAGTATCAGAGAAGCCCAGAAGATGGATATCAAGTTGGTGGTTTTGATGGTTGGGGATGATCAGCCTGAGGGTAGTGATTTTAAGTTGGATGCGCAAGGTGTTTTGAGATTCCCTGATAGGATTTGTATTCCTGAAGGCGCAGAGCTGAAGAGAGCAATTTTAGAAGAGGGTCATCGAAGTAAGTTAAGTATTCATCCGGGAGCTACAAAGATGTATCAAGATCTGAAGAAGTTGTTTTGGTGGCCTGGTATGAAGCGAGACGTGGCGCAATTTGTGTATGCCTGTTTGACTTGCCAGAAGTCAAAGGTTGAGCATCAGAAGCCTGCTGGATTGATGCAACCGTTAGAAATTTCGGAGTGGAAATGGGATAGCATTTCGATGGATTTTGTAACGGGATTGCCTAATACTGGGTATGATGCAATTTGGGTGATTGTTGACAGGTTAACGAAATCGTCTCATTTTGTTCCTATCAGCATCACGTATCCGGTGTCGAAGTTGGCAGAGATTTATATCCGGGAGATTGTGAAGCTTCATGGAGCTCCTAAGAGTATTGTTTCGGATAGAGATCCGAGGTTCACTTCAGATTTCTGGAAGAGTTTGCAAGAAAAGTTGGGGTCTAAGCTGAGGTTGAGTTCGGCATATCATCCTCAAACAGATGGTCAGTCAGAGAGGACAATTTAGTCATTAGAAGATTTGTTGAGGGCATGTGTTTTGGAACAAGGAGGTTCGTGGGATTCCTACCTCCCACTGATAGAGTTCACGTATAACAATAGTTACCATTCTAGTATCGGGATGGCACCTTTTGAGGCATTGTATGGTCGGAAGTGTAGAACCCCGTTGTGTTGGTATGAGTCTGGAGAGAGTGTGGTGCTTGGACCGGAAATTGTTCGGGAGACAACCGAGAAGATAAAGTTGATCCGTGAGAAGATGAAGGCTTCGCAGAGTCGTCAGAAGAGTTATCACGACAAGAGGAGAAAAGATTTAGAGTTTCAGGAAGGTGAGCATGTATTCTTGACAGTCACTCCAGTGACCGGTGTTGGCCGTTCTTTGAAGTCGAAGAAGCTGACTCCTCGATTCATTAGTCCTTATCAGATTTCCAGAAGAGTTGGGAATGTGGGGTATAGAGTGGCTTTACCGCCAAATCTTTCGAATTTGCACGACGTGTTTCATGTGTCGCAACTTCGGAAGTATGTTTCGGATCCATCTCATGTGATCCACATGGATGATCTGGAGGTGCGGGATAATCTCACGGTGGAGACGATGCCTGTGCGGATTGAAGACCATGAGGTGAAGGTGTTAAGAGGCAAGGAAATTGCATTGGTGAATGTGGTCTGGTTAGGAGCTGCCGGTGAGAGCATGACTTGGGAGTTGGAGAGTAAGATGCGGGAGTCCTATCCAGAGCTGTTTGATTCAGGTGAGTTTTCGAGGACGAAAACATTCTAAGTGGGGGAGAGTTGTAACGCCCAAATATTTAATTAAATTATTTAATTAAATATTTAGGTATTCAATTATTTATTTATTTATTTATTTTAGTTGGTGTAATTATATTAGCGTGTTATTAAGAGGTGTGTAATTGAATATTAGGGGATGGCGTTAGTGATCGGGCTTAAGCTGGAGGAAAGCCCGTGACCCAAGTCCACTAGCTAGGCGCATAGGTGAAGTGCCTAGGCTAGGGTTTGGTGCTCATTTGCGAATTGTTGAGAAAAGAAAGAAAAGTTGCGAAATAGAGAGAGAAGAGGAGAAGGGGTTCGGCGCGCATAACAAGGGAGAAGAGGAAGAGGAACTCGCGAATTCAAGGGAGCCGAGAGGAGCTGTGTTGCTGAGGTTTTGTTGGTGACTCGATCAAGAGAACTGGTGCTCTCCTACTATAAGGTAAGGGTGGGGTTCTTCCTTATAATGGGGTTTCATGATGGGGTTATGCGGGGATAGGTCCTATGATGCCCTTGTTTGATTTTGATGTCTAATTTGATGGTGGTTGAATTATAACTTTGATTGATTGAATATAATTGCTTGTTGGTGATAGTTGTGACTCTAGAACTTGGTGCTCATTGTTGTTCTTACTAAACGCATGCTAGGTGTTCGATTAAATTATTGATTGGTGTTGTGAGTGACAAATTATGATGATTGACATTGGTGATTAAGGATTGGTGATTTGAATTGGTGAATTAACGAAATTATTGAACCCTAGGGCGCCATGGGCGCCATTGTTCTAGTTGCTGATTTTGGGGCCCTGGCGCTGGGTGCTGTGTGTTGCTGTTTCTAGCGCCCTGCTGCTGGGCGCCGTGTGCTATGTTCCAGTCGTGTTGCGTTTGGGTGTCTGTGTTGCTGTGTTAGGCGCCCAGTGCCTGGGCACCGTGTCTGGTGGGTGTGTGTGTGTGCTAGTGTGTGTTGCGCGCTGAGTCTTGGCGCAGGGGCGCCATGGGCGCCTGTGTCTGGGTGTGTGGCGCGCTGTGTCTTGGCGCAGCGGCGCCAAGGGCGCCATATCCTGCCATGTTGCATTTTTTGTGTTTCCTGGGGCGCCAAGGGCGCCAGTTTCTGTTGCTGGCCAGTTTCCAGCATGTTGCCTAGTAGGCGCCCAGTGCATGGGCGCCATTTTCAGGATGTCCCTCAATTTTTCCCCGGTTTTGTTTTTTACATATCTTTTGACTCGGGAGTCCAATTTAGACGTTTCAAAATGTTTTGGAAAGCTTATTCAGAGGCCTAGCAGAATATTCTAATTTGAGGCAAAGTGGTCCATTTTTCTGGAAAATTGTTAACCGTTGGTGTAGTCGTTAAATGTTGATGTTTTAAAAAGAAAGTTGTCATGTCTCAAATACTTTGAAAAAAATGTCGTTGCCCCAATATTTTGGAAAATTATCGTTGTCCCAGTATTTTGGAAACTTGTTGTCATCTTGGTGTCTTGGTGCTGTTTGGGCTTGGTGTGAAGGCTCAAACCTTGGTGTTGTAGGAGCTAGGTGTGAAGGCTCCAAATTTTGGTGTTCCGTTGTCTCGGGTAGTTTGGTGTTTTCGGTGTCGTTGGGCTAGGTGTGAAAGCTCAACTTTGGTGATATTGGTGAATAATTTTTGGTGTGTCACATTGTGACTATTTTGGATGATTGTCTGTGTGCATTCAAGATGTCGCGTACATCATGTGCATTTATTTTGGTGAAGGCCTTTGGTCTTGGAGCTAGGTGTGAAAGCTCAAATTTTTCTAAAACTAGTGAGTCGGGTGTGAAAGCTCAATTTTTGGTGAATTGGTGAGCCGGGTGTGAAAGCTCTCAATTTTGGTGACGCCTCTATTTACAGGCAAATTTTGGTGATTTGGTACCACATGCATATGCCCGTTGGTGTGGGTTGCATTCATGAATTGTCATGACATTTGGTGACTGATTGTGGTGTTTACTATTTCACGTGTGTTTATGAATTTGGTGTGTGTATTGGAGTGGTAGATATAGTTGTCATATTCTAGCATATTTCCTATCATTTTACGCTATTATATTGAAGATATCTCACCCCTTATGTTTGAATGTTACCCCTATGCAGTAACGTGCAGGTGATTGCGAGTGAAGGCTTAGGTACCTTCGCTATTCTGAGTCGGTGTCGTCGGTGTCCTTTGCTTTGATGTGTAACACTCATGGGGGGATAAACGCTAAACTTTGGTTGTTATATTTTATTTGTTTGGAGTCCATTCAGGACGTTATGATTTCATTGTTTTGAAACTTATTTCTATTTCCGCTGCGTGGTGATGTATTTAACTAAACCGGTGTTATGGGCTTAGTCCCTTTTTGATAAAGTATTATATACCGTATGTGACTTTTTGGTTTTGATGAATGTGTGACATCTCTTTTCGAAGTATGAAATAAATTTTTGTAACTCTGATTTGATTAAATATTTATCGGGTAGAAAAGGGGTGTTACATGTAGTGTGTGGCTTGGGTTGAAATGGGGAACAAACAAAGTAGCAAGATGAAATGTTCCTTGGCTTAATCTAATCTATCTAAATATAATATCTATTTATACAAACAAACCTCTTATGAAATTACCAAATTGGATCTCTTATTAACAAGACACATATCTAATTTAAGGGTAAAATTGTCATTACTCTTTTTTTTTTCTTCTTACACTCTCTTTCTTCCTTTTTTCTATTTCATCTTACACTCTCGATCCACTTTTTCATTTTTCTCTTACACTCCCTTTCTACCTTTTTCATATTTACTTTACTTTTACTCTTCCCATAAACAATTCTTTTCTTTATCATATCACTTCACTTTAGTTTTTTTAACTAAATTTTTAAATTTATACAAACACTACCCTACTAAAGTTACCTATAAAAATGTAAATGAGCCACACTAAAAAAAAAACTATCACCTTTTTGGAGCCGTTGCCGGGGATTGTAATTAATTTTACTGTTGAAATTTTTAGCATATTAGTGTAGGTTTTACTCTGGTGTTTGTTTCTGATGCTACAACACAGGATGCTATAGCATATGCACAGGCTCAATTCACCAGAATTTCAATTAGATCCTGAAATAGAGAGGAGATTCAGAGCATTGCGAAGGAAACAAAGGTTACAACAAAGACCAGCCATGTCAGAACACAACTCTAGCAGAAGTTCCCAAAGAGGAGGAAGAGGTGGCAGAGATAGAGGTTTCCAACATGGTGTTTACACTGAAATTCCTGCATTCTCAGGGGGAGGACCAGTCATAGATTATTCAGGCCCTTAAAACAGAAGGTATGGTTAATGATAGGGACACGCCAATGAGGGATGATGCGGTTTTTAACCCTCAAGCTAAGAAAACTAGCATAGTGAGACCTCAACTAAACACAGCTCACTTTGAATTTAAACCAATGATGTTTCAAATGCTTCAAACAATTGGTCAGTTTGGTGGAACTATAAATGAGGATCCACATTTACATTTAAAACAATTTTTGGAAGTATGTAGTAATTTCACTTTTCTCGGAGTTTCTGATGATGCCTTTAGACTCAAACTTTTTTCTTATTCTTTAAAGGATAGGGCAAAAGCTTGGCTAAACTCATTAGAACCTAATTCAATCCATACTTGGAATGAATTAGCAGAAAAATTTTTGGCAAAATATTTTCCACCTAGCAAAAATGCAAGATTGAGAAATGAAATTACTTCATTCAAACAACGTGATAATGAATCATCGTATGAAGCATAGGAAAGATACAAAGAGCTGTTGAGAAAATGTCCTCACTATGGCCTACCTGTCATCATCCAAATGGAAACATTTTACAATGGATTGGATCCACAGACCAGATTTATGCTTGATGCTTCATCTGGAGGAGTTTTGCTAAAATCATCCTATAATGATGCTTGTGACCTTATTGATGACATAGCAGCAAACAGTTACTCTTGGCCTACAGCTAGAGCCACACCTCAAAAGAAAGTTGGAGTACATGAAGTTAGTGAGGTGACAAAGAAAACAGCTCAAGTAGCAATCCTCACCACCATGGTCAAAAATCTCACCACAGCCAATGCTATAGCATCTCCTCAGAACTCTACATCAAAAGAAGCTACTGCTGTAATTGAACAAGCCCCTCCTGCTGAAACCAGTTGTGTCTATTGTGGAGGAGGCCACCTTTATGAAGAATGCCCAAGCAACCTTGTATCTGTGAACTATATGGGATACAATAAAAATAATGACCCCTATTCAAATTCCTACAATCCTGGGTGGAAAAACCATCCCGATTTCAGATGGAGCAATAATGCAGCAAGTTGATCTAATGCACCACCAGGATTCCCTGCTCAGCAAAAACAAAGGCAGAATTGCCAAACTATTGACAACTCCATGGAGACCTTACTGAAGAAATTCGTGAAAGACACCAAAACCTTCATGAGTGACACCAAGGCATCAATTCAATTTTAGGGAGCTACTATCTGGAACCTTGAGAATCAAGTAGGGCAGATTGCTACGACTCTAACTGAGAGGCCTAGTGGAGCTCTGGCCTCAACAACGGAGGCATCAACTTCATATACCCACGGAAAGGAGCAGGTCAAAGCTATTTCATTGAGGAGAGTGAAGAAATTGCAAGGGCCATCTGCTGTAACTGGTGAAGGCAAAAAAGAAAAATAAAAAAATAAAAAAACTAAAAAGAAAAAATACTTCTGATGCTATAACACCCATTGCTATAGCGTCTGACCCTCCATATGTGCCACCACCTAAGCTTGCTTCAGAATACCCTCCTCCTCCTTTTCCACAAAGGTTGAAGCAGGCTCATGAGAACAAGCAATTTGGTAAATTTTTGGATATGTTGAAACAACTCCACATCAATGTTCCCTTGCTGGAAGCACTTCAAAAATTTCCCAACTATGCAAAATTTATGAAGGAAGTTCTCACCAAGAGAAAGAGATTAGGAGAGTTTGAGACAGTAGCAATGACTGAAGAGTGCACCATGATCATGCAGAACAATATCCCAAGGAAATTGAAGGATCTTGGCAGTTTCACAATACCATGTTCTATGGGTAAATCTTATTCTGGCCGTACAACATGTGATTTGGGGGCAAGCATCAATTTGATGCCCAAATCCATATTCAAACAGCTTGGTATTGGTATTGTGAGGACCACCACTATTAGCCTTCAGTTAGCAGATATGTCCATAGCCTATCTTGAGGGGATAATAGAGGATGTGCTCATTAAGGTAGACAAATTTGTTTTTTCTGCGGATTTTGTTGTTCTTGATTTTGATGCAGATAAAGAGGTTCCTATCATTCCCGGCAGACCATTCCTAGCTACTGCCCAGACTTTGATTGATATCCAAAAGGGAGAATTGACTATGAGAGTCACTGATCAAGAAACTAAGTTTAATGTGATGAATGCTCTCAAGTCCACAGATGCAGGAACTAAGGAGTGTTCTTTTGTGGTGTCTCTTGATTCAGTTATTCAAAAACACTTCCTCAAGCAAGATGACCACTTGGTCAAGGCTCGTGCCAACACTGAAAAAGAAAAGCTTGTGGAAGAAGGTGTGTTACAAGGTGAGGCTGATGTCAATGCGATCTCTAAGGAGAGTGAGGGAGGAAGAGATGGATCAAAAGAAGAAGAGAGTGCTGTAATAGCCCAGGTCCAACGCATTGGCCACCCCAGCACTATTACCTCACGGTCTTCTCTACCCCCCTTGTAGAATTTTTGCCTTCCGTGGGAATCGAACCTTGCACCTGAGGCATAAGTGCAAGTTAAACACACCTCCCACTACCAATTGAGCGCGCACTCAATTGGTAGTGGGAGGTGTGTTTAACTTGCACTTATGCCTCAGGTGCAAGGTTCGATTCCCACGGAAGGCAAAAATTCTACAAGGGGGGTAGAGAAGACCGTGAGGTAATAGTGCTGGGGTGGCCAATGCGTTGGACCTGGGCTATTACAAGTGCTAAGGGAATTGAGCCTGAACCAGGGCCTAAAGAAACCCTCAACAAATATCAAACCCCATCACCCAAATCTCCATCTCACAAAAACTCATCCCCACAATCCCCACCCAAACAGCGCATACCACCACCCTCACCACTAAAAATCACCAAATGCACTCAAGTCATTGCTGAAATCAAACAACCAGAAACCAGCCAGCCACCACAATGGTCAAAACCAAAAGTTGAAGAAAACCTGGCTGTAGCATCTGCTGCTACAGCATCTGTTGCTACAACATCTGTTGAGCAAGTGAATGTTGCAGCAACTTCTGTGGATATGTTTGATGAAGCCACTGGTGGAAAATTCAAAATCAATGGTAAAAGGGTGAAACACTACTATGGAGCACATGTGGTGAGGGACAAGGTCATCACAGAGTGGCCAAAACTCTAACACAAGGTGTAGTCTGGCTTAGGACTCTTAAACCAAGCGCTTCTGGGAGGCAACCCACAATTTGGTAACTAACCCTTTTGTTACTTTTAAGTCTTTTTGTTTGTGCAGGAAATTGGGTGATAAGTTGCAGAAGACAACCCTTTTGCTATAGCACTTGGTGTGGTAGCATGAGATGCTATAACATCATTTCTTGCTTCTGTGTGGTCAAAAGAAGAAGAAGCAGAAGACAGCGAAGAAACCAACCCAGTAGCCTTGTAGGACCAGCAACAGGCTCAAGTCTGGGTTAGCTAAAAAAATGATCCCTTTTTCCTTACTCCCTTAAATTTTATTGCTTTCAATAAACCTGTTGGGTGCTATAGCACCTGTCCTGCACCCAACAATTGTGTTAGTTTTAAGTCTGTTTCTGAATCATGCCAAGTATTTTTATGTTTTGCTGTGATGTTTTGCTTAACCCTCTCCCCTTATTCATCATGAAGGCAGTGAGGACACTGCCAGGTTTTAAGTGGGCGGGGGATCTTTAGGTATTGTAACTTGTTTGACCAATGATGACGTTGTGTTTTGTGTTAGTTTTAATGAAGTCCGTAATTCCCCTATTGTTCAAAAAAAAAATAAAAAAGCTTGTATTTTGAGTAGGTGAAAAATTTAATGATGAGTGAGAGACTGTGTGAAGTAGCTTTGTTTGAATGATAACCAGTTTTATTGTTGCTCCCACACAAACTCTAAGCTTAGGTAGAAACTTAGTTAGCTCGGAATGAGCTGATGCTTTAGAAGCTATGTTTGGGGGTGCATCGGTTATAGTAAGGCTAGGTATGAAGACTTAGGAAGGTCGGTGTAATTTAGTTGTATCAGAAATTGTAACATCAAGTATGATAGCATTGTAATGCTATAGCATCTCCTCACCAAAAATGTTGAGACTATGCCTAAAAGCTCAAAAAAAATATTGAAAAGGAAAGAGTAAAATACTGGAGTCCAGCAAGGGATGCTTGATAAGTCCAAATTTAGTTTGTTTTTAGTCTTTAAATTAAATAAACTTTGTAGGACTTTAGTTCTATTTTTGGTCTACTTTACTACAAATTGTTAGTTTTTTTTTCAGGCCTAATTATGGAGCAAATGAGGAATTTTGGATGATTAATGATCAAGGATCAAGAGACAATAGGATGAGGAGAAAAATCATGAAAAATAAAGCTAAATATCAGAAGTAGACGCACAGTCTGTGCGTGTTCCAGCATGGTCCGTGCGTCTTGTTCGCAGTTTTGAAGGAAGAAAAGCGAGGAAAATGGCTAAAGCAGCGCACGATCCGTGCGCCCAGCAAGCACGATCCGTGCGTGACGCTCGCATTTGAGAATTACAAAAGTTTAACCATAAACACGATTCGTGCGCCTCCTAAGCACGATATGTGCGCCTTCTACAGAGTTAAAAGCTGTTACAAAACTCTTCCCATTCTCTTCATTCTGGATTATAACTCGAATTTAGTGCTTTGTCCACTGGTCCTAGCTATATAAAGCCCTCATTGTAGAGGCAAAAGGGGGCATCTCTTTTTCACCATTTGTAATCTCACTCAAAGTTTATATAAGTTCTTGTTTTCATTTTAGTTTGGGTTTACTTGTTTTCCTTTACTTTCTTGTTCCTTATTTTCTGTTCTTTACATTTCCAGCATTTTATTTTCAGTCCTTTATAGCTTTCTTTTATTTTCTGTCATTTATCTTTTCAGCAATTTACATTCTCGGTATTTATCTTCCTTGTCATTTATCTTTCATGTTTACTTCTTCTACTCCCTCACCTACTATGATCATGTGTGAGTAAATTTCCTAGTCTTGGGATTGTGGGAAACAATCCAATGATGGGTCCCTAATCAATTTTAAGACTAGACTCTATCTTATTAGAACTTGGTTTTTAATCTAATCTCATCATATCAACTCATAAATCAAATATCAAACGAAGTACCGAAAGGTGAAGTTTGATAGTGGATCTATGAGGTTAGACAAGGCTATCAAAACATGAAAATGAATTTTAATAGTCTTGGGATAATAAGGTTGTGCTTAATGGGTCTCTGTAATGATCAACCATGAGAATAGGTTTGATCGTTGTTTCGAGGCACATTCTTGTTTTCCGAAAGGAAACTTGAATTACACCAAAAGAATACCTTGTCCTTAAGGGACTGTTTAAACTCCGTTATTGGTAATCACTTAAACTCCCTGTGGGATCGATATTTATTATTACGCGATAGAACCGTGCGCTTGCGGCCTATCAAGTTTTTGGCGCCGTTGCCGGGGAGTTAATGATATTAATCGACTTTTTGCTACCGGTTAGATTGAAATTTTATTTTTCTTTTATTTTCTTACCCTTTTTTTTCTGATTTTCTTATTCTTCCAATGCGAAAAGTCCGAAGTCTCGGAGAAATTGTTCACCCAATTCCTGAGATTGAAAGATTTTTACATAGAAGAAGAAGAGAATTGCGCAATAACCAAGAAATGGCGGATAATCAAAATCATTCTCTCAAGGAGTATGCTACGCCTTCTACGGAAGAACCCCGTGGCGTTATTGTGCATCCAAACATTGATGCTAATAATTTTGAACTCAAACTGTCTTTACTTTCTATGGTCCAACAGGATCAATTTTCTGGGTCATCCACTGATGATCCAAATCTTCATCTATCAATTTTTCTTCAATACTGTGGCACTTTAAAATTGAATGTAGTGACTCCTGAAGCCATAAGGATAAAACTTTTCCCTTTTTCATTCACTACCTAGTGAATCTGTCACAACATGGGATCAACTAAGGCAAGCATTCCTTGCCCGACTCTTTCCCCCAAGAAAAACGGCTAAATTGAGGAATCAAATTACAAGATTCACTCAGAATGATGGGAAATAAATTGATCATCCACAGTTTTTACAACGGTTTGTTATATACCACAACGATGACTGTTGATGCAGCTGTTGGCAGCGCTCTAATGAACAAAAATATTGAAGAAGCTTATGCTCTGATTGAAGACATGGCGTAGAATCACTACCAATGGACAAGCGAGAGAGCCATCACTGCTCCATCTCCACAAAAGAAAGGGCTAGGTAAGTACGAAGTCTCTTCCCTTGATCATATAGCTTCTAAGGTAGATGCATTATTTGCCAAATTTGATAAGCTGAGTGTAAGCGCTATTTCACCTTCTCCTACTACTTCTTCTCAACCTTGTGAAATTTGTGGCGTAGTTGGCCACACTGGCACTGAATGCCAACTAGGGGTGTCTACTGCTGGCCCTGAGCAAGCAAATTACGCTCAGAGGGGCGATCCATTTTCAAATACTTACAATGCTGGATGGAGGAATCATCCAAATTTTTCTTATAAAAATCCTCCATCCAACCCCTCTTTTAAACCAGTAGTAAGACCACCCCCAAGATTTCAAAATCAAAACAATCAAAGAGCTCCTCAAAAATCCAATTTGGAAACATTGTTGGAAAATTTTGTTATCACCCAAACAAAGTAAAATGAAAAATTTAAAAACCAAACTGGATTTTTGAATGATGCTCTTATCAAATTAACATCAAAAGTGGATTCAATTTCAACCCATAACAAGTTGTTGGAAACTCAAATCTCACAAGTGGCTCAACAAGTCGCTTCGTCGTCAAGAACCACCGGGACGTTTCTTGGACAACCTGAACTAAACCCCAACGTCCATGTTAATGCCGTCACTTTAAGAAGTGGTAGACAATTAGAAGAACCTAGGGAAACTATTGAAGATAGTGTGAGTGAGAATGAGAAAGAAAAAGAGATTCAAAATGAAAGTGAGGTAGCTGAGATTGAAAAAGAGAAACAACCACCTTATGTCCCACCACCACCTTACAAGCCCAAGATACCATTCCCTCAAAGGTTTTCCAAATCTAAGCTAGAAGAACAGTTCAAAAAGTTTGTTGATTTGCTAAAAGAACTTTACATTAACATTCCATTCACGGATGCCTTGTCTCAGAAGGCATCATATGCAAAGTTTTTGAAAGAAATTTTATCCAAGAAAAGAAAAATTGATGACAATGAGACAGTGGCTCTGACTGAGGAATGTAGTGTTATAATTCAAAACAAACTTCCACCAAAGCTTAAGGACCCAGGCAGCTTTTCCATTCCTTGTGTGATAGGGAGCGAGACCATTGAGAAAGCCATCTGTGATTTAGGGTCCAGTGTGAGCTTGATGCTGTTATCCCTTTGCCAAAGGTTGGGCATAGGAGAGTTGATACCCACCAAAATGACTTTACAATTGGCTGATCGCTCCATTAAACACCTGGCTGGAATTCTTGAGGATATTCCTATTAAAATAGGAGAAATTTTTATACCAACCGACTTCGTTGTCATGGAAATGGAGGAGGATTCGCAAGTTCCAATTCTCTTGGGGAGACCATTCCTTGGCACTGCAGGAGCAATAATTGATGTCAAACATGGTAAGTTGGCCTTCAATGTTGTTGTTGAAAAGGTAGAATTTAATTTGATTAAATCTATGAAACAACCTTCCTTTGAGGATTCTTGTTGCAGGATTGATTTGTTAGAGTCAAACAAAGCACACTTTGATGATCCATTAGAATTGTGCTTGGTTGGTGGACTTTCGACTGATGATGAGGGTAAGGCATCCGAGTATACCTGCTTGCTAGAAGCATGCCCTGAAATTTCATCCAAAACGGATAACAAGGAGATTCTTGAATCAAAGTCTAAACCTAATGATTTGAAAGAGAACAAAGCCCCACAAAAGATCAAGACTAAAGTGGAAAAACGTGCTCGTCGAAAAGGTGTTTTCACAAAGCCCACATGGGTAGATGATGTTAAAAGAAAAATGCCACATATAGGGGGAAATATGAAGAAGTCAAACACCCTCAAGGTTTGTAAAGTTAAAGGGACAAGCATCCCTAGGTTGGATCCAGGATAATCACCATACTCGTCAAGCTAGTGACGTTAAAAGAGCGTTGCGTGGGAGGCAACCCACGGGTTAACCTTTCATGTTGTTTTTATTGCAAATCATTGAGGACAATGCTTAGTCCAAGCATGGAGGGTATTTACCTTTGTTTCGTTTTAATTTTTTTCTGCTATTTTTAGTTGTGTTGAGTCTAGATAATTCTCTCATGTCTTGAGTTGATGCTGCTGTCTTCTTGCATGTTGAATGTAAAAACTTTTTAGCACTTGTTAATAATTGCATTTGAAAAAAAAAATAGAGTTTAGTCTTTTCTGGGACCACAAAACTAATGTGTATGATAGACTTGTGCTGAATTTAACTATGAGGTTGTCATGATTGGAAGCTGAGAATTAGCTTGTCTAATTTGTACTCTGTGTGAACCAGCTTCAAAAACTATGAGATATAGAGCCTTCACAAGGGGATGTTACTGAAATCATATATTTGTACCCCTTTTCTTTGCTGAGTGTGTGTTTCTCAAATTGCATCATTCTAGAATTTGTTTGTTAACCATTTTGAAGCGAAAAATGATTTGCAGCATGCGAAAGAATCTGGGAATTTAGGAATTTTTCTTTCTGGCCCCTTTGAGCCTACATTTTTTTGATTTCCTTTTGCACCCAGAAATGAACTTTTGTTTTTTGTAAACTTTGGAATCGGATTGGAGCAACTATTGAATTTGTAGGTTTTTGTCCTACATCTCAAATCATTTATCTCATGGACATAAGTTGATTGTACTACCCTTTTCAAAAAAAAAGAGAAAGCAAAAAGGAGGAAAAGGTTAAAATCAAGGGAAATCAAAAGAAAAGAGTCCACTCAAAACTCAGAAATCAAATCAAAAAAGTGGGCTCAAGTGTAAGAAATTAAGAAGAATGGAAGTGGAAGCAATTTTAGAGTCTTGGACAAAAAGTGCAAAAATTGGTAGAAGCTCTATTTTTTATTTCAAAGGTTGCTATCATTGATTTTTATTTTTTTAGCCCTCTGTTTTTTCCTTCTTTCTTATTCCCTACCTAACGCTAATACCCCAAGGTCCCGTTACAACCAAATGAAACCCCATCTTTTGCGTGCTTGTAAACTTTTTAGTAGAGATGTTGGTCAACTTACAAACATATGGCAATGAGCATTTGTTGAAACTTGAGCGCAATATTTCCCAGGTCCTTAAAACACTCAGAGATTGTGAGCTAGTGCCCATGTTCACAGAGTTGTACATTTCAGGTCATAAAACCTCTAATTGGGCAACCATCTGGCACCTCATTTGTGATACTGTATTTTGTCTGTTATATGCTTCTGTTTATGGTCCCTCATTTGGCTAACTTTGTTGATTGAACTTTTTGAGAATACAGTTATTAACTTGTGCTTGCTAGTTTTGATTGTTCTTTCTTGAGGACAAGCAATGATTCAAGCAAGGGGGAGTTTGATAAGTCCAAATTTAGTGTGTTTTTTTTCTTTAAATTAAATAAACTTTGTAGGACTTTAGTTCTCTTTTTGAACTATTTTACTACAAATTGTTAGTTTTTGTTTTCAGGCCTAATTATGGAGCAAATGAGGAATTTTGGATGATTAATGAGCAAGGATCAAAAGACAATAGGATGAGGAGAAAAATCAAGCAAAATAAAGCTAAATATCAGAAGTAGACGCACGGTCCGTGCGTGTTACACCATGGTCCGCGCGTCCTGTTCACAGTTTTGAAGGAAGAAAAGCAAGGAAAATGGCTAAGGCAGCGCACGATCCGTGCGCCCAACAAGCACGATCCGTGCACCTTCTGCAGAGTTAAAAGGTGTTACTAAACTCTTCCCATTCTCTTCATTATGGATTGTAACTAAAATTTAGTGCTTTGTCCACTGGGCCTACGCTATATAAAGCCCTCATTTCAGAGGAAAAAGGGGCATCTCTTTTTCACCATTTGTAATCTCACTCAAAGTTTATATAAGTTCTTGTTTTCATTTTAGTTCGGGCTCTTACTTGTTTTCCTTTACTTTCTTCTTCCTTATTTTCTGTTATTTACATTTCCAGTACTTTACTTTCAGTCATTTATGGCTTTCTTTTATTTTTTGTCATTTACATTCTGTCATTTATCTTTTCAGCAATTTACATTCTTGTCATTTATCTTCCTTGTCATTTATCTTTCATGTTTACTTCTTCTACTCCCTCATCTACTATGATCTTGTGTGAGTAGATTTCCTAGTCTTGGGATTGTCGGAAACAATCCAAATAATGGGTCCCTAATCAATTCTAAGACTAGACTCTATCTTATTAGAACTAGGTTTTTAATCTAACCTCATCATATCAAATCATAAATCAAATATCAAACGAAGTACCGAAAGTTGAAGTTTGATATTGGATCTATGAGGTTAGACAAGGCTATCAAAACATGAAAATGAAGTTTAATAGTCTTGGGACAATAAGGTTGTGCTTAATGGATCTCTGTAATGATCAACCATGAGAATAGGTTTGATCGTTGTTTCGAGGCACATTCTTGTTTTATGAAAGGAAACTTGAATTACACCAAAAGAATACCTTGACCTTAAAACAATTTCGATATAAGATAGACGATAGTTAAGGGACTGTTTAAACTTCGTCATTGTGATTTACCCCATAATCCTAAGGCGTCTTTAATATTCTAAATTTTAATCAAACAACATTCCTCTCCCAAAGATCATTCCCTTTCAGAAAATCAAAACTGAAAATTAGATTGGTAATCACTTAAACTCCCTGGGGCATCGATATTCTTTATTACGCGATAGAACCGTGCACTTGCGGCCTACCTAGTTTTTGGCGCCGTTGTCGGGGAGTTAGTGATATTAATTGACCTTTTGTACCGGTTAGACTGAAATTTTATTTTTCTTTTATTTTCTTACTTTTTTTTTTCTGATTCTCTTATTCTTCGAATGCAGAGAGTCTGAAGTCTCGGAGAAATTCTTCAACCAATTCCTGAGATTGAAAGATTCTTACATAGAAGAAGAGAATTGCGCAATAACAAAGAAATGGCGGATAATCAAAGTCATACTCTCAAGGAGTATGCTACGCCTTCTACGGCCGAACCCCATGGCGTTATTGTGGGAAAACCACTCTATAAAAGGAAGCTTCACTTCTGCACTTGGTCATCAACTTCCAGCACAAAATTTCTCTGGTTCTTGAGAAAAAATACAGTGATAAGTTGTCCTCTTAGTTCCATTGAAGATCCACCATAGAAATCCACTAGAAGATCGTGTTTGTTCATGCTATAGCACTGTCAGCACACCAGTTCATGCGTAGGAGTTGGAGGAGTGTATCTTCTACGCTTCTTCTATTTAATGTTTTGGTGATATGAACTCCACTGTTTGTAAGTTGTTGATAATGTTTAACATGAGCTAAACATTTTTTAGTTGGATTGCTTAAGCTTTGTAATGAATTTTTAAGTGTTAGTAATATACTGTTGTGATGTATGCATTTTGATCTTTGTGTTTTAATTCTTTCAAACCTGTTTTGGGATTGGCGAACTAAAATAGGTAGATTCATGGGTTCAGACATGGTTCATGATTCAATCTCAAAGATTGATGTGAATGAGTGGTTGTTTAAAGGACACTTAGAACAATCCTTGCCCAAACCTAGGCATAGGAGGGCTTAGTTCACAAAGTGGATACTCTGAGTTCTTTATTATACAGAGGTGAACTTACTTGAAGCTTAGACATAAGATCTCGTAACGAAACCTTGGAGAAAGTGACCGAAAGGCACACCACATATGCTACAGCACTCAATGCTATAGCATCCAGCGTTATAGCACTAAAACAGAAGAGACGTTACTTAGTGAAAAGTAATCCAACTAGTGCTCATCATATAGTTTCTCCTTTTATTTCTTGCAACTCAATCCTTATTTTATTGTTCTAAATAGTGTTTTTATTTTCCACACTGATTTGCTAAGTTTTAAACAACTATAAATTAAATACAATCCATGTGGGTTCGACCTGTATTTTCTACTATATTACTTGTGTGACTGTGTATACTTGCACATTTGTAAAAACCACAACACTCGGCCGGGAAGATGAAGGCTTTCTCACCCCTATTAAAGATAAAGAACACGTAAGAGATGGTCTGGGAACTAAGCAACAGGAGGCCTTTGATCAAATCGTGGCTGGCCTAACTAAACCCCTTGTCTTGGTACCTCCTCCGCAGCCAGACAAGCCTCTTAAGCTGTACATTGCGGCCGAGGAGCAAGCTATCGACTGTTTGTTGGCTTAAGATGATGATAATAGGGCGGAGCGGGCTATATATTATCTTAGTAGGATCTTCAATGATGCCGAAACCAGATATTCTTCTATTAAGAAACTGAGTTTATCGTTGTTCAATGCCTGTACTAAACTCGAATATTACCTGTTACCTATGGAAGTTTTGGTTGTGTGCAAAGTAGACATTATTCGATACCTTCTTAATAGGTCTGTCTTGCTAGGAAGACTTGTAAAGTGGGCCATTCAGTTGAATGCATTCGCTTTAACTTACTTACCTCGAATGGCCATCAAGGGTCAAGCCTTGGCTGACTTTCTAGCTCAACACCCATGTGTGGAGGTGTGCGAATTACCCATCAAACCTATCTACTACTTAGGGTTAAAACCTTGGACCCTCTTGTTCAATGGGTCAAGCACCCAAACAGGGGCAAAGCTCAAGCAGCTACGGTCCTCGGCTCATAACTTGTTTAAGTTGTTTGTCGATGTCGTGATCATATACGTCCCTAAAAATGAGAATCAAGAGGCAAACGATTTGGTCCAACATGCCTCGGGGTATAAGGAGATGATAACCGAGGTACTACAGCAAGATGTTGTGGTACCAACTGAGGCTGATTCCACCGATGCTTGAACAGAGTGTTCTCACTGACTTCAAGTTCAAGCAGAGGGCCCTCAAATACATCATGATAGAGGATGAGGTTTACAAGAGAAGCGCCAATGGGGTATTATTACGATGTCTCAAGAGGAAGGATGCTTATATGGTATTGGCTCAGGAACACAAGTGGATGTGTGGTGCCCACAGGTCTGGCCCCATCATGAAGTGGCTTATCTATAGACACGGGTACTATTGGCCGACGATCACGGCCGATTTTTCCCAATTTGCAAAGTGTTGCGAGGCTTGGCATTTGCTTGGGCCAATCCAAAGAGTACCTGCGGAGGAGCTCCATCCCATTGTCAAACCTTGGTCGTTCAGAGGGTGGGCCATGGACCAAATCTGCAAGATATACTCTCGGAGCTCGAAGGGGCCATAACTTCATTATTGTAGCCACCGATTACTTCACCAAATATGTGGGAGCCGTACCATTGGGGAGTGTTAATCAGGCCGCGATGATCAAATTCATAGAGAACCAAATCATATATAGGTTTGGGATCCCCGAGACCATCACGACCGATCAAGGCACAATGTTCACAGGAGAACAAGTGGTGGCCTTTGCCCAAGAGTATGGCAGTAAGATGAGACACTCGTCTCCTTATTATGCCCAGGCTAATGGACAAGCCGAGGCTAGCAATAAAAGCATCATCGAACTCATCAAGAAAAACATAGAGGATAAGCCTCGACGGTGGCATGAAACCCTTAATGAAGTCCTATGGGCCATCAAGAATTCCAAGTCTACAGCCACGGGGGCAAATCCCAATCGTTTGGTTTATGGTTAGGATGTCGTGCTACCACTTGAGATTAGTGTGGCATCACTGAGAGTGGCTCAACAACACTCTTTAAGTATAGATGAGTACCAACAAGCCGTGTTGATGGAGTTGGACTCGGTTGATGATGACAGACTGGCTGCCCTCAGCAGGATAGAGATAAATAAAACAAAAATGGCCTGTGCCTAAAAGAAGCATGTCAAGCCAAAAAAGTTTGTTGAATGTGACCATGTTTGGAAAACTATTCTGCCACTTGGAAGGAAAGACCCCAAGTTTGGCAAATGGTCCCCAGATTGGGATGGGCCCTATATCATAAGCGAAGTATTCAATGGAGGTGCGTACCGTCTTTTTACGTTAGATGGAGAAGAGTTTGAAACAAAAATCAACGGCAAATATCTTAAAGCATATTATCCTACTCTACGGTAAAGTATGCAAGGAAAGGAGAATTGGTAGATAGACCAGAATTGTCAGGGTGGGATGCCACATACCGGCGGCCTAGTAAGAAAAGTTTCAATTATCAGAATGGCGCGCCACATATCAGCGGCTTAATAAAGAGTCAGAACTACTTATCTGCTACAACCTTATCTGCCACAACCCCCGCAACAACCTTCGCAGTAACCTCATTTGCCACAGCCTTCGCAATAACAACATCTGATGCAGCCTCATCTGCCTCTGCAGTTGCAGCCTCACAAAGTACCTCCAGGATCGCAGAGGGGAGATCCGTTGGCGGTCATGCTTCTGGTATTGGCGCCCCACCTCATAATCAACATCAATCCCGTGGCCTATGACTTCCTCGGCTGTAGGGGGCTTTGTCAAAAGGTAAAGGTTCTAGAGAAAGGGGTTTCTTACCTGCCTCAGCCTCATCATCTGTCTGAGCGAAAGGTAACCCCTCAGTCTCCAGGACTGGTGGGGTGTGGGCTTGCTCAAAGGACATCCGCAGGGTGCCCCATCCATTGACTGCATGCATAATAGCTTCGCGGCTCTTGTTAATATCGGTCTCCAAGCCTTGTCGTTGTGGGAGGAGGAGTGCGTGGTGTGGATCTAGTGCAAAGCAGGGACGGAAAAGCCGCAGAATGTCGGAGGTGATGCTGGAGAGTTTATTTGCAGCTGTGAAATCCTGAGGAGTGAGTGACGCCAATTCGAGCTAAGGGGAGGCTATCTGGTCTTCAATAGTTTGCACCCTACAAGCAATCCTCTCGTTCTCGGCTAACGTAGCACGATTGCTGTGATCAAGGGAAACGAAGGTGGCCCGATATCCAGCCTTTTCAGCCTGATGAGACTCCAATTGTTGTAAAGAAGATTGGGCATGATCCTGGGCGATCTTGGCTCGGCCCTATAAACTTGAAATGTCCCCGAGCTGCAATGCTATCTCCCTCAAAACCTCTTTCTTGGCAGGGGTAACGTTGGAAGAGATGGAAAGCCGGAACAGTGAAGCCCTGAGATCGGCTACCTGGTTAGGGTCAGTTGGGAATTCCCCAGCTAAGGCGGCCTACACTCGGCTGAGATCAGCATCTGCAGGGGAGGCAGCCACCGCTGGAATTTCAAGGCTAAGAAAATAGTGCTCCAATTCTTCCTCTGTCACATCCGGAGTAGCAAGGGCCTCGGGCTATTGAGGGCTGGTAGGGTTGGCATCCTCAAGAGAAGGGGATCACCCACAGCAGCATCATGCAGAAATACCTGCAAAAGGAAATTATAAGAAAGGGCGACGATTACCGAACGAAGTACAAAGGTAAAAGGGGATGACTTACGGAGCTTGAACCTGGACTCCAGCGGACCTGAGTATGAGGGGTCGGAGGTGATTCCATTGAAAAGCAGGGTCTCTGCAGAAATATTCGAAAGTTAGAGGAAAAAACTGGTGAATGGCAAAACGCCTAAGACATGTCGAGAGGAAGAGTTTACCCACAGCCGCTTGAAGGGAGGGGAATGTTCCGAAGTAGCATGAGTGGCGGGGGGAGGAAAAACTAAAGTAAGCAGGTCTCGAGTTCTTTTACGGTGTAGGAGAGGAACATCCTCGTCATCATCATCATCCAGAGCAACTACCTCCGGCGTTTGGGCTTCGCAAGGATGATGTCATGTCAAGCTATATTAATAAGATGAAAAGAATGGCAGGACAAAGCCAAAAGACTTACTGGTGGTAGAAGAGGGTTGCCCAATGGACCTCAAACGATGTGAAGAACGATGAGGGGAAGGACTGGAATGCAATGGTCTTTTCTTTTTCCCTGTCTCCGTTGGTTTAGCCACCCAGTGGACAGCTGTGGGAGGTGGTGGACTGGCATGGGCAGCCATCAAAGTGGGCTAAGCAGAGAGGCCCTCGGCCGATCCCAAGTATCGCTGAAGATATTTGGTGGTTGGGAGGGGGAAGAGATATTCCCAAATATGCAACCACCAGGAAGCATAGCTGCTAGTCTGACCAACATAGCGGTGATAGGTACCCCAAGAGAAAGAGAGGAACCTCGTCTCCTGGTCCGCCAAAAACTTGTTGAGATCAGTGAGAAGAATCTTTCTTCGACGGCGCTGCACAGCCATGGAATCATGAGGGACCAGAACATGCTGACCGACGCCAAACTGCCTGGCGACGATGTTGGGGTGGTAAGGTTCCACGGTAAGAGAATTGGGATTGGAGGACAGCTTCGCACTAGCTATTAAATCTCGAGCCAGAAGGACATGACTCCAATGAATTACCATGTCGTAGTGGTCGCGCGAGGAGGGGTCCAAATCCTGAGGGGTGAAGATCTATTGAGGGCCAAGGTCCTTCTCTAGAGGCGGACACCAGCAGAAATCATTGGGGTCTATGTCCAGCGGGACTCGAAGCGCCTCCACACGCTCCACTGACAAATTGGGGGTGGCAACAAGGGCACACCCCAGGATCTCCAAGGAATCTATAGACAACTCAGGAGCAAAATTGGGGAAGTAACGCTGCGCCCAATGTTGCAAAAATCAAAAGGGACCTTTGGCCTTCAAATAGGAGCCATTGTCCCCGATTTGCCTCAGGAAGCTATCCATGCTTTTATAGAGGAGAGCAAGGATGAAGGGACCCCAGGCATACTTCTGGCCTGTCTGCAGCAAGTGGACAAAAACAGAAAGTTCCTTTACAACGCCAAACGACTTGGTGCTATAGTTCCCCATCGGTGACTGGTCTGGAGTACTTGGCGTTCTTAGCTAGAATGTTGGTGAAGGCCGAAGCGTAGGTATATGGAGGGTCAACGCCCAGGAAATTAGGATCGGCGTGAACCTCAATGTCGCCGGTAGGAAGCCCCAGAATTGCGGCCACGTCTAGGAAAATGGGGGTCAGGATGCCCCATGGGAATACGAAAGCGTTCAGGGCTGTCGACCAGAAGGACATCAGAGGGAACGGGAGATTAGCGTTGTGAGAAACCTTTAGAGTCGACACCATGATCATGTCGTAGATGCCCCACGCCTTCCAGCTTTCCCTCTTTTGCTTGTCCAAGTGGGCCACCTAGTCATTGTAATCGGGGTTGCTTTTCAGCCATCCCCGGAGATCATGAAACTTGGCCTCAGCGTTGAACCAGGAGGTCTTTAGGGGGAGATTACAGGAGCCAAAGTGTTGTTTAAAGACCTCGAAACTGTGATCGACATTGGTGGCGATAAGGCGAAGAACAAATTAAGCGCCAATGGTGGTGAAAATGGACAAAGAAGCATTCTGAAGAGATGGGGTAATAGAAGAAGAAGCAAGTTGTTTGGATGCCATGGTTGACGAAACACGGCCTGAGAAGAAGGGGGAAGGCAAAGGTTTCTCTCGAAGTGTATGGAAAAATGAGTGTGCAAGAAGCCATATGCAGTAGGCATAGTGACTATTTATAGCCTTGGGGAGGTAACCGGCGGAACCTTAGGAACCGCTGCGCCGCTTTTTCGATCTCCGTGAACTGAACCGCCAAATGTCACATAATGGAAGGTAGCCACTGCATCTGTCACATTAGGTCATATCAAGGGTTTTTGTACCATCAGTCACGTCCTCGCGGCCATACGACAGCACAAAAAGGGGAGCAATTGTTAACACCCAAAAATAAATTAAGTCATAGGCCGAGGGCTGAGAGATAGAATTCAGGGGAGACGAGGACAACGAGGTGAGTCACCTGACAACTTATGAATATCGCTTTTTGTCATTTTTGATGGTCTATTTCTTTTGAGCTGAGTGGTGAGTATCACAAGTATGTTAGAATAAAGCAAGGTGTAAGTAGTTGTAAAGCAATTAGAGAAAAGCTAGTTGGAATGTCTTCCCCAAGTAATTTACTTATAAGTGTTTAATGCAGTTATGATGCAGTTCCACTGAATGCTGTTGCATTAGTTGTGTGCCTTTCAGTCACTTTTCTTCAGAGTTTCATTACAAGCTTCCTATGTCTAGGCTTGCTAAATAAGTTCACTCTTGTCTTTTAAAGTACCCACAGTATCACCCTATGGACTATACTATCCTATGTCTAGGACTTAGTATGGTTTTCACAAAGTTTCCTTTATGTAAAACACTCACCCATATTAGTTCTTGAGTTCTTAATTGTAAACCATGTTTGCTTTTACAAATCTACTTATTCTAAGTGATCACCCTCAAAATAAGCGTTGAAAGTATTATCAAGCAAGAACTAAAGTGCACACATCATATACTTGTATTAAACTTACTTAAAAGCTCATTAAATGGTTAGAACATTCCAACTAAGAGAGGTTTAGCTCAACATAGACATTGCAAGGTAAATATAAACAGAATAGAACATGTTTATATAATTGAAATCACAAAAGAGAAACAACAAGATAGAGTTTACACAAGTTGTAGCTCTTAGCATGAATTCATCTAGCCATGTAATTGCATTAGCTCCTTAGCACTTTGGTAAAACTATGAAATTGAGGTAAGGAGGATTTGTCACTTCCTTCCTTTCCTTCTTACAAAATAGAACTTATCTATGTGGAGTGAAATTTTAATCTAACTTATGGATTGTGATCTATCTTCAAGTGAAGGAGTGAAGTCTTTATATAGTCTTCAAGAGAGGTGCTTCCTTCCTTCATGTTGAAGTAACTTTGATGGCTGTATTTATGGTTAGTTTACAGCAGTTAATTCCCATGTGAAGTCTTCAATCAAGTGTATAGGGAGGTCAAATGAGATAACAACATGTGTCCCGACATTGATGACTCTTCATAGCTATGTGGGAATTGTAGGCAACGAAATACAAGGTGTTCTTGCTTTAGGAGACCAAGCATGAGGTCATCAAATGCAAGTGGATGTGCAAGTGGATGACTCCAACCTTCAGGCAATGCAGTTGCAGTGCAGTAGCATTGTGCTAAACCAGTGCAGTTATAAGTGCACAATCAATGCAATAACATTTGATGCAGGAGCATCTAGACTGCACTGAACAAACTTATCAAACATACCACAATATATCCAAAATGGCCAATAATCAACTATAACCATGTCAAATACTCAAGTTATCACATATTACATAAAATACTATATAAACTCTTTATCTTTGCTTGAAAGAGAGCAATTTATTAAGTTTAAACATATGAATAACTCTATATAAAATAGAGTTATCACACCCCCAAACTTAAACCATTGCTTGTCCTCAAGTAATGACAATGACAAACTAACTAATACTATAGTTTCTAAAAGATAAATCAGCTTTGATATTTGGATTTTCATGAGGTGCTCTCTATGAACTTCTTTGCTCATCAATTTTTCTTGTGCCTTTATTTCTTTTCAAACTTCCAGAATTATTTACACTCTTTGTGTGTGTGTGTGAACTCACTGAGTTGATATTGATTCCAAGACTAAGTGAAAACTTCCTCCTAGCCTTTGAAAAACTTAGTTTGCATTAGGTCTTATCAAAATAATTTTCAAAAGAAAGATTAGTCTCACAAAATCCTCAAGTATTGGGGGGTTTTAAACACAACCAAGGACTTGTTTGAATTTTTCCAAGCTTTTTGAGTCAATGCATTATTTTTCTGGTGTTAGTGGTTTCTTTTTGATGCAGATGCATCACTTCTTTGAAGTGTTTATGCATTGATGTTTTTCTGCATTTATTTTCTGCAGTGCAGTTGCATTGTTTTTGCACTGTTGTATTGTACTATTTTTTTGTAGCTTATATTGTCTTCCTCACTGTCCTCCAGATGCATTTATTCCTGCATGGCACAGGTGCAGCTTTTCACTGACCTCCAGATGCATTCATGCACTTTGGCACAGGTACAATTTTGAACTATCCTCCAGATGCATTTATTCCTGCATGGCACAGGTACAGCTTTTCACTGACCTCCAGATGCATTCATGCACTTTGGCACAGGTATAGTTCAATTGATTTAGGTCAATATGGCTTCGATCTTTGATCTTTTTACCACTCTTTTTGTAATCTTATGCATTGTTTACTCTTTTCACTTTTCAAATTCAGCCTTGGTTTTCATAAAAACACCCCCAAACTTAATTCTTTAAGCTATTCCAACTTTTTAATCAAAATTTGTTTTGACCTTAGCTCACCAAAATTTTCCCTTGCATCAGATTTCTCTTTAAATAGCAAGGTTCTTTTCACAAACTCAGTTTTGAGGTATTTGGAAGAAAAAATAATTCTGGTTATTTTTGTGAGAAATAAGGCTTCTTTTTCTTTTCTTGCTTTTCAAAAATCCATCCATAGGTGCACCATATCTTTGTAAAATATTTTCAAACTGATCATCTACTAAAATGTTCTTAACCATTTATAGTATTACTCATACTTGTCCCTATTTTCCAATGAAACTGTATGTTTGGAAAATTAGTTTCATGTATTTGGATACTACTTTGTTAAGTACATCTAATACATTCATACCAAAATATTTACTAAAAACATACATTTGCTAAAACACACATACATAACATACATAACATATTTAATATGACAAGTTCCCCCCCCCCCCCCCCATACTTAAGGGGTAGCAGTGTCCTCACTGCTAGAAGTTCACAAAATATTTGCAAATATTTGTTCAAAATATGGGGAGAGGGATTAAAAACACAACCAGGTAAGAGTTAGTAGTAAGATAACATCTAAAATATAGTAGTTAAATTGCAGAAAGCATGTAACAGATACTCATTTCTTGGCTCCACTCCTTGTCCTTGCACTCTGCCTGGTAGGAGGAGTGTTCTTTACCTTCTGCTTCTTTTCCTTTGGCTTTGAGATTGGAGTTACTTCTACTGGTGCAGATGCACCTGGTTCTTCTGGTGCTGTGGCAAGAATTGATGCAGTAGCATCAGTTGGGATTGCATCATGGATCTTTCTTTTTGGTGTCTTGACTGTTGGTTGTTTGAAGAATGTTTGTGTATTTCCCAGTTCCTCTCTCTTTCTTTGAGCTATCTGTTGTAGAACTAGTTGTATTGCTGCCTCATCATGTTGTGGTTTCATTGCAGCCTTCTGTTGAGATGGAAAAGCATCTGATGCAGGTGCATCACTCTGCATCTCAACTGCTTCTGTGGAAGCTTCTTCCTCCACTACTGCCTCTGGTTCTGCCTCTTTAGTTGGATCTTCATCAGTATCCTGCACATTTTCATGCTCAAGAGCAGAAACAACATTAGTTATAATGTTAGTGGGGCTAGTAGGGGTGGTTTGTTCTGTTTGTGGCTCATGGATAGGTGAGGTTGGGATTGGACTTTGTTGCACAGTGTGAGTTTGTTGTTCTGTTTCAGTTGGTGGAGAGGGTGGAGGAGGGGTTGTTTGTGGTGGTGACTGTATTGGTGGATCAGTAAGGGAGGGTAGTGGTGATTTTGGTTGGGGAGATGCTTCTTTGGTAGGTGAGTGGATTGGTGATTGGATAGGTGATGTGATTGGTGAAGTGTGGGTTGTTTCTTGTTGGGCTTGTGGTGGTGTTTGCTTGGCATATTTCTGTCTGGCAATTTCTTCCAGAATGACACCTCTAGTATGTTCTTCTTTCTCGCTTTCAACTTCAGTATCACTTTCTTCTTCATCTTCACTTTCCTTATCCATTTCTTTTTCTAATTCTTCATCCTCAGTTTTTGAATTATAAGTTTCTTCAAATTCAGGCTCCACTACTACCTTTTTCTTTGCCTTTGTTTGTTTCCCAGTCACTTTCTTCTTTCTACTAGGCTCTTCTTCCTTTTCTTCCTCTTCTTTCTCTTCTTCCTTATCCTCATCAGCTTGTTCTTTCTCCTCCTTTTCTTGTCCTTCAGTTCTTAACACCCAGCTTGGGAACACAGGTCCCTCAATACTGCCTAATTCATTAGACAAATATTGGAAAACAAGATGCAGCCAATCATGTTGTTCATTCTGAAATTTCCATACTGCAGCTTGCTTCTGCATGAAATGCTCTTGCATTGCAGGCATAGGCACTGATTCTTTCACTTTTCTCATTCTCTCCTTCATCTCATCATTCAAATTAGTAGGGGAAAATTTTCTTTGTTCATTAGCAGCAATAGGAACACCTTCTTTCATGCATAATTCAGTTATGAGACAAGGGAAAAACAGAAATCCCTTTGTTTTAGTTGTGCATGTATAGATTTCTCTTGCAATAAATCTACCTATGTCAACATTTTCCTCAGAGAGAATTGTACCTAGTAAGATCAACCTCTCTTTAGTCATGGCATATGTGTGTGAAGTAGGTAAAATTGATTTTGTAATGAACAAATGCCAATTTCCTAGAGCATCTATCAAATAGGTACTTCTAAGCTTAACTTCATTTGGTGTAAATCTTTCCCAAACAGAATCTGGTGTGGCAATTCTATCCCTAATCTCTTCCATTTCTTTCTTATGAGCCTTCCCTACTTTCTTTTCAAATCAAGTCCATTGTATTTTAACAGATAATGCTCATTTATTTTCTTAGGATGAAAATGAACTATCTTACCTTTAACCTTAGAAGTGTAGCTTTTCTCTGGTCCTTCTCCTTCAGAAAGTCCAGCATAGAATTCTCTTACTAGCTCTTCAATGTATCCTCCTCGTGGCAACACAAAGTGATCCCAGTGAAGATTGGCCACTGTTGCCATGAATGATGGACTTGGTTTCTTCAAATCGTATCCCCTTTCGGGTAGTAACTGCATTTTCCATAGATGAGCTTTCTCTTCACTGATCAATGCTGGTGCATTGGTCTTACCTTTTTGGGACGATGATGATGCATGTTTTCCTGATGATTTTGATGCTGATTGCTTCCTCACCATTGTGTTCGCTGGATATGGAATTGATGTGTGTAACTGTTTGATTAGAGTAGGAGGTTTCAGATTGAGTGGAAGGGATAACAAAAATGATTTTAGGGTTTTTTTAGTGAGGAGTTAAGAGAAGTTTTGATTTGATTTGAGGTAGTAGCCGTTAGGTAAGGTCGTGGTGGACATGCATGCAGCCACGTGTCTCCCTTGGTTACTCAGAACTTCTGTTAGTTTCTAACTTTGCTTCTGATGAGTTGTCATTCAAACTTGATCAATTTCTTCAAACTTTTGAACTTTGGTACAGGGCACATTTTTTTCTTCAATGCATATGTAATGCAGTAGCATTGCAATGCAGCTGCATCAATTTCCTGTTTTTCCTACAAAACACTTAAAACATCAAGTTGAACAAAATTAAGTAAAAATGATGGGTTGCCTCCCATTAAGCGCTTGTTTTAAGAGTCTTATCAGCCTGACTCCCTCTTTCTTTTAGAGATTTTTCAAATGAGTGGTGACCTTTTCTCTCACCACATGTTCACCATGGTACATTTTGATTCTTTGACCATTTACCTTGAAGATGGTGTTTGAGGTTTCATCTAACAAGTCAACTGCTCCATGAGGATAAATTTTAACCAATTTGAATGGTCCTGACCACCTTGATCTAAGCTTTCCAGGGAAAAGCTTCAATCTAGAATTGTATAGCAGAACTAGTCCTCCCTCTTTTAAGTCTCTCTTTTGAATTTTCTTGTCATGCCATGCCTTTGTTTTGGTTTTCTAGATTTCAGCATTTTCAAAAGCGAATTGCCTAATCTCTTCTAACTCATTAAGCTCTAGCATTCTTTGTGTACCTGCTTTGTCTAAGTTAAAATTGAGCTTCTTGATAGCCCAATAAGACTTATTTTCTAACTCCACAGATAGATGGCATGCTTTTCCATAGACTATTCTATAAGGAGACATTCCTAAGGGTGTTTTGAATGCTGTTCTATAAGCCCATAAAGCTTCATCCAAATGTAAAGACCAATCTTTCCTATTTGGACTTACCATTTTTTCTAGCACTCTTTTGATTTCTCTATTTGAGATTTCTGCTTGCCCACTTGTTTGAGGGTGGTAGGCTGTAGCAATTTTATGCTTAACTCCATACTTAGCTAGAATGTTTTCAATGATCTTATTACAGAAGTGTGAACCTTCATCATTAATTATAGCTCTAGGAGTTCCAAATCTAGTAAATATATTCCTTTGAAGAAATTTACTTACTGATTTTGCATTATTATTTGGTAATGCTACTGCCTCTACCCATTTGGACACATAATCAACAGCTACTAAAATATATAAATTGCCAAAAGAAGGTGGAAAAGGGCCCATAAAATCCATTCCCCATACATCAAATAATTCAATTTCTAAAATATTGGTTCTTGGCATTTCATGTTTATCAAAGATATTTCCTGCCCTTTGACATTTATCACATTTCTTGACCATACAATATGCATCTTTAAATAAAGTAGGCCAAAAATAACCAGACTGTAATACCTTAGCTGCTGTTCTTGTGCTTCCAAAATGACCACCATATGGTGCAGCATGGCAATGCAGAAGCACTGCTTGTTGTTACTCTTCAGGAACACATTTCCTCATTAATTTATCAGGACACATCTTGTAAAGAAATGGATCATCCCAACAGTATTGTTTTACTATGTGGAAGAGTCTTCTCCTTTGTTGATATGTCATGTTCACTGGTGTCACTCTACTTGCAAGGAAATTTACAATATCAGCATACCATGGTGCAGATGCATTTGATGCTCCTGCATTGCTTGTAGCATATGCAGTTGCACTATGTGCATTGACTGTGATTGCCAATAATTTCTCATCTGGAAAAATCTCCTTGATTTCTCCATCTAGTGATTCACCTTCAAGCCTTGACAAATGGTCTTCTACTTGGTTTTCTACTCCTTTCTTGTCTCTAATTTCAAGATCAAACTCTTGTAGGAGTAGAATCCATCTTATTAACCTTGGCTTTGCATCTTTCTTTGAAATCAAATACTTAATGGCAGAATGATCAGTATAAACAATTACTTTAGTGCCAACTAAGTATGATCTAAATTTTTCAAATGCAAATACTACAGCTAATAATTCCTTTTGTGACTGTGTAATTTACTTGAGCTTCAATTAATGTCTTGCTAGCATAATAAATAGAATGAAAAACCTTGTCATACCTTTGCCCTAGGACTGCTCCTACTGTAAAGTCACTAGCATCACACTTTAATTCAAAAGGCCTGCTCTAGTCAGGTGTTACTATCACTGGTGCTGTTACTAAAGCTTTTTTAAGCTTTTCAAAAGTATCCAAACAAGATTCATCAAAGTTAAATGGTACATCATGTTGTAAAAGCATACATAATGGCTTTGAAATTTTTGAAAAGTCTTTGATAAACCTGCTATAAAAACCAGCATGGCCTAGAAAGCTCCTGATACCTTTAACTATTGTTGGTGGAGGTAATTTCTCAATTACCTCAATTTTTGCTTTGTCTACCTCTAGACCTTTCTTTGAAATTCTGTGTCCTAACGCAATGCCCTCTTGCACCATGAAATGGCACTTTTCCCAGTTTAATACTAGATTTGTATCCTCACATCTTTTGAGAATTTGTTCCAAGTTTGATAAACAATCTTGGAATGTTTCTCCAAAGACAGAGAAATCATCCATAAATACTTCCATTGATTGCTCAATGAAATCTGAGAATATTGACATCATGCATCTTTGGAAATTTGCAGGTTCATTACATAATCCAAATGGCATCCTTCTAAAAGCAAAGGTTCCATAAGGGCATGTAAAAGTGGTTTTATTTTGATCTTTAGGCTCAATGGTTATCTGATTGTATCCTGAATAGCCATCTAGAAAACAATAAAACTCTTTCCCTGCTAATCTATCTAGCATTTGGTCTATGAATGGTAAAGGAAAGTGATCCTTTTTGGTAGCCTTATTGAGTTTTCGGTAATCCATACATATCCTCCAACCTGTTACAGTTCTAGTTGGTATCAACTCATTCTTTTCATTGGCTATTACTGTCACACCCCCTTTCTTTGGTACACATTGGACAGGGCTTACCCATGCACTGTCTGATACTGGGTATATGATGCCAGCATCTAGCCATTTAATGATTTCGTTTTTCACAACCTCCTTCATGATAGGGTTTAGTCTTCTTTGGCTTTCTGTCCTATTCTTAGAATTTTCTTCTAAGATGATTCTATGCATACACACAGAAGCACTAATTCCCTTGATAGCTGTCATTTGCCAACCTATTGCTTTGGTATGTTTCTTTAGAGTATTGATGAGATCATTTTTTTTGTTTTGAGGTTAGATCAGAAGCAATAATAACTGGTAAGGTCTCATTTTCTCCTAGAAAGACACTAAAGATGTTTAGGCAATTCCTTCAATTCTAGCTTAGGAGGTTTTTCTATGGAGGGTAAATTTTCCTTGAGGGTTGGATCCTCAAGATTGAGAGGTTCATAAGTTCTGGCTCAGACTTCCTTACAAGAGTTTCCTTTTGGCAGGTCTTCTTTTTCTAGTAATTCCTCATCTAGTAATGCAGGTGCATCAAGTGCATCTGCATTAGCCAAATGATCATACTGTTTGTAAAACTGTTTTTCTACCAATTTATCTAGAGAAAAAAGGGATGAGAATTCTTCTGTATTCTCTGTGGGATATTTCATATCACTCATCACATTGAATTTTATCTCTTGATCATTCACTGTCATTGTAAGTTCACCTCTCTGCACATCTATTAAGGTTTTGCCAGTTGCTAGAAATGGTCTTCCTAAGATAATAGGTACATCCTTATCTGCATCAAAGTCAAGAATGACAAAATCTGCAGGGAACACAAATTTGTCTACCTTAACTAAGATGTCTTCTATTATACCTTCAGGATAGGCTATTGACCTATCTGCTAATTGAAGTGTCACAGTGGTTGGTCTTACAATTCCAATTCCCAACTGGTTAAAAATAGATTTAGGCATTAAGTTAATACTTGCCCCTAAATCACATAAAGCTTTACCAGTATAAGAGGTTCCAATGGAAAATGGAATTGTAAAACTTCCTGGATCCTTCAATTTCCTAGGAATTTTACTTTGCATGATCTGACTACATTCTTTAGTCATGGCAACTGCCTCAAGTTCCCCTAATCTTTTTCTTTTGGTAAGCACATCTTTCATAAATTTTGCATAGTTTGGCATTTGTTGAAGTGCTTCTACTAAGGGAACATTTATGTGCAACTGTTTTAGTACCTCTAAGAATTTGCCAAATTGTTTCTCCTCATGTGCTTTTTTAAATCTTTGTGGGTAAGGAGGAGGAGGGTACTCAGGTACTAACTTTGGTGTAGGGATTTGAACTTCTGCCTCTAATGCAGGAGCATTGGATGCTTCCACATTTCTTTCTTTGCTATTTTTCTGTTTGTCTTTTTCGTTTTCTCCCTTATCTACACTTTCCCTCTCATTTGATTTAATCAAATCCTTGCCACTTCTTAAGGAATCAGTTTTAACCTGCTATTTTCCCTGTTTCTGGGAAGGAGCAGCTTCTGTATTAAAAGGTAAGGCACCTGATGGCCTGTGATACAAACCTGTGGCTAACTGTCCTACTTGGGTCTCTAGATTCTTAATGGAAGCATCTTGAGTTTGTCTAGCTATTCTTGCTTCTCCTATGAATGCTTTGAGCATATTTTCTAGAGAATTTTCATTGGTGGCTTGTTTTTGAGGTGGGAATCCCTGTGGTGTAGATGGTGCAGTATTAGATGCAGGTGCATTGTTATTGCCCCATCTAAAGTTGGGATGATTTTTCCACCCAGGATTGTAAGTGTTAGAATAGGGGTTGTTATTTCTATTATAACCTACATAATTTACTGAAATAGGGTTGCTAGGACATTCCTCATACAAGTGGCCTCCTCCACAATATACACAACTGGTGGTACCTGGAGGTGCTTGTTCTACTGCTGCTGCAGTGCTGTCTGTTGATGCAGCTGCATTAGATGCAGTTGCATTAACTGAAGTGAAGTTTTTTATTAAGTTAGCTAAAGTGGCTACCTGAGCAGATAAGGCTGTTACATCACTAACATCATGTACCCATGATGGTTTCTTTTGGGCACTCACCCTATCAGTAGGCCAACTAGAGCTATTAGTTGCTATTCTATCAATTAACTCACATGCTTCATTGTATGACAGATTTAGTAACACTCCACCAGAAGATGCATCAAGCACTATTCTGGTTTGAGGTTCTAAACCATTATAAAAAGTTTCCATTTGAATAATAACAGGTAAACCATGATTAGGACATTTTCTTAAAAGTTCTTTCTGTAACCCCCAAAAAATAATTGGTTAATTATTTAATTAATTAAGGGGAATTAGTTGTGGAGAAATATTAGAAATAATAATATGGTGCTAATTAAATTAGGTAGTGGTAGAATTAATCGAGGAGGGGTGTGAATAAGGTCAATGGCCCAAAAACTATTAGTCGGGTCTAGGGTTAAATGAATTAGAGAGAAGAATTAAAAGAAAGGAGCAGCCGAGAGTGAGGGAAGAAAAGAAGCGTAAGACACAAAAAGAAAGAAGAAGAAATCGTGACAGAGAAAGAGAGAAGCGTGACCGAGAAAGAGAAGAGAAAAACCTAGAGAGAGAGAGAAGGAGAGAACGCAAGAGTGAGAAGGGAAAAAGGAAAGGAAGCACACACCTGAAGGAGGGAGCAGAAACGCGAAGGAGAGGAAAGGAGAAGAGGGAAGGGACTCGCGAAGGTGAAGAGGGAAAGAAGAAGAGGTTCGCAAGTCTTCAAGGGCCAGTTCGTGTGTTGCGGTGGTTCTGATCGTGATCACCTTCCCGTTAATCCGGAGCTCACGTTTTCGAGGTAAGGGTGGGTTTAACGGTTATAATGGGTTATGATGGTGGTTTATGGGTAGTTAGGTGTTGTGTATTTGCATGATTAAAGTGGATATGAAATTGAGTGATTGAGATGTGGATTATTGTGTGATACAATTTTGATTGAGATGTGAATTATTGTGTGATACAATTTTGATTGAGATGTGAGTAAGATTTGTATTGTATGCCAAATAATTGATAAAATGTGTAATTGAAGATATGAGAGTGAATTTGAGGTGTTTGAAATAATTATTGAATGATTGAGCATATGAAATTTGGAAGAAAATTGAGTTTGAAGGACCCTAGGCACCTTAGGCGCCATTGTTGTTGTCAATCTATGCTTTGTTGCTGCTGTCTGGGCGCCTGTTGCCAATTCTGTCAGTTTGCGCCTCACTCGCGCCTAAGTCGCGCGCCACGCGCGAATGTCACTGGGCATTTCTGCCAATTTGCGCCTCACTTGCGCCTAAGTCGTGCTCCACGCGCGAAGTCTCGGTTTTGTCCCAAATTTGTTTTTGACATATCTTTTGACTCGGGTGTCCGTTTTAAGTGCTTCAAGATGCGTTGGAAAGCTTATTCAGAGGCCTAACTGAATACTCTACTTTTAAGGCAAAATAAACCGTTTATTGTTGCTATCTTGCTGTTTTTAATTGTTATGTGAGCTGCTGTTTATAAAAATAAATGTTGCTGTCTTGCTGTTTTTAATTGTTATGTGAGCTGCTGTTTATAAAAATAAATGTTGCAGTCTTGCTGTTTTTATTTAGTATATGAGCTGCTGTTTTATAAAAATAAATTTGTGCCGTTGTACAGAAAATGAGATGCTGTTTTTATGTTATAAAATGTGCTGTTTTGTTGTTGTTTTTATAAATAAAATGCTGCTGTTTTCACAATTTAAAGTGCTGTTTCCTTAAATTAAAAGATGCGGTTTTCTTAAGTTTATAGGTGCTGTTTTCTGGAATTTACAGGTGCCGTTTTCGTAAATTTAAAGGGGCTGTTTTCCTATTTTGTTTCCTTAGTGCTGTCACTGTATTTTAAGAGGTTGCCGTCTCGATTTTATGTGCTATTTGGTCCCTATGGACGTTGACTTAGTCCTTTATTGGCAAAGTGGTCGCGTAATTAATTGAGATTGGTGTGGTTGATGGGATGCCTTAGAACAACTAAATTGAGATGTGTCTGTGGTGGTGAATATTATTTGATGAGCTGAATAAATTTTGATGAGCTGAATATTTATTGATGAGCTGAAATATTTATTGGTGAGAAATTACGAGGTAGCTGTGATGCTACAACACGAGATAGTTGTTAATGTGGTATAGTATTTGTTACGTGCTTTGTTGTGGTTATGTGACGAGGTAGATGTGATGCTACAACACGTGGTATTTTTATGAAATGATTTATAACGAGATATGGTGATATAGTATTTATTAATTGAATGCTTTGAGTTGGTGTAATTGGTGCATGAGTCATGAGTCGCATTGTCCTATGCATTCTTACGAGGTAGCTGTGATGCTACAACACGAGGTTTATTACGAGTTGCGCCCGTCGTGGCCTTTACGAGATCGGTACCGCATGCATATGCCCGGAGGGGTTGCATTTCATATATTCCTTCATGGTCCATGTGTACATAACTATTGTGGTTGGCGTTTTATGTCTGATAGAGATATGAATCTTGTGCTGTTGTGTGATAAGGTATATACGTGTTTGCCGTGTTGTGCCTGCTGCTTATGTACTGCTGTCATGTGCTTATTATTTCTGTTAAACTCACCCCTTCTGCTTGGAATGTTGCTCTTGTGTGGCAACGCTGCAGGTGATCGTTAGCACTCGTGGAGGATTGCTAGATGTAGTCTCCTTCTCGTTGGGTCTGTGTCAGCTCTGATGCGTAGCACCAGGGAGGGGTTTTAGGGGTCGTTTATGTTTTATTATGTTGTTTACTGCTGGAGACTGATGTCTTAATTATTCATGGGGATGTTTGCACGAGTTTGAGATTCCGCTGTTTAATGTTATTCTGAGATTAAGTGTTTTTGAGGATTTTAAATCATTTGTTATTTGTTTTTGGTAAGAAAAATGTAGCGCCCTTCTGTGGTGACTCTGATATTTGTTCATTTAATTATAAATTAGAAAGGGGGTGTTACATTAGTGGTATCAGAGCAATGGTTGGTCCGTCCGGCCAAGTAGTAGAGTCGTTGTGTCGCTTAACGACCAACTGTTGTCTTTTAGTCTTGACCATTGGTTTGTGTTGTTGTGATGTTCCTGCAGGTACAGGTAAACGGAAGCTGCTAATGGTAAGTGAACTAGTGGGGGAGATGCCCCTACTGGTATTGTGTACTGTTGTTATTGAAACTACTATTGATGTTGCCATTTGTTTATTGCTGCTTGCTGTGTCGCTGAAAATTGATTACTGTGCTATTTTATCGTGCTAATTAGGTGTCGTTGTTGTTTTAATTTAAACCAAGTTGCTGCTACTATTTAATCATTGTTGCTGAAATTACTGTGCTGTTGCGGTTTGATTGCTGTTGGTTGCAAAAAGCTATTTTCGAGAATTGTTGCTGTTTCTGAAAACCGTTTCATTTGAGTAATACTAATACCGATGCTACTTATTGTTTTGTCATTGTTGCATGCTGCGAAACGTTTAAGTACTGTATTATCTGTATGACTGTAATGTGTTGCCTGGTGTGTTTTCTGTGTCTCTTGTCGATCTTCGACAGAGGCTTTGTTGTGAATCCTTGTTTGTTGCCGTTAAGCGGGTTAGGTGCAATTGGGTATGAACTGGTTAGAACATAACCATGTTCCTATTAGTTAAATTTTCGAGGACGAAAATATTCTAAGTAGGGGAAAGTTGTAACGCCCCAAAAATAATTGGTTAATTAATTAATTAATTAAGGGGAATTAGTTGTGGAAAAATATTAGAAATTATAATATGGTGCTAATTAAATTAGGGAGTGGTAGAATAAATCGAGGAGGGGTGTGAATAAGGTCAATGGCCCAAAAACTATTAGTCAGGCCTAGGGTTAAATGAATTAGAGAGAAGAATTAAAATAAAGGAGCAGCCGAGAGTGAGGGAAGAAAAGAAGCGTAAGACACAAAAAGAAAGAAGAAGAAATCGTGACAGAGAAAGAGAGAAGCGTGACCGAGAAAGAGAAGAGAAAAACCTAGAGAGAGAGAGAGAAGGAGAGAACGCGAGAGTGAGAAGGGAAAAAGGAAAGGAAGCACACGGCTGAAGGAGGGAGCAGAAACGCGAAGAAGAGGAAAGGAGAAGAGGGAAGGGACTCGCGAAGGAGAAGAGGGAAAGAAGAAGAGGTTCGCAAGTCTTCAAGGGCCAGTTCGTGTGTTGCGGTGGTTCTGATCGTGATCACCTTCCCGTTAATCCGGAGCTCACGTTTTCGAGGTAAGGGTGGGTTTAACAGTTATAATGGGTTATGATGGTGGTTTATGGGTAGTTAGGTGTTGTGTATTTGCATGATTAAAGTGGATATGAAATTGAGTGATTGAGATGTGGATTATTGTGTGATACAATTTTGATTGAGATGTGAATTATTGTGTGATACAATTTTGATTGAGATGTGAGTAAGATTTGTATTGTATGCCAAATAATTGATAAAATGTGTAATTGAAGATATGAGAGTGAATTTGAGGTGTTTGAAATAATTATTGAATGATTGAGCATATGAAATTTGGAAGAAAATTGAGTTTGAAGGACCCTAGGCACCTTAGGCGCCATTGTTGTTGTCAATCTATGCTTTGTTGCTGCTGTCTGGGCGCCTGTTGCCAATTCTGTCAATTTGCGCCTCACTCGTGCCTAAGTCGCGTGCCACGCGCGAATGTCACTGGGCATTTCTGCCAATTTGCGCCTCACTTGCGCCTAAGTCGCGCTCCACGTGCGAAGTCTCGGTTTTGTCCCAAATTTGTTTTTGACATATCTTTTGACTCGGGTGTCCGTTTTAAGTGCTTCAAGATGCGTTGGAAAGCTTATTCAGACGCCTAACTGAATACTCTACTTTTAAGGCAAAATAAACCGTTTATTGTTGCTGTCTTGCTGTTTTTAATTGTTATGTGAGCTGCTGTTTAGAAAAATAAATGTTGCTGTCTTGCGGTTTTTAATTGTTATGTGAGCTGCTGTTTATAAAAATAAATGTTGCAGTCTTGCTGTTTTTATTTAGTATATGAGCTGCTGTTTTATAAAAATAAATTTGTGCCGTTGTACAGAAAATGAGATGCTGTTTTTATGTTATAAAATGTGCTGTTTTGTTGTTGTTTTTATAAATAAAATGCTGCTGTTTTCACAATTTAAAGTGCTGTTTCCTTAAATTAAAAGATGCTGTTTTCTTAAGTTTATAGGTTCTGTTTTCTGGAATTTACAGGTGCCGTTTTCGTAAATTTAAAGGGGCTGTTTTCCTATTTGGTTTCCTTAGTGCTGTCACTGTATTATAAGAGGTTGCTGTCTCGATTTTATGTGCTGTTTGGTCCCTATGGACGTTGACTTAGTCCTTTATTGGCAAAGTGGTCGCGTAATTAATTGAGATTGGTGTGGTTGATGGGATGCCTTAGAACAACTAAATTGAGATGTGTCTGTGGTGGTGAATATTATTTGATGAGCTGAATAAATTTTGATGAGCTGAATATTTATTGATGAGCTGAAATATTTATTGGTGAGAAATTACGAGGTAGCTGTGATGCTATAACACGAGATAGTTGTTAATGTGGTATAGTATTTGTTACGTGCTTTGTTGTGGTTATGTGACGAGGTAGATGTGATGCTACAACACGTGGTATTTTTATGAAATGAATTATAACGAGATATGGTGATATAGTATTTATTAATTGAATGCTTTGAGTTGGTGTAATTGGTGCATGAGTCATGAGTCGCATTGTCATATGCATTCTTACGAGGTAGCTGTGATGCTACAACACGAGGCTTATTACGAGTTGCGCCCGTCGTGGCCTTTACGAGATCGGTACCGCATGCATATGCCCGGAGGGGTTGCATTTCATACATTCCTTCATGGTCCATGTGTACATAACTATTGTGGTTGGCGTTTTATGTCTGATAGAGATATGAATCTTGTGTTGTTGTGTGATAAGGTATATACGTGTTTGCCGTGTTGTGCCTGCTGCTTATGTACTGCTGTCATGTGCTTATTATTTCTGTTAAACTCACCCCTTCTGCTTGGAATGTAGCTCTTGTGTGGCAACGCTGCAGGTGATCGTTAGCACTCGTGGAGGATTGCTAGATGTAGTCTCCTTCTCGTTGGGTCTGTGTCAGCTCTGATGCGTAGCACCAGGGAGGGGTTTTAGGGGTCGTTTATGTTTTATTATGTTGTTTACTGCTGGAGACTGATGTCTTAATTATTCATGGGGATGTTTGCACGAGTTTGAGATTCCGCTGTTTAATGTTATTCTGAGATTAAGTGTTTTTGAGGATTTTAAATCATTTGTTATTTGTTTTTGGTGAGAAAAATGTAGCGCCCTTCTGAGGTGACTCTGATATTTGTTCATTTAATTATAAATTAGAAAGGGGGTGTTACATTAGTGGTATCAGAGCAATGGTTGGTCCGTCCGGCCAAGTCGTAGAGTCGTTGTGTCGGTTAACGACCAACTGTTGTCTTTTAGTCTTGACCATTGGTTTGTGTTGTTGTGATGTTCCTGCAGGTACAGGTAAACGGAAGCTGCTAATGGTAAGTGAACTAGTGGGTGAGATGCCCCTACTGGTATTGTGTACTGTTGTTATTGAAACTACTATTGATGTTGCCATTTGTTTATTGCTGCTTGCTGTGTCGCTGAAAATTGATTACTGTGCTATTTTATCGTGCTAATTAGGTGCCGTTGTTGTTTTAATTTAAACCAAGTTGCTGCTACTATTTAATCATGGTTGCTGAAATTACTGTGCTGTTGCGGTTTGATTGCTGTTGGTTGCAAAAAGCTATTTTCGAGAATTGTTGCTGTTTCTGAAAACCGTTTCATTTGAGTAATACTAATACCGATGCTACTTATTGTTTTGTCATTGTTGCATGCTGCAAAACGTTTAAGTACTGTATTATCTGTAAGACTGTAATGTGTTGCCTGGTGTGTTTTCTGTGTCTCTTGTCGATCTTCGACATAGGCTTTGTTGTGAATCCTTGTTTGTTGCCTTTAAGCGGGTTAGGTGCAATTGGGTATGAACTGGTTAGAACATAACCATGTTCCTATTAGTTAAATTTTCGAGGACGAAAATATTCTAAGTGGGGGAGAGTTGTAACGCCCCAAAAATAATTGGTTAATTATTTAATTAATTAAGGGGAATTAGTTGTGGAAAAACATTAGAAATAATAATATGGTGCTAGTTAAATTAGGGAGTGGTAGAATTAATCGAGGAGGGGTGTGAATAAGGTCAATGGCCCAAAAACTATTAGTCAGGCCTAGGGTTAAATGAATTAGAGAGAAGAATTAAGAGAAAGGAGCAGCCGAGAGTGAGGGAAGAAAAGAAGCGTAAGACACAAAAAGAAAGAAGAAGAAATCGTGACAGAGAAAGAGAGAAGCGTGACCGAGAAAGAGAAGAGAAAAACCTAGAGAGAGAGAGAAGGAGAGAACGCGAGAGTGAGAAGGGAAAAAGGAAAGGAAGCACACGGCTGAAGGAGGGAGCAGAAACGCGAAGAAGAGGAAAGGAGAAGAGGGAAGGGACTCGCGAAGGAGAAGAGGGAAAGAAGAAGAGGTTCGCAAGTCTTCAAGGGCCAGTTCGTGTGTTGCGGTGGTTCTGATCGTGATCACCTTCCCGTTAATCCGGAGTTCACGTTTTCGAGGTAAGGGTGGGTTTAACGGTTATAATGGGTTATGATGGTGGTTTATGGGTAGTTAGGTGTTGTGTATTTGCATGATTAAAGTGGATATGAAATTGAGTGATTGAGATGTGGATTATTGTGTGATACAATTTTGATTGAGATGTGAATTATTGTGTGAAACAATTTTGATTGAGATGTGAGTAAGATTTGTATTGTATGCCAAATAATTGATAAAATGTGTAATTGAAGATATGCGAGTGAATTTGAGGTGTTTGAAATAATTATTGAATGATTGAGCATATGAAATTTGGAAGAAAATTGAGTTTGAAGGACCCTAGGCATCTTAGGCGCCATTGTTGTTGTCAATCTATGCTTTGTTGCTGCTGTCTGGGCGCCTGTTGCCAATTCTGTCAATTTGCGCCTCACTCGCGCCTAAGTCGCGTGCCACGCGCGAATGTCACTGGGCATTTCTGCCAATTTGCGCCTCACTTGCGCCTAAGTCGCGCTCCACGCGCGAAGTCTCGGTTTTGTCCCAAATTTGTTTTTGACATATCTTTTGACTCGGGTGTCCGTTTTAAGTGCTTCAAGATGCGTTGGAAAGCTTATTCAGAGGCCTAACTGAATACTCTACTTTTAAGGCAAAATAAACCGTTTATTGTTGCTGTCTTGCTGTTTTTAATTGTTATGTGAGCTGCTGTTTAAAAAAATAAATGTTGCTGTCTTGCTGTTTTAAATTGTTATGTGAGCTGCTGTTTATAAAAATAAATGTTGCAGTCTTGCTGTTTTTATTTAGTATATGAGCTGTTGTTTTATAAAAATAAATTTGTGCCGTTGTACAGAAAATGAGATGCTGTTTTTATGTTATAAAATGTGCTGTTTTGTTGTTGTTTTTATAAATAAAATGCTGCTGTTTTCACAATTTAAAGTGCTGTTTCCTTAAATTAAAAGATGCTGTTTTCTTAAGTTTATAGGTTCTGTTTTCTGGAATTTACAGGTGCCGTTTTCGTAAATTTAAAGGGGCTGTTTTGCTATTTTGTTTCCTTAGTGCTGTCACTGTATTTTAAGAGGTTGCTGTCTCGACTTTATGTACTGTTTGGTCCCTATGGACGTTGACTTAGTCCTTTATTGGCAAAGTGGTCGCGTAATTAATTGAGAATGGTGTGGTTGATGGGATGCCTTAGAACAACTAAATTGAGATGTGTCTGTGGTGGTGAATATTATTTGATGAGCTGAATAAATTTTGATGAGCTGAATATTTATTGATGAGCTGAAATATTTATTGGTGAGAAATTACGAGGTAGCTGTGATGCTACAACACGAGATAGTTGTTAATGTGGTATAGTATTTGTTACGTGCTTTGTTGTGGTTATGTGACGAGGTAGATGTGATGCTACAACACGTGGTATTTTTATGAAATGATTTATAACGAGATATGGTGATATAGTATTTATTAATTGAATGCTTTGAGTTGGTGTAATTGGTGCATGAGTCATGAGTCGCATTGTCATATGCATTCTTACGAGGTAGCTGTGATGCTACAACACGAGGTTTATTACGAGTTGCGCCCGTCGTGGCCTTTACGAGATCGGTACCGCATGCATATGCCCGGAGGGGTTGCATTTCATACATTCCTTCATGGTCCATGTGTACATAACTATTGTGGTTGGCGTTTTATGTCTGATAGAGATATGAATCTTGTGCTGTTGTGTGATAAGGTATATACGTGTTTGCCGTGTTGTGCCTGCTGCTTATGTACTGCTGTCATTTGCTTATTATTTCTGTTAAACTCACCCCTTCTGCTTGGAATGTTGCTCTTGTGTGGCAACGCTGCAGGTGATCGTTAGCACTCGTGGAGGATTGCTAGATGTAGTCTCCTTCTCGTTGGGTCTGTGTCAACTCTGATGCGTAGCACCAGGGAGGGGTTTTAGGGGTCGTTTATGTTTTATTATGTTGTTTACTACTGGAGACTGATGTCTTAATTATTCATGGGGATGTTTGCACGAGTTTGAGATTCCGCTGTTTAATGTTATTCTGAGATTAAGTGTTTTTGAGGATTTTAAATCATTGTTCTGATATGATTGTTGTTAATATGGTTTTAATTATATGCTCAAATGATGCACAACTTTTAGAAATTGCAGAAATTAAATTTGCACATTCGATGTAGAACCAGAACATAGTTCATTGAGGCATATAATCAGCAATTAAAACATAAAAAATGAATTATCAATGTGGTTTTAATCAAGCAGACAAACTGTCATTTTTCTAAAAGGCTTCCAAACTTATTCTTCTACCCTTTAAAGCTTCTTCTACCCATTTTTAAAAGCCCCTTTTCTACCATTTCTTAAAATCCATTTCTCTACCCTTTGTCTCCTTAAAAGCTTAAAAACTTCTTCTACCCTTTCTCCCCCTTTGGCATCAATCAAAACAGGGGTTAGAGGTGAAAGAAAAACATGCTATACAAGTTTAGACGAATCAGATGATGTAGAGCTGGCTACTTTTCACAAATAAGAAGTAGGAATGAAAAAACTAAACTCTGAAATTTTGAGAGAAGGCTTCAATGCAGGAAAATCAATGGTGAGAAATCAGTTTGAAATTGCTTTTTCCGCGCTTCTTGGACTAATTGACCAACATGACTGACTATCTGGTTTTCCAGAACTTGCTTGAGGACTGATTTTATTTTCTTTATTACGTTCTCAACCTTGGGCAATCTAGAACTCTTAGTTGGAAGGTTATCTGAGTTGGGTGCGGCAGACTCCAAAGGTTTAATTGCTGGTTTTGTGTTGGTGGCTTCAAAAGCATGCATAGCCGGTTTGCAGCTTGCTCGACACTTTGGAGCTACACGAGTAGGACTCCACACATATTCATTGTTGGTTGTATCTCAGATTAAGAAAGAGTTCAGTGCCAACGACGCCGTGCTACAAAGGTATCTTACCTAGGTGCGGGAGCTGTTAGAACTTTTCGAGGCTGCTGAAGTGAAACATGTGCCCCAAGGTAACAATACCAGGGTCGACATACTATAAAAGCTCCCCAGTCGAAGGCTCCCGGGAACCATCAAAGTGTCATTCAAGAAACTTATTCCCAGCTTAGTGTGTCCCTAGATGCTGGGCCAGCCGCAACCATCTTCACGGTTGGAGCTAGTCAAAGCTGGATAGACCCAAGTCTCAAGTACATTCTCGAAGGGCAAGAGCCTTCTGACGCCAAAGAGGCGGCCTCAAGTAGTTGTCACAGAAAATGGGACGTAGTTCACCGACAAAGGATTCAGACAAGTCATGACTGACTTGGGTATCAATCACCGCTTCACGTCCGTAGAGCATCTAAACCAATTTCCTGGCCGAGGTAGCCAACAGGGTGATCCTTAGGGGACTATGACGACGACTTGATGAAGCAAAATTTAACTGGCCTGAAGAACTACCCTATGTCCTATGGGCCTACGGAACTACCCCACAATCTTCAACCGAATAATCCATGTTCCGTCTTGCCTACGGGACCAAGGGTGTCATTCCAGTGAAGATAGAGAAGCTGAGTTGGAGAACTGAACATCCAAATCCACCAGAAGTGAACGAGCAGAGGGTTCGTGAAGAGCTAGATATGGTGGAGGAGATGAGAAGCCAAGCTACGCTCCGAAACACTGTGTTCATGCAGATAATGGCCACGAGGTTCAACGCCAAGGTAGTCCCTAGAAACTTTCAAGTAGGCAATCTAGTCCTAGGAAGGGCAGACGTCAGTTTGAAAAACAGAGCTCAATGGAAACTGGCACCCAACTGGGAAGGTCCCTACTGAGTGACCGAAGAAGTTGGAAACAACGCCTTCAAGCTCGAGACTTTCAGCAAAGAATCGATTCCCAGGACTTGGAACTCAGACAAGGTAAGAGCTTTTGTTGTTTGATTAATGTCTTCTCTGAATGTGAAAACTAATATGATTGTATCAATGAGCCTTGCATCGAAATGAATAAACTAGTTTCCGCAACTTCATTTTGTATTGCAAAATTTGTCATCACGTACAGGATAACTAACTGACCCGACCCAATGAAAGCGCATAGGATCGACCGGCCGACTCAAAAGCTTGACGAAAAAACGGGGCGCGAGTCCTTTGGCTCGCTTCATTTTACGACTTTAAACGTGTCGCAACCCCATTGCGACAAGTTCAACTTGGGCTGAGTACCGGTAAACTGTCACCAAGGGTAAACGTTATCGTAAGATGTCCATTGAGGTCACAACCCCTCGAGACGAGTTCAATTCGGGATGGGTTTCGGTAAACTGTCACCAAGGGTAAACTTTATCGTAAGATGGCCATGGAGGTCACGACCCCTGACAGGCGAGTTAGAATTAGACCGGGCTCTGATAAACTGCCGCCAGGGTATACTTGATCGCGAATAGTGTGACTTAGTCAAACATTGAAGTCAAGAATTTGTGGTCACACTAGCCAAGAATTGAAGTACAATTAAATGAAAAATAACTCAACCACGCTCAAAAGGGGTGGGGATCTCGCCCATTTACCTGCTTAGAAGGGAGATCTCTCCCCTTTGCCTGCTGAGAAGGGGATCTCACCTCTTTGCATGCTGGGAAGGGGGATCACTACAAAAAAATGGTATTAGCGAGGGACTGTTGCGAGGGACTGTTGCGAGGGATAAAGGTTCCCTCGCTAATCCACCAATTAGGGACAGAATTTGTGAGGGATAGTGGCTTTATCACCTGAAATTAAATTAGCGACAAAAATAGAGGGCATTAGTGACGGAATAGGTTCCATTGCTATGCGTTTCTGACCATTGCAGGCTTGGGAAATGTAACACCCCGTTAATTTCTATCTTGTAGAAATTACCGAAGCGCACTACTGGCATACATCAGAGTGACTTTCCTTTTTACATATTGAACACATACTAAACTTCGATGAATCACTCATCAAACGTGCTTAAAATAACTAAACTGCATATCAATAAAGTCGGTCCTTACACCCTCAACTAGTGTTCAATACTCAAAACCGAAAGTCTGCGGAAGCGATTTACAACTTGAAATACATAAGTCGTACAATCGAGTAGTCTTAAGATACTGAATACAAAATACAGAAATACAAAGGAAACTGGAATACAAGACATAAAGAGATAAAGATCGCGGCTGCTCCTCAAGCATCTTCATAGCCGTGCCTCACGGTCTTCAACTTTCCCTGCTTAACTGAAAAACAACAACAATGGATTGGGTGAGACAACTTGTCTCAGTGAGTTCTATCGCGACCCCTTACTAATCCTCTCGGTTCAATTATGCTTGATTCATTATCTAAAACTCATAGTCCTCAAAGTTGACTATGTGGCTGAACTATGCTCAATCACTGAGCCTAACAATGAACTATGCTCAATCACTAAGCCTAACAATGATTCTTAGCGTGTCACCGGTCACTTGGCATAATAAGCTTCCGGTGAACCCGTCCCCACTAATCACTAGTGAGTCCCTGATGGGGCCTAGGTTCATAAGGGTCATGACTCCCTCTCCCCCAGCACACTAATCTGAAAAAGGGTCGTCACCCTGACAATGAACTGTGCTCAATCACTGAGCCTGAACAATGATACATATAGAATATACAATGACCATGAACAATGAAGACTGCTCAATCACTGAGCCTAACCTGAAAGCATACTCAATCACTGAGCATTATCATGACCTAATCTTATTCTGAACATTAGGTGATCTAGTTATTAACTTAACCTTATAATTTGGTGATCTCACATGGATTACTAATGTTTGCTAACTTAACTTACTAACCTTACTCAAAGAGTCAGTCCAACACATACATCAATCACAACGTCATAACATGAAATCAATTGTCAATCACATGAGCATTCACTGCACCTGAACATAATCTAAACATAACCAATCACATGGCACTAATATAACTTGGATTCAATCACAGTCAAACACATAGGATTTCAGTGCTCCCATCCTTGGGGAGACTTGGAGAGTGGATTAGAAGGGACTTGGGACCATTCGGAATAGCTTAGGACAAATTTTAAAAGTTGGCATCAGAAGGATACGCACGGTCCGTGCGCTATGGCGCACGACCCGTGCGCGTTTTCAAAACGGCACCATGAGGTTCAGAGTCTCACGCACGACCCGTGCACCCATACACACGATCCGTGCGTGACTCTCTGTATTTCAGAAAAACTGTTTTCGCGTTTTCTTTTCTATTCCGATCGTTCCCGTGTCCATTCCGATTCACATTCAAACTCGATAACACATCAATACAGACATGGAAGCCAGTACGTTCAGTACAATCAATAATATTCATTCAACAATCAACACACATCAATCAATAATCATGATATGCCAATTTATAAGTTTCCGTCCAACAATTCATCAATCTCATGACTCAAACGATATTTTCGCAAAACGGTTTCGCACCGGAATTTCACAAAATTCGCGACTCAATTAAAATGAAAAGGCTGAAAACAATCCTAGTGAGTATAGAACTCACCTTTTCGTGACGACGATACACCCGACGCCGAAACTTCTCGAACACGAACTAACGGAATCTGCTCCTGCTGTTTCCAGCAACTAAACGCCAATTTGCAACAAGCGTAACTCACTCAAATCTCCACCAATCTTAGCAAAACGAGGGTCTACGGTGAAGGGAATTTTCTCTACTTTCTGATGGAGAAAGATTCACTTGCATGCAACCAGTAGATTGGGAGATATCAACAAAACAAGAGGACTGCTTCGGAACAGTGGCTGATTCTTAATCCGAAAGTTGTGAGCATGATATCTCTCTCATTTCTCAATGAAATCATGCGGTTCTTGTGCCCAAAATGAATATCTTTGTGTCTAGTTTCCAAAGGGACAAGAAGCACGATGATCGGAGGTCAGTACATGGAGATACGAACGAAACACTGAAGGTAGGTAAAACGGGTTTTACCCAGAATTTCTTCCATGTGGAGCTTGGTTGTGCTTCAATGGTGATTTCAAAAGGAAGAGGAGGATGGTTGTGATTTTTGTATCATTAGAAAGGAGATGAGGAGCTGATTCAGAATATGTAAAAATATTGAGCATGCATGGTGGTTTGAAGGAACTCTCACCGTCTTCCCTTCCTCTCCCATTCGCACCCTCTCTCTTTCTCTCCCCTATGGTTCTGAATTTTCTGAAATGGAAGATGAAGTGTGTTTCCTCTTCATTTGGTCCAGCTGAGGGGGTATATAAGGGGCATGAAAAAAGACTAAAATACCCTTCACTTAAACTTTTCATTCCTCATGACTCCTCACCATTCTAATTACCCTACTTGACATAATTAATATCAATTAAGCACACCATTCATATAGTAATTAAATCAAGCAATCCACTATCAAATCATTTTATTTCTAATCAAGACAAGAATTCACAAAATAATAATTCACGTCAAATAATTTAAATAGCGAAAATTGGGGATATTACAATCACCCCAACTTTTAAAAATTTTGTCCTCAAAATTGGACCAATCAAAACAATAGCTCACAACATACCTTTCGCCGATCCGACATCAGCGTCGCCTTTCTGGGCGTCCAACACAAAGGCTTTTCCGCTCGCGGAGTTAGAATTCCCTTCTCGATTCTTCTTCTTCACCGGGCATTCGTTAGCATAATGCCCTTCTTCCTTGCAGTAGTAACACATCGTTGATCCCTGACGACATTCTCCAGTGTGAGGCCTTCCACATTTCGGACACTTACCGGACCTTAGTAGTTCGGATGCTGTAGGTTGCTTCCCTTTGTTGTAGGTACTCCTCGGTTCATCACTTGGGGATGACAATTCCAAGGTTTTCCTCTTCTCTTTCCGATACGCTTTCCTTTCCTCATACATCTTGTTGAGATCTGCCTCTGCAATATAAGCTTGTTGCACCAATCCAGCATAACTGGTCATAGCATAAGAGCTAAGACCTTGGGCCACATCCGCACGAAGACCTGCCTTGTACATCTGCATCTTCCACTCATCATTAGGGGCATGCTTTGCCAATTGGTAAAACTGCGACAGCCTTTCGAACTTGGCGGTGAACTCACCCACCGACATCTCTCCTTGCCTCAAGTTGACAAACTCGACTTGCTTGCTTAACTTCATCACCGGAGGGAAGAAGTGACCAGAAAACATTTCTTTGAAGTTGGCCCAGGTAACCGGAGTTCCCTGATTCACCATTAGTTCATGAGCATTGGTCCACCAAGTTTGAGCATCTTCCTCGAGCATATGGGCGGCAAAGAGAACCTTCTCTTCTTCGCTGCATTGAAGAGTCCTAAAAATCTTCTCCATCGAATCCAACCAGAAATGTGATACCATTACCTCAGGTTCTCCCTTGAAACTTTGGGGATTCATTTTCTGGAAACGAAAGTAAGCCCTATTCGGATCTTCCAGAGGAGGTTGTTGAACATTCGGTTGCTGTTGATTCATCATCTCATGATGCATTTGGGCCATTTGAGCCATCTGCTGCTGCTGCATTTGCATCATGTCATTCATCATCTTTTGTTGCGTCTCGATGACATTCTGCATCCATTCGGTATTTGGATCAACAGGGACGCTTCTCCTACTTCCACCAGCCATGATTCTGCAAAATATGCACAAAGTGTTTAGTTGATCAGGCTAAACGTCTAATAGCATACTAAGAGGAATCACACTTAGAGGACTTAAGAGACTCAAGATTCTAAGCCCGACTAGGTCGAACTGCTCTGATACCAATTGTAACACCCCGTTAATTTCTATCTTGTAGAAATTACCGAAGCGCACTACTGGCATACATCAGAGTGACTTTCCTTTTTACATATTGAACACATACTAAACTTCGATGAATCACTCATCAAACGTGCTTAAAATAACTAAACTGCATATCAATAAAGTCGGTCCTTACACCCTCAACTAGTGTTCAATACTCAAAACCGAAAGTCTGCGGAAGCGATTTACAACTTGAAATACATAAGTCGTACAATCGAGTAGTCTTAAGATACTGAATACAAAATACAGAAATACAAAGGAAACTGGAATACAAGACATAAAGAGATAAAGATCGCGGCTGCTCCTCAAGCATCTTCATAGCCGTGCCTCACGGTCTTCAACTTTCCCTGCTTAACTGAAAAACAACAACAATGGATTGGGTGAGACAACTTGTCTCAGTGAGTTCTATCGCGACCCCTTACTAATCCTCTCGGTTCAATTATGCTTGATTCATTATCTAAAACTCATAGTCCTCAAAGTTGACTATGTGGCTGAACTATGCTCAATCACTGAGCCTAACAATGAACTATGCTCAATCACTAAGCCTAACAATGATTCTTAGCGTGTCACCGGTCACTTGGCATAATAAGCTTCCGGTGAACCCGTCCCCACTAATCACTAGTGAGTCCCTGATGGGGCCTAGGTTCATAAGGGTCATGACTCCCTCTCCCCCAGCACACTAATCTGAAAAAGGGTCGTCACCCTGACAATGAACTGTGCTCAATCACTGAGCCTGAACAATGATACATATAGAATATACAATGACCATGAACAATGAAGACTGCTCAATCACTGAGCCTAACCTGAAAGCATACTCAATCACTGAGCATTATCATGACCTAATCTTATTCTGAACATTAGGTGATCTAGTTATTAACTTAACCTTATAATTTGGTGATCTCACATGGATTACTAATGTTTGCTAACTTAACTTACTAACCTTACTCAAAGAGTCAGTCCAACACATACATCAATCACAACGTCATAACATGAAATCAATTGTCAATCACATGAGCATTCACTGCACCTGAACATAATCTAAACATAACCAATCACATGGCACTAATATAACTTGGATTCAATCACAGTCAAACACATAGGATTTCAGTGCTCCCATCCTTGGGGAGACTTGGAGAGTGGATTAGAAGGGACTTGGGACCATTCGGAATAGCTTAGGACAAATTTTAAAAGTTGGCATCAGAAGGATACGCACGGTCCGTGCGCTATGGCGCACGACCCGTGCGCGTTTTCAAAACGGCACCATGAGGTTCAGAGTCTCACGCACGACCCGTGCACCCATACACACGATCCGTGCGTGACTCTCTGTATTTCAGAAAAACTGTTTTCGCGTTTTCTTTTCTATTCCGATCGTTCCCGTGTCCATTCCGATTCACATTCAAACTCGATAACACATCAATACAGACATGGAAGGCCAGTACGTTCAGTACAATCAATAATATTCATTCAACAATCAACACACATCAATCAATAATCATGATATGCCAATTTATAAGTTTCCGTCCAACAATTCATCAATCTCATGACTCAAACGATATTTTCGCAAAACGGTTTCGCACCGGAATTTCACAAAATTCGCGACTCAATTAAAATGAAAAGGCTGAAAACAATCCTAGTGAGTATAGAACTCACCTTTTCGTGACGACGATACACCCGACGCCGAAACTTCTCGAACACGAACTAACGGAATCTGCTCCTGCTGTTTCCAGCAACTAAACGCCAATTTGCAACAAGCGTAACTCACTCAAATCTCCACCAATCTTAGCAAAACGAGGGTCTACGGTGAAGGGAATTTTCTCTACTTTCTGATGGAGAAAGATTCACTTGCATGCAACCAGTAGATTGGGAGATATCAACAAAACAAGAGGACTGCTTCGGAACAGTGGCTGATTCTTAATCCGAAAGTTGTGAGCATGATATCTCTCTCATTTCTCAATGAAATCATGCGGTTCTTGTGCCCAAAATGAATATCTTTGTGTCTAGTTTCCAAAGGGACAAGAAGCACGATGATCGGAGGTCAGTACATGGAGATACGAACGAAACACTGAAGGTAGGTAAAACGGGTTTTACCCAGAATTTCTTCCATGTGGAGCTTGGTTGTGCTTCAATGGTGATTTCAAAAGGAAGAGGAGGATGGTTGTGATTTTTGTATCATTAGAAAGGAGATGAGGAGCTGATTCAGAATATGTAAAAATATTGAGCATGCATGGTGGTTTGAAGGAACTCTCACCTCTTCCCTTCCTCTCCCATTCGCACCCTCTCTCTTTCTCTCCCCTATGGTTCTGAATTTTCTGAAATGGAAGATGAAGTGTGTTTCCTCTTCATTTGGTCCAGCTGAGGGGGTATATAAGGGGCATGAAAAAAGACTAAAATACCCTTCACTTAAACTTTTCATTCCTCATGACTCCTCACCATTCTAATTACCCTACTTGACATAATTAATATCAATTAAGCACACCATTCATATAGTAATTAAATCAAGCAATCCACTATCAAATCATTTTATTTCTAATCAAGACAAGAATTCACAAAATAATAATTCACGTCAAATAATTTAAATAGCGAAAATTGGGGATATTACAGGAAACGTGAAGGGATTAGCAACGGAATGGGTTCCTTGCAAAATCTGTCGCTAACCCCACTTAAATGCCATTCAGAAACACATTCTCCTCACTCTTCTCTTTCCATTCACTAAGACTCTCACTCTTCTCTATCACTCAAACCTAACCCTAACTCTCCTCTCTCATTTCCACCACCACCTTCCACCACACCACCACCACCACCACAACTACAAACTCCTCTCCTCTCTCTATTTCTCCTACGAAGTGAACTGTCATCACCACCACCGGAGCTCTCCCTTTTGTAGGTTTTGAATTTTATTTTTTATGATATTGTGTTGATATTGTTTTCATTTATGTTTTTTGCTTTAAATTGATATGGTTTAGGGTTAAAATTGTTGGTGTTTGAAGTCTCACTACCGCACCGGAGTACGCATCGTCACCGAACCACCGCACCGGAGTGTCACCGTCACCGGACCTCAATCTCATAACAGTTAGTTTTTTATTTATTTTCGTTTTTAGCTATTATTTTAGTTTTGTTGCTTGTTAAAATAAATTTGTTGTTGTTGAGTGTTTGAATTGAGTGTTGTTGTGAAATGTGAGTTAGAATTGAGTGTTAGGATTAAGTGTTGTTGTGAAATGTGAATTAGAGTTGAGTGTGAAATGTGAGTTAGAATTTGTTGTTGTTGTTTTTAAAATAAATTTGTTGTTTTTAAGGTTGTAGGATTGCGTGCCAAATGTGAGTTAGAATAAATTTGTTGTTGTTAGAAGTGAATGTTGTTTGGGAAACTATGTTAGAGATGATTGTTGTTAGTAATCGAATTGTGAAATTGTTGAGAAGAGTTAGATTGAAAATTGTGTATGTTGTTAGAGATAATAATTGAAATTGTGTTAAATTGTTGAAATTGAAATTGAATTGAAATTGAAAAGTGTATGTTGTTAGAGTTAATTAGAGATGTTAATTGAAATGTGTTATTGAAAAGTGTATAATTTTAGAGTTGTTAATTGAAAAGTGTTTAATTGTTGTTAAAATGCTTGATGAACCCTAGGTTAGATGACTATATTGGATGTAGTTGTTATTGTGTGTTGTTGATGGAAAAGGGTGAGGTGTTGCCCCTCACCCCCATATTTTGCTCAAAATCATCTCCATTGAGATAATTGTGAGACGATACTAACAACGGTAAGGTTGGGAGTTAGAAAAAATTCCTTCACTACTTGATAGGTGGTTGGGAATGTTATGAGAATGTAACGCGCTTTTTTAAATGCGTGTAGATGAATTTGTATGTATTGAATCGTGGCTGGTTGTATGATTGGTTATTTCCGAGAAGAGCGGGTTTAAAGGAATCTTTTGTAATTGGGGTTGAACTGTTTCTTGTGGTAGCATGGAGACATGAATTGTGCTAGATGTCCATGCTTAAAATGTGATGGTGTACCTATTAGGACTGATGATGAAATCAGAAAGAATTTGTATCATTAGGGGTTTAAGCTTAATTATTGGATTTGGGTGGACCATGGAGAACGACTTCCAAATTTTGACGTAAGGGCTTCAAGCAGTTCTGGTGTTGGTGTTTGTAAAACCCGTTTCTACCCCTTTCATTTATAACAATTATCAGAGTGCACAAATTATTTTTTTTTTTTTTCGAAACGGAATGCTACATTTACTTCAAAAACACGTCAATTGTTTAACTTAAATTAAAATCATTACGTGGCATCATGGGCGGGCCATTACTCAAAAATACAGTTACAACGTTAAAATAAAATCCAACAAGTCGTACAAGACCAAAATCACTATCTAATAAGACGCCCCCCAGGTGCTACATATCAGAGCGACTCGAAATCAAGGGAATGAAGGTCAAAGCCTTCAAGTACAGTTACCTGTAAAGTAAAAATCAACAAAAAGGGGTGAGTCTCAAACCCTATAATAAAGTACATAAGGAGTAGTATGTACAGATACAGGACTACATCAATTACAGCAATATTCACTTTAATCACCAGTTCAGTCAACCGAAATTAATCACCAATTCATCACCAACTAAATATTCACCACACAATCACCACATAAGAGTAATCACCAAACAATCACCAAATAAATAATCACCAAATAAATTCACCAACTGTATGTTTAATGTATGAGATGCAACCCAAAACTCCACGGGCATATGCATGTGGATCCATCACCAAAAATGAGCCTTGAGGGCATTCACCAAAATTTATAATAAGGCCGAAGCCCGAGGCCGAAGCCTATTCACCAAAACAAATCATGCATATGATTATGCGACACCATGACAATGCATCACACACCAGAATCACCAAATAAAAGTATGCCATAGCATATTCACCAACAGTTTGTTTATTCACCAACACCCAAAAGAGGATCACAGACCCCATTCACCAATAATAATATACACCATACATATATATATATTTGCATACCACACTGTTACACAGCACATCACTTTCACCGTGACAACACCATTTTAAAATACAAGGAACAGTACCTTAGTCTCATGAAGAACACCAACATTTTATTTAAAAGGACAGTAGCGATTTCCAATCCAAACAACAACTAGTACACAGTCACTTGGGACTTTCAGAAACGACCGGGGAAAAATATTAAGTTTTGGTTTTGGCCTGGACAAACAGATAGACAATTAAATGAGCGTCGTAACGCACTTTGAACCACCTAAGACGGACACCCGAGTCAAAAGATATTTAGAAAACAAATTTGGGAACAACAGCGACACCCTGGGCTACGCGAACACGGCAGCCAGAATTCGGCGAATTAGTTAAAATAGTAAACGACATCGAAAAATTACAAAAGACCACTCGTTGGAAAGCTACAGATGTGTAGTTTCTAAACATATATTTAAAGTTTCAAAACAATGAGCCAGTTAGTACAGTTTTTAGAAACAACCCGAATGGTTCCCAGACTGGACAGATTCTGTCCTTCCACTTCAAATCACTCTAAACTGACTTACACTTGACCAAACGGAACAAAACCTTAGCCTTAACAAAGGCAATTTGAGTATAGTTTCTAATGGAAAAAGAATCGTTCAAATCAGAGTTCAATTGAAGACGCAAGACCAGAAACACTGAACCTATACCTAGTTTAAGTCCAGAAATTTGACCTGACTTGGGACGCTCATAACTCGAGCTACACTACTCCAAATTTAACCAAACCAGTGCCAAAGTGACCAAAATTAAGTCGGTTTTCTAACAAAAAAAGTCCCATAATTTTTTGAAGAACATAAAATTCCCAGTTTTTAAAATACCGAACCTATGTCCAGAATGCTTCCAGAATATTACCCTAACTTGTGGAATTCATAACTCGATCTTCACAGCTCTAAACGCAACCAAACCAGCGTCAAATTAACAAGCATTCAATCAAGTTTTCGAAATGACAGACCACATAATTTTTCAATTAGTAAAACGTTCTCAGTCACTGAAATACTAAACCTATGTCAGAACATCTCAAAACAGTGAATTCAACAACACAAACAACCATCACACTTCAGCCACCAAAATTCACCCAAGACATCACCTGCTCATATGGCGCCCAATGCGCCCATAACACATCAGATTACAGTTTCGAGCAACACAACCAATCAAATCATGCATCAATCTCATCAACAACACCAAATTATATAATATGTTCAAAAATACATCGTTTACGCAATTACTCGAGCACTTAGCAGGCAACTCAAATTCAACATACAGAGCACAATTTCACAGGTCATATCAATGAGCAACAATTGACAACCACATACACATATAATCATCAATAACATAAAATCGAGGTAAAACAGGACATAGGACCTAACCCCTACATACATCCCATTATATTCCCTATTATAAGGCAAGACCCACCTTTACCTTAGTTTCACCGAAGACAGGGACCCCTCCGCGTGCACACCGAGTAACCACAGCAACTGAGCTCCTCTCCTCCTCCTTGGGATTTGCGCCTCTCTCTTCTCCTCTCCTCTCCCTTGCGCTATTTTTCCTTCTCTTTCTTTCTCTCCTTCGCGTTTTCTTTCTTTTCCTCTCTTTCACGTTTTTCTCTTTTCTTTCTCTCACGCTCCTCTCTTTCTTTCTCTCAAGTGAGGCGCCTCCCCCCCAACCCCTAGTCACATGCACCTAGGTCAACTCCTGGGCCTGAATCGCGGGCCTCCATCCACTTAAGCCCATTTAAATAATTTAAATATCACCACCCTCTAAATAATTAAAACCACCCAATATTATTATTATTATTATTATTATTATTATTATTTCTATCACCAACTCCTATTTAATTAATTAAATAAATACTAAATAACTATTTAATTAAGTTCGGGGTGTTACAACTCTCCCCCACTTAGATTATTTTCGTCCTCAAAAATTCGCATCAACATCTCCCTAACTCACCGGCTGGCTACGACAATTGATCCTCACGGTTATGCTCTAACTAGTCCGTACCCACGATTACAATTAATTCACCCAACGACAAACAACAAAACTCGCAACAAGGTCTCTGTCGAAGATCGACAAGGGACACAAAGAACACACCAGGCAACATAAGACCAATCAGAGAGGGCAACACAAGACTTAAGCATTCACAACATTCAGCAGTATTAAAACAATGAGCGGCATCGGTATCGACAATAGGTTTAGCGGAAAACTTTAACGAAACACATACCTCCGAAATGATCATCATTCTTCAGTAGACTCAGTGCCCACCAAGGCAAACACCCTCCCACTAGACTTCTCTTTCTTCGGCTTGGAACACTTGGTACTAATATGTCCCATCTCCCCACAGTTGTAGCAAACAACGTCTCTCTTCTCGCACTTAGCAGCTACGTGACCTTCCTTGCCACACTTGAAACACTTGTAGGCCATGCAATTAGGACTCTTATGTCCGGGCTTACCACACTTGTGGCACACAATGTTCGCAGGGGCATCTCCCCCACTTGGCTTCCTGCCGGAATCACCAGCTGTCCACTTGCCCTTACCACCATCAACATCATAGGGCTTCTCACGATACTGAGAACTTCTCTTCTCCTTCACAATCTTGTAGGAAGCATTGCTATCTTCTTCGAAGATCCTATAGCTATCTGTAACACCCCGTTAATTTCTATCTTGTAGAAATTACCGAAGCGCACTACTGGCATACATCAGAGTGACTTTCCTTTTTACATATTGAACACATACTAAACTTCGATGAATCACTCATCGAACGTGCTTAAAATAACTGAACTGATCATAAATAAAGTCGGTCCTTACACCCTCAACTAGTGTTCAATACTCAAAACCGAAAGTCTGCGGAAGCGATTTACAACTTGAAATACATAAGTCGTACAATCGAGTAGTCTTAAGATACTGAATACAAAATACAGAGATACAAGGGAAACTGAAATATAAGACATAAAGAAATAAAGATAGCGGCTGCTCCTCAAGCATCTTCATAGCCATGCCTCACGGTCTTCAACTTTCCCTGCTTAACTGAAAACAACAACAATGGATTGGGTGAGACAACTTGTCTCAGTGAGTTCTATCGCGACCCCTTACTAATCCTCTCGGTTCAATTATGCTTGATTCATTATCTAAAACTCATAGTCCTCAAAGTTGACTATGTGGCTGAACTATGCTCAATCACTGAGCCTAACAATGAACTATGCTCAATCACTGAGCCTAACAATGAACTATGCTCAATCACTGAGCCTAACCATGATTCTTAGCGTGTCACCGGTCACTTGGCATAATAAGCTTCCGGTGAACCCGTCCCCACTAATCACTAGTGAGTCCCTGATGGGGCCTAGGTTCATAAGGGTCATGACTCCCTCTCCCCCAGCACACTAATCTGAAAAAGGGTCGTCACCCTGACAATGAACTGTGCTCAATCACTGAGCCTGAACAATGATACATATAGAATATACAATGACCATGAACAATGAAGACTGCTCAATCACTAAGCCTAACCTGAAAGCATACTCAATCACTGAGTCTTATCATGACCTAATCTTATTCTGAACATTAGGTGATCTAGTTATTAACTTAATCTTATAATTTGGTGATCTCACATGGATTACTAATATTTGCTAACTTAACTGACTAACCTTACTCAAAGAGTCAGTCCAACACATATATCAATCACAAGGTCATAACATGAAATCAATGGTCAATCACATGAGCATTCACTGCACCTGAACATAATCTAAACATAACCAATCACATGGTACTAATATAACTTGGATTCAATCACAGTCAAACACATGGAATTTCAGTGCTCCCATCCTTGGGGAGACTTGGAGAGTGGGTTAGAAGGGACTTGGGACCATTCGGAATAGCTTAGGACATATTTTAAAAGTTGGCATCAGAAGGATACGCACGGTCCGTGCGCTATGGCGCACGACCCGTGCGCGTTTTCAAAAACGGCACCATGAGGTTCAGAGTCTCACGCACGACCCGTGCGCCCATACACACGATCCGTGCGTGACTCTCTGTATTTCAAAAAAACTGTTTTCGCGTTTTCTTTTCTATTCCGATCGTTCCCATGTCCATTCCGATTCACATTCAAACCCGATAACACATCAATACAGACATGGAAACCAGTACATTCAGTACAATCAATAATATTCATTCAACAATCACACTCAATCATGCAATTTTAATCACAATTTCAGCCCAACGATTTATCAATCTCATGATTCAAACGATATTTTCGCAAAACGGTTTCGCACCGGATTTTCACAAATTCGCGACTCAATTAAAATGCAAAGGCTGAAAACAATCCTAGTGAGTATTAGAACTCACCTTTTCGTGACGACGATACACCCGACGCCGAAACTTCTCGAACACGAACTAACGGAATCTGCTCCTGCTGTTTCCAGCAACTAAACGCCAATTTGCAACAAGCGTAACTCACTCAAATCTCCACCAATATTAGCAAAACGAGGGTCTACGGTGAAGGGAATTTTCTCTACTTTCTGACGGAGAAAGATTCACTTACATGCAACCAGTGGTTTGGGAGATATTAACAAAACAATAGGACTGCTTCGGAACAGTGGCTGACTCTTAACCCGAAAGTTGTGAGTGTGATATCTCTCTCATTTCTCAATGAAATCATGCGGTTCTTGTGTCCAAAATGAAGAGATTTGTGTCTAGTTTCCAGAGGGACAAGAATCACGATGATCGGAGGTCAGTACAGGGAGATACGAACGAAACACTGAAAAGGGTTCCAACGGATTTTTCACTGGATTCTGTGCTTGCACCTAGAACTTCAACAAACTGCTTCTAGTAACTCACAACAGAACCCAATTCGTGATATTGGTACAGTAGGTGGTCTATGGCTTCAAAAGTGGCATCAAATTGAAGAGCATGAAATATGGAGATGAATGGTGGTGATAGATGAGACATGCATTAAGATTTGAGAGAGAACTCTCTTCTCCTTCCTCCCCTAGCCCTCACGCATTCTCTCCTCTCCCAACCTTCTGATTTCAGATTTTCAATAAGTGATATGCTTGTGTTTATGTTTCAGCTGAAAAGGGGTTTATAAAGGAATAAGGTAAAAGACTACATTGCCCCTCACTTACCCATTTCTTCCCTAATGACTCCCTCACTCCTCATAAACTAAGATGATGCAATTAACTCAATTTGTCACATAATTAAATTAATTGTCAATCGAAGCAAAATTATTTTTCAAGCAACTCATTTAAATTAATAAAATCATTTCGCGCCAAAAAATTTAAATAGCGAAAAATTGGGGGTATTACAATCACCCCAACTTTTAAAAATTTTGTCCTCAAAATTGGACCAATCAAAACAATTAGCACACAATATACCTTTCGCTGATCCGGCATCGGCTTCGCCTTTCTGAGCGTCCAACACAAATACTTTTCCGCTTGCGGAGTTAGAATTCCCTTCTCGATTCCTCTTCTTCACCGGGCATTCGTTAGCATAATGCCCTTCTTCCTTGCAGTAGTAACACATCGTCGATCCCTGGCGACATTCTCCAGTGTGAGGCCTTCCACATTTCGGACACTTACCGGACCTTAGTAGTTCGGATGCTGTAGGTTGCTTCCCTTTGTTGTAGGTACTCCTCGGTTCATCACTTGGGGATGACAATTCCAAGGTTTTCCTCTTCTCCTTCCGATAAGCTTTCCTTTCCTCATACATCTTGTTGAGATCGGCCTCTGCAACATAAGCTTGTTGCACCAATCCAGCATAACTGGTCATAGCATAAGAGCTAAGACCTTGGGCCACATCCGCACGAAGACCTGCCTTGTACATCTGCATCTTCCACTCATCATTAGGAGCATGCTTTGCCAATTGATAAAACTGCGACAGCCTTTCGAACTTGGCGGTGAATTCACCCACTGACATCTCTCCTTGCCTCAAGTTAACAAACTCGGCTTGCTTGCTTAATTTCATCACCGGAGGGAAGAAGTGACCAGAAAACATTTCTTTGAAGTTGGCCCAGGTAACCGGAGTTCCCTGGTTCACCATTAGTTCATGAGCATTGGTCCACCAGGTTTGAGCATCTTCCTCGAGCATATGGGCGGCAAAGAGAACCTTCTCTTCTTCACTGCATTGAAGAGTCCTAAAAATCTTCTCCATCGAATCCAACCAGAAATGTGATACCATTACCTCAGGTTCTCCCTTGAAACTTTGGGGATTCATTTTCTGAAAACGAAAGTAAGCCCTATTCGGATCTTCCAGAGGAGGTTGTTGAACATTCGGTTGTTGCTGATTCATCATCTCATGATGCATTTGGGCCATTTGAGCCATCTGCTGCTGCTGCATTTGCATCATGTCATTCATCATCTTTTGTTGCGTCTCGATGACATTCTGCATCCATTCGGTATTTGGATCAACAGGGACGCTTCTCCTACTTCCACCAGCCATGATTCTGCAAAATATGCACAAAGTGTTTAGTTGATCAGGCTAAACGTCTAATAGCATACTAAGAGGAATCACACTTAGAGGACTTAAGAGACTCAAGATTCTAAGCCCGACTAGGTCGAACTGCTCTGATACCAATTGTAACACCCCGTTAATTTCTATCTTGTAGAAATTACCGAAGCGCACTACTGGCATACATCAGAGTGACTTTCCTTTTTACATATTGAACACATACTAAACTTCGATGAATCACTCATCGAACGTGCTTAAAATAACTGAACTGATCATAAATAAAGTCGGTCCTTACACCCTCAACTAGTGTTCAATACTCAAAACCGAAAGTCTGCGGAAGCGATTTACAACTTGAAATACATAAGTCGTACAATCGAGTAGTCTTAAGATACTGAATACAAAATACAGAGATACAAGGGAAACTGAAATATAAGACATAAAGAAATAAACATAGCGGCTGCTCCTCAAGCAACTTCATAGCCATGCCTCACGGTCTTCAACTTTCCCTGCTTAACTGAAAACAACAACAATGGATTGGGTGAGACAACTTGTCTCAGTGAGTTCTATCGCGACCCCTTACTAATCCTCTCGGTTCAATTATGCTTGATTCATTATCTAAAACTCATAGTCCTCAAAGTTGACTATGTGGCTGAACTATGCTCAATCACTGAGCCTAACAATGAACTATGCTCAATCACTGAGCCTAACAATGAACTATGCTCAATCACTGAGCCTAACCATGATTCTTAGCGTGTCACCGGTCACTTGGCATAATAAGCTTCCGGTGAACCCGTCCCCACTAATCACTAGTGAGTCCCTGATGGGGCCTAGGTTCATAAGGGTCATGACTCCCTCTCCCCCAGCACACTAATCTGAAAAAGGGTCATCACCCTGACAATGAACTGTGCTCAATCACTGAGCCTGAACAATGATACATATAGAATATACAATGACCATGAACAATGAAGACTGCTCAATCACTGAGCCTAACCTGAAAGCATACTCAATCACTGAGTCTTATCATGACCTAATCTTATTCTGAACATTAGGTGATCTAGTTATTAACTTAACCTTATAATTTGGTGATCTCACATGGATTACTAATATTTGCTAACTTAACTTACTAACCTTACTCAAAGAGTCAGTCCAACACATATATCAGTCACAAGGTCATAACATGAAATCAATGGTCAATCACATGAGCATTCACTGCACCTGAACATAATCTAAACATAACCAATCACATGGTACTAATATAACTTGGATTCAATCACAGTCAAACACATGGAATTTCAGTGCTCCCATCCTTGGGGAGACTTGGAGAGTGGGTTAGAAGGGACTTGGGACCATTCGGAATAGCTTAGGACATATTTTAAAAGTTGGCATCAGAAGGATACGCACGGTCCGTGCGCTATGGCGCACGACCCGTGCGCGTTTTCAAAAACGGCACCATGAGGTTCGGAGTCTCACGCACGACCCGTGCGCCCATACACACGATCCGTGCGTGACTCTCTGTATTTCAGAAAAACTGTTTTCGCGTTTTCTTTTCTATTCCGATCGTTCCCATGTCCATTCCGATTCACATTCAAACTCGATAACACATCAATACAGACATGGAAACCAGTACATTCAGTACAATCAATAATATTCATTCAACAATCACACTCAATCATGCAATTTTAATCACAATTTCAGCCCAACGATTTATCAATCTCATGATTCAAACGATATTTTCGCAAAACGGTTTCGCACCGGATTTTCACAAATTCGCGACTCAATTAAAATGCAAAGGCTGAAAACAATCCTAGTGAGTATTAGAACTCACCTTTTCGTGACGACGATACACCCGACGCCGAAACTTCTCGAACACGAACTAACGGAATCTGCTCCTGCTGTTTCCAGCAACTAAACGCCAATTTGCAACAAGCGTAACTCACTCAAATCTCCACCAATCTTAGCAAAACGAGGGTCTACGGTGAAGGGAATTTTCTCTACTTTCTGATGGAGAAAGATTCACTTACATGCAACCAGTGGTTTGGGAGATATTAACAAAACAATAGGACTGCTTCGGAACAGTGGCTGACTCTTAACCCGAAAGTTGTGAGTGTGATATCTCTCTCATTTCTCAATGAAATCATGCGGTTCTTGTGTCCAAAATGAAGAGATTTGTGTCTAGTTTCCAGAGGGACAAGAATCACGATGATCGGAGGTCAGTACAGGGAGATACGAACGAAACACTGAAAAGGGTTCCAACGGATTTTTCACTGGATTCTGTGCTTGCACCTAGAACTTCAACAAACTGCTTCTAGTAACTCACAACAGAACCCAATTCGTGATATTGGTACAGTAGGTGGTCTATGGCTTCAAAAGTGGCATCAAATTGAAGAGCATGAAATATGGAGATGAATGGTGGTGATAGATGAGACATGCATTAAGATTTGAGAGAGAACTCTCTTCTCCTTCCTCCCCTAGCCCTCACGCATTCTCTCCTCTCCCAACCTTCTGATTTCAGATTTTCAATAAGTGATATGCTTGTGTTTATGTTTCAGCTGAAAAGGGGTTTATAAAGGAATAAGGTAAAAGACTACATTGCCCCTCACTTACCCATTTCTTCCCTAATGACTCCCTCACTCCTCATAAACTAAGATGATGCAATTAACTCAATTTGTCACATAATTAAATTAATTGTCAATCGAAGCAAAATTATTTTTCAAGCAACTCATTTAAATTAATAAAATCATTTCGCGCCAAAAAATTTAAATAGCGAAAAATTGGGGGTATTATACTATCCACCAAATCAGCAAACACCCTAATCTTTTGGTAGCCAATCGCCTTTTTGATGTCGTGCCTCAGTCCATTCTCAAACTTTATGCATTTAGAAAATTCCGCTGTAGCCTCACTGTAGTGTGGATAAAATTTTGCTAGCTCCACAAATTTCGCCGCATAGGCAGTCACAGACATACCACCCTGCTTCAGCTCCAAAAACTCTATCTCTTTCTTCCCTCGAACGTCTTCAGGAAAATATTTTCTCAGAAATTCTCTGCTGAATACTTCCCAAGTAATCTCTTCCTGCACAGCCTCTAACCTCGGCCTAGTAGCCAACCACCAGTCGTCCGCCTCCTCGGCTAACATGTGGGTACCAAAACGGACCTTCTGCTCAACAGTACAGTCCATCACCCTGAAAATCCTCTCGATCTCCTTCAACCAAGCCATCGCACCGTCTGGATCATATTTGCCCTTAAAGGTGGGCAGATTCTCTCTCTGGAAAGTAGTCAGACTCCGAAAACCAGCGTTATCTCCAGCATTCTGCTGACCCTGCACAGCCTGAGCCATAGCTTGCAATGCAGCAGCAAGAGCAACGTCGTTTCTCCCAGCCATTCTGAACTATCACTGCAGCACAAACCAAAAAATTCAGAACTAATTTTTGTCATAAGACACTATGACGGGACAACATTGGCCGGACAGACTGAAATGCTCTGATACCACTATGTAACACCCGTTTCTACCCCTTTCATTTATAACAATTATCAGAGTGCACAAATTTTTATTTTTTTTTTCGAAACGGAATGCTACATTTACTTCAAAAACACGTCAATTGTTTAACTTAAATTAAAATCATTACGTGGCATCATGGGCGGGCCATTACTCAAAAATACAGTTACAACGTTAAAATAAAATCCAACAAGTCGTACAAGACCAAAATCACTATCTAATAAGACGCCCCCCAGGTGCTACGTATCAGAGCGACTCGAACTCAAGGGAATGAAGGTCAAAGCCTTCAAGTACAGTTACCTGTAAAGTAAAAATCAACAAAAAGGGGTGAGTCTCAAACCCTATAATAAAGTACATAAAGAGTAGTATGTACAGATACAGGACTACATCAATTACAGCAATATTCACTTTAATCACCAGTTCAGTCAACCGAAATTAATCACCAATTCATCACCAACTAAATATTCACCACACAATCACCACATAAGAGTAATCACCAAACAATCACCAAATAAATAATCACCAAATAAATTCACCAACTGTATGTTTAATGTATGAGATGCAACCCAAAACTCCACGGGCATATGCATGTGGATCCATCACCAAAAATGAGCCTTGAGGGCATTCACCAAAATTTATAATAAGGCCGAAGCCCGAGGCCGAAGCCTATTCACCAAAACAAATCATGCATATGATTATGCGACACCATGACAATGCATCACACACCAGAATCACCAAATAAAAGTATGCCATAGCATATTCACCAACAGTTTGTTTATTCACCAACACCCAAAAGAGGATCACAGACCCCATTCACCAATAATAATATACACCATACATATATATATATATTTGCATACCACACTGTTACACAGCACATTACTTTCACCGTGACAACACCATTTAAAAATACAAGGAACAGTACCTTAGTCTCATGAAGAACACCAACATTTTATTTAAAAGGACAGTAGCGATTTCCAATCCAAACAACAACTAGTACACAGTCACTTGGGACTTTCAGAAACGACCGGGGAAAAATATTAAGTTTTGGTTTTGGCCTGGACAAACAGATAGACAATTAAATGAGCGTCGTAATGCACTTTGAACCACCTAAGACGGACACCCGAGTCAAAAGATATTTAGAAAACAAATTTGGGAACAACAGCGACACCCTGGGCTACGCGAACACGGCAGCCAGAATTCGGCGAATTAGTTAAAATAGTAAACGACATCGAAAAATTACAAAAGACCACTCGTTGGAAAGCTACAGATGTGTAGTTTCTGAACATATATTTAAAGTTTCAAAACAATGAGCCAGTTAGTACAGTTTTTAGAAACAACCCGAATGGTTCCCAGACTGGACAGATTCTGTCCTTCCACTTCAAATCACTCTAAACTGACTTACACTTGACCAAACGGAACAAAACTTTAGCCTTAACAAAGGCAATTTGAGTATAGTTTCTAATGGAAAAATAATCGTTCAAATCAGAGTTCAATTGAAGACGCAAGACCAGAAACACTGAACCTATACCTAGTTTAAGTCCAGAAATTTGACCTGACTTGGGACGCTCATAACTCGAGCTACACTACTCCAAATTTAACCAAACCAGTGCCAAAGTGACCAAAATTAAGTCGGTTTTCTAACAAAAAAAGTCCCATAATTTTTTGACGAACAGACAATTCCCAGTTTTAAAAATACCGAACCTATGTCCAGAATGCTTCCAGAATATTACCCTAACTTGTGGAATTCATAACTCGATCTTCACAGCTCTAAACGCAAACAAACCAGCGTCAAATTAACAAGCATTCAATAAAGTTTTCGAAATGACAGACCACATAATTTTTCAATTAGTAAAACGTTCTCAGTCACTGAAATACTAAACCTATGTCAGAACATCTCAAAACAGTGAATTCAACAACACAAACAACCATCACACTTCAGCCACCAAAATTCACCCAAGACATCACCTGCTCATATGGCGCCCAATGCGCCCATAACACATCAGATTACAGTTTCGAGCAACACAACCAATCAAATCATGCATCAATCTCATCAACAACACCAAATTATATAATATGTTCAAAAATACATCGCTTACGCAATTACTCGAGCACTTAGCAGGCAACTCAAATTCAACATACAGAGCACAATTTCACAGGTCATATCAATGAGCAACAATTGACAACCACATACACATATAATCATCAATAACATAAAATCAAGGTAAAACAGGACATAGGACCTAACCCCTACATACATCCCATTATATTCCCTATTATAAGGCAAGACCCACCCTTACCTTAGTTTCACCGAAGACAGGGACCCCTCTGGCTCATGGGCGCCAAGTCTGGCTCCCCAGTTGCTGTGTTGTTCTGGCGCATGGGCGCCAAGGGCGCCAATGTCTGGCTGCCTGTTGCTGTTTCTGGCGCATGGGCGACATGGGCGCCAACGTCGTGGCTGCCCTGTTGTTGTTGCTGTGTTGTTCTGGCGCATGGGCGCCAAGGTCGCCAATGTCTGGCTGCCCGTTGCTGTTTCTGGCGCATGGGCGCCAGGGGCGCCAACGTTGTGGCTGCCCTGTTGCTGTGTTGTTCTGGCGCATGGGCACCAAGGGCGCCAATGTCTGGCTGCCCGTTGCTGTTTCTGGCTCATGGGTGCCAAGTCTGGCTCCCCTGTTGCTCTGTTGTTCTGGCGCAAGGGCGCCAAGGGCGCCAATGTCTGGCTGCCTGTTGCTGTTTCTGGCGCATGGACGCCAACATCGTGGCTGCCCTGTTGCTGTTGCTGTGTTGTTCTGGCGCATGGGCGCCAAGGTCGCCAATGTCTGGCTGCCCATTGCTGTTTCTGGCGCATGGGCGCCAGGGGCGCCAACGTTGTGGCTGCCCTGTTGCTGTGTTGTCCTGGCGCATGGGCACCAAGGGCGCCAATGTCTGGCTGCCCGTTGCTGTTTCTGGCGCATGGGCGCCAAGTGTGGCTGCCCTGTTGCTGATGTTGTTCTGGCGCACTGGGCGCCATGGGCGCCAAGTGTGGTTGCCCTGTGTTGCTGTTGGGCGCTGTGGGCGGCAATGGCGCCAAGTGTGGCTGCCCTGTGTTGCTGTTGGGCGCTGTGGGCGCCAAGGGCGCCAAGTGTGGCTGCCCAGTGTTGCTGTTGGGCGCTGTGGGCGCCAATGGCGCCAAGTGTGGCTGCCCTGTGTTGCTGTTGGGCGCTGTGGGCGCCAATGGCGCCAAGTGTGGCTGCCCTGTGTTGCTTTTGGGCGCTGTGGGCGCCAAGGGCGCCAAGCGTGGCTGGCCTGTGTTGCTGTTGGGCGCTGTGGGCGACAAGGGCGCCAAGTGTGGCTGCCCAAGGGTGAGTTCTATATTTGTTGCTTGAAACGATCGGTTGCTGCTGGATATACATTTAGGCCATGGTTGCTAAATTGTTGATAAGTTGCTAAATTGTTGATAAGTTGCTAAGTTGTTGAGTTGTTTTTGATAAGTTGTTAACCGTTGGTTGAACTGTTGATAATGTTGAACCTAGTTGGAATTGCCTCTATTTATTGGCAGGTGTTATGTTGTAGGCCTACGGCCCATGTTGAGATTCCGTTGTTGTTGTGTTGCTATGTAATCGTTGTTGATTGTTTGTGCATCCGCATCGCGTCGCATACATAGCATTTTCATGTTGGAGCTATGCTCAAAACACGTTGGCCTAGACTGGCAAATTATGTTGAAATTATGTTGAAGGCTTATGCCTTGTTGATGCCTCTATTTATTGGCAGAATTTTTACGTTGGGAGTTCTGCTCCGGTGTTACCACATGCACGTGCATAGTATTGAGTCGCATTCATATTGCACCCTTAAGTGACTATGTTGATTAACTTGTGATTGATCGAAGTTGATTGTTGGCTGAGAAGTGGTTAATTTAGATCCCCTGATTCTAACATATTGTTTTTCATGTGTCCTATTATATGGTTGGATATCTCACCCCTTCTGTTTGAATGTTACCTTCCCGTTGGTAACGTGCAGGTAATCACGAATGAAGACTGCTTACCTTCGTTGGATTGAGTCGGTGTCGTCGCTCTGATACGTAACACTCGGGGGGGATGAACACATGTTTTCATTATCGTTTGCTATGTTATTTTGTGGTTGGAACTTTAAGTCGTTACTTGCCGTTTTTGAGCTGTCTTAAGTTGGTTAAAGACGCCACGTTTATTTGAATTGATTTTGTTGCGAATCCGCTGCGTAGTAATGAAGATGACTTATTTTTAAAAACTAAAAGGTTGTTTATTGGTTCATCCAAAAGCGAAGTGCTACGTATCTGTTTTTCACAGGTGAATTAATCATGTTTGTTGTTTTTACGAAGAGAGTGTGGCACTCCATTTGTTTGCTGGAAATTTTTATAAACTCTGATTTTCGCATTATTTTACCGGGTAGAAATGGGGTGTTACAGTTTGTACCTCCATTATCATTGTTCATGGAACTATTCTCAATCTACCTCTTCCTAAAATATTTTCTTCCTTGTAATTTTGGTTTTATGGCTTTAGATTTTGCATCTATGCTTTATTTCTTGTGTTTGTTGCTCACTATAAGCTAATCACTTTATATTTGGGATGCTAGTAACTATGTAATGGAGTTTTAATGATTTAATGCAATATATTTGATGTTTAGCATTTTTATCCTTTGTTTGATACTATTTCCAAACTTATTTTAGAATTGATCACCTAAATATAAGTACCATTTATAGACTCAGACATGGTTTTTAAATTGATCTCAAAGGATAATATGGATAATGGTTATTTAAGGACATTTTAATAATCCTTGCTTAAAACCTAGACATAGGAGGGCAAATTTCATAGGGAGAATATTGTGGGTGCGCAATAGCTAGGGGTGGACCTATTTAGAGCTTAGTCATAAGTGCTTGTAAAGAAGCCCTGTAGAAAAGTGAGTGAAAAGCACATACTATATGATACAGCACCTAGTGCTGCAACATCAGATATACAATTTACTGTTATGATGGCATTTCATAGTGAGAGGCATTCCAGCTTACTCTCTTTCTGAATTTTTACTAATCCTTTATTTTACTTGTTGTTTGCTGATAAAATTGTGTTCTACAACTTGTTATTTTATTTTTTTTACTTACTAGCTTACTTACTAATTTAAATATAGAAAAGAACTCAACATTCCTCATGGGAACGATCTCTACTTACTCTTTGTTACTTGTTGCGACTGTTTATACTTGCAAATATTGTTTTCACACAACAAGTTTTTGGCGCCATTGCCGGGGATTGTGATATTTATTTTCTATTCTTTAGTTAGTAAATTTAGTTTGTTTAGATTCTTTAATTAGTTTGTTCTGTTTTTCAGCAATTTTTTTTCGTATTGTGCTTTGTGTTTGTAGTGGTTTTTCTTTGTTGTTTTTATTATTGTTATTTGTGGTTGGTGTTCTTGGGAAAAAAATCATTTTAAGCCATGGACCCTTGGAATTTTTACTTTACGCCTGAAAAGAATGCTCAACAACATTGTTTCAACTATGATTGTTATGAAGATGAAGATGAAATGGGCTGTTTTGAGGTAAATTCCATGCCCATGTCAAACTTTGTGTGTAAACAATAGGCAAGTTCTGAAGCTCTAACTGAAGGATTACATGAGGGGAACTCTAATTTTGAAAAACTCTTAGCTCATTCCATTGAATCTATTAAGGTGGATAATGACAACTTTGAAGCTTCATGTAAGAATATAGAGGCTCACATTAAAACTAAAATGGAGCATCTAAAAGAAGAGAGTTGTAGTGAAGAGGTGGTTGAGAAAAAGGAAGAGAAGAGTGTAGAGTGTGAAAATGAATGTGATCATTTGGAAGTAGTGGAAGAAATACAAAAAAAATTGTGTAGTTGTAGAACAAGGAAAATTCAAAAATAGTGACAAGGAAGAAAAGCCAAGGTTGAAGAAAAGAGAGACTCAACCCTTGGTAATTGAAGAAAAGAGTCCTCCACAAAATGAGCTTCAAAATTTTCAAGAGAAGGGAACACTTGCTTCCCTATGCCAAATACATGGGATTTATGACAAAAAGAAGAAAGTGGAAGAATGACATTTTCTTCTTGTCTTATTATCCACCCTAACTTGGGTTTTGAAGGGCAAGTCTAGCTAAAGACTATAAATTAAGCGCAACTGGGAGGCAACCTAGATTTTCAGGACTAATTGTGTTTTGTGTGTTTTTGTTTTTTATGTAGAATTTTTATGCAGAATTGTGGTATGTGCTGTTAATTAAGCAGAATTTTGGTGCTAAGTTTGGTGCTGCAGCACCTGTTGCTAAAGTGTTGAGCACGTGGTCAAAAAGTCAAAATGGAGTTTCAAAAGCCAATGTGGCAGATTTGGCAATCACCTCTGCTAATTGGAAGTGTGTTTTCTCTTTTTCATCATTTAAACCTTGTTAATGATCTTTTCCCCAATCACCACCCACCCAAAAGCTTTCCACCACACCTTCACCTAAACCATCACCAACCAAAGAACCATCCCCTCCACCCAAAAACCTTCAACGTCACAAAAGCCCACTTCTCACAGTTCCAACCCTTCATTACTTACCCTTCATCCACCCCCACCTCAAGCCAAAACATCAAACCTTATCCCAACATCTTTCCCATGTCTAAGACAACATTCCCCACCATACAAACCACCTCAGCCCTCACTAAAGAAACCTTCACCCAAAACTCAACCTTCCACAAAGAAAAAACCAAGGCCAATGGAAACTGAAATGCTGAGAGTGGATGCTGTCACAGGTAGTGCTACAGTATCAGTGTCAGAAGGCAAAGTTGCAGCATCTGCTGCAGCACCAAAGAAAGTTGTAAGAACAAAATTGGTGACTAAAAAGAGGCCAAGTATTACTGTAAAAGAAATTAGTAGCCAAGACATTGGCTGAGATGCATCTTGGAAAGGAGCCTGATGTGAGTAAAGAGCCAGAAGTTGCTGTTGACCATGTTGATTTTGAGCTGCAGCATCCAATGCAACTGCAGAAGAGAGCACCAAGATACAAGAGCCAGTACCAGCAACAAACCATGGGTCCCTCCTATTTAACCCTTTCTCTTTTGTGGTTTAGTTATTTATGTTTTGTTAGTTATTTTTAATTGTTGTTTTCTATTTAGTAATGTTACAATAATCCCGCTGGATGATGTAGCATCTGAAATAGCATCCAGCAGCTGTTTAGGATTTAAAATCTGTTTTGTGATAAATGTTTTCACGTCAATTTTGTTGTGTCTAAGGTCTCTCCCATTAGTAATTGCATGAGCAGTGGGGACACTGCTGGGTCTTAAGTTGGGGGGGGGGGGAGAACGTTTTATGTGTTGTTTGTTTTTAAAAGGCATGTTTCGTTGTATTTTATTCAAATCAGTGCGAGATTATGCTTCATTTTGGGCTGACTCAATGATGATTATGGTGAGATTGAGTGAGTGTAGCCTGATTTGATAGATTAATAGATTGCTACTGCTCCCACAGTTTTATTCTAGGTTTAGGTAAAAATGATCTGATGCTAAGTTAGCTTTTGGAAGAACTAGGTTGTGCCAAAGTTCTACTAAAAACCAAGGGTAGCGTATTAGACTAAGTTTGGGGGTGCATCAGTTATATTAAGGCTAAGCATGAATATTTTAGGATGGTCAGTGCATAAGTGTTTATGTATATTGTACAAAATTCAATAAAAGTAAATAAAGCTACAATAGCCTATAAAAAATATATAAAAAAAGAGAGAAGAAAAAGAAAAAAAATTGAAAAAGAAAACAAAAGTGTTATGAAAAATAGGCATTGCGGCAAAATCGTGTGTCAAGTGTTAAATGATGCAGCAATGAATCTGAAGTCTTGTAATATTAGTGCACTGGCCAATAATCTGAAATGCTTAATCAAGCCATTTGTTGGGCTTTGAAGCCCCCCTTTCTTATGTTGAAGTTGTTAGTCTACCTTTCTTTTTGAAAAATTCTTGGCATAGCCAAAAGAAAACCATTCTTTCTCGAGCTAGGTGAAGTTTTGAAACTTGCTGGCTAAAAAATTCAGACATTTGGTCCCCCTATTATGAAATTCAGACATTTAGTCCCCCTGTTTTAAAAAATTCAGAACATTTAGTCCAAAGAGGGATTTTTCATTTTTTTTTGCTGAGTTGGCCTTCTGCCAAAAAAAAATGCTGATGTGGCTTTAACCCTAATTATATTTATAATAATTATAATAATTTGTCCATGTCAAAATAATATATTTATGGTAATTAAAATAGTTAGATAAATTATATTATTATTATTATTATTATTTTTGACCAAAATAAACTATATTATTATTATTAATTAATTAATTAACACATTCAAATTGAAATTAAAAAAAAAACACATGAGATTGGCTTGAACCCTAGTTTTTTCACAAGCTCTCCCTCCTTCTTCAACCTCTCTTCTTCTCACCCACCGTCAACAACAAACTAAAAAAACAATCTCGAGCTCTCCTTCGTCAACCTCTCTTCTTCTCACTCACCCAGAAAATAACAACAATCGCGTTTTCATTTATTCATGAACAGTCCGGTTTTCAACATTAGAGGAAAATGAATCAAAAGCAAAAACGAATCAGAAGCAAAATCGAAGCAGAAGAGACGAATCAGAAGCAAAATCGAAGCACACTAAAGTGAATCAGGGAAAAACGAATCAGAAGAAGAAAACGAACGCAGAGAAGAAAACGAATCAGAATCGAACTGGGTTTACTGCATCTGGTTCTGGGTTTAGGAATGTTGTTACTGAATCTGAGTTATTGACTGTTGTTCATCTTTTTTGGATTTAGGGGAAAACCATCTCTGTTTTTGCCTTCTTCACCTTCTACATTTTGTTCCAATTTCAATTTCAGTTTCTAGGTTTAGGGGAAAACAACCCAGATCTGAGAACAATTCTCCTCCCTCCTTGATTCCCATTTCATTGAAGCCACCAGACCCAAAAATGGTTGTCTTTGTAGATCTGGAACCCACGGTCATCGACAAAAGTTTCGAAACCCACACGAACCTTCAAACACCTTGAATCATGCAATCGAACCAGAACCGAAATAGACATTAGGAAAAAAAATTAAAAAAATCATTTCTTCTACAACTCTCTCTGATCCAAAATGCGAGGAAAGTAAAGGAGAGAAGCACCACGACCCCAATCTCATGCTTCTCCACCACCCCAATCTCTTGCGATGAACAGGTAGATGCGTTTCTGGGTACAAAGAACGCATCGGTTGAAGGAGACGATTTTCTGGGTTTCATGATTGTTTGTGTTTTTGTGTTTCTGGGTCTGATGATTGTTTGTGTTTCAAATCAAAACCTTATGAATCTTGATGGGTTTTAATTCAATACCTTATTTTAAATCAATACCTTATTTTTATTAAAACCTTATTAAAACCTTATCAAAACCTTATTTTAATTTTTAATTCAAATGAATATTTAATTAATAAATTAATGACGTGTCAGATACACGTGGCTCATTAAATGACGTGGCAGTCACGTGTGGCGCTTACGTCAGGTGCCACGTCATTTAATGAAGTTTTTTTTTGTATTGCATCCAGATCAGCCAAAAAAACTGAAAAACCTACTTTTGGACTAAATGTCATGAGTTTTTTAAAATAGGGGGACTAAATGTCTGAGTTTTAAAATAGGGGGACCAAATGTCCGGATTTGTGAAAATAAGGGGACCAAAACTATAATTTAGCCAAACTTGCTAAGAGCTGAACAAGACCTAGTTGTCACACACACACACACTTTGAGTAGCTGGTAGTTCAAGAATTCTAGAAAAACATAAGGTGTATGTGAGTAATTAAGGATCTGAAAGTTTATGCCCAACTTGAGCATCTTTGAAAATCTGTTTGAATCAATTTGTGCAGCTGGATATCGCCTTGTTTATGTTTTCTGTTCTTTGTCAAGCGTCATTGCTTGAGGACAAGTAATGGTTTAAGTTTTTGGGTGTGATAACTTTTTATTGTGTTTAATTAGTTAAAATATGATGTTTTAGAGAGTAGAAGAAATAATTTTGGTTTTAAGTCAATTTGGTGCCCCATTTGTGCTTTTATGTGTGTGTTTCATTGCTGCAGCAATAGGAGTCGTAGCATCAGTTCCTGTGACAGATGAGAGAAAAACACCGAGGCACTGATTTCAGCGCCCAGTAGCTATCAAAAAAGGACGGACACGTTCTGCTGCTGGTACCAGGCTGTCATGCGCAGAATATTGCTTTTTTGTGAGCTCACTGTACTCCTAGGCACATGTATTGTCAAATGGCATCTCCAAAAGATATTTCTTGGATCACTAAACCCTAGTACTATTTAAGGTAGCTCATCTTCCTTATTTTGGAGGCTGGTTAGGAGGAGGCAAGGTTTAAACATAGCCTTTCTCACCATTTTCGTTCCAAGCTCTATTTTCACAATAAAAAGTAGAAATTCTGCACCAAAGTGCTGGGATTATTGCTGCAGCATCACTAGAGGTGACATTACTTGGAGTTTTTCTTGGATTAGGGAGCTGTTTGTACCTCCATTATCATTGTTCTTGGAGCTATTCTCAGTCTACCTCTTCTTAGTATATTTTCTTCCTTTTAATTTCGGTTTTATGGCTTTAGATTTTGCATCTATGCTTTAATTCTTGTGTTTGTTGCTCACTATGAGCTAATCACTTTATAGTTGGGGTGCTAGTAACATTCTAATGGAGTTTTAAGGATTTAATGCAATATATTTGATGTTTAGCATTTTTATCCTTTTTGTGATACTATTTCCAAACTTATTTTAGAATTGATCACCTAAATATAAGTACCATTAATAGATTCAGACATGGTTTATAAATTGTTCTCAAAGGATAATATGGATAGTGGTTATTTAAGGACACTTTAATAATCCTTGCATAAAACCTATATATAGGAGGGCAAGTTTCATATGGTGAATACTGTGGGTGTGAAATAGCCAGGGGTGGACCTATTTAGAGCTTACACATAAGTGCTTGTAAAGAAGCCCTGTAGGAAAGTGACTGAAAAACAGATACTATATGCTACAGCTTGTTATTTTATTTTGTTTTTACTATATAGGATTAGACTGTTATGATGACATTGCATGGTTAAAGACATTCCAGCTTACTCTCTTTCTGAATTTCTACTAATCCTTTAATTTATTTGTTGTTTGTTGATAAAATTGGGTTCTCCAACTTGTTATTTTATTTTGTTTTTACTTACTAGCTTACATACTAATTTAAATATAGAAAAGAACTCAACAATCCTCGTGGGAACGATCTCTACTTACTCTTTATTACTTGTTCTGACTGTGTATACTTACACATATTGTTTTCACACAAAAGGAAATAGCGAGGGAAATGGGATGTGTGGCAGTCATAATTGGAACGCGTGGCAGTCAAAATTAGCGAGGGAACTATCCATCGCAAATTAGCGAGGGATTCAAATTCCCTCGCTAATGGATTAGCGAGGAGAAGTTTAGCGAGGGAATCAGTCCCTCGCTAATTCCCTCGTAAATGATGATTAGCGACGGAAATTGGACATTTTTCGAGGGAAAATTCCCTCGCTAATAACCTTTTTTTTGTAGTGGATCTTGCCTTCTAGGAAAGGGGATCTCGCCTCTTTGCCTTCTGAGAAGGGGGATCTCACCCTCGCTTATTCTACTGGCCATAACGTTGGAAAGCTAAGAAGTAGAGCTATAGTTCGTATGTTCCGCTCAAAACCTGATTATGATGTCTTGAGGGTCTAAACTGCGTTGTCTCGCCGTATCTCTTATTTTTGGAGGGGATCTCATCCACGAGGAATAAGATCGTGCCCTCTCTCATATTATTGAAAGGGATCTGATCTGCGAGGAATGAGATCTTGCTCCCCCTCTTATTTTTGGAGGGGATCTCGTCCACGAGGAATGACATCTCGCCCTCTCTCTCTTATTTTTGGAGGGGATGTCGTCCACGAGGAATGAGATCTCGCCCTCTCTCTTATCGGTAAGTTTTGCAAACATCATTTAACTACTAGTAACAACTTAAGGAAAGGGATGCGATCATTTAACTACTAGTAACAAATAACAATTATACACTCATACAGTGATTACGAAAATTGGCTTGAAAGTTTAAAACAAGAAGCTATCTTTTGAGTATTATGTTAAACTAGATAAAGATTTCTTGTTGCAGTATTAACAATTGTTTGTATGTAAATAAACACAACAACATCAAAAGCAAAAGGGCGAATGGTTAACAGGAAGTTTCAAGCTAGAAAACTTCATTTCGGGTCTTGTCATTGGTTTCAATTGTGGTTTGTTGATTGATTTTTCAAAGCCAAATAGGAATCACCTCTCCAAAAAAATCTTCTCATCTAACAAGCTTCAATAGCAACTCTCAGTCTCAAGTAATGGTGATCAAGACCTTTAAATGGTTAATTCATTCATCATCATTTTTTTTATATTATGAGGACTTTAACTTCAAGTGGTTGTTCAATGGATGCATTCTGCTGTAAACAAGTTATTGAAATTGTTGTCAATTATTGGCGCTTTTTTGTATATCTATGCATGTTGTTAATAATCAATACATCAATTGTAACAGCCCAGGTCCAACGCATTGGCCACCCCGGCACTATTACCTCATGGTCTTCTCTACCCCTCTTGTAGAATTTTTGCCTTCCGTGGGAATCGAACCTTGCACCTGAGGCATAAGTGCAAGTTAAACACACCTCTCACTTCCGTGGTAAAATATCAGAGTTTTCAAATTTTAATTACACCACAAGGGAGGTCACACTTACTTCGTTAAACATCACGCGCCAAATTACTCGCTTTTCGAAAACAGTCTTATAATACTTACAAAACGTCATTGTAAATTAAAAATACAATTTCACAGCGGAAAATCCAACAATTATACACAGTCTTGAATAAACTAAAACAACGTTCTATTTTCCCCCAACTGTTACATAATCAGAGCAGACGACCCGACTCAGCTAGTGAAGATGCCTAAGCCTTCACTTGAGCTCACCTGCACGTTACCGCATAGGGGTAACATTCAAACAGAAGGGGTGAGTTCATCTAACCATATAATAAAGCATATGATAAGCACTAAGCTAGAGTTACGACACTATATCTACCACACCATGAAACGTCAAGTCAATCATCAAGGATAAAACAGTCAATTCCATCATCAAGTTACTCGGCACAACCAGTCGTCACAATGTCATGCAGGAGTATGAAATGCAACCCACTCGCGGGCATATGCATGAGGTACCTTTTCACAAACGTCGCTTAGCCATTAAGGCCTCATCGTCACTTAGCCACTTGGGCCTCAAAACGTCACTGGGTTTATGCATATGGGGCATGAGACACAATGACATGCACCACTCACAAACACACAAATACTCAAATACACCAAATCACAGTCAACTGTGTGACCCGTCACTTACCGGTTTGCCAAATAAGAGGCACAGCACCTGTCAATTCAAAATTTACACATCAACAACATCACGTAGCCTTTTAGGCCTTAACATCACTTAGCCTTTCGGGCCTCAAATGTCACTGGGTTTTCATCGTCACTTATACATGAATATCATAAGCTCAAACAATAGCCACTGAGGGCAAAAACGTCATTTACTAGCCACCAAGGGCATCATCGTCATTTACACATCATTATAGATAATAATAGCCACTAAGGGCAAAACAGTCATTTACACGTCATTATAAATAATATTAGCCACTAAGGGCAAAGCAGTCATTTACACGTCATTATAAATAATATTAGCCACTAAGGGCAAAACAGTCATTTAGCTAGCCACTAGGGGCATCATCGTCAAAATCATCATTTTTGACATTTCTTCGTTAAAACCACTGGTCGTACGCAAAAGAGGATTTTTAAAGACACCAAACGCGTTTTCAATATCACAGCAACGACCACAGGGGACAGCCACTTGGGCGCCCAGCAACCTTCTGAAATTATAAGTTTTTATTTTTAAAAATGGAACAAATAGATAGACAACTGAAAATGCTTCACAACGCTTTTTGAATCGTTCAAAACGGATGTCCGAGTCAAAAGATATAGCGAAAACAGTTTTCGAAAACATTTGGGAACATCCTGAAAAACTGGCGCCATGGGCGCCCAGCGCCCAGTCACCTGGCGCCCAGCGCCCAGCAAAACGCAACACACCCACACGCAGCACACGCACACGGGCGCTCAGCGCCCAGCGCAACACACACACTCACACACACGTGCGCTCAGCGCCCAGCGCTGGCACCCAGCGCCCAGCGCTGGCACCCAGCGCCCAGCGCTGGCACCCAGTGCCCAGCGCTGGCACCCAGCGCCCAGCGCTCCACAGACAACAACACACACGGGCGCTCAGCGCCCAGCAAGGGCGCCTGGCGCCCAGAACACTCCCAGCAACCAGAATTCTTGCTCTAAACACCCACAAATCATGCCAAAACATCATCAAACATAATCAAACCATTCTCAAACATACCGATCATCACCAATTGCATATGAACACCATCTAACACAACCAAATCATCATCAAAACGCGTCCAATCACCTTGAACATACACATTATCACATTTATCTCAATATCATCATCAACCACAATTTCCCAAATAACAAGTTATCATATGCCTAGGGTTCATCAATAATCTCTAGAAATGCATAAAACGGCACACATAGAGCCTACCCTTACTTAGTCCCCTTCATAAAACCCTATTATAGAGAAGATGAGACCCACCCTTACCTTAGGTTATGACGAACACGCTATCTCCGTATACGTAAGCTCCAAAGATCACCGCAACACGATCCTTTCCCTTTGCTCATGTGCGCGCCTCCTCCCCCCTTTCTTCTCACCCTCACGGCTCCCTTTCCCTCTCTCTCTCAATTCGCCACTTTCTTTTCTTTTTGCGCAAATGAACTAAACCCTAAAATTTTAGCTTAAATATGCGCTTAGGTTGTTGGGCTTGGATTGCGGGCTTTCCCGCAGCTTAAGCCCAACTAATTTGCAGCACCACCTCCTAATACAATACCACTCCTTATTTTATATAAAACACCTTATAATTACTTCAACAAATAATAATTAATAATTATATTATTACTCTACCACCAAAATCTCTTTTAATTAATTAAAACAATTTATTCTATTATTTTTGGGGTGTTACAACTCTCCCCCACTTAAAATATTTCGTCCTCGAAATTTACCTGCCACGCCAACACTCTCCCTCTAAGGCCATCTATATGCTGATTACTGTTGCTTTGATTACTGGCGGTAAGTGCTTGGGCGGCCGTCCCTCCTACTTGTTCAGCCAGGTAACTTCAAGCAGTAATAATCAGACTCACTCTCTACTCCGCTGCGCTACTCTGATAAACTAGCTCGCATTCTACCTCACTCATCTACCCTTAAGGATAAAAAAATACATCAATCATCACATCATCACAACAAAACTCACCGGGCGCATAACAGTCGTACCACAAGCCTCATAATTTAGCAACATGACAAGAACATCAACGAACAACTTTGCCACTCAGGCGACATCAACAACTAAAATTGCCACTCAGGCGACATCAACAACTAAAATTGCCACTCAGGCGACATCAACAACTAAAATTGCCACTCAGGCGCACCAACAACGACAAACCAACAGCAAAGCAACATCATCAATAACAATATAACTTGTGCCATTCGGCGGTACCCAAGACAACACCAAAACATCAACATTATTACGAGTCAACCACAAGCAACAACAAAGCAACAATGCGGAGACAACTCCGGGACCAAGAATCCTATAATCAATAACACATCAACAACTTCAGGCACCAAAGCGCCGACACTGCAACAACGATTTGGGACACTAAGCCACCGACAACACAACAACAATTTAATTCGACCGACACGCCCAAAAATCAACGACACCAGAAACAGTCAATTTTGCCTTGAAATTAGAATACTCAGTTAGGCCTCTGAATAAGCTTTCCAAAACATTTTAGTTTACTCAAATCGGACTCCTGGGTCAAAAGATATTGCAAAAACATTTTTCCATTACAATGACAGCATAAACTAAGCAACGCAGGAAATTCCAGCATTCACACATAAACTTAAACAATTTATTTACCCTATCAAACGACATCGGAATTTAGCAAACAACCCCTCTACGGAAAACTTACGGAGTCTAGTTTCTGGCTATATTTTTAGAATTTCAAAATGATGAGTCCAATAGCACAGTTTTCGCAAACAAGGCAGTAGGTCCAGAAAATGGGGCAGCGACTGTGTCCAAAGTTGTGACTCTTCTACAATGCCCAAAACAAACCCAAATAACACGAAACTTCAGCCTAAACAGTAAATCATTTTGTCTAGTTTTCAAATAAATTGGATTCATTCGAAAAGGAGTTCATTTGAAAACACCACAATCAAAACACTGACCCTATGTCCAGACGGTCCCCCGAAATTTGACCCTAACTTGCGAAGCCCATAACTGGAGCTATACTACTCCAAATGCGACCAAACCAAAGCCAAAATGACCAGCGTTCAGCCTAGTTTCTAAAATTGTGAGCTACATAATTTATCAACTAGTAAAACAGTCCCAGTTTAGCCGAAAGTCAAACCTACTCAGAAAGTGCCTACACAGTGAGCTTAGCAACAAATTAAGCATCCAAGCAGCCACAAATTCAGCCATCAAGCATAGTTTAAACTTCCCAATAATCATATACCAACCAATTAAAATACATCAATCACTTCAACACACTCGCTATGTAAATTACAAGCAATACATATTCTATATAAATCAAACAATACATAGAGCATGCCAAACTTCTTAACCAATTTAAACATCATAGAGCACACAAGGTTTCATACATACTAATACATTTTTGCTCCCAAAGAAACCCAATACTAGTTTCAAAATCGTCATCAAATCATTTTTGACAAGGTTTTTAAAATCGACACAACAACAAATCATTACTCTGTTTCAAATAAAACCAACTAGAAAAATCATTTTCCAATCCAACAAAACTTCACCTCTATACTTCCTCATTTAAAATCCCAAGTCAAAAATAATTTTATTTCCTTTGATCTTCCCCACTTCAACACCCACGTTCATTCATTAAAAATAGATTTATTACTAATTTTAGTATCCAACCGTAAAACCGTCCATTAGACATTTCAAAAACAATTCCAGAAATCATTTTACTTTTCAGATCACAAAACTACATAGCACAAGGCATTAGTATTACTCAAATAAAACGGTTTTCAGAAACATCAATAATTAAACAGCAACACTAATCCTTAGAAAACAGTTCAATATTTCCAACAACAGCAACATCGATCTTTTAAAACGGCAATTAAACAGTAACAGCAATAATATTTCCCAGCTAACAGCAACAGTGGTTTAATGGTACAATAACCCAACTACGTAACAATAGACAAACAGCAATGGCAATAACACAATATTTATTTTGTAGCACAACAGTAACTTAATTTACAGTAGCAGCAATCACCAAAAGCACATAAGCACAACAACAGGGTCAAAATAAAAGTCACAACCAAACGACACAGGGTTCACACGGAGCACAACATAGCAAACAGCACACAATACCAGTAGGGGCGTCTCCCCCACTAGTTTACTTACCATAGCAGCTTCCGTCTACTTGTACCTGCAGGAACATCACCACAACACAAACCAATGGTCAAGACTAAAAGACAACAGTTGGTCGTTAACCGACACAACGACTCTACGACTTGGCCGGATGGACCAACCATTGCTCTGATACCACTAATGTAACACCCCTTTTCTACCCATTAATTTAATTGGTAAAATATCAGAGTTTTCAAATTTTAATTACACCACAAGGGATGTCACACTTACTTCGTTAAACATCACGCGCCAAATTACTCGCTTTTCGAAAACAGTCTTATAATACTTACAAAACGTCATTGTAAATTAAAAATACAATTTCACAGCGGAAAATCCACCAATTATACACAGTCTTGAATAAACTAAAACAACGTTCTATTTTCCCCCAAGTGTTACATAATCAGAGCAGACGACCCGACTCAGCTAGTGAAGATGCCTAAGCCTTCACTTGAGCTCACCTGCACGTTACCGCATAGGGGTAACATTCAAACAGAAGGGGTGAGTTCATCTAACCATATAATAAAGCATATGATAAGCACTAAGCTAGAGTTACGACACTATATCTACCACACCATGAAACGTCAAGTCAATCATCAAGGATAAAACAGTCAATTCCATCATCAAGTTACTCGGCACAACCAGTCGTCACAATGTCATGCAGGAGTATGAAATGCAACCCACTCGCAGGCATATGCATGAGGTACCTTTTCACAAACGTCGCTTAGCCATTAAGGCCTCATCGTCACTTAGCCACTTGGGCCTCAAAACGTCACTGGGTTTATGCATATGGGGCATGAGACACTATGACATGCACCACTCACAAACACACAAATACTCAAATACACCAAATCACAGTCAACTGTGTGACCCGTCACTTACCGGTTTGCCAAATAAGAGGCACAACACCTGTCAATTCACAATTTACACATCAACAACATCACTTAGCCTTTTAGGCCTTAACATCACTTAGCCTTTCGGGCCTCAAACGTCACTGGGTTTTCATCGTCACTTATACATGAATATCATCAGCTCAAACAATAGCCACTGAGGGCAAAAACGTCATTTACTAGCCACCAAGGGCATCATCGTCATTTACACATCATTATAGATAATAATAGCCACTAAGGGCAAAACAGTCATTTACACGTCATTATAAATAATATTAGCCACTAAGGGCAAAGCTGTCATTTACACGTCATTATAAATAATATTAGCCACTAAGGGCAAAACAGTCATTTAACTAGCCACTAGGGGCATCATCGTCAAAATCATCATTTTTGACATTACTTCGTTAAAACCACTGGTCGTACGCAAAAGAGGATTTTTAAAGACACCAAACGCGTTTTCAATATCACAGCAACGACCACAGGGGACAGCCACTTGGGCGCCCAGCAACCTTCTGAAATTATAAGTTTTTATTTTTAGAAATGGAACACATAGATAGACAACTGAAAATGCTTCACAACGCTTTTTGAATCGTTCAAAACGGATGTCCGAGTCAAAAGATATAGCGAAAACAGTTTTCGAAAACATTTGGGAACATCCTGAAACACTGGCGCCATGGGCGCCCAGCGCCCAGCAAAACGCAACACACCCACACGCAGCACACGCACACAGGCGCTCAGCGCCCAGCGCAACGCACACACTCACACACACGGGCGCTCAGCGCCCAGCGCTGGCACCCAGCGCCCAGCGCTCCACAGACAACAACACACACGGGCGCTCAGCGCCCAGAACACTCCCAGCAACCAGAATTCTTGCTCTAAACACCCACAAATCATGCCAAAACACCATCAAACATAATCAAACCATTCTCAAACATACCGATCATCACCAATGGCATATGAACACCATCTAACACAACCAAATCATCATCAAAACGCGTCCAATCACCTTGAACATACACATTATCACATTTATCTCAAAATCATCATCAACCACAATTTCCCAAATAACAAGTTATCATATGCCTAGGGTTCATCAATAATCTCTAGAAATGCATAAAACGGCACACATAGAGCCTACCCTTACTTAGTCCCCTTCATAAAACCCTATTATAGAGAAGATGAGACCCACCCTTACCTTAGGTTATGACGAACACGCTATCTCCGTATACGTAAGCTCCAAAGATCACCGCAACACGATCCTTTCCCTTTGCTCATGTGCGCGCCTCCTCTCCCCTTTCTTCTCACCCTCACGGCTCCCTTTCCCTCTCTCTCTCAATTCGCCACTTTCTTTTCTTTTTGCGCAAATGAACTAAACCCTAAAATTTTAGCTTAAATATGCGCTTAGGTTGTTGGGCTTGGATTGCGGGCTTTCCCGCAGCTTAAGCCCAACTAATTTGCAGCACCACCTCCTAATACAATACCACTCCTTATTTTATTTAAAACACCTTATAATTACTTCAACAAATAATAATTAATAATTATATTATTACTCTACCACCAAAATCTCTTTTAATTAATTAAAATAATTTATTCTATTATTTTTGGGGTGTTACATCAATAGCTAGTTCGAACAAATTGTTCTTCAGTTTTAGAAATTTTATGGGAATAGATATATTATGCATACAGAGCTTCTTTTGCTAGATGTTGAGATATTTCTGATTTCAGTGTTAAACTTTTTGTGTCAGGTTATGGTTGTTGGGCAAGACCTAAAGATGAAATCTGGAAAGATTTCATCTCAGTGTGCTCAAGATACAAAGCTTTTGTTTGCTTACTGGATTGTTCTTAAAATTTGTCAAGGATCTCTTTCCACCCGTTGCAAACTACTTTATTTTCCCTTTTCATCCCTTTTTGTTTATTAGTTTATGCTTTTACATTCATCTTATTTTTTGGCAGATGCTGCCACTACGATGTATGCCAAATTAATGCAAAGGTATTTTCACTCAATTCAGTGTCTATTTTAAAGCAATAATACATCTTCCAGTTCTGTATTGGTAGAAAAGTTTATAGTTTCAATCTTTGAATTTATTTTGATATCCAGCATATATGTCTCCATGACATTTGGTTGATTTCTCATCAAATTCTTTTCTAATGAGGCTTCTGAACTATTGAAAGACAAATATAAATCATCTATTGAGGTTAGCAACTTGATCCGGCTTCACTTCCGTCAGATTTACTTACAACTAGTGGCACAAATAATTGAGGTTCGGAAATAGGAAACCCTTTTGGTGATTAGATTCTAATTATTAATTGACCCTAGTTTGAGGAAACTCTTGTTCAGTGGGAAAAATGATTTGAGGAAACCAAACTGCTTAGTTGAATTTGCAGATAGGCTTTGTACATGAATTACTTTTGATATATTTGCTACTGTTTCCTTGAATACAGGCTGTCCAAAAGCAACTCCAGATAGTCTTGCTCTTCATAAGTAGTCCTTCACTGATTTCTAAGCTCTATAGAGATTGTTTTTTTTTATTTGCTTATAATGTTTCTTCATTCTGTTTTCCTAGGTGATGAAAAATTCCGGAGGGTTAGAATGATCAGCATAGATACTAAGCTGAGTGACCACTCTTCTGATGATGAAGGTGATATATATCTTGGACTAATCATCAGCGAGCAAGAGGGAGCAACTTCATATTGGAGAAAAAGGTAGAGGAACTTGCTCTGGCTAGGCTTTTTATATAAATGACTTCATCGGGCTGGTTTAATTTGCTAGTTTTTGGTAGTAGAGAGTTCAAGGATGAAAGGGAGGAAGTATTGAACATGGTGAAAACCAATGGACATTTTGCACCTACTGAAAAATATAGTGTTACAGGCGTCACATGGTATGTTGTTCATGCAACAGTCACACATCCTTGTTAGTATCCTGGTTTGTATCTAATAAGCTAATACTCTTTACCTCTCCTTTACTTTTTTCCTAATTGCTATACAATTACAAACTAGCACAAGAGAGAAATGAGATCATAGAATTTGTTAATTAAAATTCAAGTGGGAAGGAATAGTGGGAGGTGGGAATTTGGTTGGGGATAAATGAGATTACAAGGGGGAGGGATAGTAGTGTGTGGTAAGATGTGAATTGTGAACCATTTTTTTAAAAAAAATAGACATTTAGCATCGGTTGTCTTAAACAACCGATGCTAAATGTCTATTTTTTTTAAAAAAAATTAGACATTTAGCGTCGGTTGTCTTAAACAACCGATGCTAAATGTCTATTTTTTTTAAAAAAAATTAGACATTTAGCATCTGTTGTTTCAACAACCGATGCTAAATCACTACCAAAAAATGCAGGATAAGCGACGGATTTTAGCGAGGGAAACCAAATCCGTCGTTAAGTTTAACGTAGCGAGGGATTTAGCGACAAGTAGTTCCGTCGCTGAATTGGCGCGCTTTGTTTTAAAAAAAACAAAATCAAATTCGTCGCTAATTAACCATTCCGTCGCTAACGGTCTGTCGCTACTGCTGACGTGACCGTTGGCAATTTTTGGAACGCGTGAAAGAAACAAATCCGTCACTAAATGGGTATTCCGTCGCTAAGGAATCCGTCGCTATACCCTTGGAAATTGTGCAATTATTTGATTGATCACTAATTTGAATTTCCCTCGTTTAATAATTCGTCGCTAACTACTTGGAAACTGTGCAATTAATTGATCCGTCGCTAATGGACAGCTCCTTCGCAACAGATCCGTCGCTAAACGTTATTTTTTTCCCACTATCCGAAAACCCACCTTGCTTCTCTCTTCTCTCACCATTCTCTCAAACACACCTCACTCACTCTCTTCTCTCTTCTCTCTCCCACCGCGGCACCACCCATCGCGCCACCACCACGCCACCACCACCCATCCCCTTCCCTTCGTCGCAACAGAGCCCTATTCTGGTACGTTTTTGTTTTCCTTTTTATCGTCTTTTTTTATTTGGTATTTTCGTTTTTATCTTCATTTTTTGAATTCGTTTACCTTTTTGTGAAATTATTATGAAATTTTCGCATTCTAGTGTTCATGATGTCTCTTCCGGTTATTAGATTATGGTGCATTACATTGAATGCTTAAAATTCTTGTATTTTAGGTTTTGTTCATAGTGCATAGAATACATGTTTAGTGCTTCATAGTGCTGTTCGTATGTTTAGTATTTTAAGAATTTAGGAATAAACAGTATACGTCTAGTATCAATGGTGTTCTATTATATATTGTTCTTGTGTTTATTTGTTGGTTCTTAGTTTTGAAGATGATTGTACATAAACTGTTAATTAATTTGGTAGTAACCGTGATTTTGATTTTGATTTGTGACTTGGCAGCTGACTAATTCTGTTTTGGTGGAGCTGTTTCTCGTGCTGGAGAAGTTTTAATGATTTTTGAGCTGCAAATTTGGTGGAAAAGCAGGTATTTTATAAGCCAAACTTTTAATTATTAGGAATAGGAGTTGAATTATTGTTGCTTGTCATGGTTTTTTGTTGTTTCTTTGTCTCTGTTCTTCAAAATTAATGGGAAAAATAGTGAATTTCATATTCTTAAGTCCATTTTTTGCATGGATTTCATATTGTTAAGCTTGAATAAATTCTGAATAATTGTTAGTTTTCAAAATTGTCTTGAAAATGGGAAATGTATATTATTTGGGGGTAAATGCACAGCTCATTTGTGTATTGTTGTTTTGATGTTTGATCCACCCTAGGTTAGACGACTATATTGGAAGCTGTTATTGAGTATTGTGTGCTGTTGATGGAAAAGGGTGAGGTGCTGCCCATTGAGATAATTACGAGACTATACTAACAATTTTAAGGTTGGGAGTTAGAAATAACTTCCTTCACTACTTATATGGAAAAGGGTTTTGTTTCTTCTGTCCTTAACCCCCATATTCAGCTCGAAATCATCTCCATCGAGATCATATCGATGCCAATAACTTGGTAGGTTATATTTTAGGTTTAGTTGTTGGAATCTAACGCGTTTTTTTAAATGCATGTAGATGAATTGGAATCAAACAAATCGTAGTTGGGTGTATGATCGCTTATATTCGGGAAGAGCATTTTTGAAAGAAACTTTTGTAAATGGGGTTGAAGAGTTTATTAGGGTAGCGTGGCGAATGATAAGGCTAAAAAGGAAAGGGGGATTTGATGTCCATGCTTTAAATGCGACGGTATACCTATTACACCTGATGATGAAATTAGGGTGCACTTGATTCGTATCTGATTTAGGCCTAATTATTGGATTTGTGTGGACCATGGAGAACGACTTCCAAATTTTGACTTAGGGGCTTCTTCAAGCAGTTCTAGTTTTCATGTTCCATCTAATGAACAATTAGTGATGGCTTATTAGTATCACATAGATAGTTTGATTAGTTTTAATCTCTGCATGTTGTTGATTGTTCATATAATTTTAATTATTAATATATATCACATTTCGTTTATCATTATTGTTCGTTGTTGTTGTATTTAAATTTATTTATTAATATATATCATTATATATTTTTCTTGCGTTTCGTTTTTCATAGATATGCATTCAGGAGGAGGTTCTGACCTGCCGAGAGATGTTAGGGGGAAGAACATATGTGAACCTAGAAGGCGGCGTCGAGTTTGTGAGGTTGTACTTAATGTAGGGGATACATTTTTGGGGATGCCCCAGACCACCACTACTGCTGGAGGAGCTGGGACTTCACGTTCTCCTACAGCTGCTCCACCTACTGGTCACTCCAATTGGTATCCTATAAACCCATCTAGCACACTAGCATCTTATGGGTATTTTCCACCTATGCAGCATCCTATGGGCACACCGGGAGGGTATATGGCCCCACCTCTGCAGCATCCTATGGGCACACCAGCAGGGTATATGGGCCCACCTCTGCAGCATCCTATGGGCACACCAGTCGGGTTATCTATGCCTACACCCGAGGTACATATTGATCAGTCCCTACAGGATGATCATTTTGACCCCCATGGTCATACTGATTCAGAGCCATTATCATCCGGGTCGGAGGATGAGCAGGTGGTTGTCGACTCTGATGGTAGACGTCGCAAAGTCATATATCTCTTTGGCGATGCGTAAGTATTGTTTGACTTTTTTTTTAATTTAAATTAATTGTTTGACGTGTATATATGTTTGTTAATTATGCATAGACTTAATTATGCAGGTTTGTTAGATCGAAGACTGCTTCATCAGCGATCACTCATTTCATTAAGAAACTCTATTTTGAAGAGTACCATGAAATGGTGACAAAAATCGATAAGAGGAAAAAGAAAGATTTTGTGGACTTGTTTAGGTTAAGTATCTATTATGTCATTACCTATATTGATAATTTTAATATATCTTTTAATGTCTAATATAATTACTAATACATATTTTGATTATGTTTAATACAGACCAAAGTGACTTGGAGACCGGAAGATGATGAATTGGTCCATAAAGTTTTTTGGACTAGATTGGCAAAGCAATTGGCGGACTTGCTCTACAAATTGCGCCATAAAAATGAATGACCGAGGTATATCCCTCAAGAAGTCTGGGATCAATACTAGGAAGTTTGGAGAAGTGTGAAATTCAAAAGAAATGCTGGAAAAGCGAAGGATAATTGAAATTCAGAAAAGGGTGGCTCGCTTCACACTTGTGGCTCCATCAACCAAGCTCGGCATGCTATGAGATTGGTAAGTTATTTTAAAAATATTTGTACTATTTTAGTTTAGTTAGGGCGACTAGTTACCAATATTTGAGAAATTGTTTCATTTTTACAGAGTAAGAAGGCCGGACGCCCTCTTACTATTGCTGAGCTGCATAGGGCCACACATGTCAAGAAGGATACCCAGACTTATGTTGATGAACGCTCGAGGACTACTCAGGTAATTATACAACTTGATTTGTATTATATATATAATGTTTTCTTAAATTGGAGCGCTTATTATGCTATGTTTTGTGGTTATGCAAAACAGGAGAAACATGCTGAGACGAAGTTTGAACCCACTGATTCCTGAGATCATGGGTTTGGCCAACCGCAAGTGGGAGAAGTTGGTAGGGAGAAGTTGGGTATTCTCAAAATTGTGCTGCATTTGATATATAGTTATTAAAAAAAAACAGGTTTTCAAAATTGGACACGTGGCATAAAACTAAAGCAGTTTTTTTATAAAAAAATTAAATTAGCGACGGATTGGGTCTCACTAATTTCCCTCGCTAATTAGCGGCGGAATTTCCCTCTCTAAAATGCCTGGCTAATTACCAAGGGAAAATCCCTCGCTAAAATCCGTGGCTAAAAAAAATTTCCGTCGCTAAAGATTAGCGAGGCCCTTTTTAGCGACGGAAATTCCCTCGCTAATACGCTTTAGCGACGGATTTTTGAGGTTTAGCGACGGAAATTTCCATCGCCTATCCTGCTTTTTTTTTGTAATGAATGTCATTTTTAGACAGCAAAAACAGTCATGAAACACCATTTAGCATCGGCTATTTAAACACCCGATGCTAATAGGGACATTTAGCATCGATTATTTAACCGATGCTAAATGTCTAACTTTTAGCATCGTGGAATTTATCATCGTCTGATAACCGATGCTAAATGTACCAACTAACCAATACTAAATGTCTTTTCTGCACTAGTGTTTTTATGAAAAAGGAGATTGGAGATATTTACTTAATCTGGCTTTGTATCTATTCTTTGGAATGTACTATTTCTTCTTTCATCACTTTTTAGTGGGATTGATTTGCAAATTGATTGCTGATTCTGTGGTGTTTAGATGAGAGCTCATAATTGGAAGGAATATAAAGGAATATAAAGACTCAGCTGCCATTTTAGGTAGAGGAGTGGGGATCTGTCAAATTTGCAAGTGCATTTACAAATGTAAAGTTGTGTATCCGCGCACTGAAGAGTTGTTGTAATTACGTGATCCCTTTTAAGTTTGTAACCATTAGTTTGACCTCCATTGTGAAAAGACTTCTCTACATCCTTAATGTGCTTTATCTATTTTATGAACAATAATTAATTCAAGTATGTCAATAAGGCTATGGTAATGTTCCATGCCAAGATGCTTGCATGATAATTAACAACATGGGAGTTTTCAAATAGTCGTGCTTCAATGTAAATGGTTTCCTTTTATTCTCCTGTTTGGTACCTGACATCTTATGTTGTGCTTGATCGGAAAATTACAAAATAATTTCACTTTTAAACTACTAGCCATATTAGGTGTGATGAAGGTTTAGGATTGAGGAACTAATTAATACTTTGAACATTGCAGCAATTGCTTGAAGACTCTGCTGAATACCACAGAGAGAAGGATGGGGCATTGCTTGCAGAGCAGAATAGGGTGAAGTGGAGTAAGGAACCTTGATTTATCCGTACTTACCTGAGAAATTTCAATTTTGTGTGCAGGCTATTGGGGCACTCACAATAGGGCATATTGATGCAACTGTGAGCATGTCCAATTTCAAAGTAAGAGTAAACTAGTGTTTTGTGTTTCATGTTTATTAAGGTGTCTTAATAGAAGTTGGGGGGTAAGATGTAAATGTCCTATTTCATGTTGCTTTATTAGTAAGGTTATTATTAAACTATTGTGCATGTTCACTGCCAATAATATTTCTCTATTTCCAAAGGGGGGTGTTCACTGCCAAAATTCACATATGTTACTTGTTTTGATCTTTCTCAACTATTTTTTCATCCTCTAGTTCTACAATTTTTACGTTAAAAATAGAGCTTTTGAATGTGAGGCCTGTTCATATTTTTAAGTGCTTTGGAATTGTAATTATAGGAACAATTATGGGAGCTAGGGGAGAATGAAATAAGCTTGAATTTGCATTTAGTTTGACTATAAGTTTAGTTAATGTATTTTAGGTAGCAGTTGAGTTGAATTCTGGGTTTATTATTTTGAGGTTTTGATTTTACACAAGTGTCAAACATTTGGAACCAAGGAAATCTCCTTTGTACATACCCGAGTGTTAATGTAAAATAGAATTCTTTTGTTTTTTTTATGCTATGGAAGGTGAATGAGAGGGATATTATTTTTACATACTTTTATTGTATATTATTAGTTAGATTCTTTTTTAATTTGTGTTTTGTATGAACTCTTAATTATGTTTGGATTGTAACTTGTATCCGAATTATGTTTTATCCCGTTAATTTGTGTAATGATTTCTAATTTGCTTATATTTTGTCGTGATTGATATTCTCACCCATTCATTCTTAATTGAACTTATCAGGCTTTCCAAGACCTTTTGCAATACCTACCACGATGTCCTTCCTTCAAAAATTACTTTGGAGAGAGTTTGTGGATCAACTTTTGATAATTTTGATTAGCATTAGATTATACTTCCCTGTTTTAATAGTTATAGATTATGACTTTTTGCTATTTCAATTTTATCTTTGAGACAATGCCTATAAATTGTATTTCGATGGTTGTATTCGGATTATCCAAGTGCTCTTGGGTAGTATTATAATAATTCTATATTAACTAAAGCTTTGACCCCATGAAATGCACGGATCATAACGCTGGTTAAGTATTTAAATTCAACGTTCAAAGTATGTACTATAAAGGGCGGTGTCCCTAAGTTTATGGTATTATCTATATCTGTTCGTTTGTTATCATGTATGTTTGTTATCATGTATGTTTGTTATATCATGTAAGTGTTTAACTGTAAATAATTTGAATTGACCTTCGCCTCTTACACTTAATTTCAAATGAAAGGATAAAGATATAAGAACTCATACACTCATACTTAGAGCTGGAAAAACGGGCCAGGCCGTCAGACCGGGCCGGTCTAGCCCAAAAAAAGAGGGCTTGGACCGAAGAACCTGAGCCCATTTTTCACCCGGGCTTTCTAGCCCAACCCTAAAAAGCTCGATCCCGTGCTGGGCTAGCCCAGCCGAGCCATGGATAGCCCGCAAGCCCGTGAATTAAACAAAATTAGTAACCCAATTCATCTCACTGTCAACGTCATTTCTGTTTTTATACACAATTACACACCATCGGCCACCCCAATTCACCAAAAAATGCACACTCCCGAATTCCCAGTTTCATCCCAATTTCCCAAACAAATACAATTAGTGGATTCATTTTTTTCCAGAATTTTACTGAACAGAAAATGTACCTGTTTCGGACTGGGCCAAGTGGCCTAATCCACATGAGAACCGGCCCAATCCAGCACGGGATCCAACCCAACAAGGAAATAACAGCGCAGATCCCAGATCAACGGCCCAGATCGCGGCGCCCCATTCCAACGTCTCCGGATCAGGCAAGACCCGCAGAACCTCAGCCTCCGCGTCTATAAATACGACACGAACATCCTAGATCAGGTATATTTTACTCATTTGTACCTCTCACTGACTTCTGATCGCTGACATTGGCAACAGAGTGTCTGCAGGTACCCAACCCGCCGAGTCCAACCTCGGAGGAAGACAACGCTTAAGATCTCAACCTCGAAAGATTCCGACTTCCGAAGCTCTAATCCAGCCTCGACCTAGGAAAGGACTATCACAAGGCTCAAGATACCAACTACTCTTCCTAGATCCTGAATCCCAAGGCAAGGTACCGAACAGTAGCATTCCTGTCATAGCCAGATGTTGGTTTTTACGATGTTCTATTTTTACATGATGTGGCAGTGTGATAAATCCTATACCAAAGCTGCTGAGAATTTAGTTTTGATAGACATAAATTCCTACACCGGTACTTTTGATAGACATATAACTATTCTTTTGAAGTTAAAACTGTTATGCTGGAACTATATATGCGGCCACTGCTTAAGTATTTTTATTTCCACTCCGTACTTGTTTCAGTCTAGTATACTAGCAACTAACACTATGATAGTGTGTGTATTTGATTGATAGATTTATTTTCTTTTGATATTTATAAAAAGTCGGACCCTTAAATGCTTTCATTGAGGATTCCTTTAAACAACGGAACACTGCCTAAAAAATTACACGTAATGCTGGCTAGCCCGAAAAGTCTGTTGCCTGCACTGGGCATGCTTGGGCTGTAAAGTGTGAGCCCAATATGGTCCGGGTAGTCCATTTTGCTAGCTATACTAAACAATATTACCGATTCTGATTACTACCATCATTTTATAATTTAGAAGTTTGCAAAGAAAAACGAGATGAAATTTTTGCGGGGGGTGGGCGTAGGTATGACAACTATACACGTTAGTACAACTAGTGCCATAGTTTGAACAATGGCCATTCCACATATATGGAAGTACCTATAAGGACTGTTTGGAAGTATTTTCACGCACCGGAGTCTGGTCGCGTTAACGTGCAGGTGACCGTGATAACTCTCCTAGTGATGTCAATCTTCGTGATCCCCGTGAGATTCTACCTCCAACTCTAGTGTGCATCACTACAATAAAATGACAATACATTATTATATTAATATAATAAATTAATATAAAAAAAAATGAGAAAAACACCCTTAAAATGAGGTGGGTATAAAACTCAACCCAATTTTCATTCCTTTCTTGCATTCGAAATGGCTATTGGCTAAAGCAGACCCCGTGAGACCCTTTTTTTTTGACACAAAGCAGACCCTTTTTTGTATATCCCAAATAATGCATTTAGTGTGATTTATTGATGTTATTTTTTTTTTGGTCAGTTATGCTTTATTGATGTTACAATTAAACGAGTGAATTTTTTTCCTTGACAAAGAAAAGTGTGAACACGTTAAAATTGGTTATAAAAATATGTACCCATAAATATGTTTCAAAGGAAACCATCAAACGTTTCGAAATTAATTAGGTGTAGTTACTTTTGGATGTTAAATTTTCTATAAATTAAAATGGATGTTAGCCTTATACGCATCGAGAATCTATGGCAACTCTATCTGTTGTTACCTCAAATGTCATACGGATCTCACTGTTGGTAATAATAATATTTGCACTCGAGGCTGAGTCCATATTTCCTAAATTAACCGTACAAATTATTAATACTTTGGATCCACCTTCCCTTCTTCGAGTTCATTGCAAATCTAAAGATGACGATTTAGGATTTCATGTACTTGAATCCGGAAAAGATTACCAGTTCACATTCAGACCAAGTATTATTATTGCTAAAACTACATTATTCTTCTGCAACTTTGCATGGCCACAACAACCGTCGGTTCATTATTTAGAAGTTTACAATGAAGATCGAGATGGCAAGTGCCAATTATGCTCTTGGAAAATTAATGCACAGGGTGGGTGTAGGTATGATAAGAATACAAGGTTGTACTCTCGGTGTAGTCCTTGGAACAATCATCGTCGTTCCACATACATGGAAGTAGGCACAAGGAATTCTTCGAAGATATGATTTTCCAACATTTCTCTCTAGTAGGTAAATATAAGAGATCGGCCTCCAACCTGATTGACCAATCGGCTATAATTATCACGCCTTCATCTACTCTGGCTTCTCTACCTTTATGGTATCCAGTGAGATCATAGGGAGAAAATCCCTGATTTTTCTCCCGTCTATCTGTAACGGTCGAAGAAGCCATAAAATGTAATAATGAGCAATCATCACCATTGTACTATAAATATAGGCCCTCCGAGGCTAATTGACGGATCCAGAATCCGTGATTCATGTCTCTTACTTGTTTCTTATCATTCTTGTAAGATTTATATTCTGTATTTAAACATACTGTGTTCAGTGTAATTCCTTCTGAAGGAACAGATCGAAATATTTGTGCCCAACGTGGGGCCAGTTAAAACTCTTCCCACGCCTCACGTAAAACCCATATTTTTTATCATCAATGGCAAAAATCAACCACGACTATCCCAAAGTCACCAGTCTGCAATCCCATAATTTGGAGCAGAAATGCACGAGTGAGAAATTGAAAAAGCAAATACTGATACAAGAAATAAGAGAGATGGATCTCCAAGAACATCTCAACATTGTAAGAAAGCTTGCAAAGATCCTCGAAGCAACGTCCCAACTACGGCGAGAAGTAGACTCAAGAGAAGATCGCACCACCAAGAGCCACCCTACCCCACGCAAGAGTCGTCGCCACCAGAACAGAAACATAACTCGGAGGACGCGTCAAAACTGGCGACCGGAGGCCGACTCGTCGGAACAATTGCTGGGGGGTTCTCAGGTGGCGGAGCCTCGTCATCATCAAGAAAAAGGTATGCCCGCTCTATTATGAATGTGGAAGATACATAGAATAATTTGTTGTGCTAGATTACTCTGCTGCTGGTACCAGGCTGTCATGCGCAGAATATTGCTTTTTTGTGAGCACATTGTACTCCTAGGTACATGTATTGACAAATGGCATCTCGAAAAGATATTTCTTGGATCACTAAACCCTAGTACTATTTAAGGCAGCTCATCTTCCTCATTTTAGAGGCTGGTTCGGAGGAGGCAAGGTTTAAACATAGCCTTTCTCACCATTTTCGTTCCAAGCTCCATTTTCACAATAAAAAGTAGAAATTCTGCACCAAAGTGCTGGGATTATTGCTGCAGCATCACTGGAGGTGACATTACTTGGAGTTTTTCTTGGATTAGGGAGCTGTTTGTACCTGCATTATCATTGTTCTTGGAGCTATTCTCAGTCTACCTCTTCTTAGTATATTTTCTTCCTTGTAATTTCGGTTTTATGGCTTTAGATTTTGCATCTATGCTTTATTTCTTGTGTTTGTTGCTCACTATGAGCTAATCACTTTATAGTTGGGATGCTAGTAACTTTCTAATGGAGTTTTAATGGTTTAATGCAATATATTTGATGTTTAGCATTTTTATCCTTTGTGTGATACTATTTCCAAACTTATTTTAGAATTGATCACCTAAATATAAGTACCATTTTTAGATTCAGACATGGTTTATAAATTGTTCTCAAAGGATAATATGGATAGTGGTTATTTAAGGACACTTTAATAATCCTTGCAAAAAACCAATATATAGGAGGGCAAGTTTCATATGGTGAATACTGTGGGTGAGAAATAGCCAGGGGTGGACCTATTTAGAGCTTAGACATAAGTGCTTGTAAAGAAGCCCTGTAGGAAAGTGACTGAAAAACAGGTACTATATGCTACAGCTTGTTATTTTATTTTGTTTTTACTATATAGCATTAGACTGTTATGATGACATTGCATAGTGAAAGACATTCCAGCTTACTCTCTTTCTGAATTTCTACTAATCCTTTAATTTATTTGTTGTTTGTTGATAAAATTAGGTTCTACAACTTGTTATTTTATTTTGTTTTTACTTACTTGCTTACATACTAATTTAAATATAGAAAAAAACTCAACAATCCTCGTGGGAACGATCTCTACTTACTCTTTATTACTTGTTGTGATTGTGTATACTTACACATATTGTTTTCACACAACAGGAATTAGCGAGGGAAATGGGACGTGTGGCAGTCATAATTGGAACGCGTGGCAGTCAGAATTAGCGAGGGAAATTGATTCCCTCGCTAATTAGCGAGGGAACTGTCCATCGCAAATTAGCGAGGGATTCAAATTCCTTCGCTAATGGATTAGCGAGGAGAAGTTTAGCGAGGGAATCAGTCCCTCGCTAATTCCCTCGTAAATGATGATTAGCGACAGAAATTGGACGTTTTTTGAGGGAAAATTCCCTCGCTAATAACATTTTTTTTGTATTGGATCTTGCCCCTTTGCCTACTGAGAAAGAGGGGGGGTCTCGCCCTTTTGCCTGCTTCGGGGATCTAGCCCCTTTGCCTGCTGAGAAGGGGGGATCTCGCCCCTTTGCCTTCTAGGAAGGGGGATCTCACCTCTTTGCCTTCTGAGAAGGGGATCTCACCCTCGCTTATTTGATAAGTCTATTTTTAGAGTCTTTTTAATAGTTATTTTATTAACTCTTTTTAGTATTTTAATTATATTTTTTGATCTATTTTATTGCAAATGTTTACTTTTTATTTTCAGGTTTTATTTTGAAGCAAAAGAGAAAATATGAGCTAAAATGAAATATTTGAGGAGGAGCAATTTTTAAGGCACTAGACACCCTCATGGGCGCCAAGAGCCCCAAAAACCCAAAACAAGAGAAAACTGGCAAAACTGGCGCAAGACAGGGACCCTCAGGCGCCATGGGCCCCAAAAACCCAAAACAGGAGAAAACTGGCCAAACTGGCGCAAGACAGGGACCCATGGGCGCCATGGGCGCAAAAAACGCAACACAGGAGCAAAACTGGCGAAACAGGCGCAAGAGAGGGACCCATGGGCGCCAAAAACGCAACACAGAAACTGGCGCAGGCATGGGCGCCAAAAACACAACACAGGCGCAACACAGAAACTGGCGCAGGCATGGGCGCCATAGGCGCCAAAATGCTGGAAAATTTGGCTACGGCCACCTTTTGATGGCCACCTTTGCCAACTTGATTTTTTTCTTCTTTTTGACCATTTTGCCCTCAACCTAAGCCCTTTGTCAACTTGTTGATGGCTATGCTGTCTCCACTTGTTGATGGATATTTTTGCCCACTTGTTGATGACCATATCTTTGCCAAAACTTGTAATTTACTATTTTGCCCCTCCCTCACATTTTCCTATAAATAGGACCTTGATCCTCACTTGTAAAGCACTTGAATTTTGTGACAAAGTTCATCTCAAAAATTCTCTAAAGATTGTTCTTCATGTTCTTCATATTCTTTTACTTTCTTGCTATTTAAATTCTTGCAATTTATTTTCTAAGTCCTTTATTTTCCAAGTCATTTATTTTCTTGCCCTTTATTTTCCAAGTCATTTATTTTCTTGCCCTTTATTTTCCAAGTTATTTACTTTCTTGCCCCTTTATTTTTCAAGTCATTTATTTTCTTGCTATTTAAATTCTTGCAATTTATTTTCTAAGTCCTTTATTTTCCAAGTCATTTACTTTCTTGCCCCTTTATTTTCCAAGTCATTTATTTTCTTGCTATTTAAATTCTTGCAATTTATTTTCTAAGTCCTTTATTTTCCAAGTCATTTACTTTCTTGCCCATTTATTTTCCAAGTCATTTACCTTCTTGCCCTTATTTTCCAAGTCATTTATTTTCTTGCTATTTAAATTCTTGCAATTTATTTTCTAAGTCCTTTATTTTCCAAGTCATTTACTTTCTTGCCCATTTATTTTCCAAGTCATTTACCTTCTTGCCCTTTATTTTCCAAGTCATTTATTTTCTTGCTATTTAAATTCTTGCAATTTATTTTCTATGTCCTTTATTTTCCAAGTCATTTACTTTCTTGCCCCTTTATTTTCCAAGTCATTTACTTTCTTGCCCCTTTATTTTCCAAGTCATTTATTTTCTTTTCTCCTCTTTTGTCTACAATGATCATGAGTGAGTAGACTTTACTAAAACATTCCTTCTTTCTAAAAACACTTTCTTTTCAGGTAATCATCTTTGAAAAATTAAATTGGTATTCACCTAGGCTCTCCCTGTGGATCGATAACTCTTTTTATTACGTGACAAGACCGTGCACTTGCGGCCTATCAAGTTTTTGGCGCCGTTGCCGGGGAGGCAGTGATATTAATTAAGTTTTTCGAAATCGGTTAGACTGAAGTTTTATTTTCTTTATTTTTACTTTTTCTTCTCTTGTCCCTCGAATGCGAAGAACCAGAAGTTTCGGAGAAACTGTTCAGCAAATTCCCGAAATCGAAAGGTTCTTACATAGAAGGAGGAGAGAAATTCTCGATAACCAAATGGCGGCGAATGAGAATCGTGCTCTCAAAGAGTACGCAACACCTTGAGCAGAGCCATCGGCTGCCATTGTACATCCGAATGTGGAAGCAAATAATTTTGAACTCAAAACATCTCTGCTTTCAATGGTTCAACAAATCCAATTTTCCGGTTCTCCCACAGAGGACCCAAATCTTCATATTTCAATTTTTTTAGAATACTGTGGAACTCTCAAATTAAACGGGGTACCTCCAGATGCCATAAGACTAAAACTCTTCCCTTTTTCATTAAGGGATAGAGCAAGAGCATGGCTACATTCTTTGCCTTCGGAATCCATTACCAGCTGGGGCCAGTTAAAACAAACTTTTCTTGCTAAGTTCTTTCCCCCGAGTAAAACAGCTCAAATGAGAAATCAAATTACTCGATTTTCTCAAAACGACGGGGAATCTCTTTATGATGCTTGGGAACGTTTCAAAGAAATGTTAAGGCTATGCCCCCATCATGGACTAGAGAAATGGCTCGTTGTTCACACTTTTTATAATGGATTACAATATGCAACAAGAATGACTGTTGATGCAGCTGCAGGTGGAGCTCTAATGAACAAAAATTTTACTGAAGCTTATGCACTCGTTGAAGATATGGCTCAAAACCATTGTCAATGGACAAGTGATCGAGCCATAACGAATAAACCAGCCTCGACAAAAGAGCCAGGTAAGTATGAAATATCTGCTGTTGATCATCTTACCTCAAAAGTGGACGCACTTTTTCAAAAATTTGAAAAATTAAATGTAAGTGCCGTCTCACAAACTTCTTCTCCTATTACTCCACCATGTGAATTATGTGGGGTTGTTGGCCATATTGGAGCTGAATGCCAGCTTGAGGCATCTAGTACTTGAAATGAGCATATTAACTATGCTCAAAAGGAAGATCCATTTTCAAATACTTATAATCTTGGGTGGAGGAATCATCCAAATTTTTCTTATAAAAATCCTCCACCCAATCCAGCACCTAGACCACCTCCTGTCTTTCAAAATCAAAGGGCTTTTAACAACCCACAAAACAACCCGCAAAAGTCGAACTTGGAATTTTTGATGGAAAAATTTGTGTCATCTCAAACAAAACAAAATGAAGAATTCAAAAATCAAACTGGTTATTTGAATGACACACTTATCAAATTAGTATCAAAAGTCGACTCTATTGCCACTCATAATAAAATGCTTGAAAATCAAATAACTCAAGTGGCAACACAGGTGGCTTCATCCTCTAAGTTTTCAGGGGTATTTCCTGGACAACCAGAACAAAATCCAAAAGGCCAAATAAATGCCGTCACCCTTAGAAGCGGAAAACAATTAGAGGAACCAAGAGCAAACCAAGAAAAAATTGTGAGTGAAAAACATAATTTACCAGGTGAGCAAGAAGAGAAAGAAAAAGAGAAAGAACCAGAAAAAGAAAGAGAAGAACCACACATCCCCCCACCACCATAAAAACCACCCTTTCCTTTTCCCCAAAGATTTGCAAAAAACAAACTTGACGATCAATTCAAAAGGTTTGTCGACTTGCTTAAAAAGCTTTACATCAATGTTCCTTTCACTGATGCATTGTCTCAAATGCCGTCTTATTCTAAATTTTTGAAAGAAATTTTATCCAAGAAAAGAAAAATAGACGACTATGAGACGATTGCATTAACAGAGGAATGTAGTGCAATTATCCAGAACAAGCTGCCACAAAAACTCAAAGATCCAGGTAGTTTTTCCATACCATGTGTGATTGGAAGTGAAACTATAAACAGAGCGATGTGCGATCTAGGAGCCAGTGTAAGTTTGATGCCTCTTTCTCTCTGCAATAGACTAGGGATATGCGAACTTAAACCCACAAAAATGACAATACAGTTGGCAGATCATTCCGTTAAATACCCCACTGGAATCTTAGAGGATATCCCTATCAAGGTAGGGCAAACTTTTATACCGGTGGACTTTGTTGTAATGGAAATTGAAGAAGACTCCCTAATTCCTATTCTTCTAGGGAGGCCTTTTTTAGCTACTGCAGGGGCAATAATTGACGTTAAAAACGGTAAGTTGGTTTTTAATGTGGGGGATTAAAAAGTTGAGTTTGAAGTTTCAAACTTCATGAAGAGTCCATCTGTAAAAGACTCGTGCTGTAGGATTGATATTGTAGACTATTGCGTGCGAGACTGCTCTTTAGCATCATCTTCACAAGATAGTCTGGAAGATTGCCTTTTAGGCAACACAAATACAAATGCGGCAGGGGAAACCCAATTCTACATACAACTTTTGGATGAAAATCCACCATCACAAGAATTGGGTACTGAAACTTTGGGTGAGGAAAAACCTCGACCTCTCCCAAAAGAAACACCAAAAATAGAACTGAAGCCCTTACCATCATCTCTCAGGTATGAGTCCCTTGGCCCTAATTCTACTTTTCCAGTAATTATAAATGCAAATTTGAAACAAAATGAGACTGAAAAATTGCTTAATGTTCTCAAGAAGTATCCCAAAGCCATAGGGTATACTATTGAGGACATGAAAGGAATAAATCCGTCAATCTGCATACACAGAATACTACTTTCACATGAGATAAAATTAGGATGGTTATTTAGAAGACTATTTCGATCTCACATTTCACATAATACTATTTCGATCTCACATTTCTGCTATTTGGATGGTTATTCGGGATTTTTCCAAATTCCCATCCACCCTAGTGACCAAGAAAAAACAACTTTCACATGTCCTTTTGGCACTTATGCCTATAGAAGGATGCCCTTTGGTCTATGTAATTCTCCTGCTACCTTTCAAAGGTGTATGATGTCCATATTCTCAGACTTTGTTGAAAACATAATGGAAGTGTTTATGGATGATTTTTCCGTCCATGGCTCAAATTTTGAAAACTGTTTAGCCAATCTGGAAAAAGTCTTAGAGAGATGTGAGAAGGTAAGCCTGGTTCTAAACTAGGAAAAGTGTCATTTCATGGTTAATGAAGGAATTGTCCTAGGGCACTTAATTTCTCATAGAGGTATTGAGGTAGATCGCGCAAAAATTGAGGTGATTGAAAAAATGCTACCTCCCACCTCAGTAAAAGAGGTGAGAAGCTTTTTAGGCCATGTGGGTTTCTACCGCCGGTTCATAAAAGACTTCTCAAAAATTTCAAAACCTATGACAAGTCTGCTCCTTAAGGATGCAGCATTTATTTTTAATGATCTTTGTCTTGAAGCTTTTAACAGGTTGAAAAAGGCTTTAGTTACTGCCCCGATCATATAGCCACCAGACTGGAATCTCCCGTTCGAGATAATGTGCGATGCAAACGACTATGCAGTTGGAGCAGTCCTGGGACAAAGAAAAGAAAAAAAATTGCATGCCATATACTATGCAAGCAGGACCTTAGACGAGGCACAAATGAATTACGCCACAACTGAAAAAGAATTATTGGCGGTAGTTTTTGCCGTTGATAAGTTTCGATCATATTTGGTAGGTTCAAAAATCATCATTTTTACTGATCACTCGGCCATAAAATATTTGTTAAACAAAAAAGATGCCAAGCCGAGATTGATCCGATGGATTTTACTCCTACAAGAATTTGATCTTGAAATAAGGGATAAAAAAGGCGTTGAAAATGTTGTGGCTGATCATTTGTCCCGTCTACAAGGAACAAAAGAAGAAGAGTTGCCAATTAATGATACATTTTTGGATGATCAACTCTTCTCATTGGTCAAAACTGAAGCACCATGGTCTGCAGATTTTGTAAACTACCTTGCAGCAGGAGTACTCCCCCCAGATTTAAATTATCAGCAGAAGAAGAAATTCTTCCATGATCTTAAACAGTATTACTGGGACGAGCCACTGCTTTTTAAAAGGGGAGCAGATGGGGTGTTCAGAAGATGCATTCCGGAAGAAGAGGTAAATAACATTCTATACCATTGTCATTCTTCTTCCTATGGGGGCCATGCCAGTTCTTCAAAAACTGCTACGAAAATTCTACAATCTGGTTTTTATTGGCCGTCCCTTTTTAAAGACACGCATCAATTCATTTCTAAATGCGACCAGTGTCAACGCACCGAAAATATTTCAAAAAGAAATGAAATGCCCTTAAACAATATCTTAGAGGTTGAAATTTTCGACGTCTGGGGTGGCGATTTTATGGGACCATTTCCATCTTCCTTTGGAAACCAATATATTCTGGTAGCTGTTGACTATGTGTCAAAATGGATCGAAGCCATTGCTTCTCCTACGAACGATGCAAAGGTAGTCATAAAACTTTTCAAAAAAATAATTTTTCCAGGATTCGGTGTCCCTCGTGTTGTCATAAGCGACGGAGGATCCCATTTCATCTCAAAACATTTTGAAATGTTACTGCAAAAGTTTGGAGTAAGGCACAAAATTGCAACGCCTTATCACCCTCAAACAAGCGGTCAGGTTGAGGTATCGAACAGAGAAATTAAAAGTATTTTAGAAAAAACTGTTTCGACCTCAAGAAAGGACTGGTCGGTAAAGCTCGATGATGCTCTCTGGGCTTATCGGACTGCGTACAAGACTCCCATAGGAATGACTCCTTTCAAATTAATTTATGGGAAGTCTTGCCACCTTCCGGTAGAACTAGAGCACAAAGCTTACTGGGCAATTAAACGCCTTAACCTGAACATGGAATTAGCCGGAGAAAAAAGAAAACTCCAACTAAACGAATTGGAAGAACCGCGAATGGATGCTTATGAGAATGCCAAACTTTACAAAGAAAGAACAAAAAACTGGCATGATAAGCGTATCATTCGTAGAGAATTCAAGGAGGGTGACCTGGTGTTATTGTTTAATTCCAGGCTAAAAATTTTTCCGGGAAAATTAAAGTCAAGATGGTCCGGTCCTTTTGAAATCCGTAAGGTTTACCCCTTCGGATCTGTAGAGATCTGGAGCGAGAAAACCGGATCGTTTAAAGTCAATGGTCAAAGGTTGAAAAATTATTTAATTGGTGACCCAATTGAAAAAGAAACTAGTTTAGTTCTGCAAGATCCCAATTGAAATTTTGATCGTCAAGCTAGTGACGTTAAAAGAGCGTTGCGTGGGAGGCAACCCACGGCTTAATGTATTTTTCGATTTGTTGAAAAATAAAATACCCTAGGGCCGAGTATCCTGAACCAGACAGCCAGGTGAGCTCTCCTAACCCCTTTTGTTTTCTTTGAAAAATCATTGAGGACAATGCCTAGTCCAACCATGGGGGGGTATTTTATTACTTTTATTAGGAATGTCTTTATTGCTTTGCCGAGTTTTTATCTTTTTGTACTTTGAGTTGTATATGCTCCCTCCTTCACGAAACTTTGTGAACCCTAAGCATGTTTTAGATAAGCCTTTTCTGGACAAAAATAATTTTTCAATTTTTCATTAGCAATCATCTAGGTGGACTGGTTGGGAACAACAAAATTGTATCATAGTTCGATTTCTACTTCTAGGGCTTTTTCACACACACACTATTGAGACTGTTTTCAGTTATTAATACAATTAGAGGGACTGAAAAGAAACTAGTAACCTGGTTCTCTTGGTGACATTTACTAGATGCGCGGTTACTGGAGAAAAACGTCTGAGTTGGGGTATCAAGCAAAGAAAAAAAAAAATATATATATATATATATATATATATATATATATATATGCAAAACCAATTCAAAAATGCAAAAGTTAGTGCATTTTAAATGTCAAAATAAATGGTTAGCATATAAAATCAAAAAGAAAAGAAAAATGCTTGAATACCCAACGTATAAAGACCCTCCTTTGAGACCCGGTCTTAGTAAATGGAGGACCCAAGCTTAAGAATGTTGGGGAACCGGTTCTATGATGACATTGATATCCTCTCTAGAGTACTGATACTTTAAAGTTGTCTCTCAATTCCACAAGAGGCCCAAAATAGTAGCTCTCAAACCAAAGTGTTAGAATTGCCCCACAGTTCACTTAAGGTTTCGATATGAAACTAATTTTCCTTCAGAATTGGCGTAAAGATTTACACTGTTTTTGCTTGAGGACAAGCAAAGGTTCAAGCATAGGGGAGTTTGATAAGTCTATTTTTAGAGACTTTTTAATAGTTATTTTATTAAGTCTTTTTAGTATTTTAATTATATTTTTTGATCTATTTTACTGCAAATGTTTACTTTTTATTTTCAGGTTTTATTTTGAAGCAAAAGAGAAAATATGAGCTAAATTGAAGAAAAAAGGAAATATTTGAGGAGGAGCAATTTTTAAGGCACTAGACACCCTCATTGGCGCCAAGAGCCCCAAAAACCCAAAACAGGAGAAAACTGGCAAAACTGGCGCAAGACAGGGACCCCAGGGCGCCAAGGGCCCCAAAAACCCAAAACAGGAGAAAACTGGCCAAACTGGCGCAAGACAGGGACCCATGGGCGCCATGGGCGCAAAAAACGCAACACAGGAGCAAAACTGGCGAAACAGGTGCAAGACAGGGACCCATGGGCGCCAAAAACGCAACACAGAAACTGGCGCAGGCATGGGCGCCATGGGCGCCAAAAACGCAACACAGGCGCAACACAGAAACTGGCGCAGGCATGGGCGCCATGGGCGCCAAAATGCTGGAAAATTTGGCTACGGCCACCTTTTGATGGCCACCTTTGCCAACTTGATTTTTTTCTTCTTTTTGACCATTTTGCCCTCAACCTAAGCCCTTTGTCAACTTGTTGATGGCAATGCTTTCTCCACTTGTTGATGGATATTTTTGCCCACTTGTTGATGGCTTTGCCTTGCCCACTTGTTGATGACCATATCTTTGCCAAAACTTGTAATTTACTGTTTTGCCCCTCCCTCATATTTTCCTATAAATAGGACCTTGATCCTCACTTGTAAAGCACTTGAATTTTGTGACAAAGTTCATCTCAAAAACTCTCTAAAGATTGTTCTTCATGATCTTCATGTTCTTCATATTCTTTTACTTTCTTGCTATTTAAATTCTTGCAATGTATTTTATAAGTCCTTTATTTTCCAAGTCATTTATTTTCTTGCCCTTTATTTTCCAAGTCATTTATTTTCTTGCCCTTTATTTTCCAAGTTATTTACTTTCTTGCCCCTTTATTTTTCAAGTCATTTATTTTCTTGCTATTTAAATTCTTGCAATTTATTTTCTAAGTCCTTTATTTTCCAAGTCATTTACTTTCTTGCCCCTTTATTTTCCAAGTCATTTACTTTCTTGCCCCTTTAATTTCCAAGTCAATTATTTTCTTGCTATTTAAATTCTTGCAATTTATTTTCTAAGTCCTTTATTTTCCAACTCATTTACTTTCTTGCCCATTTATTTTCCAAGTCATTTACCTTCTTGCCCTTTATTTTCCAAGTCATTTATTTTGTTGCTATTTAAATTCTTGCAATTTATTTTCTAAGTCCTTTATTTTCCAAGTCATTTGCTTTCTTGCCGATTTATTTTCCAAGTCATTTACCTTCTTGCCCTTTATTTTCCAAGTCATTTATTTTCTTCCTATTTAAATTCTTGCAATTTATTTTCTAAGTCCTTTATTTTCCAAGTCATTTACTTTCTTGCCCCTTTATTTTCCAAGTCATTTACTTTCTTGCCCCTTTATTTTCCAAGTCATTTATTTTCTTTTCTCCTCTTTTGTCTACAATGATCATGAGTGAGTAGACTTTACTAAAACATTCCTTCTTTCTAAAAACACTTTCTTTTCAGTTAATCAACTTTGAAAAATTAAATTGGTATTCACCTAGGCTCTCCCTGTGGATCGATAACTCTTTTTATTACGCGACAAGACCGTGCACTTGCGGCCTTTCATTATTCTACTGGCCATAACGTTGGAAAGCTAAGAAGTAGAGCTACAGTTCTTATGTTCTGCTCAAACCTGATTATGATGTCTTGAGGGTCTAAACTGCGATGTCTCGCCCTATCTCTTATTTTTGTAGGGGATCTCGTCCACGAGGAATAAGATCGCGCCCTCTCTCTCTTATTATTGAACGGGATCTCATCCGCGAGGAATGAGATCTTGCTCCCCCTCTTATTTTTGGAAGGGATCTCGTCCACGAGGAATGAGATCTCGCCCTCTCTCTCTTATTTTTGGAGGGGATGTCATCCACGAGGAATGAGATCTCGCCCTCTCTCTTATCGGTAAGTTTTGCAAACATCATTTAACTACTAGTAACAACTTAAGGAAAGGGATGTGATCATTTAACTACTAGTAACAAATAACAATTATACACTCATACAGTGATTACGAAAATTGGCTTGAAAGTTTACAACAAGAAGCTATCTTTTGAATATTATGTTAAACTAGATAAAGATTTCTTGTTGCAGTATTAACAATTGTTTGTATGTAAATAAACACAGCAACATCAAAAGCAAAAGGGCGAATGGTTAGCAGGAAGTTTCAAGCTAGAAAACTTCATTTCGGGTCTTGTCATAGGTTTCATTTGTGGTTTGTTGATTGATTTTTCAAAGCCAAATAGGAATCACCTCTCCAAAAAAATCTTCTCATCTAACAAGCTTCAATAGCAACTCTCAGTCTCAAGTAATGGTGATCAAGACCTTTAAATGGTTAATTCATTCATCATCATTTTTTTATATTCTGAGGACTTTCACTTCAAGTGGTTGTTCAATGGATGCATTCTGCTGTAAACAAGTTATTGAAATTGCTGTCAATTATTGGGTCTTTTTTATATATCTATGCATGTTGTTAATAATCAATACATCAATAGCTAGTTTGAACAAATTCTTCTTCAGTTTTAGAAATTTTATGGGAATAGATATATTATGCATACAGAGCTTCTTTTGCTGGATGTTGAGATATTTCTGATTTCAGTGTTAAACTTTTTGTGTCAGGTTCTGGTTGTTGGGCAAGACCTAAAGATGAAATCTGGAAAGATTTATCTCAGTGTGCTCAAGATACGAAACTTTTGTTTGCTTACTGGATTGTTCTTAAAATTTGTCAAGGATCTCTTTCCACCCATTGCAAACTACTTTATTTTCACTTTTCATCCCTTTTTGTTTATTAGTTTATGCTTTTACATTCATCTTATTTTTTGGCAGATGCTGCCACTACGATGTATGCCAAATTAATGCAAAGGTATTTTCACTTAATTCAGTGTCTATTTTAAAGCAATGATACATCTTCCAGTTCTGTATTTGTAGAAAAGTTTATAGTTTCAATCTTTGAATTTATTTTGATATCCAGCATATATGTCTCCATGACATTTGGTTGATTTCTCATCAAATTCTTTTCTGATGAGGCTTCTTAACTGTTGAAAGACAAATATCAATCATCTATTGAGGTTAGGAAATTGATCTGGCTTCACTTTCGTCAGATTTACTTACAACTAGTGGCACAAATAATTGAGGTTCGGAAATAGGAAACCCTTTTGGTGATTAGATTCTAATTATTAATTGACCCTAGTTTGAAGAAACTCTTGTTCAGTGGAAAAAATGATTTGAGGAAACAAAACTGCTTTGTATATCTTGACTTAGTTCAATTTGCGGAAAGGCTTTGTACATGAATTACTATTGATATATTTTCTACTGTTTCCTTGAATACAGGCTGTCCAAAAGCAACTCCAGATAGTCCTACTCTTCATAAGTAGTCCTTCACTGATTTCTAAGCTCTATAGAGATTGGTTTTTTTTATTTGCTTATAATGTTTCTTCATTCTGTTTTCCTAGGTGATGAAAAATTCCGGAGGCATAGAAAGACAAGTATAGATACTAAGTTGAGTGACCACTCTTCTGATGATGAAGGTGATATATATCTTGGACTATTCAATAGCGAGCAAGAGGGAGCAACTTCATATTGGAGAAAAAGGTAGAGGAACTTGCTCTGGCTAGGCTTTTTATATAAATGACTTCATCCGGCTGGTTTAATTTGCTAGATTTTGGTAGTAGAGAGTTCAAGGATGAAAGGGAGGAAGTATTGAACATGGTGAAAACAAATGGACATTTTGCACCTACTGACAAATATAGTGTTACAGGCGTCACATGGTATGTTGTTCATGCAACAGTCACACATCCTTGTTATTATCCTGGTTAGTATCTAATAAGCTAATACTCTTTACCTCTCCTTTACTTTTTTCCTAATTGTTATACAATTACAAACTAGCACAAGAGAGAAATGAGATCATAGAATTTGTTAATTAAAATTCAAGTGGGAAGGAATAATGGGAGGTAGGAATTTGGTTGGGGATAAATGAGATTACAAGGGGGAGGGATAGTAGTGTGTGGTAAGATGTGAATTGAGAACCATTTTTTAAAAAAATAGACATTTAGCATCGGTTGTTTTAAACAACCGATGCTAAATGTCTATTTTTTTTAAAAAAAATTAGACATTTAGCATCTGTTGTTTCAACAATCGATGCTAAATCACTACCAAAAAATGCAGGATAAGCGACGGATTTTAGCGAGGGAAACCAAATCCGTCGTTAAGTTTAACGTAGCGAGGGATTTAGCGACAAGTAGTTCCGTCGCGAAATTGGCGCGCTTTGTTTTAAAAAAAACAAAATCAAATCCGTCGCTAATTAACCATTCCGTCGCTAACGGTTTGTCGATACTGTTGTCGTGACCGTTGGCAGTTTTTGGGACCCGTGAAAGAAACAAATCCATCGCTAAATGTGTATTCCGTGGCTAAGGAATCCGTCGCTAAACCCTTGGAAATTGTGCAATTATTTGATCGATCGCTAATTTGAATCTCCCTCGTAAATAATCCATCGCTAACCACTTGGAAATTGTGCAATTAATTGATCCGTCGCTAATGGACAGTTCCTTCGCAACAGATCCGTCGCTAAGCGTTATTTTTTTTCCCACTATCCGAAAACCCACCTTGCTTCTCTCTTCTCTCACCATTCTCTCAAACACACCTCACTCACTCTCTTCTCTCTTCTCTCTCCCACCGCGGCACCACCCACCGCACCACCACCACCCATCCTCTTCCCTCTGTCGCAACAGAGCCCTATTCTGGTACGTTTTTGTTTTCCTTTTTATCGTCTTTTTTTATTTGGTATTTTCGTTTTTATCTTCATTTTTTGATTTCGTTTACGTTTTTGTGAAATTATTGTGAAATTTTCGCATTCTGGTGTTCATGATGTCTCTTCTGGTTATTAGATTATGGTGCATTACATTGAATGCTTAAAATTCTTGTATTTTAGTTTTTGTTCATAGTGCATAGAATACATGTTTAGTGCTTCATAGTGCTGTTCTTATGTTTAGTATTTTAAGAATTTAGAAATAAACAGTATACGTCTAGTATCAATGCTGTTCTATTATATATTGTTCTTGTGTTTATTTATTGGTTCTTAGTTTTGAAGATGATTGTACATAAACTGTTAATTAATTTGGTAGTAACCGTGATTTTGATTTTGATTTGTGACTTGGCAGCTGAGTAATTCTGATTTGGTGGAGCTGTTTCTCTTGCTGGAGAAGTTTTAATGATTTTCGAGCTGCAAATTTGGTGGCAAAGCAGGTATTTTATAAGCCAAACTTTCAATTATTAGGAATAGGAGTTGAATTGTTGTTGCTTGTCATGGTTTTTTGTTGTTTCTTTGTTTCTGTTCTTCAAAATTAATGGGAAAAATATTGAATTTCATATTCTTAAGTCCATTTTTTGCTTGAATTTCATATTGTTAAGCTTGAATAAATTCTGAATAATTGTTAGTTTTCAAAATGGGAAATGTATATTATTTGGGGTTAATGCACAGCTCATTTGTGTATTGTTGTTTTGATGTTTGATCAACCCTAGGTTAGACGACTATATTGGAAGCTGTTATTGAGTATTGTGTGATGTTGATGGAAAAGGGTGAGGTGCTGCCCATTGAGATAATTACGAGACTATACTAACAATTTTAAGGTTGGGAGTTAGAAATAACTTCCTTCACTACTTATATGGAAAAGGGTTTTGTTTCTTCTGTCCTTAACCCCCATATTCAGCTCGAAATCATCTCCATCGAGATCATATCGATGCCAATAACTTGGTAGGTTATATTTTAGGTTTAGCTGTTGGAATCTAATGCGTTTTTTTAAATGCGTGTAGATGAATTGGAATCAATTAAATCGTAGTTGGGTGTATGATTGGTTATATCCGGGAAGAGCATTTTTGAAGGAAACTTTTGTAAATGGGGTTGAAGAGTTTATTAGGGTAGCGTGGCGACATGATAAGGCTAAAAAGGAAGGGGGGATTAGATGTCCTTGCCTTAAATGCGACGGTATACCTATTACACCTGATGATGAAATTAGGGTGCACTTGATTCGTATCGGGTTTAGGCCTAATTATTGGATTTGTGTGGACCATGGAGAACGACTTCCAAATTTTGACTTAGGGGCTTCTTCAAGCAGTTCTAGTTTTCATGTTCCATCTAATGAACAATTAGTGATGGCTTATTAGTATCACATAGATAGTTTGATTAGTTTTAGTCTCTGCATGTTGTTGATTGTTCATTTAATTTTAATTATTAATATATATCACATTTCGTTTATCATTATTGTTCGTTGTTGTTGTATTTAAATTTATTTATTAATATATATCATTATATATTTTTCTTGCGTTTCATTTTTCATAGATATGCATCCAGGAGGAGTTCACCAATAGATGTTAAGGGGAAGAACATAGGTGAACCTTGAAGGCGGCGTCGAGTTCGTGAGGTTGTACTTAATGTAGGGGATACATTTTTGGGGATGTGTAACACCCCATTTCTACCCGGCAAAATAATGCAAAAATATCAGAGTTCATAAAAATCTTTTTCAACAAACAATGGAGTGCCACATTGGCTTCGTGGATACAACAGACGGTTTAATTCGCTTTTTGAAAATAGATACATAGCGCTTTCAGATGAACCGATAAAACGACACCTCAAAACAAGTCAAACTTCTTTTAACTACGCAGCGGAAATTCAAATGGTTCAACTAAACAACCGTGGCAACTATGCAAAAGTCATAACTCAAAATCCAACAGTAAACAACTTGAATAACATAAATAACATTCAATCCCCCCGAGTGCTACGTATCAGAGCGACACCACCGACTCGATCAAATGAAGGTACAACGGCATTCATTCGAGGTTACCTGCACGTTATCAACATAAGGGTAACATTCAAACAGAAGGGGTGAGATATCGAACTACATAATGAATCATATGAAGTACAATATATATAAAGTCAACTCAGGGCCACCGCCCTATAATGCATGTGGTACCATAAATCAAACCCGTAAATAGGGGCATCAACATCGCAACATCGTCGTCGTGGTTTGAGCATAGCTCCATCGTAAAAATATGTTATGCATGTGACGCTATGTAAATGCACAAACAAATAACAACGGTTACATAGCAACGCAACAACACCGGAAACCAACAATGGCCGTAGGCCTACAACACATCATCTGCCAGTGAATAGAGGCAAATTCGTCTTCGTACAACCTTCGTCGTCAACAATTTACAACTTAGCAATTTTCAACATTTTGGCAACTTCGCAATATTTAAGCAACTTTCAACAATAGCAAACAACGGCAACAGCAACAGCAACACTGCGACCACAGCAACAGTAGCGACAACGGCAGCAGCAACAATGGCAACAACGGCAACAGCAACAACAACACAGCAACAACAGCAACAATGGCAACAACGGCAGTAGCAACAATGGCAACAACGGCAACAGCAACACAGCAGCAGCAGCACAGCAACATCAACACAGTAACAACAGCAACAACAACAGTACCCCAGCAACAGCAACACAGCAATAGCAACACAGCTACAGCAGCACAGCAACAGCAGCAGCAACGGAGCACAGCAACAGCAGCAGCAACACAGCACAGCAACACAGCACAGCAACAACAGCAGCAACACAGCACAACAACACATCACAGCAACAGCAGCAGCAACACAGCACAGCAATAGCAAGACAGCAACCAGGGTGTGGCCCCTAGGGACAGGGCGCCAACACCAGCAACACAGAATTAGGGTGTGGCGCCTAGGGACAGGGCGCCAACACCAGCAACCATAAAAGAGAGCATGGCGCCTAGGGACAGGGCGCCATCATCAGCCACACAGAAGTAGGGTGTGGCGCCTAGGGACAGGGCGCCAACACCAGCAACAAAAAATTAGAGCATGGCGCCATCATCCGCAGGAAACAAAACATAAGTCACAGGGCGCCTAGGGCGCCAGTTCAGCAAGCAACACACTGACAGGCACAGGGCGCCTAGGGCGCCAGATTCAGCAACAACAATAGGGACTGGGCGCCTAGGGCGCCAACTTTAGCAACATCAACAGGTACTGGGCGCCTAGGGCGCCAACTTCAGCGACATCACAGGTACTGGGCGCCTAGGGCGCCAGTTTCAGCAACAGGGAACAACACTGGGCGCCTAGAGCGCCTTTCTCAGCAACAACCAAAAATAGAAAAACAGTGGCAGGGCGCCTAGGGCGCCACTTTCAGAACCCAATTCAGATTCTCATGATCATGGCCAAAATACAATAACAATTCTAGGGCATAGGAATATCAATCACACAATCATAATTATTCAACAAGACATTCACAACATATATGATTATACCAATGACAATCATGAAAACCTAACCCCCACATAAAGTAATTCATATATCTCATTATAAGGCTTGAATCCCACCCTTACCTTAGCCTTAGAAGATCACGAACCTTAGCCTTTGAATATCATGAACCCTAGCCTTTGAAGATCACGAAACCCTAGCCTCCTCTCTCCTCTCTGCGTCGCTCTCTCCCTCTTCTCTCCTCTTGGCCGTCGCTCTCCCCCTCTTCTCTTCTCTCTAATTCTATTTTTTGTTCTTTCTAAAAGAGCCAAACCCTAAAATACTCTTATTTATACTTATTTAATTTTATGGGCTTTTCTATAGCTTATGCGAATTACATCATGGGCCTCGCTTAACACTTCTCATATTACTACTCCCAACCCTAACAATAGGCCCACATATACTAGCATTATTAATATTTTATTATTTTCTACCAATTAAATTCCCAAATAATTTGATTAAATAATTAATTAAATTTTTGGGGCGTTACAACTCTCCCCCACTTGGAATATTTTCGTCCTCGAAAATTCACCTGATTCGAACAACTCTGGATAGGACTCCCGCATCTTGCTTTCCAGCTCCCACGTCATGCTCTCTCCAGCAGCTCCCAACCAGACTACTTTCACCAAAGCGATCTCCTTACCTCTTAGAGCCTTCACCTCATGATCCTCGATACGCACAGGCATCGTCTCCACAGTGAGATTATCCCGTACTCGCACATCATCCGCTTGAAATTTCAAATCCTTCCTTCGCTTATTATGATGACTCTTCTGTCTACTTTGCGAAGTTTTCCCTTGCTCCCGAATTAATTTCCGCGATTGTCTAGCAGACAACAAACGAGCTCCCTCCTCTTCAGGAGTAGAAAAACTTACAGACATGCTATGACAATTAAAATGGGCATGGTTATACTCTAACCAATTCATACCTAAGATCACATCCACTCCGCTTAACGGCAACTAAATTAAATCCACAACAAAGTCTTTGTCGAAAATCGACAAGGGACACCCAGAACACACAAGAGAAGTAGTCACCGACCCATTAGCTGGAGTGTCGACAACCATTTCTCTATTCATAAAAGACAACGCAAGATCCAATCTTTCAACACAATCAGCAGTGATAAAACAAAGAGTAGCACCGGTATCAACAATATAAGTTAGAGGAACACCGTTAATGAAGCATGTACCTCTAATAAGTCCGCCCTCCTTAGAAGTCTCTGTCCCTACCAAAGCAAACACTCTCCCACCAGCTCGTTCCTTCTTCGGTTTCTGACACTGACTACTAATGTGTCCTCCTTCGGCACAGTTGAAACAAACAACCTCCTTATGCTCACACCCGGACACCTCATGCCCGATCTTACCGCAACGGAAACACCTCGTCGTCTCAGCTTTGCACGCATTACTCTTATGACCAGCTTTGCCACATTTGAAGCACACAATACCAGGAGGAGCATCTCCCCCACTAGTTCTCCTACCATCAGCGGGCTTTCGGTTCACCTCTACCAGCAGGAGCATCATACGGCTTACCACGACTCTGAGACTTGCTCCTCTTCTCGTTAACAATCATATAATGAGCATTGCTATCCTCCTCGTAGATCCTGCATCCGTCAATCAAATCAGAAAAGACACTGATCTTCTGATACCCAATTGCCTTCTTGATCTCTGGTCGCAACCCATTCTCAAACTTGATGCACTTCGAAAATTCAGCAGTTGCTTCACTGTAGTGCGGATAAAACTTAGCCAACTCCACAAACTTAGTAGCATACTCAATGACCGACAGCTTTCCTTGCTTCAGCTAAAGGAACTCAATTTCCTTCTTACCCCGAACATCTTCCGGATAATACTTCCTCGTAAATTCCCTACGGAACACAACCCAAGTGACCTCTTCACTTGCAGCTACCAACCTTTGACTAGTCTCTAACCACCAGTCATCAGCTTCTTTTGCCAACATATGAGTACCATAACGAACCTTCTGCGCTGGAGTGCAGTCCATCACACGGAAGATCCTCTCCATTTCCTTCAGCCAAGCCAACGCTCCATCAGGATTATACTTGCCTTTGAAAGTAGGCGGATTCTCTCTTTGAAAGGTCGCCAAACTACGCTCACCAGCATTCTGCTGAACCTCCACGGCCTGAGCCATAGCAGCCAATGCAGCAGCAATAGCAGCATCGTTCCTTCCAGCCATCTCGACTAATCACTTCAACATAAACGACAGTTAGAACTAATTGACAATACTTGATCGTCAATGACACAATAACTTGACAACTTAGCCGGACAGACCGAAACTGCTCTGATACCACTAATGTAACACCCCATTTCTACTAGGCAAAATAATGCAAAAATATCAGAGTTCATAAAAATCTTTTTCAACAAACAATGGAGTGCCACATTGGCTTCGTGGAAACAATAGACGGTTTAATTCGCTTTTTGAAAACAGATACATAGCGCTTTCGGATGAACCGATAAAACGACACCTCAAAACAAGTCAAACTTCTTTTAACTACGCTGCGGAAATTCAAATGGTTCAACTAAACAACCGTGGCAACTATGCAAAATTCATAACTCAAAATCCAACAGTAAACAACTTGAATAACATAAATAACGTTGAATCCCCCCGAGTGCTACGTGTCAGAGCGACAACACCGACTCGATCAAATGAAGGTACAATGGCATTCATTCGAGGTTACCTGCACGTTACCAATATAGGGGTAACATTCAAACAGAAGGGGTGAGATATCGAACTATATAATGAATCATATGAAGTACAATATATATAAAGTCAGGACATCTGATCAGCATTTCACAACAGTCAATATCATCATATCACAACGGTCAATATCGTCATATCACAACGGTCTATATCATCACATCACGACAGTCAAAATCATTTCAATCGCTTAAATATGCAACACGAATGCAGAATGTGACTCGACTCAGGGCCACCGCCCTATAATGCATGTGGTACCATAAATCAAACCCGTAAATAGGGGCATCAACATCGCAACATCGTCGTCGTGGTTTGAGCATAGCTCCATCGTAAAAATATGCTATGCATGCGACGCCATGTAAATGCACAAACAAATAACAACGGTTACATAGCAACGCAACAACACCGGAAAGCAACATTGGCTGTAGGCCTACAACACATCATCTGCCAATGTATAGAGGCAAATTCGTCTTCGTACAACCTTCGTCGTCAACAATTTACATCTTAGCAATTTTCAACATTTTGGCAACATCGCAATATTTTAGCAACTTTCAACAATAGCAAACAACGGCAACAGCAACACTGCGACCACAGCAACAATAGCGACAACGGCAGCAGCAACAATGGCAACAACGGCAACAGCAACAGCAACACTGCAACAACAACAACAACAACAATGGCAACAACGGCAGCAGCAACAATGGCATCAACGGCAACAGCAACACAGCAGCAGCAGCACAGCAACAGCAGCACAGCAACAGCAACACAGTAACAACAGCAACAACAGCAGCAGCCCAGCAACAGCAACACAGCAATAGCAGCACAGCAACAGCAGCAACAGAGCACAGCAACAGCAGCAGCAACACAGCACAGCAACGCAGCACAGCAACACAGCACAGCAACAGCAGCAGCAACACAGCACAGCAACACAGCACAGCAACACAGCATAGCAACAGCAGCAGCAACACAGCACAGCAACACAGCACAGCAACAACAAGACAGTAACCAGGGTGTGGCGCCTAGGGATAGGGCACCAACACCAGCAACACAGAATTAGGGTGTGGCGCCTAGGGACAGGGCGCCAACACCAACAACCATAAAATAGAGCATGGCGCCTAGGGACAAGGCGCCATCATCAGCCACACAGAAGTAGGGTGTGGCGCCTAGGGACAGGGCGCCAACACCAGCAACAATAAATTAGAGCAGGGCGCCATCATCCGCAGGCAACAAAACATAAGTCACAGGGCGCCTAGGGCGCCAGTTCAGCAAGCAACACACTGACAGGCACAGGGCGCCTAGGGCGCCAGATTCAGCAACAACAATAAGGACTAGGCGCCTAGGGCGACAACTTCAGCAACATCAACAGGTACTGGGCGCCTAGGGCGCCAACTTCAGCGACATCACAGCTACTGGGGGCCTAGGGCGCCAGTTTCAGCAACAGGGAACAACACTGGGCGCCTAGGGCGCCTTTCTCAACAACAACCAAAAACAGAAAAACAGTGGCAGGGCGCCTAGGGCGCCACTTTCAGCACCCAATTCAGGTTCTCATGATCATGGCCAAAATACAATAACAATTCTAGGGAATAGGAATATCAATCACACAATCATAATTATTCAACATGACATTCACAACATATATGATTATACCAATGACAATCATGAAAACCTAACCCCCACATAAAGTAATTCATATATCCCATTATAAGGCTTGAATCCCACCCTTACCTTAGCCTTAGAAGATCACGAACCCTAGCCTTTGAAGATCACGAAACCCTAGCCTCCTCTCTCCTCTTGGCGTCGCTCTCTCCTTCTTCTCTCCTCTTGGCCGTCGCTCTCTCCCTCTTCTCTTCTCTCTAATTCTATTTTTTGTTCTTTTTAAATGAGCCAAACCCTAAAATACTCTTATTTATACTTATTTAATTTTATGGGCTTTTCTATAGCTTATGCGAATTACATCATGGGCCTCGCTTAACACTTCTCATATTACTACTCCCAACCCTAACAATAGGCCCACATATACTGGCATTATTATTATTTTATTATTTTCTACCAATTAAATTCCCAAACAATTCGATTAAATAATTAATTAAATTTTTGGGGCGTTACAGGATGCCCCAGACCACCACTACTGCTGGAGGAGCTGGGACTTCACGTTCTGCTATAGCTGCTCCACCTGCTGGTCGCCCCAATTGGTATCCTATAAACCCATCTAGCACAGCAGCATCCTATGGGTATTTTCCACCTATGCAACATTCTATGGGCACACCGGGAGGGTATATGGGCCCACCTCTGCAGCATCCTATGGGCACACCCAGCAGGGTATATGGGCCCACCTCTGCAGCATCCTATGGGCACACCAGGCGGGTTATCTATGCCTACACCCGAGCTACAAATTGATCAGTCCCTACAGGATGATCATTTTGAACCCCATGGTCATACTGATTCAGAGCCATTATCATCCGGGTCGAAGGATGAGCAGGTGGTTGTCGACCCCGATGGTAGACGTCGCAAAGTCATATATCCCTTTGGCGATGCGTAAGTATTGTTTGACTTTTTTTTAATTTAAATTAATTGTTTGATGTGTATATATGTTTGTTAATTATGCAACGACTTAATTATGCAGGTTTGTTAGATCGAAGACTGCTTCATCAGCGATCACTCATGTCATTAAGAAACTCTATTTTGAAGAGTACCATGAAAAGGTGACAAAAATCGATAAGAGGAAAAAGAAAGATTTTGTGAACCTGTTTAGGGTAAGTATCAATTATGTCATTACCTATATTGATAATTTTAATATATTGTTTAATGTTTAATATAATTACTAATACATATTTTGATTATGTTTAATACAGACCAAAGTGACTTGGAGACCGGAAGATGATGAATTGGTGCATAAAGTTTCTTGGACTAGATTGGCAAAGCAATTGGCGGACTTGCTCTACAAATTGCGCCATAAAAATGAAGGCCGAGGTATATCCCTCAAGAAGTCTGGGATCAATACTAGGAAGTTTGGAGAAGTGAGAAATTCAAAAGAAATGCTGGAAAAGCGAAGGAAAATTGAAATTCAGAAAAGGGTGGCTCGCTTCACACTTGTGGCTCCGTCAACCAAGCTCAGCATGCTATGAGATTGGTAAGTTATTTTAAAAATATTTGTACTATTTTAGTTTAGTTAGGGCGACTAGTTACCAATATTTGAGAAATTGTTTCATTTTTACAGAGTAAGAAGGCCGGACGCCCTCTTACTATTGCTGAGCTGCATAGGGCCACACATGTCAAGAAGGATACCCAGACTTATGTTGATGAGCGCTCGAGGACTACTCAGGTAATTATACAACTTGATTTGTATTATATATATAATGTTTTCTTAAATTGGAGCGCTTATTATGCTATGTTTTGTGGTTATGCAAAACAGGAGAAACATGCTGAGACGAAGTTTGAGCCGACTCAGGGGAGCTGGAACCCTGAGTCACTTGGTCCACTGATTCCTGAAATCATGGGTTTGGCCAACCGCAAGTGGGAGAAGTTGGTAGGGAGAAGTTGGGTATTCTCAAAATTGTGCTGCATTTGATATATAGTTATTAAAAAAAAACAGGTTTTCAAAATTGGACACGTGGCATAAAACTAAAGCAGTTTTTTTATAAAAAAATTAAATTAGCGACGGATTGGGTTTCACTAATTTCCCTCGCTAATTAGCGGCGGAATTTCCCTCTCTAAAACGCGTTGCTAATTACCAAGGGAAAATCCCTCGCTAAAATCCGTGGCTAAAAAAAATTTCCGTCGCTAAAGATTAGCGAGGCCCTTTTTAGCGACGGAAATTCCCTCGCTAATACGCTTTAGTGACGGATTTTGGAGGTTTAGCGACGGAAATTTCCATCGCCTATCCTGCTTTTTTTTGTAGTGAATGTCATTTTTAGACAGCAAAAACAGTCATGAAACACCATTTAGCATCGGCTATTTAAACACCCGATGCTAATAGGGACATTTAGCATCGATTACTTAACCGATGCTAAATGTCTAACTTTTAGCATCGTGGAATTTATCATCGTCTGATAACCGATGCTAAATGTACCAACTAACCAATACTAAATGTCTTTTCTGCACTAGTGTTTTATGAAAAAGGAGATTGGAGATATTTACTTAATCTGGCTTTGTATCTATTCTTTGGAATGTACTATTTCTTCTTTCATCACTTTTGTAACATCCCTAATTTTTAAAGACTCGTACTATGATGCCTAAGACCGAGTAATTATTTGTGGGAATAATTAGTCGTGTCTCGGGGATTAATAGTCGAGGAAAAGTCCAAAGAAATCCTACTCTACATTTAATTGTGGCTTAGTCATGGTTTAAATGAACAATTCAGCCGAAGGGTAAAATGGTCATTTCACATCACATCGAAAATTTATTGATTGATTGAAACAATTAATCGCGTCTCGTATAAAGATTTGCCGTAGGATCTATGTCTTGTAGTAAATCGTAGGATTATAGGGGTTTTAACACCGAAACCTTGGACTAATGGGCCAAGGGCAGTTTGGTCATTTTACCATCACTTAAACCCTCAACCCATTTATCACCACTCAGCTGAACCCACCCCCTTTAACCTCCTTCTCACTTCAGCTGAAACAAAAAAAAAATGAAAGTAGAAAACTTAAGAAAAGAGGGAGAAGAAAGCTTGAAAGGAAAGAGGAAGGAGGAGGTGGGGCTTCATCAAATTTGAGTGCATGTAAGTGTTCTTACCACTTCTCAACTCCATTTTCGAATTTCTCTTCAATGGTACCATTTTCAGAACCTGATTCCCACTCCTTCCCTCACTTCCATTTTCGAGTTATATGCTTCCATGGGGGATATGGAGGAGTTGAGTTTGTTGTTGGTTTGCATGTTCACTAGGAGCTAGAGATGAAGGGATTCTGAACCCATTTTGTGAATTAGAAGATATTTTGAAGGTTAAGGAACTACTGGTACAGCAAGGGGGAGCTCAATTTCGAAGATGCAAGTGATGGGGTTGATGATCTATGTTCATTAGAATTTCTGGGTAAAATCCGTTTTACATACCTTCATTGTTTTCTTCGTATCTCACTGTACACTACTCCGATGATCGTGATTCTTGTCCCTCTGGAAACTAGACAAAAAGCTCTTCATTTTGGGCCCAAGAATCGTATGATTTCATGGAGAAATGAAGGCGATATCATGTCCCCAAGTTACGGTTTCAGAATCAAACACTGTCCTGGACCAGTCACCTTGTTTTGTTAATATCTCTCAATCTACTGGGTGCATGCGCGTGAAACTTCTTCCATTGGAAAGTAGACGAAATTATCTTCGCAATGGGCACTGATTTAAGTAGATTTGGTCACGGATTGACCAAATTATGCCTGTTGCAAAACTGAGTCATGTTGCTGGAAAACAGAAAGAAGAATGCTGGAAATGTGGTTCGTCAAATTTGAGTTCGGTTCGCCGAAGTCTCGAACGCCATCAATTCGATATATTGAAGTGGGGTCCAGTAGCAAGGATGATTGACTTAGTTACTGGTTGCGCAAGTGGGACCCATCAAGTTCAGATGCGGAGGCACTTGGAGCGTGTACGTGACTACGGGGATTGTTCGAGTGGTTAACGGTTCGGTTGTTCGAGCGAGGACGCGACTTCTCGGGGACTCGTCAACCGGGTGAGTTCTACTCACGGATAGGGATATTTTTCGTGTCTTGAAATTATATCGGGTTGAGTCATAAGGCAATTATCAATTTTCGAAAGATTTTGGAACCGAAAACCGTTTTTGAACAATATCGCGTTTTTACGGTTTTTATTGAATTGTTGAACAATTTATGAAATTGTGATTTTAAGTGATTTCACTGGAATATGGTCTGGAATGTTGTTTATTAAATCCGTTTTCAGGTTGGAGAACGATCGGAATTAGATTTGGGCGAGAAATGGAAAACGGAATGAGAAACTAGAATTCGGTAACAGAACAGGCCGCACGGGTCGTGCGCCCCTGGGCACGGACCGTGCGTCCTCTTCGGGTTGGCTGTGTGATGTTGGTAAATCACGCACGGGTCGTGCGCCCCTGGGCACGGACCGTGCGTGAGCTGCTGTTACCGGACTCCGATTTCTCAATTCGTCGCTCCTTTCGATCCCGAATCACTTCTAATTTTCTCCCCAACCCATTTTAAGGATATTGCCTTACTGACAACCGTATTTTGAACTTATTCCACTCATGATTTTGAAAAAGAGTTTGAAAAGCATATTTGATTGAAAAACCGAAACCCTAGTATACGTGTGGGTACACCGTCTGATGGACCGACTGAATATATATGTTTATATATGTTAACTGAATTTGATTATAATGCCGGATGTTTATAAATTCATCAAAACGGGTTATAAGTCAATAATACGTTACAATTTGATTATAATGCCGGATGTTTATAAATTCATCAAAACGGGTTATAAGTCAATAATACGTTACAATTTGATTATAATGCCGGATGTTTATAAATTCATCAAAACGGGTTATAGATCGATAAGATATAACTTATCTAAAAAGACTATGTGACTGATCCTTTGGTGATCAAAATGAAAAATAAGATATAAATTATCTAACTCTCGAGAACTTGATGCGTATTGTCATACGTATTGCGTTGGGTGACGACCCGACAAGTAGCATACTAGGGAGGGTAGTCATGACCCCTTACCTAGGCCCTGAATGTGTTTTGGCGTGGTCAACTCACGGGTTACCGGGATTAGCACTGGATTGCAGTCGGTTTATGCTAAATGGAACACACGACTACCGGGATTAGCACTGGATTGCAGTCGGTACGTGTTAAATAAATTCACGAAGTGCGTGGCATTTCGATTATAGCTTGTGATAGCTAATTATCTATTTTTGATAATGGTTTAATAAGTTGAACACACGGTTACCGGGATTAGCACTGGATTGCAGTCGGTACGTGTTAACTAAACTCACGAAGTGCGAGGCATTTCGATTAATGAATAAGACATTGTTATGTCAGCTTTTGTTGTAACGGTTTAATAAATTGAACCGAGTGTCAGTGAGGGGGCACGGTAGGACTCACTGAGACAAGTTGTCTCACCCAATCCATATTTGTTGTTTTTACAGAGAACAGGTTATAAGGACAGCAGGCGGCACAGTTGGTTGTCGGGTTCAAGGAGAAGACTGAAGATTGATTCTTTGATAGTTGTCCATGTTCTCCTGTAGTTATCTCTGTATTCGGTCGTATGACTCGAGCTTGTATTAATCCGATTTTTATAGTTTCCGCTGTTTCTTGTAAAGATGTATATCTAAACAGGAATTTTTATACTCTGATTTATACCAAATTGTATATTTAGGTATTTCTTTGTTAAAGAAATACACGGGTGTTACATTTGGTATCAGAGCGGTTCGGCCTTGTCGGACGTAGTGACCTTCGGGTCGAGAACATAGGATCGAGTCAGCTAGGGACTTAGACAATTATGTGTCAGATCTTTTTAGTATATTATGTGACGTATTGAGTCAGGATCCACTCAATGTTTCATGTAAAGTACTGAAAATTATGACAGATAGTTGCCTCAGCCCCGAAAATGTCCGAAACCCTACACCATAGGATTCTCAGCCTTCTCGTTTCATCAGAGCGTATAGCAGCTGCAAAGGGCTACACATGACATTGGAAACAATGATGGGCATCCGCGATGGTTCGAACTGTGGGCGGCTATTCAGTAAATAAATCTGATGCGGCCAGTGAGTCGCGGCATGAAACGTCTTAGATCTTATCGAGAAGTACGAATCAAGCGAAGCCATTGTGCGACAGTAACGTCAGTGTACTGAAATCTGTCAGATTAGTTAACACCCGAAACCCTGACCTTATTTTGTCAGCTTATCAGTTATAGAGATATCGTTTTCATCATAAATCTCACCTTCTGGAGTAAGCCAATCCCAGTTTAGGTATCAGTTGAGGAAGTCCCTCCAGAAAGTTTCAAGAACAGATCCCGATTCTTCTTCTTCCGAGTCACGATGTGACAGATGATAAAGCTAGCTGAGTAAAGATACTCCGTTGCCAGTATTGACTAGCAGGGTCATAATGTGCCGATCAGGTTAAGTCCCGATCAGGAATTGTGAATCAAATCCTTCAAAGCAAATCAGTATGTGTAAACAGTAGAAGTAACCTGATTTCAATCCGCTGCTGGAAGCATTCTGATCACGGTCTGTGAGAAATTCTCGTTAGTCTTCCGACCCAATTGTTCGTAACTTCTTCTCCGGAACTCCGATTTTTATGTTCCGAGAGGCGTTGGAAAGCTAACGAAAATTTCTACACCGATGAATGGGTTGTGAACCGTATCTTCAATTGTATTTTGAAGTGTACCTCTGTGTTAAATCTGAACCGTAAACTCTAGGCATTCGTGGAATGTGGACCTCCCTGTTGTACGGGAAATTGGAAAAAAGATCTCCAATCAGTCAGTTTAGACTCCTAGAACCCATTCTGAAGCTATATTAATTAAATGTAATAATTATGTCTGGATAGTCGCGGAAGTTCGGAAAGAAGCGGGATCGGGGAAAGATTCTAAATGATAAATACTCCAATTTCAACGAATCAATACGAAGACACTTATGGTGTGCTCGTTTGATTCCCAAAATAGCTTTTGTTTCCAAAATCCCCTGGTGCCACCGCAATTCCAAATTCGTAACTAATCCGAGAATAATTGTTGTGCTGAAGTTAATCGAGAAACCAAGGATTGTCTAGAATGACTCTAAATCTCATCTTCGAAAGAAAACCGTATGTCGTTCTAGTAGGATTCCCAATATAGAAAATTGTATCTCCTTAGGATCTGAGTGATCGAGGATCTATGAAACATAGGTATCAAAGTTCAAGCCTAGTTGATCTAGGAAGACAGCCAAAATTGGACATGTCGTTGACTTAGAAAAACTCCGAAAAAGCCATGTTTGGGAAATCATCCTTCGAATGTTATAGCATTCAAGCTTCCGCTACTAAAGTGAAACTCCAATCGTCAATCTTGAATTCGTTAACATCAACAGTAAGTTGTTGTGACTTGGATCCATCGGATGGGTCAATGCTAATTCTCCATTCTATTGACCTATGGTTAAATGTCGATAAATCAAGTATGTGCTGAATTCGGAATTGTCCGATTGTGGTCCAGCACACGATGCTTTTCTAAGAATCCAATGATTTGAGTACCTATAATGTTTTTACCTTTTCACCTTCTACACCCGTTTGATGGTAGAGTGAGTGAGGATGAACCGTATGTCGGTCGGAGACTAAATGATTGGACAGTGACGGTATGACACATGAGTCCTTGATAGTGAACTTTATAACCTTTGTGTAGTCTCTTGAGACGGTCAAGTTGTGTCTGTTTTTCATCATGAAATACGAACCTTGTTTTTAATCTCGAAATTTTGTCTTGGACCGATTCGAGAAAGGAATTGAAAGGAAGTGAATTGAATCGAGTGGAATAGCGGCTTGAGAAGAATTTTTTTTTTTTTTTTTTTTTTTTTTTTTTTGCAAATACCCGCTTTCTTTTCGTCTCAATGTCCCTCCCGATCCCTTCCTCGAACAAACCTAATTATTTTGTTTTAACGGAACCGAACTCAAGCACGATAAAAGTTTGCGAGATTTTGATCGCACAAATGGTTGACTCCAACAAAATAACACCTTTATTCTCACTTTCGAACTTGCAAATTTAAAAATTTGAGATTGAGATTCCGCTTTATTGAAACGTCGTGCATCGAGTAAGGTCATTTATAAGTTGGGGTGAATTAACTTTTGGGATAGTCGTATTTTCAAACTATCGTCATTAGAAATCCCATTGAAAAGAATTTTCATTCAAATGGAACTATTATACTTTCAAGTTTTGGAACCGATTTAATGAAAGAATATTTTGCTATTATTTTAGAGTTTTCCTGGATTCGGTTGCAAGGAAAAATCATTTCTAGATTCCTTGGACTGAAAGTCAACCTGTTTTATAAAATAACTCTGTTTGCTTCAGTCGAGATTTTTAGTAAAATGAGTCAAGCGCTTATGTGGGCGTAACTCGGGAAGAGAAGAAAACTTTTCTTCTGGATACCGTATGGTTTGATTCCAAGGAAATTCTCTTACAGTCATCGTTTCGTTCCAATTCAAGCTACGGCTAGGCCGAAACCTTCCGAGTTCCTGACTTCGATAGTGCGGGATGTGTGGATACCATAACTATGAGTTCGTATCCTCAACAGGTTGTAGGCATTCCATTGTCCATAACAATTAGTGTCAGCTTCCAAGAGGTCGGAATAGTTAATTTCTGAAGAAAGTCTGTATCTTCATGATGTCTTTCACGTGTCTCCGTTGAGAAAATGTATTCCAGATCCACTTCAGCCGTTGAGCGTTGAAACGATCGATCTTCGACCAGAGTTATCATTCCAACCTTATCCTAGTCATATCCTAGGGCGTGGCGTGAAGACATTGAGGTCAAGGACTATTCCGATTGTCAAGGTAGTCTAAGAAGGCTTCTCAGCCGAAGAGGCTACTCGGGAAAAGAGAAGAGGATATGATGACCCGATATCAACATCTTTTTGCTAGAGGTTCGTCTTGTCAATTTTGAGGACAAAATTTTTAAAAGTTGGGGTGATTGTAACATCCCTAATTTTTAAAGACTCGTACTATGATGCCTAAGACCGAGTAATTATTTGTGGGAATAATTAGTCGTGTCTCGGGGATTAATAGTCGAGGAAAAGTCCAAAGAAATCCTACTCTACATTTAATTGTGGCTTAGTCATGGTTTAAATGAACAATTCAGCCGAAGGGTAAAATGGTCATTTCACATCACATCGAAAATTTATTGATTGATTGAAACAATTAATCGCGTCTCGTATAAAGATTTGCCGTAGGATCTATGTCTTGTAGTAAATCGTAGGATTATAGGGGTTTTAACACCGAAACCTTGGACTAATGGGCCAAGGGCAGTTTGGTCATTTTACCATCACTTAAACCCTCAACCCATTTATCACCACTCAGCTGAACCCACCCCCTTTAACCTCCTTCTCACTTCAGCTGAAACAAAAAAAAAAATGAAAGTAGAAAACTTAAGAAAAGAGGGAGAAGAAAGCTTGAAAGGAAAGAGGAAGGAGGAGGTGGGGCTTCATCAAATTTGAGTGCATGTAAGTGTTCTTACCACTTCTCAACTCCATTTTCGAATTTCTCTTCAATGGTACCATTTTCAGAACCTGATTCCCACTCCTTCCCTCACTTCCATTTTCGAGTTATATGCTTCCATGGGGGATATGGAGGAGTTGAGTTTGTTGTTGGTTTGCATGTTCACTAGGAGCTAGAGATGAAGGGATTCTGAACCCATTTTGTGAATTAGAAGATATTTTGAAGGTTAAGGAACTACTGGTACAGCAAGGGGGAGCTCAATTTCGAAGATGCAAGTGATGGGGTTGATGATCTATGTTCATTAGAATTTCTGGGTAAAATCCGTTTTACATACCTTCATTGTTTTCTTCGTATCTCACTGTACACTACTCCGATGATCGTGATTCTTGTCCCTCTGGAAACTAGACAAAAAGCTCTTCATTTTGGGCCCAAGAATCGTATGATTTCATGGAGAAATGAAGGCGATATCATGTCCCCAAGTTACGGTTTCAGAATCAAACACTGTCCTGGACCAGTCACCTTGTTTTGTTAATATCTCTCAATCTACTGGGTGCATGCGCGTGAAACTTCTTCCATTGGAAAGTAGACGAAATTATCTTCGCAATGGGCACTGATTTAAGTAGATTTGGTCACGGATTGACCAAATTATGCCTGTTGCAAAACTGAGTCATGTTGCTGGAAAACAGAAAGAAGAATGCTGGAAATGTGGTTCGTCAAATTTGAGTTCGGTTCGCCGAAGTCTCGAACGCCATCAATTCGATATATTGAAGTGGGGTCCAGTAGCAAGGATGATTGACTTAGTTACTGGTTGCGCAAGTGGGACCCATCAAGTTCAGATGCGGAGGCACTTGGAGCGTGTACGTGACTACGGGGATTGTTCGAGTGGTTAACGGTTCGGTTGTTCGAGCGAGGACGCGACTTCTCGGGGACTCGTCAACCGGGTGAGTTCTACTCACGGATAGGGATATTTTTCGTGTCTTGAAATTATATCGGGTTGAGTCATAAGGCAATTATCAATTTTCGAAAGATTTTGGAACCGAAAACCGTTTTTGAACAATATCGCGTTTTTACGGTTTTTATTGAATTGTTGAACAATTTATGAAATTGTGATTTTAAGTGATTTCACTGGAATATGGTCTGGAATGTTGTTTATTAAATCCGTTTTCAGGTTGGAGAACGATCGGAATTAGATTTGGGCGAGAAATGGAAAACGGAATGAGAAACTAGAATTCGGTAACAGAACAGGCCGCACGGGTCGTGCGCCCCTGGGCACGGACCGTGCGTCCTCTTCGGGTTGGCTGTGTGATGTTGGTAAATCACGCACGGGTCGTGCGCCCCTGGGCACGGACCGTGCGTGAGCTGCTGTTACCGGACTCCGATTTCTCAATTCGTCGCTCCTTTCGATCCCGAATCACTTCTAATTTTCTCCCCAACCCATTTTAAGGATATTGCCTTACTGACAACCGTATTTTGAACTTATTCCACTCATGATTTTGAAAAAGAGTTTGAAAAGCATATTTGATTGAAAAACCGAAACCCTAGTATACGTGTGGGTACACCGTCTGATGGACCGACTGAATATATATGTTTATATATGTTAACTGAATTTGATTATAATGCCGGATGTTTATAAATTCATCAAAACGGGTTATAAGTCAATAATACGTTACAATTTGATTATAATGCCGGATGTTTATAAATTCATCAAAACGGGTTATAAGTCAATAATACGTTACAATTTGATTATAATGCCGAATGTTTATAAATTCATCAAAACGGGTTATAGATCGATAAGATATAACTTATCTAAAAAGACTATGTGACTGATCCTTTGGTGATCAAAATGAAAAATAAGATATAAATTATCTAACTCTCGAGAACTTGATGCGTATTGTCATACGTATTGCGTTGGGTGACGACCCGACAAGTAGCATACTAGGGAGGGTAGTCATGACCCCTTACCTAGGCCCTGAATGTGTTTTGGCGTGGTCAACTCACGGGTTACCGGGATTAGCACTGGATTGCAGTCGGTTTATGCTAAATGGAACACACGACTACCGGGATTAGCACTGGATTGCAGTCGGTACGTGTTAAATAAATTCACGAAGTGCGTGGCATTTCGATTATAGCTTGTGATAGCTAATTATCTATTTTTGATAATGGTTTAATAAGTTGAACACACGGTTACCGGGATTAGCACCGGATTGCAGTCGGTACGTGTTAACTAAACTCACGAAGTGCGAGGCATTTCGATTAATGAATAAGACATTGTTATGTCAGCTTTTGTTGTAACGGTTTAATAAATTGAACCGAGTGTCAGTGAGGGGGCACGGTAGGACTCACTGAGACAAGTTGTCTCACCCAATCCATATTTGTTGTTTTTACAGAGAACAGGTTATAAGGACAGCAGGCGGCACAGTTGGTTGTCGGGTTCAAGGAGAAGACTGAAGATTGATTCTTTGATAGTTGTCCATGTTCTCCTGTAGTTATCTCTGTATTCGGTCGTATGACTCGAGCTTGTATTAATCCGATTTTTATAGTTTCCGCTGTTTCTTGTAAAGATGTATATCTAAACAGGAATTTTTATACTCTGATTTATACCAAATTGTATATTTAGGTATTTCTTTGTTAAAGAAATACACGGGTGTTACAACTTTTTAGTGGGATTGATTTGCAAATTGATTGCTGATTCAGTGGTGTTTAGATGAGAGCTCATAATTGGAAGGAATATAAAGGAATATAAAGACTCAGCTGCCATTTTAGGTAGAGGAGTGGGGATCTGTCAAATTTGCAAGTGCATTTACAAATGTAAAGTTGTGTATCCGCGCACTGAAGAGTTGTTGTAATTACGTGATCCCTTTTAAGTTTGTAACCATTAGTTTGACCTCCATTGTGAAAAGACTTCTCTACATCCTTAATGTGCTTTATCTATTTTATGAACAATAATTAATTCAAGTATGTCAATAAGGCTATGGTAATGTTCCATGCCAAGATGCTTGCATGATAATTAACAACATGGGAGTTTTCAAATAGTCGTGCTTCAATGTAAATGGTTTCCTTTTATTCTCCTGTTTGGTACCTGACATCTTATGTTGTGCTTGATCGGAAAATTACAAAATAATTTCACTTTTAAACTACTAGCCATATTAGGTGTGATGAAGGTTTAGGATTGAGGAACTAATTAATACTTTGAACATTGCAGCAATTGCTTGAAGACTCTGCCGAATACCACAGAGAGAAGGATGGGGCATTGCTTGCAGAGCAGAATAGGGTGAAGTGGAGTAAGGAACCTTGATTTATCCGTACTTACCTGAGAAATTTCAATATTGTGTGCAGGCTATTGGGGCACTCACAATAGGGCATATTGATGCAACTGTGAGCATGTCCAATTTCAAAGTAAGAGTAAACTAGTGTTTTGTGTTTCATGTTTATTAAGGTGTCTTAATAGAAGTTGGGGGGTAAGATGTAAGTGTCCTATTTCATGTTGCTTTATTAGTAAGGTTATTATTAAACTATTGTGCATGTTCACTGCCAATAATATTTCTCTATTTCCAAAGGGGGGTGTTCACTGCCAAAATTCACATATGTTACTTGTTTTGATCTTTCTCAACTATTTTCTCATCCTCTAGTTCTACAATTTTTACGTTAAAAATAGAGCTTTTGAACGTGAGGCCTGTTCATATTTTTAAGTGCTTTGGAATTGTAATTATAGGAACAATTATGGGAGCTAGGGGAGAATGAAATAAGCTTGAATTTGCATTTAGTTTGACTATAAGTTTAGTTAATGTATTTTAGGTAGCAGTTGAGTTGAATTCTGGGTTTATTATTTTGAGGTTTTGATTTTACACAAGTGTCAAACATTTGGAACCAAGGAAATCTCCTTTGTACATACCCGAGTGTTAATGTAAAATAGAATTCTTTTGTTTTTTTTATGCTATGGAAGGTGAATGAGAGGGATATTATTTTTACATACTTTTATTGTATATTATTAGTTAGATTCTTTTTTAATTTGTGTTTTGTATGAACTCTTAATTATGTTTGGATTGTAACGTGTATCCGAATTATGTTTTATCCCGTTAATTTGTGTAATGATTTCTAATTTGCTTATATTTTGTCGTGATTGATATTCTCACCCATTCATTCTTAATTGAACTTATCAGGCTTTCCAAGACCTTTTGCAATACCTACCACGCTGTCCTTCCTTCAAAAATTACTTTGGAGAGAGTTTGTGGATCAACTTTTGATAATTTTGATTAGCATTAGATTATACTTCCCTGTTTTAATAGTTATAGATTATGACTTTTTGCTATTTCTATTTTCTCTTTAAGACAATGCCTATAAATTGTATTTCGATGGTTGTATTCGGATTATCCAAGTGCTCTTGGGTAGTATTATAATAATTCTATATTAACTAAAGCTTTGACCCCATGAAATGCACGGATCATAGCGCTAGTTAAGTATTTAAATTCAACGTTCATAGTATGTACTATAAAGGGCGCGGTCCCTATGTTTATGGTATTATCTATATCTGTTCGTTTGTTATTATCATGTATGTTTGTTATATCATGTAAGTGTTTAAGTGTAAATAATTTGAATCGACCTTCGCCTCTTACACTTACTTTCAAATGAAAGGATAAAGAAATAAGAACTCATACACTCATACTTAGAGCTGGAAAAACGGGCCAGGCCGTCAGACCGGGCCGACCTAGCCCAAAAAAAGAGGGCTTGGACCGAAGAACCTGAGCCCATTTTTCACCCGGGCTTTCTAGCCCAACCCTAAAAAGCTCGATCCCGCGCTGGGCTAGCCCAGCCGAGCCATGGATAGCCCACAAGCCCGTGAATTAAACAAAATTAGTAACCCAATTCGTCTCACTGTCAGCGTCACTTCTGTTTTTATACACAATTACACACCATCGGCCACCCCATTTCACCAAAAAATGCACACTCCCGAATTCCCAGTTTCATCCCAATTTCCCAAACAAATACAATTAGTGGATTCATTTTTTTCCCAGAATTTTACTCAACAGAAAATGTACCTGTTCCGGACGGGGCCAAGAGGCCCAATCCGCATGAGAACCGGTCCAATCCAGCACGGGATCCGGCCCAACAAGGAAATAACAGCGCAGATCCCAGATCAACGGCCCAGATCGCGGCGCCCCAATCCAACGGCTCCGGATCAGGCAAGACCCGCAGAACCCCAGCCTCTGCGTCTATAAATACGGCACGAACCTCGAAGATCAGGTATTTTTTACTCATTTGTACCTCTCACTAACTTCTGATCGCTGACTTTGGCAACGGAGTGTCTGCAGGTACCCAACCCTCCGAGTCCAACCTCGGAGGAAGACAACGCTTAAGATCTCAACCTCGAAAGATTCCGACTCCCGAAGCTCTAATCCAGCCTCGACCTAGGAAAGGACTATCACAAGGCTCAAGATACCAACTACTCTTCCTAGATCCTGAATCCCAGGGCAAGGTACCGAACAGTACCATTCCTGTCATAGCCAGATGTTGGTTTTTACGATGTTCTATTTTTACATGATGTGGCAGTGTGATAAATCCTATACCAAAGCTGTTGAGAATTTAGTTTTGATGTAGTTTTGATAGACATAAATTCCTACACCGGTACTTTTGATAGACATATAACTATTCTTTTGAAGTTAAAACTGCTATGCTGGAACTATATATGCGGCCACTGCTTAAGTATTTTTATTTCCACTCTGTACTTGTTTCAGTCTAGTAATACTAGCAAATAACACTATGATAGTGTGTGTATTTGATTGATAGATTTATTTTCTTTTGATATTTATAAAAAGTCGGACCCTTAAATGCTTTCATTGAGGATTCCTTTAAACAACGCAACAGTGGCTAAAAAATTACACGTAATGCGGGCTAGCCCGAAAAGTCTGTTGCCTGCCCTTGGCATGCTTGGGCTGTAAAGTGTGAGCCCAAATTTCAACCCGGGTTTTTTGCCCGGTCCTTAAAAGCCCGAGCCCGATGTGGGCCGGCCCAATACGGTCCGGGTAGCCCATTTTGCTAGCTATACTAAACAATATTATCGATTCTGATTACTACCATCATTTTATAATTTAGAAGTTTTCAAAGAAAAACGAGATGAAATTTTTGCGGGGGGTGGGCATAAGTATGACAACTATACACGTTAGTACAACTAGTGCCATCGTTTGAACAATGGCCATTCCACATATATGGAAGTACCTATAAGGAATGTTTGGAAGTATTTTCACGCACCGGAGTCTGGTCGCGTTAACGTGCAGGTGACCGTGATAACTGTCCTAGCGATGTCAATCTTCGTGATCCCCGTGAAATTCTACCTCCAACTCTAGTGTGCATCACTACAATAAAATGACAATACTATTATATTAATATAATAAATTAATATAAAAAAAATGAAAAAAACACCCTTAAAATGAGGGGGGTATAAAAGTCAAAACCCAATTTTTATTCCTTTCTTGCATTCGAAATGGCTATTGGCTAAAGCAGACCCCGTGAGACCCTTTTTTTTTGACACAAAGAAGACCCTTTTTTGTATATCCCAAATAATGCATTTAGTGTGATTTATTGATGTTATTTTTTTTTATCAGTTATGCTTTATTGATGTTACAATTAAACGAGTGAATTTTTTTCCTTGACAAAGAAAAGTGTGAACACGTTAAAATTAGTTATAAAAATATGTACCCATAAATATGTTTCAAAGGAAGATCGAGATGGCAAGTGCCAATTATGTTCTTGGAAAATTAATGCACAGGGTGGGTGTAGGTATGATAAGAATACAAGGTTGTACTCTCGGTGTAGTCCTTGGAACAATCATCGTCGTTCCACATACATGGAAGTAGGCACAAGGAATTCTTCGAAGATATGATTTTCCAACATTTCTCTCTTTCGAAATGGAAATCCAGTAATAAGATATATCAATCTCATTGTTCCCAATAAGACTAGTAGGTAAATATAAGAGATCGGCCTCCAACCTGATTGACCAATCGGCTATAATTATCACGCCTTCATCTACTCTGGCTTCTCTACCTTTATGGTATCCAGTGAGATCATAGGGAGAAAATCCCTGATTTTTCTCCCGTCTATCTGTAACGGTCGAAGAAGCCATAAAATGTAATAATGAGCAATCATCACCATTGTACTATAAATATACGCCCTCTGAGGCTAATAGACGGATCCAGAATCCGTGATTCATGTCTCTTACTGGTTTCTTATCATTCTTGTAAGATTTATATTCTGTATTTAAACATACTGTGTTCAGTGTAATTCCTTCTGAAGGAACAGATCGAAATATTTGTGCCCAACGTGGGGCCAGTTAAAACTCTTCCCACGCCTCACGTAAAACCCATATTTTTTATCATCAATGGCAAAAATCAACCACGACTATCCCAAAGTCACCAGTTTGCAATCCCATAATTTGGAGCAGAAATGCACGAGTGAGAAATTGAAAAAGCAAATACTGATACAAGAAATAAGAGAGATGGATCTCCAAGAACATCTCAACATTGTAAGAAAGCTTGCAAAGATCTTCGATGCAACGTCCCAACTACGGCGAGAAGTAGACTCAAGAGAAGATCGCACCACCAAGAGCCACCCTACCCCACGCAAGAGTCGTCGCCACCAGAACAGAAACATAACTCGGAGGACGCGTCAAAACTGGCGATCGGAGGCCGACACGTCAGAACAATTGCTGGGGGGTTCTCAGGTGGCGGAGCCTCGTCATCATCAAGAAAAAGGTATGCCCGCTCTATTATGAATGTGGAAGATACATAGAATAATTTGTTGTGCTAGATTACTCTGCTGCTGGTACCAGGCTGTCATGCGCAGAATATTGCTTTTTTGTGAGCACATTGTACTCCTAGGTACATGTATTGACAAATGGCATCTCCAAAAGATATTTCTTGGATCACTAAACCCTAGTACTATTTAAGGCAGCTCATCTTCCTCATTTTAGAGGCTGGTTCGGAGGAGGCAAGGTTTAAACATAGCCTTTCTCACCATTTTCGTTCCAAGCTCCATTTTCACAATAAAAAGTAGAAATTCTGCACCAAAGTGCTGGGATTATTGCTGCAGCATCACTGGAGGTGACATTACTTGGAGTTTTTCTTGGATTAGGGAGCTGTTTGTACCTCCATTATCATTGTTCTTGGAGCTATTCTCAGTCTACCTCTTCTTAGTATATTTTCTTCCTTGTAATTTCGGTTTTATGGCTTTAGATTTTGCATCTATGCTTTAATTCTTGTGTTTGTTGCTCACTATGAGCTAATCACTTTATAGTTGGGATGCTAGTAACTTTCTAATGGAGTTTTAATGGTTTAATGCAATATATTTGATGTTTAGCATTTTTATCCTTTGTGTGATACTATTTCCAAACTTATTTTAGAATTGATCACCTAAATATAAGTACCATTTATAGATTCAGACATGGTTTATAAATTGTTCTCAAAGGATAATATGGATAGTGGTTATTTAAGGACACTTTAATAATCCTTGCAAAAAACCAATATATAGGAGGGCAAGTTTCATATGGTGAATACTGTGGGTGAGAAATAGCCAGGGGTGGACCTATTTAGAGCTTAGACATAAGTGCTTGTAAAGAAGCCCTGTAGGAAAGTGACTGAAAAACAGGTACTATATGCTACAGCTTGTTATTTTATTTTGTTTTTACTATATAGCATTAGACTGTTATGATGACATTGCATAGTGAAAGACATTCCAGCTTACTCTCTTTCTGAATTTCTACTAATCCTTTAATTTATTTGTTGTTTGTTGATAAAATTGGGTTCTACAACTTGTTATTTTATTTTGTTTTTACTTACTTGCTTACATACTAATTTAAATATAGAAAAGAACTCAACAATCCTCGTGGGAACGATCTCTACTTACTCTTTATTACTTGTTGTGATTGTGTATACTTACACATATTGTTTTCACACAACAGGAATTAGCGAGGGAAATGGGACGTGTGGCAGTCATAATTGGAACGCGTGGCAGTCAAAATTAGCGAGGGAAATTGATTCCCTCGCTAATTAGCGAGGGAACTGTCCATCGCAAATTAGCGAGGGATTCAAATTCCTTCGCTAATGGATTAGCGAGGAGAAGTTTAGCGAGGGAATCAGTCCCTCGCTAATTCCCTCGTAAATGATTATTAGCGACAGAAATTGGACGTTTTTTGAGGGAAAATTCCCTCGCTAATAACATTTTTTTTGTATTGGATCTTGCCCCTTTGCCTGCTACGGGGATCTAGCCCCTTTGCCTGCTGAGAAGGGGGGATCTCGCCCCTTTGCCTTCTAGGAAGGGGGATCTCACCTCTTTGCCTTCTGAGAAGGGGATCTCACCCTCGCTTATTTGATAAGTCTATTTTTAGAGTCTTTTTAATAGTTATTTTATTAAGTCTTTTTAGTATTTTAATTATATTTTTTGATCTATTTTATTGCAAATGTTTACTTTTTATTTTCAGGTTTTATTTTGAAGCAAAAGAGAAAATATGAGCTAAAATGAAGAAAAAAGGAAATATTTGAGGAGGAGCAATTTTTAAGGCACTAGACACCCTCATGGGCGCCAAGAGCCCCAAAAACCCAAAACAGGAGAAAACTGGCAAAACTGGCGCAAGACAGGGACCCCAAGGCGGCAAGGGCCCCAAAAACCCAAAACAGGAGAAAACCGGCCAAAATGGCGCAAGACAGGGACCCATGGGCGCCATGGGCGCAAAAAACGCAACACAGTAGCAAAACTGGCGAAACTGGCGCAAGACAGGGACCCATGGGCGCCAAAAACGCAACACAGAAACTGGCGCAGGAACTGGCTCAGGCATGGGCGCCATGGGCGCCAAAAATGCAACACAGGCGCAACACAGAAACTGGCGCAGGAACTGGCGCAGGCATGGGCGCCATGGGCGCCAAAATGCTGGAAAATTTGGCTACGGCCACCTTTTGAAGGCCACCTTTGCCAACTTGATTTTTTTCTTCTTTTTGACCATTTTGCCCTCAACCTAAGCCCTTTGTCAACTTGTTGATGGCTATGCTTTCTCCACTTGTTGATGGATATTTTTGCCCACTTGGTGATGGCTTTGCGTTGCCCACTTGTTGATGACCATATCTTTGCCAAAACTTGTAATTTACTATTTTGCCCCTCCCTCATATTTTCCTATAAATAGGACCCTGATCCTCACTTGTAAAGCACTTGAATTTTGTGACAAAGTTCATCTCAAAAATTCTCTAAAGATTGTTCTTCATGTTCTTCATGTCCTTCATATTCTTTTACTTTCTTGCTATTTAAATTCTTGCAATTTATTTTCTAAGTCCTTTATTTTCCAAGTCATTTATTTTCTTGCCATTTATTTTCCAAGTCATTTATTTTCTTGCCCTTTTTTTTTCCAAGTTATTTACTTTCTTGCCCCTTTATTTTTCAAGTCATTTATTTTCTTGCTATTTAAATTCTTGCAATTTATTTTTTAAGTCCTTTATTTTCCAAGTCATTTACTTTCTTGCCCCTTTATTTTCCAAGTCATTTACTTTCTTGCCCCTTTATTTTCCAAGTCATTTATTTTCTTGCTATTTAAATTCTTGCAATTTATTTTCTAAGTCCTTTATTTTCCAAGTCATTTACTTTCTTGCCCATTTATTTTCCAAGTCATTTACCTTCTTGCCCTTATTTTCCAAGTCATTTATTTTCTTGCTATTTAAATTCTTGCAATTTATTTTCTAAGTCCTTTATTTTCCAAGTCATTTACTTTCTTGCCCATTTATTTTCCAAGTCATTTACCTTCTTGCCATTTATTTTCCAAGTCATTTATTTTCTTGCTATTTAAATTCTTGCAATTTATTTTCTATGTCCTTTATTTTCCAAGTCATTTACTTTCTTGCCCCTTTATTTTCCAAGTCATTTACTTTCTTGCCCCTTTATTTTCCAAGTCATTTATTTTCTTTTCTCCTCTTTTGTCTACAATGATCATGAGTGAGTAGACTTTACTAAAACATTCCTTCTTTCTAAAAACACTTTCTTTTCAGTTAATCATATTTGAAAAATTAAATTGGTATTCACCTAGGCTCTCCCTGTGGATCGATAACTCTTTTTATTACGCGACAAGACCGTGCACTTGCGGCCTATCAAGTTTTTGTCGCCGTTGCCGGGGAGGCAGTGATATTAATTAAGTTTTTCGAAATCGGTTAGACTGAAGTTTTATTTTCTTTATTTTTACTTTTTCTTCTCTTGTCCCTCGAATGCGAAGAACCAGAAGTTTCGGAGAAACTGTTTAGCAAATTCCCGAAATCGAAAGGTTCTTACATAGAAGGAGGAGAGAAATTCTCGATAACCAAATGGCGGCGAATGAGAATCGTGCTCTCAAAGAGTACGCAACACCTTCAGCAGAGCCATCGGCTGCCATTGTACATCCGAATGTGGAAGCAAATAATTTTGAACTCAAAACATCTCTGCTTTCAATGGTTCAACAAAACCAATTTTCTGGTTCTCCCACGGAGGACCCAAATCTTCATATTTCAATTTTTTTAGAATACTGTGGAACTCTCAAATTAAACGGGGTACCTCCAGATGCCATAAGACTAAAACTCTTCCCTTTTTCATTAAGGGATAGAGCAAGAGCATGGCTACATTCTTTGCCTTCGGAATCCATTACCAGCTGGGGCCAGTTAAAACAAACTTTTCTTGCTAAGTTCTTTCCCCCGAGTAAAACAGCTCAAATGAGAAATCAAATTACTCGATTTTCTCAAAACGACGGGGAATCTCTTTATGAGGCTTGGGAACGTTTCAAAGAAATGTTAAGGCTATGCCCCAATCATGGACTAGAGAAATGGCTCGTTGTTCACACTTTTTATAATGGATTACAATATGCAACAAGAATGACTGTTGATGCAGCTGCAGGTGGAGCTCTAATGAACAAAAATTTTACTGAAGCTTATGCACTCGTTGAAGATATGGCTCAAAACCATTGTCAATGGACAAGTGATCGAGCCATAACGAATAAACCAGCCTCGTCAAAAGAGCCAGGTAAGTATGAAATATCTGCTGTTGATCATCTTACCTCAAAAGTGGACGCACTTTTTCAAAAATTTGAAAAATTAAATGTAAGTGCCGTCTCACAAACTTCTTCTCCTATTACTCCACCATGTGAATTATGTGGGGTTGTTGGCCATATTGGAGTTGAATGCCAGCTTGAGGCATCTAGTACTTGAAATGAGCATATTAACTATGCTCAAAAGGAAGATCCATTTTCAAATACTTATAATCCTGGGTGGAGGAATCATCCAAATTTTTCTTATAAAAATCCTCCACCCAATCCAGCACCTAGACCACCTCCTGTCTTTCAAAATCAAAGGGCTTTTAACAACCCACAAAACAACCTGCAAAAGTCGAACTTGGAATTTTTGATGGAAAAATTTGTGTCATCTTAAACAAAACAAAATGAAGAATTCAAAAATCAAACTGGTTATTTGAATGACACACTTATCAAATTAGTATCAAAAGTCGACTCTATTGCCACACATAATAAAATGCTTGAAAATCAAATAACTCAAGTGGCAACACAAGTGGCTTCATCCTCTAAGTCTTCAGGGGTATTTCCTGGACAACCAGAACAAAATCCAAAAGGCCAAATAAATGCCGTCACCCTTAGAAGCGGAAAACAATTAGAGGAACCAAGAGCAAACCAAGAAAAAATTGTGAGTGAAAAACATAATTTACCAGGTGAGCAAGAAGAGAAAGAAAAAGAGAAAGAACCAGAAAAAGAAAGAGAAGAACCACACATCCCCCCACCACCATAAAAACCACCCATTCCTTTTCCCCAAAGATTTGCAAAAAACAAACTTGACGAGCAATTCAAAAGGTTTGTCGACTTGCTTAAAAAGCTTTACATCAACGTTCCTTTCACTGATGCATTGTCTCAAATGCCGTCTTATTCTAAATTTTTGAAAGAAATTTTATCCAAGAAAAGAAAAATAGACGACTATGAGACGATTGCATTAACAGAGGACTGTAGTGCAATTTTCCAGAACAAGCTGCCACAAAAACTCAAAGATCCGGATAGTTTTTCCATACCATGTGTGATTGGAAGTGAAACTATAAACAGAGCGATGTGCGATCTAGGAGCCAGTGTAAGTTTGATCCCTCTTTCTCTCTGCAATAGACTAGGGATAGGCGAACTTAAAGCCACAAAAATGACAATACAGTTGGCAGATCGTTCCGTTAAATACCCCACTGGAATCTTAGAGGATATCCCTATCAAGGTACGACAAACTTTTATACCGGTGGACTTTGTTGTAATGGAAATTGAAGAAGACTCCCAAATTTCTATTCTTCTAGGGAGGCCTTTTTTTGCTACTGCAGGGGCAATAATTGACGTTAAAAACGGTAAGTTGGTTTTTAATGTGGGGGATTAAAAAGTTGAGTTTGAAGTTTCAAACTTCATGAAGAGTCCATCTGTAAAAGACTCGTGCTGCAGGATTGATATTGTAGACTATTGCGTGCGAGACTGCTCTTTAGCATCATCTTCACAAGATAGTCTGGAAGATTGCCTTTTAGGCAACACAAATACAAATGCGGCAGGGGAAACCCAATTCTACATACAACTTTTGGATGAAAATCCACCATCACAAGAATTGGGTACTGAAACTTTGGGTGAGGAAAAACCTCGACCTCTCCCAAAAGAAACACCAAAAATAGAACTGAAGCCCTTACCATCATCTCTCAGGTATGAGTTCCTTGGCCCTAATTCTACTTTTCAAGTAATTATAAATGCAAATTTGAAACAAAATGAGACTGAAAAATTGTTTAATGTTCTCAAGAAGTATCCCAAAGCCATAGGGTATACTATTGAGGACATTAAAGCAATAAATCCGTCAATCTGCATACACAGAATACTACTGGAAGAGGACTATAAACCTTCTATCGAGCATCAAAGAAGATTAAACCCAAACATGAAAGAGGTTGTTAAAAAGGAAGTTTTAAAACTCCTTGATGCTGGGATAATATATCCTATTTCCGATAGTAAGTGGGTTAGTCCTGTTCAAGTAGTACCTAAGAAAGGAGGCTTAACAGTTATTAAAAATGAGAAGGATGAATGCATTTCCACAAGGACAATTACGGGATGGAGAATGTGTATCGATTACAGAAAGCTTAACAAAGCTACCCGGAAAGATCACTTCCCTCTCCCGTTCATTTATCAAATGCTAGAAAGGTTAGCACAGCACTCACATTTCTGCTATTTGGATGGTTATTCGGGATTTTTCCAAATTCCCATCCACCCTAGCGACCAAGAAAAAACAACTTTCACATGTCCTTTTGGCACTTATGCCTATAGAAGGATGCCCTTTGGTCTATGTAATTCTCCTGCTACCTTTCAAAGGTGTATGATGTCCATATTCTCAGACTTTGTTGAAAACATAATGGAAGTGTTTATGGATGATTTTTCCGTCCATGGCTCAAATTTTGAAAACTGTTTAGCCAATCTGGAAAAAGTCTTAGAGAGATGTGAGAAGGTAAACTTGGTTCTAAACTGGGAAAAGTGTCATTTCATGGTTAATGAAGGAATTGTCCTAGGGCACTTAATTTCTCATAGAGGTATTGAGGTAGATCGCGCAAAAATTGAGGTGATTGAAAAAATGCTACCTCCCACCTCAGTAAAAGAGGTGAGAAGCTTTTTAGGCCATGCGGGTTTCTACCGCCGGTTCATAAAAGACTTCTCAAAAATTTCAAAACCTATGACAAGTCTGTTCCTTAAGGATGCAGCATTTATTTTTAACGATCTTTGTTTGAAGCTTTTAACAGGTTGAAAAAGGCTTTAGTTACTGCCCCGATCATAAGTTTCGATCATATTTGGTAGGTTCAAAAATCATCATTTTTACTGATCACTCGGCCATAAAATATTTGTTAAACAAAAAAGATGCCAAGCCGAGATTGATCCGATGGGTTTTACTCCTACAAGAATTTGATCTTGAAATAAGGGATAAAAAAGGCGTTGAAAATGTTGTGGCTGATCATTTGTCCCGTCTACAAGGAACAAAAGAAGAAGAGTTGCCACTTAATGATACATTTTTGGATGATCAACTCTTCTCATTGGTCAAAACTGAAGCACCGTGGTATGCAGATTTTGTAAACTACCTTGCAGCAGGAGTACTCCCCCCAGATTTAAATTATCAGCAGAAGAAGAAATTCTTCCATGATCTTAAACAGTATTACTGGGACGAGCCACTGCTTTTTAAAAGGGGAGCAGATGGGGTGTTCAGAAGATGCATTCCGGAAGAAGAGGTAAATAACATTCTATACCATTGTCATTCTTCTTCCTGTGGCGGCCATGCCAGTTCTTCAAAATCTGCTACGAAAATTCTACAATCTGGTTTTTATTGGCCGTCCCTTTTTAAAGACACGCATCAATTCATTTCTAAATGCGACCAGTGTCAACGCACCGGAAATATTTCAAAAAGAAATGAAATGCCCTTAAACAATATCTTAGAGGTTGAAATTTTCGACGTCTGGGGTGTCGATTTTATGGGACAATTTCCATCTTCCTTTGCAAACCAATATATTCTGGTAGCTGTTGACTATGTGTCAAAATGGATCGAAGCCATTGGTTCTCCTACGAATGATGCAAAGGTAGTCATAAAACTTTTCAAAAAAATAATTTTTCCAGGATTCGGGGTCCCTCGTGTTGTCATAAGCGACGGAGGATCCCATTTCATCTCAAAACATTTTGTAATGTTACTGCAAAAGTTTGGAGTAAGGCACAAAATTGCAACGCCTTATCACCCTCAAACAAGCGGTCAGGTTGAGGTATCGAACAGAGAAATTAAAAGTATTTTAGAAAAAACTGTTTCGACCTCAAGAAAGGACTGGTCGGTAAAGCTCGATGATGCTCTCTGGGCTTATCGGACTGCGTACAAGACTCCCATAGGAATGAATCCTTTCAAATTAATTTATGGGAAGTCTTGCCACCTTCCGGTAGAACTAGAGCACAAAGCTTACTGGGCAATTAAACGCCTTAACCTGAACATGGAATTAGCCGGAGAAAAAAGAAAACTCCAACTAAACGAATTGGAAGAACTGCGAATGGATGCTTATGAGAATGCCAAACTTTACAAAGAAAGAACAAAAAATTGGCATGATAAGCGTATCATTCGTAGAGAATTCAAGGAGGGTGACCTGGTGTTATTGTTTAATTCCAGGCTAAAAATTTTTCCGGGAAAATGAAAGTCAAGATGGTCCGGTCCTTTTGAAATCCGTAAGGTTTACCCCTTCGGATCTGTAGAGATCTGGAGCGAGAAAACCGGATCGTTTAAATGGTCAAAGGTTGAAATTTTTTTTAATTGGTGACCCAATTGAGAAAGAAACTAGTTTAGTTCTGCAAGATCCCAATTGAAATTTTGATCGTCAAGCTAGTGACGTTAAAAGAGCGTTGCGTGAGAGGCAACCCACGGCTTAATGTATTTTTCGATTTGTTGAAAAATAAAATACCCTAGGGCCGAGTATCCTGAACCAGACAGCCAGGTGAGCTCTCCTAACCCCTTTTGTTTTATTTGAAAAATCATTGAGGACAATGCCTAGTCCAAGCATGGGGGGTATTTTATTACTTTTATTAGGAATGTCTTTATTGCTTTGCCGAGTTTTTATCTTTTTGTACTTTGAGTTGTATATGCTCCCTCCTTCACGAAACTTTGTGAACCCTAAGCATGTTTTAGATAAGCCTTTTCTGGACAAAAATAATTTTTCAATTTTTCATTAGCAATCATCTAGGTGGACTGGTTGGGAACAACAAAATTGTATCATGGTTCGATTTCTACTTCTAGGGCTTTTTCACACACACACAATTGAGACTGTTTTCAGTTATTAATACAATTAGAGGGACTGAAAAGAAACTAGTAACCCGGTACTCTTGGTGACATTTACTAGATGCGCGGTTACTGGAGAAAAACGTCTGAGTTGGGGTATCAAGCAAAGAAAAAAAAATATATATATATGCAAAACCAATTCAAAAATGCAAAAGTTAGTGCATTTTAAATGTCAAAATAAATGGTTAGCATATAAAATCAAAAAGAAAAGAAAAATGCTTGAATACCCAACGTATAAAGACCCTCCTTTGAGACCCGGTCTTAGTAAATGGAGGACCCAAGCTTAAGAATGTTGGGGAACCGGTTCTATGATGACATTCATATCCTCTCTAGAGTACTGATACTTTAAAGTTGTCTCTCAATTCCACAAGAGGCCCAAAATAGTAGCTCTCAAACCAAAGTGTTAGAATTGCCCCACAGTTCACTTAAGGTTTCGATATGAAAATAATTTTCCTTCAGAATTGGCCTAAAGATTTACACTGTTTTTGCTTGAGGACAAGCAAAGGTTCAAGCATAGGGGAGTTTGATAAGTCTATTTTTAGAGTCTTTTTAATAGTTATTTTATTAAGTCTTTTTAGTATTTTAATTATATTTTTTTGATCTATTTTACTGCAAATGTTTACTTTTTATTTTCAGGTTTTATTTTGAAGCAAAAGAGAAAATATGAGCTAAAATGAAGAAAAAAGGAAATATTTGAGGAGGAGCAATTTTTAAGGCACTAGACACCCTCATTGGCGCCAAGAGCCCCAAAAACCCAAAACAGGAGAAAACTGGCAAAACTGGCGCAAGACTGGGATCCCAGGGCGCCAAGGGCCCCAAAAACCCAAAACAGGAGAAAACTGGCCAAACTGGCGCAAGACAGGGACCCATGGGCGCCATGGGCGCCAAAAACGCAACACAGGAGCAAAACTGGCGAAACTGGCGCAAGACAGGGACCCATGGGCGCCAAAAACGCAACACAGAAACTGGCGCAGGAACTGGCGCAGGCATGGGCGCCATGGGCGCCAAAAACGCAACACAGGCGCAACACAGAAACTGGCGCAGGCATGGGCGCCATGGGCGCCAAAATGCTGGAAAATTTGGCTACGGCCACCTTTTGATGGCCACCTTTGCCAACTTGATTTTTTTCTTCTTTTTGACCATTTTGCCCTCAACCTAAGCCCTTTGTCAACTTGTTGATGGCTATGCTTTCTCCACTTGTTGATGGATATTTTTGCCCACTTGTTGATGGCTTTGCCTTGCCCACTTGTTGATGACCATATCTTTGCCAAAACTTGTAATTTACTATTTTGCCCCTCCCTCATATTTTCCTATAAATAGGACCTTGATCCTCACTTGTAAAGCACTTGAATTTTGTGACAAAGTTCATCTCAAAAATTCTCTAAAGATTGTTCTTCATGTTCTTCATATTCTTTTACTTTCTTGCTATTTAAATTCTTGCAATGTATTTTCTAAGTCCTTTATTTTCCAAGTCATTTATTTTCTTGCCATTTATTTTCCAAGTCATTTATTTTCTTGCCCTTTATTTTCCAAGTTATTTACTTTCTTGCCCCTTTATTTTTCAAGTCATTTATTTTCTTGCTATTTAAATTCTTGCAATTTATTTTCTAAGTCCTTTATTTTCCAAGTCATTTACTTTCTTGCCCCTTTATTTTCCAAGTCATTTACTTTCTTGCCCCTTTATTTTCCAAGTCATTTACTTTCTTGCCCATTTATTTCCCAAGTCATTTATTTTCTTGCTATTTAAATTCTTGAAATTTATTTTCTATGTCCTTTATTTTCCAAGTCATTTACTTTCTTGCCCATTTATTTTCCAAGTCATTTACCTTCTTGCCCTTTATTTTCCAAGTCATTTATTTTCTTTCTATTTAAATTCTTGCAATTTATTTTCTAAGTCCTTTATTTTCCAAGTCATTTACTTTCTTGCCCATTTATTTTCCAAGTCATTTACCTTCTTGCCCTTTATTTTCCAAGTCATTTATTTTCTTGCTATTTAAATTCTTGCAATTTATTTTCTAAGTCCTTTATTTTCCAAGTCATTTACTTTCTTGCCCCTTTATTTTCCAAGTCATTTACTTTCTTGCCCCTTTATTTTCCAAGTCATTTATTTTCTTTTCTCCTCTTTTGTCTACAATGATCATGAGTGAGTAGACTTTACTAAAACATTCCTTCTTTCTAAAAACACTTTCTTTTCAGTTAATCAACTTTGAAAAATTAAATTGGTAGTCACCTAGGCTCTCCCTGTGGATCGATAACTCTATTTATTACGCGACAAGACCGTGCACTTGCGGCCAATCATTATTCTACTGGCCATAACGTTGGAAAGCTAAGAAGTAGAGCTACAGTTCTTATGTTCTGCTCAAACCTGATTATGATGTCTTGAGGGTCTAAACTGCGATGTCTCGCCCTATCTCTTATTTTTGGAGGGGATCTCGTCCACGAGGAATAAGATCGCGCCCTCTCTCTCTTATTATTGAAGGGGATCTCATCCGCGAGGAATGAGATCTTGCTCCCCCTCTTATTTTTGGAAGGGATCTCATCCACGAGGAATGAGATCTCGCCCTCTCTCTCTTATTTTTGGAGGGGATGTCGTCCACGAGGAATGAGATCTCGCCCTCTCTCTTATCGGTAAGTTTTGCAAACATCATTTAACTACTAGTAACAACTTAAGGAAAGGGATGCGATCATTTAACTACTAGAAACAAATAACAATTATACACTCATACAGTGATTACGAAAATTGGCTTGAAAGTTTACAACAAGAAGCTATCTTTTGAATATTATGTTAAACTAGATAAAGATTTCTTGTTGCAGTATTAACAATTGTTTGTATGTAAATAAACACAGCAACATCAAAAGCAAAAGGGCGAATGGTTAGCAGGAAGTTTCAAGCTAGAAAACTTCATTTCGGGTCTTGTCATAGGTTTCATTTGTGGTTTGTTGATTGATTTTTCAAAGCCAAATAGGAATCACCTCTCCAAAAAAATCTTCTCATCTAACAAGCTTCAATAGCAACTCTCAGTCTCAAGTACTGGTGATCAAGACCTTTAAATAGTTAATTCATTCATCATCATTTTTTTATATTCTGAGGACTTTCACTTCAAGTGGTTGTTCAATGGATGCATTCTGCTGTAAACAAGTTATTGAAATTGCTGTCAATTATTGGGTCTTTTTTATATATCTATGCATGTTGTTAATAATCAATACATCAATAGCTAGTTTGAACAAATTCTTCTTCAGTTTTAGAAATTTATGGGAATAGATATATTATGCATACAGAGCTTCTTTTGCTGGATGTTGAGATATTTCTGATTTCAGTGTTAAACTTTTTGTGTCAGGTTCAGATTTACTTACAACTAGTGGCACAAATAATTGAGGTTCGGAAATAGGAAACCCTTTTGGTGATTAGATTCTAATTATTAATTGACCCTAGTTTGAAGAAACTCTTGTTCAGTGGAAAAAATGATTTGAGGAAACCAAACTGCTTTGTATATCTTGACTTAGTTGAATTTGCGGAAAGGCTTTGTACATGAATTACTATTGATATATTTTCTACTGTTTCCTTGAATACACGCTGTCCAAAAGCAACTCCAGATAGTCCTACTCTTCATAAGTAGTCCTTCACTGATTTCTAAGCTCTATAGAGATTGGTTTTTTTTTATTTGCTTATAATGTTTCTTCATTCTGTTTTCCTAGGTGATGAAAAATTCCGGAGGCATAGAAAGACAAGTATAGATACTAAGCTGAGTGACCACTCTTCTGATGATGAAGGTGATATATATCCTGGACTATTCAATAGCGAGCAAGAGGGAGCAACTTCATATTGGAGAAAAAGGTAGAGGAACTTGCTCTGGCTAGGCTTTTTATATAAATGACTTCATCAGGCTGGTTTAATTTGCTAGATTTTGGTAGTAGAGAGTTCAAGGATGAAAGGGAGGAAGTATTGAACATGGTGAAAACAAATGGACATTTTGCACCTATTGACAAATATAGTGTTACAGGCGTCACATGGTATGTTGTTCATGCAACAGTCACACATCCTTGTTATTATCCTGGTTAGTATCTAATAAGCTAATACTCTTTACCTCTCCTTTACTTTTTTCCTAATTGTTATACAATTACAAACTAGCACAAGAGAGAAATGAGATCATAGAATTTGTTAATTAAAATTCAAGTGGGAAGGAATAGTGGGAGGTGGGAATTTGGTTGGGGATAAATGAGATTACAAGGGGGAGGGATAGTAGTGTGTGGTAAGATGTGAATTGAGAACCATTTTTAAAAAAAATAGACATTTAGCATCGGTTGTTTTAAACAACCGATGCTAAATGTCTATTTTTAAAAAAAAAAATTAGACATTTAGCATCTGTTGTTTCAATAATCGATGCTAAATCACTACCAAAAAATGCAGGATAAGCGACGAATTTTAGCGAGGGAAACCAAATCCGTCGTTAAGTTTAACGTAGCGAGGGATTTAGCGACAAGTAGTTCCGTCGCTAAATTGGCGCGCTTTGTTTTAAAAAAAACAAAATCAAATCCGTCGCTAATTAACCATTCCGTCGCTAACGGTTTGTCGATACTGCTGTCGTGACCGTTGGCAGTTTTTGGGACCCGTGAAAGAAACAAATCCATCGCTAAATGTGTATTCCGTCGCTAAGAAATCCGTCGCTAAACCCTTGGAAATTGTGCAATTATTTGATCGATCGCTAATTTGAATCTCCCCCGTAAATAATCCGTCGCTAACCACTTGGAAATTGTGCAATTAATTGATCCGTCGCTAATGGACAGTTCCTTCGCAACAGATCCTCGTTAAGCGTTATTTTTTTTCCCACTATCCGAAAACCCACCTTGCTTCTCTCTTCTCTCACCATTCTCTCAAACACACCTCACTCACTCTCTTCTCTCTTCTCTCTCCCACCGCGGCACCACCTACCGTGCCACCACCACCCATCCTCTTCCCTCTGTCGCAACAGAGCCCTATTCTGGTACATTTTTGTTTTCCTTTTTATCGTCTTTTTTTATTTGGTATTTTCGTTTTTATCTTCATTTTTTGATTTCGTTTACGTTTTTGTGAAATTATTGTGAAATTTTCGCATTCTGGTGTTCATGATGTCTCTTCTGGTTATTAGATTATGGTGCATTACATTGAATGCTTAAAATTCTTGTATTTTAGTTTTTGTTCATAGTGCATAGAATACATGTTTAGTGCTTCATAGTGCTGTTCTTATGTTTAGTATTTTAAGAATTTAGAAACAAACAGTATACGTCTAGTATCAATGCTGTTCTATTATATATTGTTCTTGTGTTTATTTATTGGTTCTTAGTTTTGAAGATGATTGTACATAAACTGTTAATTAATTTGGTAGTAACCGTGATTTTGACTTTGATTTGTGACTTGGCAGCTGAGTAATTCTGATTTGGTGGAGCTGTTTCTCTTGCTGGAGAAGTTTTAATGATTTTCGAGCTGCAAATTTGGTGGAAAAGCAGGTATTTTATAAGCCAAACTTTTAATTATTAGGAATAGGAGTTGAATTGTTGTTGCTTGTCATGGTTTTTTGTTGTTTCTTTGTTTCTGTTCTTCAAAATTAATGGGAAAAATAGTGAATTTCATATTCTTAAGTCCATTTTTTGCATGAATTTCATATTGTTAAGCTTGAATAAATTCTGAATAATTGTTAGTTTTCAAAATGGGAAATGTATATTATTTGGGGTTAATGCACAGCTCATTTGTGTATTGTTGTTTTGATGTTTGATCAACCCTAGGTTAGACGACTCTATTGGAAGCTGTTACTGAGTATTGTGTGATGTTGATGGAAAAGGGCGAGGTGCTGTCCATTGAGATAATTACGAGACTATACTAACAATTTTAAGGTTGGGAGTTAGAAATAACTTCCTTCACTACTTATATGGAAAAGGGTTTTGTTTCTTCTGTCCTTAACCCCCATATTCAGCTCGAAATCATCTCCATCGAGATCATATCGATGCCAATAACTTGGTAGGTTATATTTTAGGTTTAGTTGTTGGAATCTAACGCGTTTTTTTAAATGCGTGTAGATGAATTGGAATCAATTAAATCGTAGTTGGGTGTATGATTGGTTATATCCGGGAAGAGCATTTTTGAAGGAAACTTTTGTAAATGGGGTTGAAGAGTTTATTAGGGTAGCGTGGCGACATGATAAGGCTAAAAAGGAAGGGGGGATTAGATGTCCTTGCCTTAAATGCGACGGTATACCTATTACACCTGATGATGAAATTAGGGTGCACTTGATTCGTATCGGGGTTAGGCCTAATTATTGGATTTGTGTGGACCATGGAGAACGACTTCCAAATTTTGACTTAGGGGCTTCTTCAAGCAGTTCTAGTTTTCATGTTCCATCTAATGAACAATTAGTGATGGCTTATTAGTATCACATAGATAGTTTGATTAGTTTTAATCTCTGCATGTTGTTGATTGTTCATTTAATTTTAATTATTAATATATATCACATTTCGTTTATCAATATTGTTCGTTGTTGTTGTATTTAAATTTTTTTATTAATATATATCATTATATATTTTTCTTGCGTTTCATTTTTCATAGATATGCATCCAGGAGGAGGTTCTGACCCGCCGATAGATGTTAGGGGGAAGAACATAGGTGAACCTTGAAGGCGCCCTCGAGTTCGTGAGGTTGTACTTAATGTAGGGGATACATTTTTGGGGATGTGTAACACCCCATTTCTACCCGACAAAATAATGCAAAAATATCAGAGTTCATAAAAATCTTTTTCAACAAACAATGGAGTGCCACATTGGCTTCGTGGATACAACAGACGGTTTAATTCGCTTTTTGAAAATAGATACATAGAGCTTTCAGATGAACCGATAAAACGGCACCTCAAAACAAGTCAAACTTCTTTTAACTACGCAGCGGAAATTCAAATCGTTCAACTAAACAACCGTGGCAACTATGCAAAAGTCATAACTCAAAATCCAACAGTAAACAACTTGAATAACATAAATAACATTCAATCCCCCCGAGTGCTACGTATCAGAGCGACACCACCGACTCGATCAAATGAAGGTACAACGGCATTCATTCGAGGTTACCTGCACGTTACCAACATAGGGGTAACATTCAAACAGAAGGGGTGAGATATCGAACTATATAATGAATCATATGAAGTACAATATATATAAAGTCAAGACATCAGATCATCATTTCACAACAGTCAATATCATCATATCACAACGGTCAATATCGTCATATCACAACGGTCAATAGCATCACGTCACGACAGTCAAAATCCTTTCAACTGCATAAATATGCAACATGAATGCAGAATGTGACTCGACTCAGGGCCACCGCCCTATAATGCATGTGGTACCATAAATCAAACCCGTAAATAGGGGCATCAACATCGCAACATCGTCGTCGTGGTTTGAGCATAGCTCCATCGTAAAAATATGCTATGCATGCGACGCTATGTAAATGCACAAACAAATAACAACGGTTACATAGCAACGCAACAACACCAGAAACCAACATTGGCCAAAGGCCTACAACACATCATCTGCCAATGAATAGAGGCAAATTCGTCTTCGTACAACCTTCGTCGTCAACAATTTACCACTTAGCAATTTTCAACATTTTGGCAACATCGCAATATTTAAGCAACTTTCAACAATAGCAAACAACGGCAACAGCAACAGCAACACTGCGACCACAGCAACAATAGCGACAACGGCAGCAGCAACAATGGCAACAACGGCAACAGCAACAACAACACTGCAACAACAGCAACAATGGCAACAACGGCAGCAGCAGCAATGGCAACAACGGCAACAGCAACACAGCAGCAGCAGCACAGCAACATCAACACAGTAACAACAGCAACAACAACAGTAGCCCAGCAACAACAACACAACAGTAGCAACACAGCTACAGCAGCACAGCAACAGCAGCAGCAACAGAGTACAGCAACAGCAACAGCAACACAGCACAGCAACACAGCACAGCAACAACAGCAGCAACACAGCACAGCAACACATCACAGCAACAGCAGCAGCAACACAGCACAGCAATAGCAAGACAACAACCAGGGTGTGGCGCCTAGGGACAGGGCGCCAACACCAGCAACACAGAATTAGGGTGTGGCGCCTAGGGACAGGGCGCCAACACCAGCAACCATAAAATAGAGCATGGCGCCTAGGGACAGGGCGCCATCATCAGCCACACAGAAGTAGGGTGTGGCGCCTAGGGACAGGGCGCCAACACCAGCAACAAAAAATTAGAGCATGGCGCCATCATCCGCAGGAAACAAAACATAAGTCACAGGGCGCCTAGGGCGCCAGTTCAGCAAGCAACACACTGACAGGCACAGGGCGCCTAGGGCGCCAGATTCAGCAACAACAATAGGGACTGGGCACCTAGGGCGCCAACTTCAGCAACATCAACAGGTACTGGGCGCCTAGGGCGCCAACTTCAGCGACATCACAGGTACTGGGCGCCTAGGGCGCCAGTTTCAGCAACAGGGAACAACACTGGGCGCCTAGGGCGCCTTTCTCAGCAACAACCAAAAACAGAAAAACAGTGGCAGGGCGCCTAGGGCGCCACTTTCAGAACCCAATTCAGTTTCTCCTGATCATGGCCAAAATACAATAACAATTCTAGGGCATAGGAATATCAATCACACAATCATAATTATTCAACAAGACATTCACAACATATATGATTATACCAATGACAATCATGAAAACCTAACCCCCACATAAAGTAATTCATATATCTCATTATAAGGCTTGAATCCCACCCTTACCTTAGCCTTAGAAGATCACGAACCTTAGCCTTTGAATATCACGAACCCTAGCCTTTGAAGATCACGAAACCCTAGCCTCCTCTCTCCTCTTGGCGTCGCTCTCTCCCTCTTCTCTCCTCTTGGCCTTTTCTCTCCCCCTCTTCTCTTCTCTCTAATTCTATTTTTTGTTCTTTCTAAATGAGCCAAACCCTAAAATACTCTTATTTATACTTATTTAATTTTATGGGCTTTTCTATAGCTTATGCGAATTACATCATGGGCCTCGCTTAACACTTCTCATATTACTACTCCCAACCCTAACAATAGGCCCACATATACTAGCATTATTAATATTTTATTATTTTCTACCAATTAAATTCCCAAACAATTTGATTAAATAATTAATTAAATTTTTGGGGCGTTACAACTCTCCCCCACTTAGAATATTTTCGTCCTCGAAAATTCACCTGATTCGAACAACTCTGGATAAGCCTCCCGCATCTTGCTTTCCAGCTCCCACGTCATGCTCTCTCTAGCAGCTCCCAACCAGACTACTTTCACCAAAGTGATTTCCTTACCTCTTAGAGCCTTCACCTCATGATCCTCGATACGCACAGGCATCGTCTCCACAGTGAGATTATCCCGTACTCGCACATCATCCGCTTGAAATTTCAAATCCTTCCTTCGCTTATTATGATGACTCTTCTGTCTACTTTGCGAAGTTTTCCCTTGCTCCCGAATTAATTTCCGCGATTGTCTAGCAGACAACAAACCAGCTCCCTCCTCTTCAGGAGTAGAAAAACTTACAGACTTGCTATGACAATTAAAATGGGCATGGTTATACTCTAACCAATTCATACCTAAGATCACATCCACTCCGCTTAACGGCAACCAAATTAAATCCACAACAAAGTCTTTGTCGAAAATCGACAAGGGACACCCAGAACACACAAGAGAAGTAGTCACCGACCCATTAGCTGGAGTGTCGACAACCATTTCTCTATTCATAGAAGACAACGCAAGATCCAATCTTTCAACACAATCAGCAGCGATAAAACAAAGAGTAGCACCGGTATCAACAATATAAGTTAGAGGAACACCGTTAATGAAGCATGTACCTCTAATAAGTCCGCCCTCCTTAGAAGTCTCTGTCCCTACCAAAGCGAACACTCTCCCACCAGCTCGTTCCTTCTTCGGTTTCTGACACTGACTACTAATGTGTCCTCCTTCGGCACAGTTGAAACAAACAACCTCCTTATTCTCACACCCGGACACCTCATGCCCGATCTTACCGCAACGGAAACACCTCGTCGTCTCAGCTTTGCACGCATTACTCTTATGACCAGCTTTGCCACATTTGAAGCACACAATACCAGGAGGAGCATTTCCCCCACTAGTTCTCCTACCATCAGCGGGCTTTCGGTTCACCTCTACCAGCAGAAGCATCATACGGCTTACCACGACTCTGAGACTTGCTCCTCTTCTCGTTAACAATCTTATAATGAGCATTGCTATCCTCCTCGTAGATCCTGCATCCGTCAATCAAATCAGAAAAGACACTGATCTTCTGATACCCAATTGCCTTCTTGATCTCTGGTTGCAACCCATTCTCAAACTTGATGCACTTCGAAAATTCAGCAGTTGCTTCACTGTAGTGCGGATAAAACTTAGCCAACTCCACAAACTTAGTAGCATACTCAGTGACCGACAGCTTTCCTTGCTTCAAGTAAAGGAACTCAATTTCCTTCTTACCCCGAACATCTTCCGGATAATACTTCCTCGTAAATTCCCTACTGTTGCGCCCCGAAAAATCCGGTTTAAGGATTCCTCAGTTTGACAACATGAAAATTTTTGAAGCCGCCACCAATATTTATTTTTAAAGACTAAAACAATGGAAAAAGTCTTTTGAAAAAGGCGGATGGTCTTTCGAAAACATTGAGATGTAGGTTCGGGGGTCGGTTAGGTACGGGGAAGGTATTAGCACCCCGCACCTCCTTTCTACCGAAAGGGAACCATTAACTTTGATATGTGGCTTAGAAAAAGTTGACTTGAAATGATTTTTGTTCTACTTCCTTTCTTTTTATTTCGTTTGAGAAACGGTTTTATTGAGAAGAAAAATATTTTTGGTATCTTTGAAAAGCGGAACAAAACAAAGATTTTTAAAAGGGTGCTTGACGGGTTATGACCCGCTCCTACGTACCCTCTCTGGAAGAGGGATCAAAGCTACGTAGTTCTAGGCTTTTGGTTTTGAAAGCTTTTTTTTTTTGAGTTTTGAAATAAGACTCAAGTGTTCACGAATACCAAACAAGCAATGGGTTCGAGTGGCGTTCATTACTAACTCGAAAGGAAAGAGTCGAAACCGGTAATCAAACAAGCAAAGGCTTCGAGTGATTACAAGTAACAACGTTTTATTATCTTTTTTGAAATTGTTTTTTTTTGAAAAAAAAGGCGAGCATCGGTGATAGTTATCACTAATAGCTCATGTTGTTTTTGAAATTTGAATTAGTTTGTGTTCGGTTAAGGTGTGGGAGCTTTCATAATAGTCAAACAAGAAAAGGCTTCGAGTGACTACCACTAATAACTCCTCATTAGCGATCAAACAAGCAAAGGTTTCCAGTGATGACTAATGATTTATTTAAGAAAATGTCTTAGGGTTTTTATTGGAAAAGAATTTTGACTTTTGATTTGAAAACTAGTTTAGGAAAAGAGTTTGATTTGGAAAAGGACCTAGGAAAACAAGTAGAACACTTCAATCAACTCTAAATCCATAACCAATGCAAAATGAATGAATCAAGACTTACACTTCAATAATCAAGCAAACATGAACATATCATTCATTAACCAAGATTAAACATGCGCATACAATCAAAGGATTCAACTATTAAAGATGCAAAACAAAGTTCTCAAAACAATTGTGTGTGTATGTAAGAAGGATTGTATTTACCCTAATGACTCTATGCTACAACATGCATGTAGTCTTACGTCTTCATTAGGAGGTCATACAAGTGGAGGGAGGGCACAGAATTAAATCAAGGTATTTAAATGGCATCAAGAACAAGTGAATACAATTGATTGTAGGCATAGAGTATTCTAGGTTAAATGATTGAACACATAAGCAAGGATGCATGGTTAGGTAAGCATGTGAATGCATGAGTATGGATTTATGCATGAGCATACAAAGAATGAATGCATGAACTCTTGGTTATTGAATGCAAGACATGATATTAATGAATGCATGAACATTTAAGAATGAATGCAAGGCATAACACTATTGAATGTATAACATACTTGTTTATGAATGTATGTATGGCATACAAGGATGCATAAACACTCAAGAATGAATGTATGTATAGCATACAAGGATGCATGAACATTTAAGAATGGATGTATGTATAGCATATAAGGATGCATGACCATGTGAGAAAATAAAAGAATGCAAGATGGTAAAATGTTTTGAGTGAAAGTAAAACTGTGTTATGAGATGAGATGAAAGTGTTTTAATGAATGGGGCAAAAATGTTTTGATGTGAAGGTAGAAATGTTTTATGAGATAAGATGAAAGTGTTTTAATGAATGAGGTAAAAATGTTTTGATGCATGAAGGTAAAAATGTTTTTTATGTTTTATGACATGGTAAAAACTTAATGAAGAGGTAAAAGTAAAATGGTAAAATCTTTTTATGTTTTTGGTAAATATTAATGAATAGGTAAAAACCAAAGTAGTAAAATATTTTTATGTTTTTTTGGTAAAAATTTAATAAAGTGGTAAAGTAAAATGGTAAAAGTGAACAAACACAATTGCACAACTTGCATTTACTCAAACACAATCAAAATGACACTTTTCAATCAATCAAAAAGAGCAAAAAGGGCTTATGGCCGAAATGCTATCATGCCTAAAATCATCATCTTATTTCATGCAAATCTTGGCAATCAACACATAGAACAACACAAGATAAAAAGACCTAACCTATCATGCATGTTCCTAAAGTAAAACATCAATTAAATCATGCTTTTATTCACTCAAAAATCAAAGATTGCAAGAGAGGAATATAAACCTTAATATCCACCTATGAACCCAAGGGCATAGTTGGCTAGATCCACTTTTATTCAACTTAAACACCATAAATGGACAAAGAAATGCAAGAACCACTAAAAAACACTATATGGCCGAAGCCCCCTTTTGATAGAAAATGATGTTTTATTTTACGAAATTTAGTGCAAAATGTGTAGAGATGCAAGGGAAATTATTCAAGCATAAGAACAACTCCTTCAAGGCCAAGGACCCATCTCAAACACCCAAGGCTCCCTAAGTCCTTGTCAAAATGTTTGAAATGGATCCTCAAAGCAACAACAACAAGCAATCAAGAAGAAGTTGGGAGTAGAGGAGAGATTATGCAAGAAAAACTAAATATGAGATGCAAAGTTTCAAGGCTTACCTCAAACTCACAAAGAAAAGAGGAAGGAGATGATATAAGCTCAAAATGAACTTGGATCTACCCTTGAACACACAAAAATTGCTAGCTCTTAGTAATTTGATGATGCAACCTTGAAGAGAATGGAAGGAATGATGATGATCTAACAAGAAATGGAAGATTTGATGATTGATTTTGAAGAAAAAAAATGGATGAGAATGGAGGGGGAGCTCACGGTTTTGAGAGGAGGAGGAGGAGGAGGGGATTTTTGAGCTGAATGTGTGCTAGGGTAAAAATGAGAGTCCTCTCCCCTTGGTTTCTTATTTTTGGGTTTTATATGAGGTGCAAAATTAAGGGTATATAGGACATTGTGCTTTTGCCAACTATTGAGATTTGAGATAGAATTTGAATCAAGGGCCAAGATTGCAATGCACATGGATTAGGGACAAGGAGAAAACACAAATGAGTGGGGAATAGCTAGTGAAATCGAAAATTAAGGGTTTTTGTTGCACAAAAATTGTTAAGGGCAATTAGGGCTTTGTACACAAAGTTGTAGCCTAGGATTTGATCTAGAATTTTAATCAATGGCTAGGAATACAACTCACATGGATCAAGGGCATGAGAAAACACAAAATGTGGGCTGATATTGAGCTGAACTTCGCAGCACCTAGGAAAGAGAGTGAGTGGAATTGCAACTTGTACTATTGTACTACACTTGACCTTTCAAAATTCAAAGGAATATTGATTATTCCTTTCAAGATAATTCTTCTAAATTCTTGCCATTTTGGGCCATGTCCCATGATTCAATGATTGGGCTCTGAATTTTATGATCTCACCAATCCCAAAATTGATTCCTTGACCCTACCTCAAAGGAAATGACCATTTTGCCCTTTTGTTCAAAAACCGAATTTCATGCCAAAAATATTCCCATGATGCACAAAAAATACACAACTCCACTCACTTGGGACTCACCTAAATTCCTCAAGAGATGCATAATGGTTTTTACCGAGAAATTATTTATTTTAGTGAAATGACCAAAATGCCCTTTTGGTCCCAAAAACCCTAATTTTGCTCCAAACTTCATTTCCACTCTAACAATGATCCTGAGACCCTTTGAATGACTCTAAAATTCTAGAAATGCTTGCATGATGAGAAAATAAGTCTTTTTGGCGAAATTACCAAAATACCCTTTGAACTAGGAAAAACCCTAGAAACCCTAGAAATGCTCTAAAGTGCTCTAAAATGCCATGCTATGCTTTTCTAACCCTAAAATGCATTCTGAAACTTCTAAGATGCAAGCATGATGCTCTTCCTAAACTCTAGGATGAATGCTAAGACTTGATTTATTTTTGATTGAAAATTAGGGTTTTGACCTAAGCCGGACAAAATTGGGGTATGACAGCTGCCCCTCTTTATTTGGATTTTGACGAGGAATATGAATTGGCTGAAACTTATTCCGAGGCAAAATGAAGATAAAGAATTCAGAAATTATACCGATTTTGTCTACTTAGGGAAACCCGAATTTTCCTCTTTTTCTTTTTCTATTATTTGAAAAGATGGGCTTGAGAACAAACGGGGAATGGTTAACACCTGGCGCATTAACCAAGAGAGAAAATGACGGACCACTCGGGATCTGAAGGAGCACTAAGGCTCTGAAGGACCGCTCAAGGTCTGAAGGAGCACTAAGGCTCTGAAGGACCGCTCAGGGTCTGAAGGAGCACTAAGGCTCTGAAGGACCGCTCAGGGTCTGAAGGAGCACTAAGGCTCTGAAGGACCGCTCAGGGTCTGAAGGAGCACTAAGGCTCTGAAGGACCGCTCAGGGTCTGAAGGAGCGCTAAGGCTCTGAAGGACCGCTCAGGGTCTGAAGGAGCACTAAGGCTCTGAAGGACCGCTCAGGGTCTGAAGGAGCACTAAGGCTCTGAAGGACCGCTCAGGGTCTGAAGGAGCACTAAGGCTCCGAAGGACCCCTCAGGGTCTGAAGGAGCACTAAGGCTCTGAAGGTCTAATTCGCATTCGATGCTTGGCGCATTGATTGGAGTTAAACTGAAGGACCGACGAGGTCTGAAGGGCATGCCTAAGCCTGATGGACCAATGGGTCTGATGGAGCGCAAACTAGCAACGGTACTAGTAAAACGGTCTGCTTGGGGGGTGGCCTTTTCCAAGCGGCCATGATGGGTCAAGATCAGATCCGGAACTGATATGTTGACCATGAAGGACGTCCGCTGTGTCTTAGGCTGACACAAATAGTCTGAAGGACCACTTGGGGTCTGAAGGACTTACCCGCAGCTCGAATACGAGGTGAAGTCTGCTTTTGAAGGGACACTTGGGTCCTGAAGGGATTCACGAATCCTGTTGATTGATTGATTGAAATGTTCAATGCTGCCGCACTGAATTGATGTACCTGCATACGTCAGTTGATGCAAGGAATAGTGCATGGAGTATGGGTGCATGCTATGCAAAGGCCGTTATGCGAATGCATGTCATGTGAGTGCATGCGATGTGATGATTTAGTGGAATGATGAATGCAATGGGATGCTATTCTTGATTCTTTGTTTCTTTTGTCAGCTTTTTTTTTGACGGTTTGTTTTTTCTTTGTTTTTTTTTTCTTTGATCAGCTTTCTTTTTTCTGATCGTTTGTTTTTTCTTTTGCTCTTTTTGCTATGTGAGGATGCAAATGCAATACTTTGATGCATGATATGAAATAGTTGATTGGGAAACATAGGCATTTTGGATGAATGCATGAAATGCGAATGCAAATGAAATGTTTGGATGCAAATGTTATGACATGGGATGACGTGTTTTTTATGATGCAATGCTTTGATGCTTGATGGAATGAGATGGAAGATTTTTGCTTTTATCCGTTGCTTCTTTGTTGTTGCCTTTCATGAAATGATGATGTTGGCACAATGCAAACTATGATAAACAAAATGGAACGCCTAAATGCATGAGGATATGAATGATTAAACATTTTTGTGATGATGAGATGCGAGACTTTGAATGCAAGGAATTGAGATGATTATTGACCATTTTGTTGAGAAAAAATGGAATTTGATTCAAACTCCGGTGTTCTCAAGATTTTATTTACAAACAAACTCACTTGTTTTCTCTTCCTTCCAATGACGACTGAATCTTAAATATCGCATGACTAACTTGTGTTCTCCCTCTTTGAAGCATTATCTAGTAAGCACGCATAAGGGTGCAAATGTGAATGAGTGAGTCAGTTAACTTGGAATGGACTTTTATGGCAAGTGAAGGAATGACCGACATGGCTATTGCCGAAGCTTATGAGGGACCAAGAGATACGAGATTGCCCCAATTCAGGTTTTTGATGAGTGAATAGTTTGCCCCTGTCTTGTGGTCACAACAACTAGGGGCGCAGAAGATGATGAATTGGGAATGCTTCGGCTTTTGAAAGGGAAGGTGGATCCAAAGAGATTTTGTCCCAACCCATAAAGTTTGATGTTGCCCCCAGTCATAACAAGGACAAAGCTGCCCCAATTAGAATGACAAGGTCTTGTTTAGGATAGTGAGTTGAGAAATTACCCCGGTGAGGTTTTTTATGGGAATGAATGAGGTGAAGGAATGGGGATGCACTTGCCCCGCTTTGGAATGATATTGACAACTGGAGTGACATGGGATGGGCCTTGAACAGACTTTCCCAAGACTAGGGTGTGTGGGTGGTGAAGAGAATGCCCCAACTTTTGGGTCTGAGTGGTATTCTCAGTGCAAATCTTTGGTTCTCTACTGATGTCTTGACTTTTGGTGCGAAAGAATCCTTACCTGGTGATCACTAACCCTTGTTTTAATGCATCTTGAATGTGTTTTGGAGTGCAAGTCCCTCCTTTTTTATTTTGTCAGCTTTCTTTTTTCTGACTGTTTGTTTTTGTTTCCTCAGTTCTCTTTTTTTTCTGAGGGTTCATTCTTTCTTGATCAGCTTTCTTTTTTCTGATCATTTGTTTTTCTTTTGAGCAAACACATTGTACATAGATAAGCTTGTTCGTCCTAAGATTAGAATTTGAGTGAACAAAAACAACCGGTCATTGATCGGAATGGACTTTTCGGGATTGTGGTGTTTTGTGGAGGAAGGAGGGTTAGGCTTAATGAAGTGTTTGAGGCTAATGGGAGGATGAGTTTTGTTCGGCGTTGATTGACGGTTAATGAGGAAGATGGTTGTTGGGCTTGTTTGGGCTCTGTTAAAGCAAATTCGTGTCTCATGGTAGAATGACTAAGGGGTTTGATGTTGAGGCCAAAGGAAGTGTTTGAAGGTTTATGGAACCAGGTGTTGGAATGATGAAGTGTTTGAAGGTTTATTTAGACAAGGACCTCTTGTATTTTGTGGTAACATGTACCAGCTCACCATTTTCTTTTGTTTTGGGATTTTCATTTTTGAATCCCCCTTTTTGATTTTCTCTTTTTCCCCTTTTTCTTTTTTTTTTCCTTTCATTTTTTTCGGAATCTCTTTGTTTGGTTGCATTCTTCTCCTTTTGACTTCTTTTCTTTTCTTTGGACTTGGGTGAGCTGATAAAGATGATATACCATTTTCGATGTGGAATTGATCCTTGTCTAAGGTGATTTTTGTATTTTGGTTTTTCTTGGCTTAAGGTGGGTAGGAAAAGGACTTTCTGGAATGTTGGGATTTTTGAGGAGATGGCCAATCTTCATTTCAAATCCCGATTGCTTATTTCTCTAAGACTTAACTTTAGAACAATAATTTATCTATCTTCATGTGTTTGCTCTTTTTCCCTTTTTGTGCCCTAATTTTTGCCTGGACCGCTCTTTGCGAGTTTTCAGTCCACCGGGCGCTCCTTTTTGCCTAGGCCGCCCTTTGCGGGTTTTCAACCTAGCGAGCTTGTTTTCTTGTTTATTATATTATTATTATTTTTTTTTTTTTTGAGAGACTTGCACTGAAGGAACATGATATTAATCAAGGGGAATTAATGATCACAGACTTGCCCCAGCATGGAGGACTTGAACCAAAAGTCAAATACGCACTGATGGGGAGAATATGCACTTTATGGGTGGACGGGGCGGGGTTAGATTTGGACGGGAAACTGTGGTAAGGGAGGAAAACCAACAGACTCAAACAAGAGAATGTACTCATAGCATGCACGCTCATTAGAAGAATGCTTCACAGAGAGTTAACATCAGTTAAAAATTTGTTTTTTTCTTTGACACACTATTTCAGTCTTTTGTCATAGAATGGATGGGATGCAGTGCTTTTGAAAGAAATGCAAATGAGCTATTGATTTGAAAAACTGAGTGCCTTGGAACACCTTGATAAACTTTTTCAAAAAGGATGATTGTTTCGCAAGAACGTCTCGCTTCTCATCACAACTCTTATTTTATGCAATGAATGAATGAACAAATTATGATATGCAAGTATGATGCAAATTCGTGGAGAATGACCACTCGAAGAGTGTGGCTTATTCTAAATAATTTTGTTATTTTTAATGCAAGACAAAATATGGAATGCCAATGCGAATGATGCAAGAATGATGCCCCTTTTTTTTCAAAATGATTTTTGATTTTGATTTTTTTTTTTTTTTAGAGGCAAGGCAAGGTATGAAATGCCAATGCCCCTTCCTTTTGGAAAGATGCCCCTTCCTTATGGAGGGATGATGTATTTGAACCAAAGTGATGAGGTTAATGAAATGGTGCATGAATGCTACATTTTGTATAAATTTGATGATGATTTTTATTCATGATTATGAATGAGATGCTTTCTTGTTTTCATTTTTTGTGCAATGAAATGCATGATACTCACAATGATCTTCTTTTTTTGTTTTTTAGTTTTGGAACATGATTTTGAAAATTATTTGGAGATGCAAATGATTTATTGGAGAAAAGGTTTTAGAAAAATGTGCTTGACGGGGTATGACCCGATCCTACGTATCCCCATTGTAATGAGGAATCAAAGCTTACGTAGTTCTACTGTGTCTTTTTTTTTTGAAATAATGCTTATGCATGAAAGTCATGTTTTGGATGAACTCGACGAGGATTTTTTGCTTGATTATAAATGAAATGCTTATGCTATGCAGATGATAATTGTTTTTGTTTTATCTTTATGTGATGAAAGAGAATGCAAGATGAATGATTTTTTTTCAAAATTGGAACTTTATTTAATGCAAATGACGCAATGACGTAATGATGCAATGATGTGATGATGCAAGGATGCTTTTTTTTTTTTTTGTGTTTTTCCAGAAAGAGGATATTCACAGGTGGTGATTTGAAAATCTTCACACTATATGCCACCTCATATAGGCGTTTATTGAAAAGGGAAAGCATATCTTTTTTTATTTTCAAAAATTTTGAAGGAAAAATTGATTGAACTGAATGCAACGATGCAGCACACAATTTGGAATGCCCTTGTGACCTAAAAGGGGGTAGAACCTATGATCTAAGGCATTTTAGGGATAATCTTCTCATGTAGCTCTATTCACACCCTCACAAAGGCTACCAGAGCTATAGAATCCTCATGCCGACACCACAAATGTAGAATACTACCAAGTGTGGGGCGTCATAAGAAAGCGTACTCTGGTTGAGACTTTCATGAGTATCAGACAGACAAAGGTCTCGAATGACAGTCACTAATCGTCTCCACTCCCCTAAGTGTTTGTTGGATCCGGGTATAGGAGCCCACTCATAGCACACAAATCATAAGGTGTGAAAGTGTGTGATTGAGGACATACTTCCTAAAATCTACCCATCCCCACCTGCAAGGAAAACCAGCACAGCCCAGACAAGAACAAGCAATAACATGTTGTCTACCCTAGGGTTTAATATCATCTTTAAAACAAAATGAGCTAACCTAAGGTATCAATCAACAAACATGGATAGCTTACCTCAAGAAAGGGAGCGGAGAAGAAGGGATCATGGGAATCGAGGAAATGCATGCTTTTACCTTGAGAAAGGGAGCAGAGAATAGGGGACATGAGAATTAAGGAATGCATGATAAGAGAAAAAAAGGAAGAAAAGGAAAAGGTAGAACAAAGTTTTCAAGTTAAACACTTTAAGCCACACATCAAGTTAACTAGGCTTGACCCTCGCCTTTTTGAAAAAGGGTCCCCAGTGGAGTCGCCAGCTGTTGCGCCCCGAAAAATCCGGTTTGGACTTCTCGATGTACAACGTGGGAAAAGTTTTGGAGCCGCCACCAATATTTATTATTAAAGACCAAAACATTGGAAAAAGTCTTTTTGGAAAAGGCGAATGGTCTTTCGAAAACACAGAGATGTAGGTTCGGGGGTCGGTTAGGTACGGGGAAGGTATTAGCACCCCGCACCTCCTTTCTACCGAAAGGGAACCATTAACTTTGATGTGTGGCTTAGAAAAAGTTGACTTGAAATGATTTTTGTTCTACTTCCTTTCTTTTTATTTCGTTTGAGAAACGGTTTGTTTGAGAAGAAAAATATTTTTGGTATCTTTGAAAAGCGGAACAAAACAAAGATTTTTAAAAGGGTGCTTGACGGGTTATGACCCGCTCCTACGTACCCTCTCTGGAAGAGGGATCAAAGCTACGTAGTTCTAGTCTTTTGGTTTTGAAAGAGTTTTTGTGTTTTATCTTATTTAAATTTTTTTGGAGTTTTTGAAATAAGACTCAAGTATTCATGAATACCAAACAAGCAACGGCTTCGAGTGGCGTTCATTATTAACTCGAAAGAAAAGAGTCAAAACCGGTAATCAAACAAGCAAAGGCTTCGAGTGGTTACAAGTAACAACGTTTTATTATCTTTTTGAAATCATTTTTAAGAAAAGGGGGTGAGCATCGGTGATAATTATCACTAATAGCTCATGTTGTTTTTGAAGTTAGAATTTTGTCTGTGTTTAATTATGGTGTGGGAGCTTTCATAATAGTCAAACAAGCAAAGGCTTCGAGTGACTACCACTAATAACTCCTCATTAGCGATCAAACAAGCAAAGGCTTCGAGTGATGGCTAATGATTTATTTAAGAAAAATGCCTTAGGTTTTTTTGTTTGGAAAAACATTTGATTCTTGATTTGAAAACTAGTTAAGCAAAAGAATTTGATTTGGAAAAGGGTTTTGGAAAACAAGTGGGACATTTCAATCAACATACCAATCCCTAGCCAATATACAAATCGCTTAATTACAATTCATGCAAGCATTACTAATCCAAAAGACAAGCAATATGCATAAATATGTAATGACCAAAACTAATTACAAGTTGCCACAAGAAATAGTCACACAAAGGTGAGGCATTAATCAATTGCAAAAGGGTAGCTTATTGAATCTTTTAAGGGTCAACCATAAAAGCACAAGAGTTAAGTTTCTTTTGATAGTCCTTGACACTTATTAACAATGCACAAAGACATAAGTGTCTAGTCATTTTACCAAATTTTTAATGCTAGAATAATGCAAGAGTTGAATCCCTTTAAAGTAATCCCCAACATTTAATATTGTGCTTGTGAGCACATGTTGGATCCTCTTACCAATCATCAACATTTAAACCCATGAATGATCTAGAACAAGCACCTCATTTTCAAGGCTCAAAGTTACCAAAATAAATTATTCACAAGCTATCTTAAACCATTAGCAAGCAAAGAACCATAAATTCCCATTTTGTTCATTTGAAAATTAGAAACAAGTTGAATCACATAGTGCAATCCTCTCACTTGAATCAAGGTGTCTTAGGCACAAGTGAGAATCAACTTTCCTATCATCAACAACTAACAATAGGCAAACAAGAAAGCATTAAAGTAACTTGAGGAAAACATTTTTAGACAACAAAACCCTAGTTCATAATAAAACTTGCAAAACCATAAAAACAACAAGGGAAACCTCATTAAAATCAACACAATTCATTATGGGATCATGACTCAAATTGCAAACAATTAACACAAGTGTAAACCCTACCAATTGAGGGCTCAAAACAGAGGCATTTCCATCATTTAAAGGCTCAAACAAATCATTGCCAAATTATTCAACACATATATAAAAGAAAGCAAAAATCAAGAGGTGTACTAGGAAACCCTAGCTAACCCGAAACTATACATGCCCCAAATCCGCAAATTTCTTCAGCAAACTTAAAACAATCACATGGATACATGAAGAACAACAATCAACAAGCAAAACCCCCAAAATTCAGCTTAAGGCCGAAGCCCTTTTTACCCAAAAAACAAATTTTAAAACCCTAAAATCAACAAATATGCATAGTTCATCTTAAATCCATAAAATTAGCACAATTAATCATGCTTTATTCAACTTCAAATCAACACAAAGATCATGAATTAGGCCCAAGGCTGAAGCAAAAAGAAAAGGAAAACATGTTTTTTATTTGGTGAAAATCACATGAACAAAGAGCAAATCACAAGAACAACACATAATCAACACATAGTCACAAGAACAATTTGTTTGGTGGGTGAGATACCAACTCTCACCCACAACAGCCCCTAATCTACATTTAAATGATGTTATGAGATGCAAATATAAGTTGAAAAAGGATTTTGATGCAAGAAAGTGGATGAAAATGCAAAGGGTTTTAGGTTATACCTTAGTTCCAAGCTAAACAATAGTAGAAATGAAAATCAAGAGTAACCAATCACCAACACTCCTCAAAAATCACCAACAACAGCCACGTAAACTTGAAGGAACAACCCCTTTGATGATGTAAATGTCGAATCAAAGATGAAAGGAAGAGGATATATGAATATGGAATGAGTTTTAAGTGATTTAGTGGATGAAAGTTGAAGGAATTGAGGAGGAGAATGAGGGGGAGGTTTCGGCTGGGCAAAGGAGAGGAGGAGAGGGTTTTTTCAGCTGATTGTGTGCTAGGGTAAAAATGAGTGTGAGTCTGTTAGCCTCTCCAATTTTGAGCTTTTATGTGGAGGTCATTTTAAGGGTATTTGTGACAATGTGCTTTTTGCAATCCACTAGGATTTGAGATAGAATTTGAATGGGGGGTCAAGATTGCTATGCACAAGGATTAGGGACACTCAAGAAGCACAAATGAGCTGGTTGTGAAGGAGTGCACACGGTTTTGGAGGTTTTTTGGAGAGCAAAAATTGTTGAGGGCCCTTAGGTCTTTTTACATTGAGGTATAGCCTAGGATTTGATCAAAAATTTTAATCAATGGCTATGGATCATTTCACAAGGATCATGGGCATGAAAGAGCACAAAAAAATGGGCTGGAATTGAGAGGAAATTCGCAGCACATAGGAGAGAGAGTGAGTGGAATTGCCACTTGTACTATTGTACTACACTTGACCTTTCAAAATTCAAAGGAATATTGATTATTCCTTTCAAGATAATTCTTCTAAATTCTTGCCATTTTGGGCCATGTCCCATGATTCAATGATTGGGCTCTGAATTTTATGATCTCACCAATCCCAAAATTGATTCCTTGACCCTACCTCAAAGGAAATGACCATTTTGCCCTTTTGTTCAAAAACCGAATTTCATGCCAAAAATATTCCCATGATGCACAAAAAAATACACAACTCCACTCACTTGGACTCACATAAATTCCTCAAGAGATGCATAATGGTTTTTACCGAGAAATTATTTATTTTAGTGAAATGACCAAAATGCCCTTTTGGTCCCAAAAACCCTAATTTTGCTCCAAACTTCATTTCCACTCTAACAATGATCCTGAGACCCTTTGGATGACTCTAAAATTCTAGAAATGCATGCATGATGAGAAAATAAGTCTTTTTAGCGAAATTACCAAAATACCCTTTGAACTAGGAAAAACCCTAGAAACCCTAGAAATGCTCTAAAGTGCTCTAAAATGCCATGCTATGCTTTTCTAACCCTAAAATGCATTCTGAAACTTCTAAGATGCAAGCATGATGCTCTTCCTAAACTCTAGGATGAATGCTAAGACTTGATTTTTTTTTGATTGAAAATTAGGGTTTTGACCTAAGCCGGACAAAATTGGGGTATGACACCTACGGAACACAACCCAAGTGACCTCTTCACTTACAGCTACCAACCTTTGACTAGTCTCTAACCACCAGTCATCAGCCTCTTCTGCCAACATATGAGTACCGTAACGAACCTTCTGCGCTGGAGTGCAGTCCATCACACGGAAGATCCTCTCCATCTCCTTCAGCCAAGCCAACGCTCCATCAGGATTACACTTGCCTTTGAAAGTAGGCGGATTCTCTCTTTGAAAGGTCGCCAAACTACGAGACCCAGCATTCTCACCAGCATTCTGCTGAACCTCCACGGCCTGAGCCATAGCAGCCAATGCAGCAGCAATAGCAGCATCGTTCCTTCCAGCCATCTCGACTAATCACTTCAACATAAACGACAGTTAGAACTAATTGACAATACTTGATCGTCAATGACACAATAACTTGACAACTTGGCCGGACAGACCGAAACTGCTCTGATACCACTAATGTAACACCCCATTTCTACCAGGCAAAATAATGCAAAAATAGTAGAGTTCATAAAAATCTTTTTTAACAAACAATGGAGTGCCACATTGGCTTCGTGGAAACAATAGACGGTTTAATTTGCTTTTCGAAAACAGATACATAGCGCTTTCGGATGAACTGATAAAACGACACCTCAAAACAAGTCAAACTTCTTTTAACTACGCAGCGGAAATTCAAATGGTTCAACTAAACAACCGTGGAAACTATGCAAAATTCATAACTCGAAATCCAACAGTAAACAACTTGAATAACATAAATAACGTTGAATCCCCCCCGAGTGCTACGTGTCAGAGCGACAACACCGACTCGATCAAATGAAGGTACAATGGCATTCATTCGAGGTTACCTGCACGTTACCAATATAGGGGTAACATTCAAACAGAAGGGGTGAGATATCGAACTATATTATGAATCATATGAAGTACAATATATCATCATTTCACAACAGTCAATATCATCATATCACAACGGTCAATATCGTCATATCACAACGGTCAATATCATCACGTCACGACAGTCAAAATCATTTCAATCGCATAAATATGCAACACGAATGCAGAATGTGACTCGTAAATAGGGGCATCAACATCGCAACATCGTCGTCGTGGTTTGAGCATAGCTCCATCGTAAAAATATGCTATGCATGCGACGCTATGTAAATGCACAAACAAATAACAACGGTTACATAGCAACGCAACAACACCGGAAAGCAACATTGGCCGTAGGCCTACAACACATCATCTGCCAATGTATAGAGGCAAATTCGTCTTCGTACAACCTTCATCGTCAACAATTTACAACTTAGCAATTTTCAACATTTTGGCAACATCGCAATATTTTAGCAACTTTCAACAATAGCAAACAACGGCAACAGCAACACTGCGACCACAGCAACAATAGCGACAACGGCAGCAGCAACAATGGCAACAACGGCAACAGCAACAGCAACACTGCAACAGCAACAACAACAACGGCAACAACGGCAGCAGCAACAATGGCAACAACTGCAACAGCAACACAGCAACAGCAGCACAGCAACACAGTAACAACAGCAACAACAACAGCAGCCCAGCAACTGCAACACAGCAATAGCAGCACAGCAACAGCAGCAACAGAGCACAGCAACAGCAGCAGCAACACAGCACAGCAACGCAGCACAGCAACAGCAGCAACACAGCACAGCAACAGCAGCAGCAACACAGCACAGCAACACAGCACAGCAACAGCAAGACAGTAACCAGGGTGTGGCGCCTAGGGATAGGGCACCAACACCAGCAACACAGAATTAGGGTGTGGCGCCTAGGGACAGGGCGCCAACACCAACAACCATAAAATAGAGCATGGCGCCTAGGGACAGGGCGCCATCATCAGCCACACAAAAGTAGGGTGTGGCGCCTAGGGACAGGGCGCCAACACCAGCAACAATAAATTAGAGCATGGCGCCTAGGGACAGGGCGCCATCATCCGCAGGCAACAAAACATAAGTCACAGGGCGCCTAGGGCGCCAGTTCAGCAAGCAACACATTGACAGGCACAAGGCGCCTAGGGCGCCAGATTCAGCAACAACAACATGGACTAGGCGCCTAGGGCGCCAACTTCAGCAACATCAACAGGTACTGGGCGCCTAGGGCGCCAACTTCAGCGACATCACAGCTACTGGGCGCCTAGGGCGCCAGTTTCAGCAACAGGGAACAACACTGGGCGCCTAGGGCGCCTTTCTCAACACTGGGCGCCCTAGCCTCCTCTCTCCTCTTGGCGTCGCTCTCTCCTTCTTCTCTCCTCTTGGCCGTCGCTCTCTCCCTCTTCTCTTCTCTCTAATTCTATTTTTTGTTCTTTCTAAATGAGCCAAACCCTAAAATACTCTTATTTATACTTATTTAATTTTATGGGCTTTTCTATAGCTTATGCGAATTACATCATGGGCCTCGCTTAACACTTCTCATATTACTACTCCCAACCCTAACAATAGGCCCACATATACTAGCATTATTATTATTTTATTATTTTCTACCAATTAAATTCCCAAACAATTCGAGTAAATAATTAATTAAATTTTTGGGGCGTTAGAGGATGCCCCAGACCACCACTACTGCTGGAGGAGCTGAGACTTCACGTTCTGCTATAGCTGCTCCACCTGCTGGTCGCCCCAATTGGTATCCTATAAACCCATCTAGCACAGCAGCATCCTATGGGTATTTTCCACCTATGCAGCATCCTATGGGCACACCCAGCAGGGTATATGGGCCCACCTCTGCAGCATCCTATGGGCACACCAGGTGGGTTATCTATGCCTACACCCGAGCTACATATTGATCAGTCCCTACAGGATGATCATTTTGAACCCCATGGTCATACTGATTCAGAGCCATTATCATCCGGGTCGAAGGATGAGCAGGTGGTTGTCGACCCCGATGGTAGACGTCGCAAAGTCATATATCCCTTTGGCGATGCGTAAGTATTGTTTGACTTTTTTTTAATTTAAATTAATTGTTTGACGTGTATATATGTTTGTTAATTATGCAACGACTTAATTATGCAGGTTTGTTAGATCGATGACTGCTTCATCAGCGATCACTCATGTCATTAAGAAACTCTATTTTGAAGAGTACCATGAAAAGGTGAAAAAAATCGATAAGAGGAAAAAGAAAGATTTTGTGGACCTGTTTAGGGTAAGTATCAATTATGTCATTACCTATATTGATAATTTTAATATATTGTTTAATGTTTAATATAATTACTAATACATATTTTGATTATGTTTAATACAGACCAAAGTGACTTGGAGACCGGAAGATGATGAATTGGTGCATAAAGTTTTTTGGACTAGATTGGCAAAGCAATTGGCGGACTTGCTCTACAAATTGCGCCATAAAAATGAAAGGCCGAGGTATATCCCTCAAGAAGTCTGGGATCAATACTAGGAAGTTTGGAGAAGTGAGAAATTCAAAAGAAATGCTGGAAAAGCGAAGGAAAATTGAAATTCAGAAAAGGGTGGCTCGCTTCACACTTGTGGCTCCGTCAACCAAGCTCAGCATGCTACGAGATTGGTAAGTTATTTTAAAAATATTTGTACTATTTTAGTTTAGTTAGGGCGACTAGTTACCAATATTTGAGAAATTGTTTCATTTTTACAGAGTAAGAAGGCCGGACGCCCTCTTACTATTGCTGAGCTGCATAGGGCCACACATGTCAAGAAGGATACCCAGACTTATGTTGATGAGCGCTCGAGGACTACTCAGGTAATTATACAACTTGATTTGTATTATATATAATGTTTTCTTAAATTGGAGCGCTTATTATGCTATGTTTTGTGGTTATGCAAAACAGGAGAAACATGCTGAGACGAAGTTTGAGCCGACTCAGGGGAGCTGGAACCCTGAGTCACTTGGTCCACTGATTCCTGAGATCATGGGTTTGGCCAATCGCAAGTGGGAGAAGTTGGTAGGGAGAAGTTGGGTATTCTCAAAATTGTGCTGCATTTGATATATAGTTATTAAAAAAAAAAACAGGTTTTCAAAATTGGACACGTGGCATAAAATTAAAGCAGTTTTTTTATAAAAAAATTAAATTAGCGACGGATTGGGTCTCACTAATTTCCCTCGCTAATTAGCGGCGGAATTTCCCTCTCTAAAACGCCTCGCTAATTACCAAGGGAAAATCCCTCGCTAAAATCCGTGGCTAAAAATAATTTCCGTCGCTAAAGATTAGCGAGGCCCTTTTTAGCGACGGAACTTCCCTCGCTAATACGCTTTAGCAACGGATTTTTGAGGTGTAGCGACGGAAATTTCCATCGCCTATCCTGCTTTTTTTTGTAGTGAATGTCATTTTTAGACAGCAAAAACAGTCATGAAACACCATTTAGCATCGGCTATTTAAACACCCGACGCTAATAGGGACATTTAGCATCGATTATTTAACCGATGCTAAATGTCTAACTTTTAGCATCGTGGAATTTATCATCGTCTGATAACCGATGCTAAATGTACCAACTAACCAATACTAAATGTCTTTTCTGCACTAGTGTTTTATGAAAAAGGAGATTGGAGATATTTACTTAATCTGGCTTTGTATCTATTCTTTGGAATGTACTATTTCTTCTTTCATCACTTTTTAGTGGGATTGATTTGCAAATTGATTGCTGATTCTGTGGTGTTTAGATGAGAGCTCATAATTGGAAGGAATATAAAGGAATATAAAGACTCAGCTGCCATTTTAGGTAGAGGAGTGGGGATCTGTCAAATTTGCAAGTGCATTTACAAATGTAAAGTTGTGTATCCGCGCACTAAAGAGTTGTTGTAATTACGTAATCCCTTTTAAGTTTGTAACCATTAGTTTGACCTCCATTGTGAAAAGACTTCTCTACATCCTTAATGTGCTTTATCTATTTTATGAACAATAATTAATTCAAGTATGTCAATAAGGCTATGGTAATGTTCCATGCCAAGATGCTTGCATGATAATTAACAACATGGGAGTTTTCAAATAGTCGTGCTTCAATGTAAATGGTTTCCTTTTATTCTCCTGTTTGGTACCTGACATCTTATGTTGTGCTTGATCGGAAAATTACAAAATAATTACACTTTTAAACTACTAGCTAGCCATATTAGGTGTGATGAAGGTTTAGGATTGAGGAACTAATTAATACTTTGAACATTGCAGCAATTGCTTGAAGACTCTGCTGAATACCATAGATAGAAGGATGGGGCATTGCTTGCAGAGCAGAATAGGGTGAAGTGGAGTAAGGAACCTTGATTTATCCGTACTTACCTGAGAAATTTCAATATTGTGTGCAGGCTATTGGGGCATTCACAATAGGGCATATTGATGCAACTGTGAGCATGTCCAATTTCAAAGTAAGAGTAAACTAGTGTTTTGTGTTTCATGTTTATTAAGGTGTCTTAATAGAAGTTGGGGGGTAAGATGTAAGTGTCCTATTTCATGTTGCTTTATTAGTAAGGTTATTATTAAACTATTGTGCATGTTCACTGCCAATAATATTTCTCTATTTCCAAAGGGGGGTGTTCACTGCCAAAATTCACATATGTTACTTGTTTTGATCTTTCTCAACTATTTTTTCATCCTCTAGTTCTACAATTTTTACGTTAAAAATAGAGCTTTTGAATGTGAGGCCTGTTCATATTTTTAAGTGCTTTGGAATTGTAATTATAGGAACAATTATGGGAGCTAGGGGAGAATGAAATAAGCTTGAATTTGCATTTAGTTTGACTATAAATTTAGTTAATGTATTTTAGGTAGCAGTTGAGTTGAATTCTGGGTTTATTATTTTGAGGTTTTGATTTTACACAAGTGTCAAACATTTGGAACCAAGGAAATATCCTTTGTACATACCCGAGTGTTAATGTAAACTAGAATTCTTTTGTTTTTTTTATGCTATGGAAGATGAATGAGAGGGATATTATTTTTACATACTTTTATTGTATATTATTAGTTAGATTCTTTTTTAATTTGTGTTTTGTATGAACTCTTAATTATGTTTGGATTGTAACGTGTATCCGAATTATGTTTTATCCCGTTAATTTGTGTAATGATTTCTAATTTGCTTATATTTTGTCGTGATTGATATTCTCACCCATTCATTCTTAATTGAACTTATCAGGCTTTCCAAGACCTTTTGCAATACCTACCACGATGTCCTTCCTTCAAAAATTACTTTGGAGAGAGTTTGTGGATCAACTTTTGATAATTTTGATTAGCATTAGATTGTACTTCCCTGTTTTAATAGTTATAGATTATGACTTTTTGCTATTTCTATTTTCTCTTTAAGACAATGCCTATAAATTGTATTTCGATGGTTGTATTCGGATTATCCAAATGCTCTTGGGTAGTATTATAATAATTCTATATTAACTAAAGCTTTGACCCCATGAAATGCACGGATCATAGCGCTAGTTAAGTATTTAAATTCAACGTTCAGAGTATGTACTATAAAGGGCGCGGTCCCTATGTTTATGGTATTATCTATATCTGTTCGTTTGTTATTATCATGTATGTTTGTTATATCATGTAAGTGTTTAAGTGTAAATAATTTGAATCGACCTTCGCCTCTTACACTTAATTTCAAATGAAAGGATAAAGATATAAGAACTCATACACTCATACTTAGAGCTGGAAAAACGGGCCAGGCCGTCAGACCGGGCCGACCTAGCCCAAAAAAAGAGGGCTTGGACCGAAGAACCTGAGCCCATTTTTCATCCGGGCTTTCTAGCCCAACCCTAAAAAGCTCGATCCCGCGCTGGGCTAGCCCAGCCGAGCCATGGATAGCCCGCAAGCCCGTGAATTAAACAAAATTAGTAACCCAATTCGTCTCACTGTCAGCGTCACTTCTGTTTTTATACACAATTACACACCATCGGCCACCCCATTTCACCAAAAAATGCACACTCCCGAATTCCCAGTTTCATCCCAATTTCCCAAACAAATACAATTAGTGGATTCATTTTTTTCCCAGAATTTTACTCAACAGAAAATGTACCTGTTCCGGACGGGGCCAAGAGGCCTAATCCGCATGAGAACCGGTCCAATCCAGCACGGGATCCGGCCCAACAAGGAAATAACAGCGCAGATCCCAGATCAACGGCCGAGATCGCGGCGCCCCAATCCAACGGCTCCGGATCAGGCAAGACCCGCAGAACCCCAGCCTCTGCGTCTATAAATACGGCACGAACCTCGAAGATCAGGTATGTTTTACTCATTTGTACCTCTTACTAACTTCTGATCGCTGACTTTGGCAACGGAGTGTCTGCAGGTACCCAACCCGCCGAGTCCAACCTCGGAGGAAGACAACGCTTAAGATCTCAACCTCGAAAGATTCCGACTCCCGAAGCTCTAATCCAGCCTCGACCTAGGAAAGGACTATCACAAGGCTCAAGATACCAACTACTCTTCCTAGATCCTGAATCCCAGGGCAAGGTACCGAACAGTACCATTCATGTCATAGCCAGATGTTGGTTTTTACGATGTTCTATTTTTACATGATGTGGCAGTGTGATAAATCCTATACCAAAGTTGCTGAGAATTTAGTTTTGATGTAGTTTTGATAGACATAAATTCCTACACCGGTACTTTTGATAGACATATAACTATTCTTTTGAAGTTAAAACTGCTATGCTGGAACTATATATGCGGCCACTGCTTAAGTATTTTTATTTCCACTCTGTACTTGTTTCAGGCTAGTAATACTAGCAAATAACACTATGATAGTGTGTGTATTTGATTGATAGATTTATTTTCTTTTGATATTTATAAAAAGTCGGACCCTTAAATGCTTTCATTGAGGATTCCTTTAAACAACGCAACAGTGGCTAAAAAATTACACGTAATGCGGGCTAGCCCGAAAAGTCTGTTGCCAGCCCTTGGCATGCTTGGGCTGTAAAGTGTGAGCCCAAATTTCAACCCGGGTTTTTTGCCCGGTCCTTAAAAGCCCGAGCCCGATGTGGGCCGGCCCAATACGGTCCGGGTAGCCCATTTTGCTAGCTATACTAAACAATATTATCGATTCTGATTACTACCATCATTTTATAATTTAGAAGTTTTCAGAGAAAAACGAGATGAAATTTTTGCGGGGGGTGGGCATAGGTATGACAACTATAGACGTTAGTACAACTAGTGCCATCGTTTGAACAATGGCCATTCCACATATATGGAAGTACCTATAAGGAATGTTTGGAAGTATTTTCACGCACCGGAGTCTGGTCGCGTTAACGTGCAGGTGACCGTGATAACTCTCCTAGCGATGTCAATCTTCGTGATCCCCGTGAAATTCTACCTCCAACTCTAGTGTGCATCACTACAATAAAATGACAATACTATTATATTAATATAATAAATTAATATAAAAAAAATGAAAAAAACACCCTTAAAATGAGGGGGGTATAAAAGTCAAAACCCAATTTTCATTCCTTTCTTGCATTCGAAATGGCTATTGGCTAAAGCAGGCCCCGTGAGACCCTTTTTTTTTGACACAAAGCAGACCCTTTTTTGTATATCCCAAATAATGCATTTAGTGAGATTTATTGATGTTATTTTTTTTTTTGATCAGTTATGCTTTATTGATGTTACAATTAAACGAGTGAATTTTTTTCCTTGACAAAGAAAAGTGTGAACACGTTAAAATTAGTTATAAAAATATGTACCCATAAATATGTTTCAAAGGAAACCATCAAACGTTTCGAAATTAATTAGGTGTAGTTACTTTTGTATGTTAAATTTTCTATAAATTAAAATGGATGTTAGCCTTATACGCATCGAGAATCTATGGCAACTCTATCTGTTGTTACCTCAAATGTCATACGGATCTCACTGTTGGTAATAATAATATTTGCACTCGAGGCTGAGTCCATATTTCCTAAATTAACCGTACAAATTATTAATACTTTAGATCCACCTTCCCTTCTTCGAGTTCATTGCAAATCTAAAGATGACGATTTAGGATTTCATGTACTTGAATCCGGAAAAGATTTCCAGTTCACATTCAGACCAAGTATTATTATTGCTAAAACTACATTATTCTTCTGCAACTTTGCATGGCCACAACAACCGTCGGTTCATTATTTAGACGTTTACAATGAAGATCGAGATGGCAAGTGCCAATTATGCTCTTGGAAAATTAATGCACAGGGTGGGTGTAGGTATGATAAGAATACAAGGTTGTACTCTCGGTGTAGTCCTTGGAACAATCATCGTCGTTCCACATACATGGAAGTAGGCACAAGGAATTCTTCGAAGACATGATTTTCCAACATTTCTCTCTAGTAGGTAAATATAAGAGATCGGCCTCCAACCTGATTGACCAATCGGCTATAATTATCACGCCTTCATCTACTCTGGCTTCTCTACCTTTATGGTATCCAGTGAGATCATAGGGAGAAAATCCCTGATTTTTCTCCCGTCTATCTGTAACGGTCGAAGAAGCCATAAAATGTAATAATGAGCAATCATCACCATTGTACTATAAATATACGCCCTCCGAGGCTATTAGACGGATCCAGAATCCGTGATTCATGTCTCTTACTTGTTTCTTATCATTCTTGTAAGATTTATATTCTGTATTTAAACATACTGTGTTCAGTGTAATTCCTTCTGAAGGAACAGATCGAAATATTTGTGCCCAACGTGGGGCCAGTTAAAACTCTTCCCACGCCTCACGTAAAACCCATATTTTTTATCATCAATGGCAAAAATCAACCACGACTATCCCAAAGTCACCAGTCTGCAATCCCATAATTTGGAGCAGAAATGCACGAGTGAGAAATTGAAAAAGCAAATACTGATACAAGAAATAAGAGAGATGGATCTCCAAGAACATCTCAACATTGTAAGAAAGCTTGCAAAGATCCTCGAAGCAACGTCCCAACTACGGCGAGAAGTAGACTCAAGAGAAGATCGCACCACCAAGAGCCACCCTACCCCACGCAAGAGTCGTCGCCACCAGAACAGAAACATAACTCGGAGGACGCGTCAAAACTGGCGACCGGAGGCCGACACGTCGGAACAATTGCTGGGGGGTTCTCAGGTGGCGGAGCCTCGTCATCATCAAGAAAAAGGTATGCCCGCTCTATTATGAATGTGGAAGATACATAGAATAATTTGTTGTGCTAGATTACTCTGCTGCTGGTACCAGGCTGTCATGCGCAGAATATTGCTTTTTTGTGAGCACATTGTACTCCTAGGTACATGTATTGACAAATGGCATCTCGAAAAGATATTTCTTGGATCACTAAACCCTAGTACTATTTAAGGCAGCTCATCTTCCTCATTTTAGAGGCTGGTTCGGAGGAGGCAAGGTTTAAACATAGCCTTTCTCACCATTTTCGTTCCAAGCTCCATTTTCACAATAAAAAGTAGAAATTCTGCACCAAAGTGCTGGGATTATTGCTGCAGCATCACTGGAGGTGACATTACTTGGAGTTTTTCTTGGATTAGGGAGCTGTTTGTACCTGCATTATCATTGTTCTTGGAGCTATTCTCAGTCTACCTCTTCTTAGTATATTTTCTTCCTTGTAATTTCGGTTTTATGGCTTTAGATTTTGCATCTATGCTTTATTTCTTGTGTTTGTTGCTCACTATGAGCTAATCACTTTATAGTTGGGATGCTAGTAACTTTCTAATGGAGTTTTAATGGTTTAATGCAATATATTTGATGTTTAGCATTTTTATCCTTTGTGTGATACTATTTCCAAACTTATTTTAGAATTGATCACCTAAATATAAGTACCATTTATAGATTCAGACATGGTTTATAAATTGTTCTCAAAGGATAATATGGATAGTGGTTATTTAAGGACACTTTAATAATCCTTGCAAAAAACCAATATATAGGAGGGCAAGTTTCATATGGTGAATACTGTGGGTGAGAAATAGCCAGGGGTGGACCTATTTAGAGCTTAGACATAAGTGCTTGTAAAGAAGCCCTGTAGGAAAGTGACTGAAAAACAGGTACTATATGCTACAGCTTGTTATTTTATTTTGTTTTTACTATATAGCATTAGACTGTTATGATGACATTGCATAGTGAAAGACATTCCAGCTTACTCTCTTTCTGAATTTCTACTAATCCTTTAATTTATTTGTTGTTTGTTGATAAAATTGGGTTCTACAACTTGTTATTTTATTTTGTTTTTACTTACTTGCTTACATACTAATTTAAATATAGAAAAAAACTCAACAATCCTCGTGGGAACGATCTCTACTTACTCTTTATTACTTGTTGTGATTGTGTATACTTACACATATTGTTTTCACACAACAGGAATTAGCGAGGGAAATGGGACGTGTGGCAGTCATAATTGGAACGCGTGGCAGTCAGAATTAGCGAGGGAAATTGATTCCCTCGCTAATTAGCGAGGGAACTGTCCATCGCAAATTAGCGAGGGATTCAAATTCCTTCGCTAATGGATTAGCGAGGAGAAGTTTAGCGAGGGAATCAGTCCCTCGCTAATTCCCTCGTAAATGATGATTAGCGACAGAAATTGGACGTTTTTTGAGGGAAAATTCCCTCGCTAATAACATTTTTTTTGTATTGGATCTTGCCCCTTTGCCTACTGAGAAAGAGGGGGGGTCTCGCCCTTTTGCCTGCTTCGGGGATCTAGCCCCTTTGCCTGCTGAGAAGGGGGGATCTCGCCCCTTTGCCTTCTAGGAAGGGGGATCTCACCTCTTTGCCTTCTGAGAAGGGGATCTCACCCTCGCTTATTTGATAAGTCTATTTTTAGAGTCTTTTTAATAGTTATTTTATTAACTCTTTTTAGTATTTTAATTATATTTTTTGATCTATTTTATTGCAAATGTTTACTTTTTATTTTCAGGTTTTATTTTGAAGCAAAAGAGAAAATATGAGCTAAAATGAAGAAAAAAGGAAATATTTGAGGAGGAGCAATTTTTAAGGCACTAGACACCCTCATGGGCGCCAAGAGCCCCAAAAACCCAAAACAAGAGAAAACTGGCAAAACTGGCGCAAGACAGGGACCCCAAGGCGCCATGGGCCCCAAAAACCCAAAACAGGAGAAAACTGGCCAAACTGGCGCAAGACAGGGACCCATGGGCGCCATGGGCGCAAAAAACGCAACACAGGAGCAAAACTGGCGAAACAGGCGCAAGAGAGGGACCCATGGGCGCCAAAAACGCAACACAGAAACTGGCGCAGGCATGGGCGCCAAAAACACAACACAGGCGCAACACAGAAACTGGCGCAGGAACTGGCGCAGGCATGGGCGCCATAGGCGCCAAAATGCTGGAAAATTTGGCTACGGCCACCTTTTGATGGCCACCTTTGCCAACTTGATTTTTTTCTTCTTTTTGACCATTTTGCCCTCAACCTAAGCCCTTTGTCAACTTGTTGATGGCTATGCTGTCTCCACTTGTTGATGGATATTTTTGCCCACTTGTTGATGGCTTTGCCTTGCCCACTTGTTGATGACCATATCTTTGCCAAAACTTGTAATTTACTATTTTGCCCCTCCCTCATATTTTCCTATAAATAGGACCTTGATCCTCACTTGTAAAGCACTTGAATTTTGTGACAAAGTTCATCTCAAAAACTCTCTAAAGATTGTTCTTCATGATCTTCATGTTCTTCATATTCTTTTACTTTCTTGCTATTTAAATTCTTGCAATGTATTTTATAAGTCCTTTATTTTCCAAGTCATTTATTTTCTTGCCCTTTATTTTCCAAGTCATTTATTTTCTTGCCCTTTATTTTCCAAGTTATTTACTTTCTTGCCCCTTTATTTTTCAAGTCATTTATTTTCTTGCTATTTAAATTCTTGCAATTTATTTTCTAAGTCCTTTATTTTCCAAGTCATTTACTTTCTTGCCCCTTTATTTTCCAAGTCATTTACTTTCTTGCCCCTTTAATTTCCAAGTCATTTATTTTCTTGCTATTTAAATTCTTGCAATTTATTTTCTAAGTCCTTTATTTTCCAACTCATTTACTTTCTTGCCCGTTTATTTTCCAAGTCATTTACCTTCTTGCCCTTTATTTTCCAAGTCATTTATTTTGTTGCTATTTAAATTCTTGAAATTTATTTTCTAAGTCCTTTATTTTCCAAGTCATTTACTTTCTTGCCCATTTATTTTCCAAGTCATTTACCTTCTTGCCCTTTATTTTCCAAGTCATTTATTTTCTTCCTATTTAAATTCTTGCAATTTATTTTCTAAGTCCTTTATTTTCCAAGTCATTTACTTTCTTGCCCCTTTATTTTCCAAGTCATTTACTTTCTTGCCCCTTTATTTTCCAAGTCATTTATTTTCTTTTCTCCTCTTTTGTCTACAATGATCATGAGTGAGTAGACTTTACTAAAACATTCCTTCTTTCTAAAAACACTTTCTTTTCAGTTAATCAACTTTGAAAAATTAAATTGGTATTCACCTAGGCTCTCCCTGTGGATCGATAACTCTTTTTATTACGCGACAAGACCGTGCACTTGCGGCCTTTCATTATTCTACTGGCCATAACGTTGGAAAGCTAAGAAGTAGAGCTACAGTTCTTATGTTCTGCTCAAACCTGATTATGATGTCTTGAGGGTCTAAACTGCGATGTCTCGCCCTATCTCTTATTTTTGGAGGGGATCTCGTCCACGAGGAATAAGATCGCGCCCTCTCTCTCTTATTATTGAAGGGGATCTCATCCGCGAGGAATGAGATCTTGCTCCCCCTCTTATTTTTGGAAGGGATCTCGTCCACGAGGAATGTGATCTCGCCCTCTCTCTCTTATTTTTGGAGGGGATGTCGTCCACGAGGAATGAGATCTCGCCCTCTCTCTTATCGGTAAGTTTTGCAAACATCATTTAACTACTAGTAACAACTTAAGGAAAGGGATGCGATCATTTAACTACTAGTAACAAATAACAATTATACACTCATACAGTGATTACGAAAATTGGCTTGAAAGTTTACAACAAGAAGCTATCTTTTGAATATTATGTTATACTAGATAAAGATTTCTTGTTGCAGTATTAACAATTGTTTGTATGTAAATAAACACAGCAACATCAAAAGCAAAAGGGCGAATGGTTAGCAGGAAGTTTCAAGCTAGAAAACTTCATTTCGGGTCTTGTCATAGGTTTCATTTGTGGTTTGTTGATTGATTTTTCAAAGCCAAATAGGAATCACCTCTCCAAAAAAATCTTCTCATCTAACAAGCTTCAATAGCAACTCTCAGTCTCAAGTAATGGTGATCAAGACCTTTAAATGGTTAATTCATTCATCATCATTTTTTTATATTCTGAGGACTTTCACTTCAAGTGGTTGTTCAATGGATGCATTCTGCTGTAAACAAGTTATTGAAATTGCTGTCAATTATTGGGTCTTTTTTATATATCTATGCATGTTGTTAATAATCAATACATCAATAGCTAGTTTGAACAAATTCTTCTTCAGTTTTAGAAATTTTATGGGAATAGATATATTATGCATACAGAGCTTCTTTTGCTGGATGTTGAGATATTTCTGATTTCAGTGTTAAACTTTTTGTGTCAGGTTCTGGTTGTTGGGCAAGACCTAAAGATGAAATCTGGAAAGATTTATCTCAGTGTGCTCAAGATACGAAACTTTTGTTTGCTTACTGGATTGTTCTTAAAATTTGTCAAGGATCTCTTTCCACCCATTGCAAACTACTTTATTTTCACTTTTCATCCCTTTTTGTTTATTAGTTTATGCTTTTACATTCATCTTATTTTTTGGCAGATGCTGCCACTACGATGTATGCCAAATTAATGCAAAGGTATTTTCACTTAATTCAGTGTCTATTTTAAAGCAATGATACATCTTCCAGTTCTGTATTTGTAGAAAAGTTTATAGTTTCAATCTTTGAATTTATTTTGATATCCAGCATATATGTCTCCATGACATTTGGTTGATTTCTCATCAAATTCTTTTCTGATGAGGCTTCTTAACTGTTGAAAGACAAATATCAATCATCTATTGAGGTTAGGAAATTGATCTGGCTTCACTTTCGTTAGATTTACTTACAGCTAGTGGCACAAATAATTGAGGTTCGGAAATAGGAAACCCTTTTGGTGATTAGATTCTAATTATTAATTGACCCTAGTTTGAAGAAACTCTTGTTCAGTGGAAAAAATGATTTGAGGAAACAAAACTGCTTTGTATATCTTGACTTAGTTGAATTTGCGGAAAGGCTTTGTACATGAATTACTATTGATATATTTTCTACTGTTTCCTTGAATACAGGCTGTCCAAAAGCAACTCCAGATAGTCCTACTCTTCATAAGTAGTCCTTCACTGATTTCTAAGCTCTATAGAGATTGGTTTTTTTTATTTGCTTATAATGTTTCTTCATTCTGTTTTCCTAGGTGATGAAAAATTCCGGAGGCATAGAAAGACAAGTATAGATACTAAGTTGAGTGACCACTCTTCTGATGATGAAGGTGATATATATCTTGGACTATTCAATAGCGAGCAAGAGGGAGCAACTTCATATTGGAGAAAAAGGTAGAGGAACTTGCTCTGGCTAGGCTTTTTATATAAATGACTTCATCCGGCTGGTTTAATTTGCTAGATTTTGGTAGTAGAGAGTTCAAGGATGAAAGGGAGGAAGTATTGAACATGGTGAAAACAAATGGACATTTTGCACCTACTGACAAATATAGTGTTACAGGCGTCACATGGTATGATGTTCATGCAACAGTCACACATCCTTGTTATTATCCTGGTTAGTATCTAATAAGCTAATACTCTTTACCTCTCCTTTACTTTTTTCCTAATTGTTATACAATTACAAACTAGCACAAGAGAGAAATGAGATCATAGAATTTGTTAATTAAAATTCAAGTGGGAAGGAATAATGGGAGGTAGGAATTTGGTTGGGGATAAATGAGATTACAAGGGGGAGGGATAGTAGTGTGTGGTAAGATGTGAATTGAGAACCATTTTTTAAAAAAATAGACATTTAGCATCGGTTGTTTTAAACAACCGATGCTAAATGTCTATTTTTTTAAAAAAAAATTAGACATTTAGCATCTGTTGTTTCAACAATCGATGCTAAATCACTACCAAAAAATGCAGGATAAGCGACGGATTTTAGCGAGGGAAACCAAATCCGTCGTTAAGTTTAACGTAGCGAGGGATTTAGCGACAAGTAGTTCCGTCGCTAAATTGGCGCGCTTTGTTTTAAAAAAAACAAAATCAAATCCGTCGCTAATTAACCATTCCGTCGCTAACGGTTTGTCGATAATGTTGTCGTGACCGTTGGCAGTTTTTGGGACCCGTGAAAGAAACAAATCCATCGCTAAATGTGTATTCCGTGGCTAAGGAATCCGTCGCTAAACCCTTGGAAATTGTGCAATTATTTGATCGATCGCTAATTTGAATCTCCCTCGTAAATAATCCATCGCTAACCACTTGGAAATTGTGCAATTAATTGATCCGTCGCTAATGGACAGTTCCTTCGCAACAGATCCGTCGCTAAGCGTTATTTTTTTTCCCACTATCCGAAAACCCACCTTGCTTCTCTCTTCTCTCACCATTCTCTCAAACACACCTCACTCACTCTCTTCTCTCTTCTCTCTCCCACCGCGGCACCACCCACCGCACCACCACCACCCATCCTCTTCCCTCTGTCGCAACAGAGCCCTATTCTGGTACGTTTTTGTTTTCCTTTTTATCGTCTTTTTTTATTTGGTATTTTCGTTTTTATCTTCATTTTTTGATTTCGTTTACGTTTTTGTGAAATTATTGTGAAATTTTCGCATTCTGGTGTTCATGATGTCTCTTCTGGTTATTAGATTATGGTGCATTACATTGAATGCTTAAAATTCTTGTATTTTAGTTTTTGTTCATAGTGCATAGAATACATGTTTAGTGCTTCATAGTGCTGTTCTTATGTTTAGTATTTTAAGAATTTAGAAATAAACAGTATACGTCTAGTATCAATGCTGTTCTATTATATATTGTTCTTGTGTTTATTTATTGGTTCTTAGTTTTGAAGATGATTGTACATAAACTGTTAATTAATTTGGTAGTAACCGTGATTTTGATTTTGATTTGTGACTTGGCAGCTGAGTAATTCTGATTTGGTGGAGCTGTTTCTCTTGCTGGAGAAGTTTTAATGATTTTCGAGCTGCAAATTTGGTGGAAAAGCAGGTATTTTATAAGCCAAACTTTCAATTATTAGGAATAGGAGTTGAATTGTTGTTGCTTGTCTTGGTTTTTTGTTGTTTCTTTGTTTCTGTTCTTCAAAATTAATGGGAAAAATATTGAATTTCATATTCTTAAGTCCATTTTTTGCTTGAATTTCATATTGTTAAGCTTGAATAAATTCTGAATAATTGTTAGTTTTCAAAATGGGAAATGTATATTATTTGGGGTTAATGCACAGCTCATTTGTGTATTGTTGTTTTGATGTTTGATCAACCCTAGGTTAGACGACTATATTGGAAGCTGTTATTGAGTATTGTGTGATGTTGATGGAAAAGGGTGAGGTGCTGCCCATTGAGATAATTACGAGACTATACTAACAATTTTAAGGTTGGGAGTTAGAAATAACTTCCTTCACTACTTATATGGAAAAGGGTTTTGTTTCTTCTGTCCTTAAACCCCATATTCAGCTCGAAATCATCTCCATCGAGATCATATCGATGCCAATAACTTGGTAGGTTATATTTTAGGTTTAGCTGTTGGAATCTAATGCGTTTTTTTAAATGCGTGTAGATGAATTGGAATCAATTAAATCGTAGTTGGGTGTATGATTGGTTATATCCGGGAAGAGCATTTTTGAAGGAAACTTTTGTAAATGGGGTTGAAGAGTTTATTAGGGTAGCGTGGCGACATGATAAGGCTAAAAAGGAAGGGGGGATTAGATGTCCTTGCTTTAAATGCGACGGTATACCTATTACACCTGATGATGAAATTAGGGTGCACTTGATTCGTATCGGGTTTAGGCCTAATTATTGGATTTGTGTGGACCATGGAGAACGACTTCCAAATTTTGACTTAGGGGCTTCTTCAAGCAGTTCTAGTTTTCATGTTCCATCTAATGAACAATTAGTGATGGCTTATTAGTATCACATAGATAGTTTGATTAGTTTTAGTCTCTGCATGTTGTTGATTGTTCATTTAATTTTAATTATTAATATATACCACATTTCGTTTATCATTATTGTTCGTTGTTGTTGTATTTAAATTTATTTATTAATATATATCATTATATATTTTTCTTGCGTTTCATTTTTCATAGATATGCATCCAGGAGGAGTTCACCAATAGATGTTAAGGGGAAGAACATAGGTGAACCTTGAAGGCGGCGTCGAGTTCGTGAGGTTGTACTTAATGTAGGGGATACAATTTTGGGGATGTGTAACACCCCATTTCTACCCGGCAAAATAATGCAAAAATATCAGAGTTCATAAAAATCTTTTTCAACAAACAATGGAGTGCCACATTGGCTTCGTGGATACAACAGACGGTTTAATTCGCTTTTTGAAAATAGATACATAGCGCTTTCAGATGAACCGATAAAACGACACCTCAAAACAAGTCAAACTTCTTTTAACTACGCAGCGGAAATTCAAATGGTTCAACTAAACAACCGTGGCAACTATGCAAAAGTCATAACTCAAAATCCAACAGTAAACAACTTGAATAACATAAATAACATTCAATCCCCCCGAGTGCTACGTATCAGAGCGACACCACCGACTCGATCAAATGAAGGTACAACGGCATTCATTCAAGGTTACCTGCACGTTATCAACATAAGGGTAACATTCAAACAGAAGGGGTGAGATATCGAACTACATAATGAATCATATGAAGTACAATATATATAAAGTCAAGACATCAGATCATCATTTCACAACAGTCAATATCATCATATCACAACGGTCAATATCGTCATATCACAACGGTCAATAGCATCACGCCACGACAGTCAAATTCATTTCAATTGCATAAATATGCAACATGAATGCAGAATGTGACTCGACTCAGGGCCACCGCCCTATAATGCATGTGGTACCATAAATCAAACCCGTAAATAGGGGCATCAACATCGCAACATCGTCGTCGTGGTTTGAGCATAGCTCCATCGTAAAAATATGCTATGCATGTGACGCTATGTAAATGCACAAACAAATAACAACGGTTACATAGCAACGCAACAACACCGGAAACCAACAATGGCCGTAGGCCTACAACACATCATCTGCCAGTGAATAGAGGCAAATTCGTCTTCGTACAACCTTTGTCGTCAACAATTTACAACTTAGCAATTTTCAACATTTTGGCAACTTCGCAATATTTAAGCAACTTTCAACAATAGCAAACAACGGCAACAGCAACAGCAACACTGCGACCACAGCAACAGTAGCGACAACGGCAGCAGCAACAATGGCAACAACGGCAACAGCAACAACAACACAGCAACAACAGCAACAATGGCAACAACGGCAGTAGCAACAATGGCAACAACGGCAACAGCAACACAGCAGCAGCAGCACAGCAACATCAACACAGTAACAACAGCAACAACAACAGTAGCCCAGCAACAGCAACACAGCAATAGCAACACAGCTACAGCAGCACGGCAACAGCAGCAGCAACGGAGCACAGCAACAGCAGCAGCAACACAGCACAGCAACACAGCACAGCAACAACAGCAGCAACACAGCACAACAACACATCACAGCAACAGCAGCAGCAACACAGCACAGCAATAGCAAGACAGCAACCAGGGTGTGGCCCCTAGGGACAGGGCGCCAACACCAGCAACACAGAATTAGGGTGTGGCGCCTAGGGACAGGGCGCCAACACCAGCAACCATAAAAGAGAGCATGGCGCCTAGGGACAGGGCGCCATCATCAGCCACACAGAAGTAGGGTGTGGCGCCTAGGGACAGGGCGCCAACACCAGCAACAAAAAATTAGAGCATGGCGCCATCATCCGCAGGAAACAAAACATAAGTCACAGGGCGCCTAGGGCGCCAGTTCAGCAAGCAACACACTGACAGGCACAGGACGCCTAGGGCGCCAGATTCAGCAACAACAATAGGGACTGGGCGCCTAGGGCGCCAACTTCAGCAACATCAACAGGTACTGGGCGCCTAGGGCGCCAACTTCAGCGACATCACAGGTACTGGGCGCCTAGGGCGCCAGTTTCAGCAACAGGGAACAACACTGGGCGCCTAGAGCGCCTTTCTCAGCAACAACCAAAAATAGAAAAACAGTGGCAGGGCGCCTAGGGCGCCACTTTTAGAACCCAATTCAGATTCTCATGATCATGGCCAAAATACAATAACAATTCTAGGGCATAGGAATATCAATCACACAATCATAATTATTCAACAAGACATTCACAACATATATGATTATACCAATGACAATCATGAAAACCTAACCCCCACATAAAGTAATTCATATATCTCATTATAAGGCTTGAATCCCACCCTTACCTTAGCCTTAGAAGATCACGAACCTTAGCCTTTGAATATCACGAACCCTAGCCTTTGAAGATCACGAAACCCTAGCCTCCTCTATCCTCTCTGCGTCGCTCTCTCCCTCTTCTCTCCTCTTGGCCGTCGCTCTCCCCCTCTTCTCTTCTCTCTAATTCTATTTTTTGTTCTTTCTAAATGAGCCAAACCCTAAAATACTCTTATTTATACTTATTTAATTTTATGGGCTTTTCTATAGCTTATGCGAATTACATCATGGGCCTCGCTTAACACTTCTCATATTACTACTCCCAACCCTAACAATAGGCCCACATATACTAGCATTATTAATATTTATTATTTTCTACCAATTAAATTCCCAAATAATTTGATTAAATAATTAATTAAATTTTTGGGGCGTTACAACTCTCCCCCACTTGGAATATTTTCGTCCTCGAAAATTCACCTGATTCGAACAACTCTGGATAGGACTCCCGCATCTTGCTTTCCAGCTCCCACGTCATGCTCTCTCCAGCAGCTCCCAACCAGACTACTTTCACCAAAGCGATCTCCTTACCTCTTAGAGCATTCACCTCATGATCCTCGATACGCACAGGCATCGTCTCCACAGTGAGATTATCCCGTACTCGCACATCATCCGGTTGAAATTTCAAATCCTTCCTTCGCTTATTATGATGACTCTTCTGTCTACTTTGCGAAGTTTTCCCTTGCTCCCGAATTAATTTCCGCGATTGTCTAGCAGACAACAAACAAGCTCCCTCCTCTTCAGGAGTAGAAAAACTTACAGACTTGCTATGACAATTAAAATGGGCATGGTTATACTCTAACCAATTCATACCTAAGATCACATCCACTCCGCTTAACGGCAACTAAATTAAATCCACAACAAAGTCTTTGTCGAAAATCGACAAGGGACACCCAGAACACACAAGAGAAGTAGTCACCGACCCATTAGCTGGAGTTTCGACAACCATTTCTCTATTCATAAAAGACAACGCAAGATCCAATCTTTCAACACAATCAGCAGCGATAAAACAAAGAGTAGCACCGGTATCAACAATATAAGTTAGATGAACACCGTTAATGAAGCATGTACCTCTAATAAGTCCGCCCTCCTTAGAAGTCTCTGTCCCTACCAAAGCGAACACTCTCCCACCAGCTCGTTCCTTCTTCGGTTTCTGACACTGACTACTAATGTGTCCTCCTTCGGCACAGTTGAAACAAACAACCTCCTTATGCTCACACCCGGACACCTCATGCCCGATCTTACCGCAACGGAAACACCTCGTCGTCTCAGCTTTGCACGCATTACTCTTATGACCAGCTTTGCCACATTTGAAGCACACAATACCAGGAGGAGCATCTCCCCCACTAGTTCTCCTACCATCAGCGGGCTTTCGGTTCACCTCTACCAGCAGGAGCATCATACGGCTTACCACGACTCTGAGACTTGCTCCTCTTCTCGTTAACAATCATATAATGAGCATTGCTATCCTCCTCGTAGATCCTGCATCCGTCAATCAAATCAGAAAAGACACTGATCTTCTGATACCCAATTGCCTTCTTGATCTCTGGTCGCAACCCATTCTCAAACTTGATGCACTTCGAAAATTCAGCAGTTGCTTCACTGTAGTGCGGATAAAACTTAGCCAACTCCACAAACTTAGTAGCATACTCAATGACCGACAGCTTTCCTTGCTTCAGCTAAAGGAACTCAATTTCCTTCTTACCCCGAACATCTTTCGGATAATACTTCCTCGTAAATTCCCTACGGAACACAACCCAAGTGACCTCTTCACTTGCAGCTACCAACCTTTGACTAGTCTCTAACCACCAGTCATCAGCTTCTTTTGCCAACATATGAGTACCATAACGAACCTTCTGCGCTGGAGTGCAGTCCATCACACGGAAGATCCTCTCCATTTCCTTCAGCCAAGCCAACGCTCCATCAGGATTATACTTGCCTTTGAAAGTAGGCGGATTCTCTCTTTGAAAGGTCGCCAAACTACGCTCACCAGCATTCTGCTGAACCTCCACGGCCTGAGCCATAGCAGCCAATGCAGCAGCAATAGCAGCATCGTTCCTTCCAGCCATCTCGACTAATCACTTCAACATAAACGACAGTTAGAACTAATTGACAATACTTGATCGTCAATGACACAATAACTTGACAACTTGGCCGGACAGACCGAAACTGCTCTGATACCACTAATGTAACACCCCATTTCTACTAGGCAAAATAATGCAAAAATATCAGAGTTCATAAAAATCTTTTTCAACAAACAATGGAGTGCCACATTGGCTTCGTGGAAACAATAGACGGTTTAATTCCCTTTTTGAAAACAGATACATAGCGCTTTCGGATGAACCGATAAAACGACACCTCAAAACAAGTCAAACTTCTTTTAACTACGCAGCGGAAATTCAAATGGTTCAACTAAACAACCGTGGCAACTATGCAAAATTCATAACTCAAAATCCAACAGTAAACAACTTGAATAACATAAATAACGTTGAATCCCCCCGAGTGCTACGTGTCAGAGCGACAACACCGACTCGATCAAATGAAGGTACAATGGCATTCATTCGAGGTTACCTGCACGTTACCAATATAGGGGTAACATTCAAACAGAAGGGGTGAGATATCGAACTATATAATGAATCATATGAAGTACAATATATATAAAGTCAGGACATCTGATCATCATTTCACAACAGTCAATATCATCATATCACAACGGTCAATATCGTCATATCACAACGGTCTATATCATCACATCACGACAATCAAAATCATTTCAATCGCTTAAATATGCAACACGAATGCAGAATGTGACTCGACTCAGGGCCACCGCCCTATAATGCATGTGGTACCATAAATCAAACCCGTAAATAGGGGCATCAACATCGCAACATCGGCGTCGTGGTTTGAGCATAGCTCCATCGTAAAAATATGCTATGCATGCGACGCCATGTAAATGCACAAACAAATAACAACGGTTACATAGCAACGCAACAACACCGGAAAGCAACAATGGCTGTAGGCCTACAACACATCATCTGCCAATGTATAGAGGCAAATTCGTCTTCGTACAACCTTCGTCGTCAACAATTTACATCTTAGCAATTTTCAACATTTTGGCAACATCGCAATATTTTAGCAACTTTCAACAATAGCAAACAACGGCAACAGCAACACTGCGACCACAGCAACAATAGCGACAACGGCAGCAGCAACAATGGCAACAACGGCAACAGCAACAGCAACACTGCAACAACAACAACAACAATGGCAACAACGGCAGCAGCAACAATGGCATCAACGGCAACAGCAACACAGCAGCAGCAGCACAGCAACAGCAGCACAGCAACAGCAACACAGTAACAACAGCAACAACAGCAGCAGCCCAGCAACAGCAACACAGCAATAGCAGCACAGCAACAGCAGCAACAGAGCACAGCAACAGCAGCAGCAACACAGCACAGCAACGCAGCACAGCAACACAGCACAGCAACAGCAGCAGCAACACATCACAGCAACACAGCACAGCAACACAGCACAGCAACACAGCATAGCAACAGCAGCAGCAACACAGCACAGCAACACAGCACAGCAACAACAAGACAGTAACCAGGGTGTGGCGCCTAGGGATAGGGCACCAACACCAGCAACACAGAATTAGGGTGTGGCGCCTAGGGACAGGGCGCCAACACCAACAACCATAAAATAGAGCATGGCGCCTAGGGACAAGGCGCCATCATCAGCCACACAGAAGTAGGGTGTGGCGCCTAGGGACAGGGCGCCAACACCAGCAACAATAAATTAGAGCAGGGCGCCATCATCCGCAGGCAACAAAACATAAGTCACAGGGCGCCTAGGGCGCCAGTTCAGCAAGCAACACACTGACAGGCACAGGGCGCCTAGGGCGCCAGATTCAGCAACAACAATAAGGACTAGGCGCCTAGGGCGCCAACTTCAGCAACATCAACAGGTACTGGGCGCCTAGGGCGCCAACTTCAGCGACATCACAGCTACTAGGGGCCTAGGGCGCCAGTTTCAGCAACAGGGAACAACACTGGGCGCCTAGGGCGCCTTTCTCAACAACAACCAAAAACAGAAAAACAGTGGCAGGGCGCCTAGGGCGCCACTTTCAGCACCCAATTCAGGTTCTCATGATCATGGCCAAAATACAATAACAATTCTAGGGAATAGGAATATCAATCACACAATCATAATTATTCAACATGACATTCACAACATATATGATTATACCAATGACAATCATGAAAACCTAACCCCCACATAAAGTAATTCATATATCCCATTATAAGGCTTGAATCCCACCCTTACCTTAGCCTTAGAAGATCACGAACCCTAGCCTTTGAAGATCACGAAACCCTAGCCTCCTCTCTCCTCTTGGCGTCGCTCTCTCCTTCTTCTCTCCTCTTGGCCGTCGCTCTCTCCCTCTTCTCTTCTCTCTAATTCTATTTTTTGTTCTTTCTAAATGAGCCAAACCCTAAAATACTCTTATTTATACTTATTTAATTTTATGGGCTTTTCTATAGCTTATGCGAATTACATCATGGGCCTCGCTTAACACTTCTCATATTACTACTCCCAACCCTAACAATAGGCCGACATATACTAGCATTACTATTATTTTATTATTTTCTACCAATTAAATTCCCAAACAATTCGATTAAATAATTAATTAAATTTTTGGGGCGTTACAGGATGCCCCAGACCACCACTACTGCTGGAGGAGCTGGGACTTCACGTTCTGCTATAGCTGCTCCACCTGCTGGTCGCCCCAATTGGTATCCTATAAACCCATCTAGCACAGCAGCATCCTATGGGTATTTTCCACCTATGCAACATTCTATGGGCACACCGGGAGGGTATATGGGCCCACCTCTGCAGCATCCTATGGGCACACCCAGCAGGGTATATGGGCCCACCTCTGCAGCATCCTATGGGCACACCAGGCGGGTTATCTATGCCTACACCCGAGCTACAAATTGATCAGTCCCTACAGGATGATCATTTTGAACCCCATGGTCATACTGATTCAGAGCCATTATCATCCGGGTCGAAGGATGAGCAGGTGGTTGTCGACCCCGATGGTAGACGTCGCAAAGTCATATATCCCTTTGGCGATGCGTAAGTATTGTTTGACTTTTTTTTAATTTAAATTAATTGTTTGATGTGTATATATGTTTGTTAATTATGCAACGACTTAATTATGCAGGTTTGTTAGATCGAAGACTGCTTCATCAGCGATCACTCATGTCATTAAGAAACTCTATTTTGAAGAGTACCATGAAAAGGTGACAAAAATCGATAAGAGGAAAAAGAAAGATTTTGTGAACCTGTTTAGGGTAAGTATCAATTATGTCATTACCTATATTGATAATTTTAATATATTGTTTAATGTTTAATATAATTACTAATACATATTTTGATTATGTTTAATACAGACCAAAGTGACTTGGAGACCGGAAGATGATGAATTGGTGCATAAAGTTTCTTGGACTAGATTGGCAAAGCAATTGGCGGACTTGCTCTACAAATTGCGCCATAAAAATGAAAGGCCGAGGTATATCCCTCAAGAAGTCTGGGATCAATACTAGGAAGTTTGGAGAAGTGAGAAATTCAAAAGAAATGCTGGAAAAGCGAAGGAAAATTGAAATTCAGAAAAGGGTGGCTCGCTTCACACTTGTGGCTCCGTCAACCAAGCTCAGCATGCTATGAGATTGGTAAGTTATTTTAAAAATATTTGTACTATTTTAGTTTAGTTAGGGCGACTAGTTACCAATATTTGAGAAATTGTTTCATTTTTACAGAGTAAGAAGGCCGGACGCCCTCTTACTATTGCTGAGCTGCATAGGGCCACACATGTCAAGAAGGATACCCAGACTTATGTTGATGAGCGCTCGAGGACTACTCAGGTAATTATACAACTTGATTTGTATTATATATATATAATGTTTTCTTAAATTGGAGTGCTTATTATGCTATGTTTTGTGGTTATGCAAAACAGGAGAAACATGCTGAGACGAAGTTTGAGCCGACTCAGGGGAGCTGGAACCCTGAGTCACTTGGTCCACTGATTCCTGAAATCATGGGTTTGGCCAACCGCAAGTGGGAGAAGTTGGTAGGGAGAAGTTGGGTATTCTCAAAATTGTGCTGCATTTGATATATAGTTATTAAAAAAAAACAGGTTTTCAAAATTGGACACGTGGCATAAAACTAAAGCAGTTTTTTTATAAAAAAATTAAATTAGCGACGGATTGGGTTTCACTAATTTCCCTCGCTAATTAGCGGCGGAATTTCCCTCTCTAAAACGCGTTGCTAATTACCAAGGGAAAATCCCTCGCTAAAATCCGTGGCTAAAAAAAAATTCCGTCGCTAAAGATTAGCGAGGCCCTTTTTAGCGACGGAAATTCCCTCGCTAATACGCTTTTGTGACGGATTTTGGAGGTTTAGCGACGGAAATTTCCATCGCCTATCCTGCTTTTTTTTGTAGTGAATGTCATTTTTAGACAGCAAAAACAGTCGTGAAACACCATTTAGCATCGGCTATTTAAACACCCGATGCTAATAGGGACATTTAGCATCGATTACTTAACCGATGCTAAATGTCTAACTTTTAGCATCGTGGAATTTATCATCGTCTGATAACCGATGCTAAATGTACCAACTAACCAATACTAAATGTCTTTTCTGCACTAGTGTTTTATGAAAAAGGAGATTGGAGATATTTACTTAATCTGGCTTTGTATCTATTCTTTGGAATGTACTATTTCTTCTTTCATCACTTTTTAGTGGGATTGATTTGCAAATTGATTGCTGATTCAGTGGTGTTTAGATGAGAGCTCATAATTGGAAGGAATATAAAGGAATATAAAGACTCAGCTGCCATTTTAGGTAGAGGAGTGGGGATCTGTCAAATTTGCAAGTGCATTTACAAATGTAAAGTTGTGTATCCGCGCACTGAAGAGTTGTTGTAATTACGTGATCCCTTTTAAGTTTGTAACCATTAGTTTGACCTCCATTGTGAAAAGACTTCTCTACATCCTTAATGTGCTTTATCTATTTTATGAACAATAATTAATTCAAGTATGTCAATAAGGCTATGGTAATGTTCCATGCCAAGATGCTTGCATGATAATTAACAACATGGGAGTTTTCAAATAGTCGTGCTTCAATGTAAATGGTTTCCTTTTATTCTCCTGTTTGGTACCTGACATCTTATGTTGTGCTTGATCGGAAAATTACAAAATAATTTCACTTTTAAACTACTAGCCATATTAGGTGTGATGAAGGTTTAGGATTGAGGAACTAATTAATACTTTGAACATTGCAGCAATTGCTTGAAGACTCTGCCGAATACCACAGAGAGAAGGATGGGGCATTGCTTGCAGAGCAGAATAGGGTGAAGTGGAGTAAGGAACCTTGATTTATCCGTACTTACCTGAGAAATTTCAATATTGTGTGCAGGCTATTGGGGCACTCACAATAGGGCATATTGATGCAACTGTGAGCATGTCCAATTTCAAAGTAAGAGTAAACTAGTGTTTTGTGTTTCATGTTTATTAAGGTGTCTTAATAGAAGTTGGGGGTAAGATGTAAGTGTCCTATTTCATGTTGCTTTATTAGTAAGGTTATTATTAAACTATTGTGCATGTTCACTGCCAATAATATTTCTCTATTTCCAAAGGGGGGTGTTCACTGCCAAAATTCACATATGTTACTTGTTTTGATCTTTCTCAACTATTTTTTCATCCTCTAGTTCTACAATTTTTACGTTAAAAATAGAGCTTTTGAACGTGAGGCCTGTTCATATTTTTAAGTGCTTTGGAATTGTAATTATAGGAACAATTATGGGAGCTAGGGGAGAATGAAATAAGCTTGAATTTGCATTTAGTTTGACTATAAGTTTAGTTAATGTATTTTAGGTAGCAGTTGAGTTGAATTCTGGGTTTATTATTTTGAGGTTTTGATTTTACACAAGTGTCAAACATTTGGAACCAAGGAAATCTCCTTTGTACATACCCGAGTGTTAATGTAAAATAGAATTCTTTTGTTTTTTTTATGCTATGGAAGGTGAATGAGAGGGATATTATTTTTACATACTTTTATTGTATATTATTAGTTAGATTCTTTTTTAATTTGTGTTTTGTATGAACTCTTAATTATGTTTGGTTGTAACGTGTATCCGAATTATGTTTTATCCCGTTAATTTGTGTAATGATTTCTAATTTGCTTATATTTTGTCGTGATTGATATTCTCACCCATTCATTCTTAATTGAACTTATCAGGCTTTCCAAGACCTTTTGCAATACCTACCACGCTGTCCTTCCTTCAAAAATTACTTTGGAGAGAGTTTGTGGATCAACTTTTGATAATTTTGAATAGCATTAGATTATTCTTCCCTGTTTTAATAGTTATAGATTATGACTTTTTGCTATTTCTATTTTCTCTTTAAGACATGCCTATAAATTGTATTTCGATGGTTGTATTCGGATTATCCAAGTGCTCTTGGGTAGTATTATAATAATTCTATATTAACTAAAGCTTTGACCCCATGAAAAGCACGGATCATAGCGCTAGTTAAGTATTTAAATTCAACGTTCATAGTATGTACTATAAAGGGCGCGGTCCCTATGTTTATGGTATTATCTATATCTGTTCGTTTGTTATTATCATGTATGTTTGTTATATCATGTAAGTGTTTAAGTGTAAATAATTTGAATCGACCTTCGCCTCTTACACTTACTTTCAAATGAAAGGATAAAGAAATAAGAACTCATACACTCATACTTAGAGCTGGAAAAACGGGCCAGGCCGTCAGACCGGGCCGACCTAGCCCAAAAAAAGAGGGCTTGGACCGAAGAACATGAGCCCATTTTTCACCCGGGCTTTCTAGCCCAACCCTAAAAAGCTCGATCCCGCGCTGGGCTAGCCCAGCCGAGCCATGGATAGCCCACAAGCCCGTGAATTAAACAAAATTAGTAACCCAATTCGTCTCACTGTCAGCGTCACTTCTGTTTTTATACACAATTACACACCATCGGCCACCCCATTTCACCAAAAAATGCACACTCCCGAATTCCCAGTTTCATCCCAATTTCCCAAACAAATACAATTAGTGGATTCATTTTTTTCCCAGAATTTTACTCAACAGAAAATGTACCTGTTCCGGACGGGGCCAAGAGGCCCAATCCGCATGAGAACCGGTCCAATCCAGCACGGGATCCGGCCCAACAAGGAAATAACAGCGCAGATCCCAGATCAACGGCCCAGATCGCGGCGCCCCAATCCAACGGCTCCGGATCAGGCAAGACCCGCAGAACCCCAGCCTCTGCGTCTATAAATACGGCACGAACCTCGAAGATCAGGTATTTTTTACTCATTTGTACCTCTCACTAACTTCTGATCGCTGACTTTGGCAACGGAGTGTCTGCAGGTACCCAACCCTCCGAGTCCAACCTCGGAGGAAGACAACGCTTAAGATCTCAACCTCGAAAGATTCCGACTCCCGAAGCTCTAATCCAGCCTCGACCTAGGAAAGGACTATCACAAGGCTCAAGATACCAACTACTCTTCCTAGATCCTGAATCCCATGGCAAGGTACCGAACAGTACCATTCCTGTCATAGCCAGATGTTGGTTTTTACGATGTTCTATTTTTACATGATGTGGCAGTGTGATAAATCCTATACCAAAGCTGTTGAGAATTTAGTTTTGATGTAGTTTTGATAGACATAAATTCCTACACCGGTACTTTTGATAGACATATAACTATTCTTTTGAAGTTAAAACTGCTATGTTGGAACTATATATGCGGCCACTGCTTAAGTATTTTTATTTCCACTCTGTACTTGTTTCAGTCTAGTAATACTAGCAAATAACACTATGATAGTGTGTGTATTTGATTGATAGATTTATTTTCTTTTGATATTTATAAAAAGTCGGACCCTTAAATGCTTTCATTGAGGATTCCTTTAAACAACGCAACAGTGGCTAAAAAATTACACGTAATGCGGGCTAGCCCGAAAAGTCTGTTGCCAGCCCTTGGCATGCTTGGGCTGTAAAGTGTGAGCCCAAATTTCAACCCGGGTTTTTTGCCCGGTCCTTAAAAGCCCGAGCCCGATGTGGGCCGGCCCAATACGGTCCGGGTAGCCCATTTTGCTAGCTATACTAAACAATATTATCGATTCTGATTACTACCATCATTTTATAATTTAGAAGTTTTCAAAGAAAAACGAGATGAAATTTTTGCGGGGGGTGGGCATAAGTATGACAACTATACACGTTAGTACAACTAGTGGCATCGTTTGAACAATGGCCATTCCACATATATGGAAGTACCTATAAGGAATGTTTGGAAGTATTTTCACGCACCGGAGTCTGGTCGCGTTAACGTGCAGGTGACCGTGATAACTCTCCTAGCGATGTCAATCTTCGTGATCCCCGTGAAATTCTACCTCCAACTCTAGTGTGCATCACTACAATAAAATGACAATACTATTATATTAATATAATAAATTAATATAAAAAAAATGAAAAAAACACCCTTAAAATGAGGGGGGTATAAAAGTCAAAACCCAATTTTCATTCCTTTCTTGCATTCGAAATGGCTATTGGCTAAAGCAGACCCCGTGAGACCCTTTTTTTTTGACACAAAGAAGACCCTTTTTTGTATATCCCAAATAATGCATTTAGTGTGATTTATTGATGTTATTTTTTTTTTATCAGTTATGCTTTATTGATGTTACAATTAAACGAGTGAATTTTTTTCCTTGACAAAGAAAAGTGTGAACACGTTAAAATTAGTTATAAAAATATGTACCCATAAATATGTTTCAAAGGAAGATCGAGATGGCAAGTGCCAATTATGTTCTTGGAAAATTAATGCACAGGGTGGGTGTAGGTATGATAAGAATACAAGGTTGTACTCTCGGTGTAGTCCTTGGAACAATCATCGTCGTTCCACATACATGGAAGTAGGCACAAGGAATTCTTCGAAGATATGATTTTCCAACATTTCTCTCTTTCGAAATGGAAATCCAGTAATAAGATATATCAATCTCATTGTTCCCAATAAGACTAGTAGGTAAATATAAGAGATCGGCCTCCAACCTGATTGACCAATCGGCTATAATTATCACGCCTTCATCTACTCTGGCTTCTCTACCTTTATGGTATCCAGTGAGAGCATAGGGAGAAAATCCCTGATTTTTCTCCCGTCTATCTGTAACGGTCGAAGAAGCCATAAAATGTAATAATGAGCAATCATCACCATTGTACTATAAATATACGCCCTCTGAGGCTAATAGACGGATCCAGAATCCGTGATTCATGTCTCTTACTGGTTTCTTATCATTCTTGTAAGATTTATATTCTGTATTTAAACATACTGTGTTCAGTGTAATTCCTTCTGAAGGAACAGATCGAAATATTTGTGCCCAACATGGGGCCAGTTAAAACTCTTCCCACGCCTCACGTAAAACCCATATTTTTTATCATCAATGGAAAAAATCAACCACGACTATCCCAAAGTCACCAGTCTGCAATCCCATAATTTGGAGCAAAAATGCACGAGTGAGAAATTGAAAAAGCAAATACTGATACAAGAAATAAGAGAGATGGATCTCCAAGAACATCTCAACATTGTAAGAAAGCTTGCAAAGATCTTCGATGCAACGTCCCAACTACGGCGAGAAGTAGACTCAAGAGAAGATCGCACCACCAAGAGCCACCCTACCCCACGCAAGAGTCGTCGCCACCAGAACAGAAACATAACTCGGAGGACGCGTCAAAACTGGCGACCGGAGGCCGACACGTCAGAACAATTGCTGGGGGGTTCTCAGGTGGCGGAGCCTCGTCATCATCAAGAAAAAGGTATGCCCGCTCTATTATGAATGTGGAAGATACATAGAATAATTTGTTGTGCTAGATTACTCTGCTGCTGGTACCAGGCTGTCATGCGCAGAATATTGCTTTTTTGTGAGCACATTGTACTCCTAGGTACATGTATTGACAAATGGCATCTCCAAAAGATATTTCTTGGATCACTAAACCCTAGTACTATTTAAGGCAGCTCATCTTCCTCATTTTAGAAGCTGGTTCAGAGGAGGCAAGGTTTAAACATAGCCTTTCTCACCATTTTCGTTCCAAGCTCCATTTTCACAATAAAAAGTAGAAATTCTGCACCAAAGTGCTGGGATTATTGCTGCAGCATCACTGGAGGTGACATTACTTGGAGTTTTTCTTGGATTAGGGAGCTGTTTGTACCTCCATTATCATTGTTCTTGGAGCTATTCTCAGTCTACCTCTTCTTAGTATATTTTCTTCCTTGTAATTTCGGTTTTATGGCTTTAGATTTTGCATCTATGCCTTAATTCTTGTGTTTGTTGCTCACTATGAGCTAATCACTTTATAGTTGGGATGCTAGTAACTTTCTAATGGAGTTTTAATGGTTTAATGCAATATATTTGATGTTTAGCATTTTTATCCTTTGTGTGATACTATTTCCAAACTTATTTTAGAATTGATCACCTAAATATAAGTACCATTTATAGATTCAGACATGGTTTATAAATTGTTCTCAAAGGATAATATGGATAGTGGTTATTTAAGGACACTTTAATAATCCTTGCAAAAAACCAATATATAGGAGGGCAAGTTTCATATGGTGAATACTGTGGGTGAGAAATAGCCAGGGGTGGACCTATTTAGAGCTTAGACATAAGTGCTTGTAAAGAAGCCCTGTAGGAAAGTGACTGAAAAACAGGTACTATATGCTACAGCTTGTTATTTTATTTTGTTTTTACTATATAGCATTAGACTGTTATGATGACATTGCATAGTGAAAGACATTCCAGCTTACTCTCTTTCTGAATTTCTACTAATCCTTTAATTTATTTGTTGTTTGTTGATAAAATTGGGTTCTACAACTTGTTATTTTATTTTGTTTTTACTTACTTGCTTACATACTAATTTAAATATAGAAAAGAACTCAACAATCCTCGTGGGAACGATCTCTACTTACTCTTTATTACTTGTTGTGATTGTGTATACTTACACATATTGTTTTCACACAACAGGAATTAGCGAGGGAAATGGGACGTGTGGCAGTCATAATTGGAACGCGTGGCAGTCAAAATTAGCGAGGGAAATTGATTCCCTCGCTAATTAGCGAGGGAACTGTCCATCGCAAATTAGCGAGGGATTCAAATTCCTTCGCTAATGGATTAGCGAGGAGAAGTTTAGCGAGGGAATCAGTCCCTCGCTAATTCCCTCGTAAATGATTATTAGCGACAGAAATTGGACGTTTTTTGAGGGAAAATTCCCTCGCTAATAACATTTTTTTTGTATTGGATCTTGCCCCTTTGCCTGCTACGGGGATCTAGCCCCTTTGCCTGCTGAGAAGGGGGGATCTCGCCCCTTTGCCTTCTAGGAAGGGGGATCTCACCTCTTTGCCTTCTGAGAAGGGGATCTCACCCTCGCTTATTTGATAAGTCTATTTTTAGAGTCTTTTTAATAGTTATTTTATTAAGTCTTTTTAGTATTTTAATTATATTTTTTGATCTATTTTATTGCAAATGTTTACTTTTTATTTTCAGGTTTTATTTTGAAGCAAAAGAGAAAATATGAGCTAAAATGAAGAAAAAAGGAAATATTTGAGGAGGAGCAATTTTTAAGGCACTAGACACCCTCATGGGCGCCAAGAGCCCCAAAAACCCAAAACAGGAGAAAACTGGCAAAACTGGCGCAAGACAGGGACCCCAGGGCGGCAAGGGCCCCAAAAACCCAAAACAGGAGAAAACCGGCCAAAATGGCGCAAGACAGGGACCCATGGGCGCCATGGGCGCAAAAAACGCAACACAGTAGCAAAACTGGCGAAACTGGGGCAAGACAGGGACCCATGGGCGCCAAAAACGCAACACAGAAACTGGCGCAGGAACTGGCTCAGGCATGGGCGCCATGGGCGCCAAAAATGCAACACAGGCGCAACACAGAAACTGGCGCAGGCATGGGCGCCATGGGCGCCAAAATGCTGGAAAATTTGGCTACGGCCACCTTTTGAAGGCCACCTTTGCCAACTTGATTTTTTTCTTCTTTTTGACCATTTTGCCCTCAACCTAAGCCCTTTGTCAACTTGTTGATGGCTATGCTTTCTCCACTTGTTGATGGATATTTTTGCCCACTTGGTGATGGCTTTGCGTTGCCCACTTGTTGATGACCATATCTTTGCCAAAACTTGTAATTTACTATTTTACCCCTCCCTCATATTTTCCTATAAATAGGACCCTGATCCTCACTTGTAAAGCACTTGAATTTTGTGACAAAGTTCATCTCAAAAATTCTCTAAAGATTGTTCTTCATGTTCTTCATGTCCTTCATATTCTTTTACTTTCTTGCTATTTAAATTCTTGCAATTTATTTTCTAAGTCCTTTATTTTCCAAGTCATTTATTTTCTTGCCATTTATTTTCCAAGTCATTTATTTTCTTGCCCTTTATTTTCCAAGTTATTTACTTTCTTGCCCCTTTATTTTTCAAGTCATTTATTTTCTTGCTATTTAAATTCTTGCAATTTATTTTCTAAGTCCTTTATTTTCCAAGTCATTTACTTTCTTGCCCATTTATTTTCCAAGTCATTTACCTTCTTGCCCTTATTTTCCAAGTCATTTATTTTCTTGCTATTTAAATTCTTGCAATTTATTTTCTAAGTCCTTTATTTTCCAAGTCATTTACTTTCTTGCCCATTTATTTTCCAAGTCATTTACCTTCTTGCCCTTTATTTTCCAAGTCATTTATTTTCTTGCTATTTAAATTCTTGCAATTTATTTTCTATGTCCTTTATTTTCCAAGTCATTTACTTTCTTGCCCATTTATTTTCCAAGTCATTTACTTTCTTGCCCCTTTATTTTCCTAGTCATTTATTTTCTTTTCTCCTCTTTTGTCTACAATGATCATGAGTGAGTAGACTTTACTAAAACATTCCTTCTTTCTAAAAACACTTTCTTTTCAGTTAATCATCTTTGAAAAATTAAATTGGTATTCACCTAGGCTCTCCCTGTGGATCGATAACTCTTTTTATTACGCGACAAGACCGTGCACTTGCGGCCTATCAAGTTTTTGTCGCCGTTGCCGGGGAGGCAGTGATATTAATTAAGTTTTTCGAAATCGGTTAGACTGAAGTTTTATTTTCTTTATTTTTACTTTTTCTTCTCTTGTCCCTCGAATGCGAAGAACCAGAAGTTTCGGAGAAACTGTTTAGCAAATTCCCGAAATCGAAAGGTTCTTACATAGAAGGAGGAGAGAAATTCTCGATAACCAAATGGCGGCGAATGAGAATCGTGCTCTCAAAGAGTACGCAACACCTTCAGCAGAGCCATCGGCTGCCATTGTACATCCGAATGTGGAAGCAAATAATTTTGAACTCAAAACATCTCTGCTTTCAATGGTTCAACAAAACCAATTTTCTGGTTCTCCCACGGAGGACCCAAATCTTCATATTTCAATTTTTTTAGAATACTGTGGAACTCTCAAATTAAACGGGGTACCTCCAGATGCCATAAGACTAAAACTCTTCCCTTTTTCATTAAGGGATAGAGCAAGAGCATGGCTACATTCTTTGCCTTCGGAATCCATTACCAGCTGGGGCCAGTTAAAACAAACTTTTCTTGCTAAGTTCTTTCCCCCGAGTAAAACAGCTTAAATGAGAAATCAAATTACTCGATTTTCTCAAAACGACGGGGAATCTCTTTATGAGGCTTGGGAACGTTTCAAAGAAATGTTAAGGCTATGCCCCAATCATGGACTAGAGAAATGGCTCGTTGTTCACACTTTTTATAATGGATTACAATATGCAACAAGAATGACTGTTGATGCAGCTGCAGGTGGAGCTCTAATGAACAAAAATTTTACTGAAGCTTATGCACTCGTTGAAGATATGGCTCAAAACCATTGTCAATGGACAAGTGATCGAGCCATAACGAATAAACCAGCCTCGTCAAAAGAGCCAGGTAAGTATGAAATATCTGTTGTTGATCATCTTACCTCAAAAGTGGACGCACTTTTTCAAAAATTTGAAAAATTAAATGTAAGTGCCGTCTCACAAACTTCTTCTCCTATTACTCCACCATGTGAATTATGTGGGGTTGTTGGCCATATTGGAGTTGAATGCCAGCTTGAGGCATCTAGTACTTGAAATGAGCATATTAACTATGCTCAAAAGGAAGATCCATTTTCAAATACTTATAATCCTGGGTGGAGGAATCATCCAAATTTTTCTTATAAAAATCCTCCACCCAATCCAGCACCTAGACCACCTCCTGTCTTTCAAAATCAAAGGGCTTTTAACAACCCACAAAACAACCCGCAAAAGTCGAACTTGGAATTTTTGATGGAAAAATTTGTGTCATCTTAAACAAAACAAAATGAAGAATTCAAAAATCAAACTGGTTATTTGAATGACACACTTATCAAATTAGTATCAAAAGTCGACTCTATTGCCACACATAATAAAATGCTTGAAAATCAAATAACTCAAGTGGCAACACAAGTGGCTTCATCCTCTAAGTCTTCAGGGGTATTTCCTGGACAACCAGAACAAAATCCAAAAGGCCAAATAAATGCCGTCACCCTTAGAAGCGGAAAACAATTAGAGGAACCAAGAGCAAACCAAGAAAAAATTGTGAGTGAAAAACATAATTTACCAGGTGAGCAAGAAGAGAAAGAAAAAGAGAAAGAACCAGAAAAAGAAAGAGAAGAACCACACATCCCCCCACCACCATAAAAACCACCCATTCCTTTTCAACAAAGATTTGCAAAAAACAAACTTGACGAGCAATTCAAAAGGTTTGTCGACTTGCTTAAAAAGCTTTACATCAACGTTCCTTTCACTGATGCATTGTCTCAAATGCCGTCTTATTCTAAATTTATGAAAGAAATTTTATCCAAGAAAAGAAAAATAGACGACTATGAGACGATTGCATTAACAGAGGACTGTAGTGCAATTATCCAGAACAAGCTGCCACAAAAACTCAAAGATCCGGATAGTTTTTCCATACCATGTGTGATTGGAAGTGAAACTATAAACAGAGCGATGTGCGATCTAGGAGCCAGTGTAAGTTTGATGCCTCTTTCTCTCTGCAATAGACTAGGGATAGGCGAACTTAAAGCCACAAAAATGACAATACAGTTGGCAGATCGTTCCGTTAAATACCCCACTGGAATCTTAGAGGATATCCCTATCAAGGTACGACAAACTTTTATACCGGTGGACTTTGTTGTAATGGAAATTGAAGAAGACTCCCAAATTTCTATTCTTCTAGGGAGGCCTTTTTTTGCTACTGCAGGGGCAATAATTGACGTTAAAAACGGTAAGTTCGTTTTTAATGTGGGGGATTAAAAAGTTGAGTTTGAAGTTTCAAACTTCATGAAGAGTCCATCTGTAAAAGACTCGTGCTGCAGGATTGATATTGTAGACTATTGCGTGCGAGACTGCTCTTTAGCATCATCTTCACAAGATAGTCTGGAAGATTGCCTTTTAGGCAACACAAATACAAATGCGGCAGGGGAAACCCAATTCTACATACAACTTTTGGATGAAAATCCACCATCACAAGAATTGGGTACTGAAACTTTGGGTGAGGAAAAACCTCGACCTCTCCCAAAAGAAACACCAAAAATAGAACTGAAGCCCTTACCATCATCTCTCAGGTATGAGTTCCTTGGCCCTAATTCTACTTTTCAAGTAATTATAAATGCAAATTTGAAACAAAATGAGACTGAAAAATTGCTTAATGTTCTCAAGAAGTATCCCAAAGCCATAGGGTATACTATTGAGGACATTAAAGGAATAAATCCGTCAATCTGCATACACAGAATACTACTGGAAGAGGACTATAAACCTTCTATCGAGCATCAAAGAAGATTAAACCCAAACATGAAAGAGGTTGTTAAAAAGGAAGTTTTAAAACTCCTTGATGCTGGGATAATATATCCTATTTCCGATAGTAAGTGGGTTAGTCCTGTTCAAGTAGTACCTAAGAAAGGAGGCTTAACAGTTATTAAAAATGAGAAGGATGAATGCATTTCCACAAGGACAATTACGGGATGGAGAATGTGTATCGATTACAGAAAGCTTAACAAAGCTACCCGGAAAGATCACTTCCCTCTCCCGTTCATTGATCAAATGCTAGAAAGGTTAGCACAGCACTCACATTTCTGCTATTTGGATGGTTATTCGGGATTTTTCCAAATTCCCATCCACCCTAGCGACCAAGAAAAAACAACTTTCACATGTCCTTTTGGCACTTATGCCTATAGAAGGATGCCCTTTGGTCTATGTAATTCTCCTGCTACCTTTCAAAGGTGTATGATGTCCATATTCTCAGACTTTGTTGAAAACATAATGGAAGTGTTTATGGATGATTTTTCCGTCCATGGCTCAAATTTTGAAAACTGTTTAGCCAATCTGGAAAAAGTCTTAGAGAGATGTGAGAAGGTAAACTTGGTTCTAAACTGGGAAAAGTGTCATTTCATGGTTAATGAAGGAATTGTCCTAGGGCACTTAATTTCTCATAGAGGTATTGAGGTAGATCGCGCAAAAATTGAGGTGATTGAAAAAATGCTACCTCCCACCTCAGTAAAAGAGGTGAGAAGCTTTTTAGGCCATGCGGGTTTCTACCGCCGGTTCATAAAAGACTTCTCAAAAATTTCAAAACCTATGACAAGTCTGTTCCTTAAGGATGCAGCATTTATTTTTAACGATCTTTGTTTGAAGCTTTTAACAGGTTGAAAAAGGCTTTAGTTACTGCCCCGATCATAAGTTTCGATCATATTTGGTAGGTTCAAAAATCATCATTTTTACTGATCACTCGGCCATAAAATATTTGTTAAACAAAAAAGATGCCAAGCCGAGATTGATCCGATGGGTTTTACTCTTACAAGAATTTGATCTTGAAATAAGGGATAAAAAAGGCGTTGAAAATGTTGTGGCTGATCATTTGTCCCGTCTACAAGGAACAAAAGAAGAAGAGTTGCCACTTAATGATACATTTTTGGATGATCAACTCTTCTCATTGGTCAAAACTGAAGCACCGTGGTATGCAGATTTTGTAAACTACCTTGCAGCAGGAGTACTCCCCCCAGATTTAAATTATCAGCAGAAGAAGAAATTCTTCCATGATCTTAAACAGTATTACTGGGACGAGCCACTGCTTTTTAAAAGGGGAGCAGATGGGGTGTTCAGAAGATGCATTCCGGAAGAAGAGGTAAATAACATTCTATACCATTGTCATTCTTCTTCCTATGGCGGCCATGCCAGTTCTTCAAAATCTGCTACGAAAATTCTACAATCTGGTTTTTATTGGCCGTCCCTTTTTAAAGACACGCATCAATTCATTTCTAAATGCGACCAGTGTCAACGCACCGGAAATATTTCAAAAAGAAATGAAATGCCCTTAAACAATATCTTAGAGGTTGAAATTTTCGACGTCTGGGGTGTCGATTTTATGGGACAATTTCCATCTTCCTTTGCAAACCAATATATTCTGGTAGCTGTTGACTATGTGTCAAAATGGATCGAAGCCATTGCTTCTCCTACGAATGATGCAAAGGTAGTCATAAAACTTTTCAAAAAAATAATTTTTCCAGGATTCGGGGTCCCTCGTGTTGTCATAAGCGACGGAGGATCCCATTTCATCTCAAAACATTTTGAAATGTTACTGCAAAAGTTTGGAGTAAGGCACAAAATTGCAACGCCTTATCACCCTCAAACAAGCGGTCAGGTTGAGGTATCGAACAGAGAAATTAAAAGTATTTTAGAAAAAACTGTTTCGACCTCAAGAAAGGACTGGTCGGTAAAGCTCGATGATGCTCTCTGGGCTTATCGGACTGCGTACAAGACTCCCATAGGAATGAATCCTTTCAAATTAATTTATGGGAAGTCTTGCCACCTTCCGGTAGAACTAGAGCACAAAGCTTACTGGGCAATTAAACGCCTTAACCTGAACATGGAATTAGCCGGAGAAAAAAGAAAACTCCAACTAAACGAATTGGAAGAACTGCGAATGGATGCTTATGAGAATGCCAAACTTTACAAAGAAAGAACAAAAAATTGGCATGATAAGCGTATCATTCGTAGAGAATTCAAGGAGGGTGACCTGGTGTTATTGTTTAATTCCAGGCTAAAAATTTTTCCGGGAAAATGAAAGTCAAGATGGTCCGGTCCTTTTGAAATCCGTAAGGTTTACCCCTTCGGATCTGTAGAGATCTGGAGCGAGAAAACCGGATCGTTTAAATGGTCAAAGGTTGAAATTTTTTTTAATTGGTGACCCAATTGAGAAAGAAACTAGTTTAGTTCTGCAAGATCCCAATTGAAATTTTGATCGTCAAGCTAGTGACGTTAAAAGAGCGTTGCGTGAGAGGCAACCCACGGCTTAATGTATTTTTCGATTTGTTGAAAAATAAAATACCCTAGGGCCGAGTATCCTGAACCAGACAGCCAGGTGAGCTCTCCTAACCCCTTTTGTTTTATTTGAAAAATCATTGAGGACAATGCCTAGTCCAAGCATGGGGGGTATTTTATTACTTTTATTAGGAATGTCTTTATTGCTTTGCCGAGTTTTTATCTTTTTGTACTTTGAGTTGTATATGCTCCCTCCTTCACGAAACTTTGTGAACCCTAAGCATGTTTTAGATAAGCCTTTTCTGGACAAAAATAATTTTTCAATTTTTCATTAGCAATCATCTAGGTGGACTGGTTGGGAACAACAAAATTGTATCATGGTTCGATTTCTACTTCTAGGGCTTTTTCACACACACACAATTGAGACTGTTTTCAGTTATTAATACAATTAGAGGAACTGAAAAGAAACTAGTAACCCGGTACTCTTGGTGACATTTACTAGATGCGCAGTTACTGGAGAAAAACGTCTGAGTTGGGGTATCAAGCAAAGAAAAAAAAATATATATATATGCAAAACCAATTCAAAAATGCAAAAGTTAGTGCATTTTAAATGTCAAAATAAATGGTTAGCATATAAAATCAAAAAGAAAAGAAAAATGCTTGAATACCCAACGTATAAAGACCCTCCTTTGAGACCCGGTCTTAGTAAATGGAGGACCCAAGCTTAAGAATGTTGGGGAACCGGTTCTATGATGACATTGATATCCTCTCTAGAGTACTGATACTTTAAAGTTGTCTCTCAATTCCACAAGAGGCCCAAAATAGTAGCTCTCAAACCAAAGTGTTAGAATTGCCCCACAGTTCACTTAAGGTTTCGATATGAAAATAATTTTCCTTCAGAATTGGCCTAAAGATTTACACTGTTTTTGCTTGAGGACAAGCAAAGGTTCAAGCATAGGGGAGTTTGATAAGTCTATTTTTAGAGTCTTTTTAATAGTTATTTTATTAAGTCTTTTTAGTATTTTAATTATATTTTTTTGATCTATTTTACTGCAAATGTTTACTTTTTATTTTCAGGTTTTATTTTGAAGCAAAAGAGAAAATATGAGCTAAAATGAAGAAAAAAGGAAATATTTGAGGAGGAGCAATTTTTAAGGCACTAGACACCCTCATTGGCGCCAAGAGCCCCAAAAACCCAAAACAGGAGAAAACAGGCAAAACTGGCGCAAGACAGGGATCCCAGGGCGCCAAGGGCCCCAAAAACCCAAAACAGGAGAAAACTGGCCAAACTGGCGCAAGACAGGGACCCATGGGCGCCATGGGCGCCAAAAACGCAACACAGGAGCAAAACTGGCGAAACTGGCGCAAGACAGGGACCCATGGGCGCCAAAAACGCAACACAGAAACTGGCGCAGGAACTGGCGCAGGCATGGGCGCCATGGGCGCCATGGGCGCCAAAAACGCAACACAGGCGCAACACAGAAACTGGCGCAGGCATGGGCGCCATGGGCGCCAAAATGCTGGAAAATTTGGCTACGGCCACCTTTTGATGGCCACCTTTGCCAACTTGATTTTTTTCTTCTTTTTGACCATTTTGCCCTCAACCTAAGCCCTTTGTCAACTTGTTGATGGCTATGCTTTCTCCACTTGTTGATGGATATTTTTGCCCACTTGTTGATGGCTTTGCCTTGCCCACTTGTTGATGACCATATCTTTGCCAAAACTTGTAATTTACTATTTTGCCCCTCCCTCATATTTTCCTATAAATAGGACCTTGATCCTCACTTGTAAAGCACTTGAATTTTGTGACAAAGTTCATCTCAAAAATTCTCTAAAGATTGTTCTTCATGTTCTTCATATTCTTTTACTTTCTTGCTATTTAAATTCTTGCAATGTATTTTCTAAGTCCTTTATTTTCCAAGTCATTTATTTTCTTGCCATTTATTTTCCAAGTCATTTATTTTCTTGCCCTTTATTTTCCAAGTTATTTACTTTCTTGCCCCTTTATTTTTCAAGTCATTTATTTTCTTGCTATTTAAATTCTTGCAATTTATTTTCTAAGTCCTTTATTTTCCAAGTCATTTACTTTCTTGCCCCTTTATTTTCCAAGTCATTTACTTTCTTGCCCCTTTATTTTCCAAGTCATTTACTTTCTTGCCCATTTATTTCCCAAGTCATTTATTTTCTTGCTATTTAAATTCTTGAAATTTATTTTCTATGTCCTTTATTTTCCAAGTCATTTACTTTCTTGCCCATTTATTTTCCAAGTCATTTACCTTCTTGCCCTTTATTTTCCAAGTCATTTATTTTCTTTCTATTTAAATTCTTGCAATTTATTTTCTAAGTCCTTTATTTTCCAAGTCATTTACTTTCTTGCCCATTTATTTTCCAAGTCATTTACCTTCTTGCCCTTTATTTTCCAAGTCATTTATTTTCTTGCTATTTAAATTCTTGCAATTTATTTTCTAAGTCCTTTATTTTCCATGTCATTTACTTTCTTGCCCCTTTATTTTCCAAGTCATTTACTTTCTTGCCCCTTTATTTTCCAAGTCATTTATTTTCTTTTCTCCTCTTTTGTCTACAATGATCATGAGTGAGTAGACTTTACTAAAACATTCCTTCTTTCTAAAAACACTTTCTTTTCAGTTAATCAACTTTGAAAAATTAAATTGGTAGTCACCTAGGCTCTCCCTGTGGATCGATAACTCTTTTTATTACGCGACAAGACCGTGCACTTGCGGCCTATCATTATTCTACTGGCCATAACGTTGGAAAGCTAAGAAGTAGAGCTACAGTTCTTATGTTCTGCTCAAACCTGATTATGATGTCTTGAGGGTCTAAACTGCGATGTCTCGCCCTATCTCTTATTTTTGGAGGGGATCTCGTCCACGAGGAATAAGATCGCGCCCTCTCTCTCTTATTATTGAAGGGGATCTCATCTGCGAGGAATGAGATCTTGCTCCCCCTCTTATTTTTGGAAGGGATCTCATCCACGAGGAATGAGATCTCGCCCTCTCTCTCTTATTTTTGGAGGGGATGTCGTCCACGAGGAATGAGATCTCGCCCTCTCTCTTATCGGTAAGTTTTGCAAACATCATTTAACTAATAGTAACAACTTAAGGAAAGGGATGCGATCATTTAACTACTAGAAACAAATAACAATTATACACTCATACAGTGATTACGAAAATTGGCTTGAAAGTTTACAACAAGAAGCTATCTTTTGAATATTATGTTAAACTAGATAAAGATTTCTTGTTGCAGTATTAACAATTGTTTGTATGTAAATAAACACAGCAACATCAAAAGCAAAAGGGCGAATGGTTAGCAGGAAGTTTCAAGCTAGAAAACTTCATTTCGGGTCTTGTCATAGGTTTCATTTGTGGTTTGTTGATTGATTTTTCAAAGCCAAATAGGAATCACCTCTCCAAAAAAATCTTCTCATCTAACAAGCTTCAATAGCAACTCTCAGTCTCAAGTACTGTTGATCAAGACCTTTAAATGGTTAATTCATTCATCATCATTTTTTTATATTCTGAGGACTTTCACTTCAAGTGGTTGTTCAATGGATGCATTCTGCTGTAAACAAGTTATTGAAATTGCTGTCAATTATTGGGTCTTTTTTATATATCTATGCATGTTGTTAATAATCAATACATCAATAGCTAGTTTGAACAAATTCTTCTTCAGTTTTAGAACTTTATGGGAATAGATATATTATGCATACAGAGCTTCTTTTGCTGGATGTTGAGATATTTCTGATTTCAGTGTTAAACTTTTTGTGTCAGGTTCAGATTTACTTACAACTAGTGGCACAAATAATTGAGGTTCGGAAATAGGAAACCCTTTTGGTGATTAGATTCTAATTATTAATTGACCCTAGTTTGAAGAAACTCTTGTTCAGTGGAAAAAATGATTTGAGGAAACCAAACTGCTTTGTATATCTTGACTTAGTTGAATTTGCGGAAAGGCTTTGTACATGAATTACTATTGATATATTTTCTACTGTTTCCTTGAATACACGCTGTCCAAAAGCAACTCCAGATAGTCCTACTCTTCATAAGTAGTCCTTCACTGATTTCTAAGCTCTATAGAGATTGGTTTTTTTTTATTTGCTTATAATGTTTCTTCATTCTGTTTTCCTAGGTGATGAAAAATTCCGGAGGCATAGAAAGACAAGTATAGATACTAAGCTGAGTGACCACTCTTCTGATGATGAAGGTGATATATATCCTGGACTATTCAATAGCGAGCAAGAGGGAGCAACTTCATATTGGAGAAAAAGGTAGAGGAACTTGCTCTGGCTAGGCTTTTTATATAAATGACTTCATCAGGCTGGTTTAATTTGCTAGATTTTGGTAGTAGAGAGTTCAAGGATGAAAGGGAGGAAGTATTGAACATGGTGAAAACAAATGGACATTTTGCACCTATTGACAAATATAGTGTTACAGGCGTCACATGGTATGTTGTTCATGCAACAGTCACACATCCTTGTTATTATCCTGGTTAGTATCTAATAAGCTAATACTCTTTACCTCTCCTTTACTTTTTTCCTAATTGTTATACAATTACAAACTAGCACAAGAGAGAAATGAGATCATAGAATTTGTTAATTAAAATTCAAGTGGGAAGGAATAGTGGGAGGTGGGAATTTGGTTGGGGATAAATGAGATTACAAGGGGGAGGGATAGTAGTGTGTGGTAAGATGTGAATTGAGAACCATTTTTAAAAAAAATAGACATTTAGCATCGGTTGTTTTAAACAACCGATGCTAAATGTCTATTTTTTTAAAAAAAAATTAGACATTTAGCATCTGTTGTTTCAATAATCGATGCTAAATCACTACCAAAAAATGCAGGATAAGCGACGAATTTTAGCGAGGGAAACCAAATCCGTCGTTAAGTTTAACGTAGCGAGGGATTTAGCGACAAGTAGTTCCGTCGCTAAATTGGCGCGCTTTGTTTTAAAAAAAACAAAATCAAATCCGTCGCTAATTAACCATTCCGTCGCTAACGGTTTGTCGATACTGCTGTCGTGACCGTTGGCAGTTTTTGGGACCCGTGAAAGAAACAAATCCATCGCTAAATGTGTATTCCGTCGCTAAGAAATCCGTCGCTAAACCCTTGGAAATTGTGCAATTATTTGATCGATCGCTAATTTGAATCTCCCTCGTAAATAATCCGTCGCTAACCACTTGGAAATTGTGCAATTAATTGATCCGTCGCTAATGGACAGTTCCTTCGCAACAGATCCTCGCTAAGCGTTATTTTTTTTCCCACTATCCGAAAACCCACCTTGCTTCTCTCTTCTCTCACCATTCTCTCAAACACACCTCACTCACTCTCTTCTCTCTTCTCTCTCCCACCGCGGCACCACCTACCGTGCCACCACCACCCATCCTCTTCCCTCTGTCGCAACAGAGCCCTATTCTGGTACATTTTTGTTTTCCTTTTTATCGTCTTTTTTTATTTGGTATTTTCGTTTTTATCTTCATTTTTTGATTTCGTTTACGTTTTTGTGAAATTATTGTGAAATTTTCGCATTCTGGTGTTCATGATGTCTCTTCTGGTTATTAGATTATGGTGCATTACATTGAATGCTTAAAATTCTTGTATTTTAGTTTTTGTTCATAGTGCATAGAATACATGTTTAGTGCTTCATAGTGCTGTTCTTATGTTTAGTATTTTAAGAATTTAGAAACAAACAGTATACGTCTAGTATCAATGCTGTTCTATTATATATTGTTCTTGTGTTTATTTATTGGTTCTTAGTTTTGAAGATGATTGTACATAAACTGTTAATTAATTTGGTAGTAACCGTGATTTTGACTTTGATTTGTGACTTGGCAGCTGAGTAATTCTGATTTGGTGGAGCTGTTTCTCTTGCTGGAGAAGTTTTAATGATTTTCGAGCTGCAAATTTGGTGGAAAAGCAGGTATTTTATAAGCCAAACTTTTAATTATTAGGAATAGGAGTTGAATTGTTGTTGCTTGTCATGGTTTTTTGTTGTTTCTTTGTTTCTGTTCTTCAAAATTAATGGGAAAAATAGTGAATTTCATATTCTTAAGTCCCTTTTTTGCATGAATTTCATATTGTTAAGCTTGAATAAATTCTGAATAATTGTTAGTTTTCAAAATGGGAAATGTATATTATTTGGGGTTAATGCACAGCTCATTTGTGTATTGTTGTTTTGATGTTTGATCAACCCTAGGTTAGACGACTATATTGGAAGCTGTTACTGAGTATTGTGTGATGTTGATGGAAAAGGGTGAGGTGCTGTCCATTGAGATAATTACGAGACTATACTAACAATTTTAAGGTTGGGAGTTAGAAATAACTTCCTTCACTACTTATATGGAAAAGGGTTTTGTTTCTTCTGTCCTTAACCCCCATATTCAGCTCGAAATCATCTCCATCGAGATCATATCGATGCCAATAACTTGGTAGGTTATATTTTAGGTTTAGTTGTTGGAATCTAACGCGTTTTTTTAAATGCGTGTAGATGAATTGGAATCAATTAAATCGTAGTTGGGTGTATGATTGGTTATATCCGGGAAGAGCATTTTTGAAGGAAACTTTTGTAAATGGGGTTGAAGAGTTTATTAGGGTAGCGTGGCGACATGATAAGGCTAAAAAGGAAGGGGGGATTAGATGTCCTTGCCTTAAATGCGACGGTATACCTATTACACCTGATGATGAAATTAGGGTGCACTTGATTCGTATCGGGGTTAGGCCTAATTATTGGATTTGTGTGGACCATGGAGAACGACTTCCAAATTTTGACTTAGGGGCTTCTTCAAGCAGTTCTAGTTTTCATGTTCCATCTAATGAACAATTAGTGATGGCTTATTAGTATCACATAGATAGTTTGATTAGTTTTAATCTCTGCATGTTGTTGATTGTTCATTTAATTTTAATTATTAATATATATCACATTTCGTTTATCAATATTGTTCGTTGTTGTTGTATTTAAATTTTTTTATTAATATATATCATTATATATTTTTCTTGCGTTTCATTTTTCATAGATATGCATCCAGGAGGAGGTTCTGACCCGCCGATAGATGTTAGGGGGAAGAACATAGGTGAACCTTGAAGGCGGCCTCGAGTTCGTGAGGTTGTACTTAATGTAGGGGATACATTTTTGGGGATGTGTAACACCCCATTTCTACCCGACAAAATAATGCAAAAATATCAGAGTTCATAAAAATCTTTTTCAACAAACAATGGAGTGCCACATTGGCTTCGTGGATACAACAGACGGTTTAATTCGCTTTTTGAAAATAGATACATAGAGCTTTCAGATGAACCGATAAAACGGCACCTCAAAACAAGTCAAACTTCTTTTAACTACGCAGCGGAAATTCAAATCGTTCAACTAAACAACCGTGGCAACTATGCAAAAGTCATAACTCAAAATCCAACAGTAAACAACTTGAATAACATAAATAACATTCAATCCCCCCGAGTGCTACGTATCAGAGCGACACCACCGACTCGATCAAATGAAGGTACAACGGCGTTCATTCGAGGTTACCTGCACGTTACCAACATAGGGGTAACATTCAAACAGAAGGGGTGAGATATCGAACTATATAATGAATCATATGAAGTACAATATATATAAAGTCAAGACATCAGATCATCATTTCACAACAGTCAATATCATCATATCACAACGGTCAATATCGTCATATCACAACGGTCAATAGCATCACGTCACGACAGTCAAAATCCTTTCAACTGCATAAATATGCAACATGAATGCAGAATGTGACTCGACTCAGGGCCACCGCCCTATAATGCATGTGGTACCATAAATCAAACCCGTAAATAGGGGCATCAACATCGCAACATCGTCGTCGTGGTTTGAGCATAGCTCCATCGTAAAAATATGCTATGCATGCGACGCTATGTAAATGCACAAACAAATAACAACGGTTACATAGCAACGCAACAACACCAGAAACCAACATTGGCCAAAGGCCTACAACACATCATCTGCCAGTGAATAGAGGCAAATTCGTCTTCGTACAACCTTCGTCGTCAACAATTTACAACTTAGCAATTTTCAACATTTTGGCAACATCGCAATATTTAAGCAACTTTCAACAATAGCAAACAACGGCAACAGCAACAGCAACACTGCGACCACAGCAACAATAGTGACAACGGCAGCAGCAACAATGGCAACAACGGCAACAGCAACAACAACACTGCAACAACAGCAACAATGGCAACAACGGCAGCAGCAGCAATGGCAACAGCAACACAGCAGCAGCAGCACAGCAACATCAACACAGTAACAACAGCAACAACAACAGTAGCCCAGCAACAACAACACAACAGTAGCAACACAGCTACAGCAGCACAGCAACAGCAGCAGCAACAGAGTACAGCAACAGCAACAGCAACACAGCACAGCAACACAGCACAGCAACAACAGCAGCAACACAGCACAGCAACACATCACAGCAACAGCAGCAGCAACACAGCACAGCAATAGCAAGACAACAACCAGGGTGTGGCGCCTAGGGACAGGGCGCCAACACCAGCAACACAGAATTAGGGTGTGGCGCCTAGGGACAGGGCGCCAACACCAGCAACCATAAAATAGAGCATGGCGCCTAGGGACAGGGCGCCATCATCAGCCACACAGAAGTAGGGTGTGGCGCCTAGGGACAGGGCGCCAACACCAGCAACAAAAAATTAGAGCATGGCGCCATCATCCGCAGGAAACAAAACATAAGTCACAGGGCGCCTAGGGCGCCAGTTCAGCAAGCAACACACTGACAGGCACAGGGCGCCTAGGGCGCCAGATTCAGCAACAACAATAGGGACTGGGCACCTAGGGCGCCAACTTCAGCAACATCAACAGGTACTGGGCGCCTAGGGCGCCAACTTCAGCGACATCACAGGTACTGGGCGCCTAGGGCGCCAGTTTCAGCAACAGGGAACAACACTGGGCGCCTAGGGCGCCTTTCTCAGCAACAACCAAAAACAGAAAAACAGTGGCAGGGCGCCTAGGGCGCCACTTTCAGAACCCAATTCAGTTTCTCTTGATCATGGCCAAAATACAATAACAATTCTAGGGCATAGGAATATCAATCACACAATCATAATTATTCAACAAGACATTCACAACATATATGATTATACCAATGACAATCATGAAAACCTAACCCCCACATAAAGTAATTCATATATCTCATTATAAGGCTTGAATCCCACCCTTACCTTAGCCTTAGAAGATCACGAACCTTAGCCTTTGAATATCACGAACCCTAGCCTTTGAAGATCACGAAACCCTAGCCTCCTCTCTCCTCTTGGCGTCGCTCTCTCCCTCTTCTCTCCTCTTGGCCTTTTCTCTCCCCCTCTTCTCTTCTCTCTAATTCTATTTTTTGTTCTTTCTAAATGAGCCAAACCCTAAAATACTCTTATTTATACTTATTTAATTTTATGGGCTTTTCTATAGCTTATGCGAATTACATCATGGGCCTCGCTTAACACTTCTCATATTACTACTCCCAACCCTAACAATAGGCCCACATATACTAGCATTATTAATATTTTATTATTTTCTACCAATTAAATTCCCAAACAATTTGATTAAATAATTAATTAAATTTTTGGGGCGTTACAACTCTCCCCCACTTAGAATATTTTCGTCCTCGAAAATTCACCTGATTCGAACAACTCTGGATAAGCCTCCCGCATCTTGCTTTCCAGCTCCCACGTCATGCTCTCTCTAGCAGCTCCCAACCAGACTACTTTCACCAAAGCGATCTCCTTACCTCTTAGAGCCTTCACCTCATGATCCTCGATACGCACAGGCATCGTCTCCACAGTGAGATTATCCCGTACTCGCACATCATCCGCTTGAAATTTCAAATCCTTCCTTCGCTTATTATGATGACTCTTCTGTCTACTTTGCGAAGTTTTCCCTTGCTCCCGAATTAATTTCCGCGATTGTCTAGCAGACAACAAACCAGCTCCCTCCTCTTCAGGAGTAGAAAAACTTACAGACTTGCTATGACAATTAAAATGGGCATGGTTATACTCTAACCAATTCATACATAAGATCACATCCACTCCGCTTAACGGCAACCAAATTAAATCCACAACAAAGTCTTTGTCGAAAATCGACAAGGGACACCCAGAACACACAAGAGAAGTAGTCACCGACCCATTAGCTGGAGTGTCGACAACCATTTCTCTATTCATAGAAGACAACGCAAGATCCAATCTTTCAACACAATCAGCAGCGATAAAACAAAGAGTAGCACCGGTATCAACAATATAAGTTAGAGGAACACCGTTAATGATGCATGTACCTCTAATAAGTCCGCCCTCCTTAGAAGTCTCTGTCCCTACCAAAGCGAACACTCTCCCACCAGCTCGTTCCTTCTTCGGTTTCTGACACTGACTACTAATGTGTCCTCCTTCGGCACAGTTGAAACAAACAACCTCCTTATTCTCACACCCGGACACCTCATGCCCGATCTTACCGCAATGGATACACCTCGTCGTCTCAGCTTTGCACGCATTACTCTTATGACCAGCTTTGCCACATTTGAAGCACACAATACCAGGAGGAGCATCTCCCCCACTAGTTCTCCTACCATCAGCGGGCTTTCGGTTCACCTCTACCAGCAGGAGCATCATACGGCTTACCACGACTCTGAGACTTGCTCCTCTTCTCGTTAACAATCTTATAATGAGCATTGCAATCCTCCTCGTAGATCCTGCATCCGTCAATCAAATCAGAAAAGACACTGATCTTCTGATACCCAATTGCCTTCTTGATCTCTGGTTGCAACCCATTCTCAAACTTGATGCACTTCGAAAATTCAGCAGTTGCTTCACTGTAGTGCGGATAAAACTTAGCCAACTCCACAAACTTAGTAGCATACTCAGTGACCGACAGCTTTCCTTGCTTCAGCTAAAGGAACTCAATTTCCTTCTTACCCCGAACATCTTCCGGATAATACTTCCTCGTAAATTCCCTACTGTTGCGCCCCGAAAAATCCGGTTTAAGGATTCCTCAGTTTGACAACGTGAAAATTTTTGAAGCCGCCACCAATATTTATTTTTAAAGACTAAAACAATGGAAAAAGTCTTTTGAAAAAGGCGGATGGTCTTTCGAAAACATTGAGATGTAGGTTCGGGGGTCGGTTAGGTACGGGGAAGGTATTAGCACCCCGCACCTCCTTTCTACCGAAAGGGAACCATTAACTTTGATATGTGGCTTAGAAAAAGTTGACTTGAAATGATTTTTGTTCTACTTCCTTTCTTTTTATTTCGTTTGAGAAACGGTTTTATTGAGAAGAAAAATATTTTTGGTATCTTTGAAAAGCGGAACAAAACAAAGATTTTTAAAAGGGTGCTTGACGGGTTATGACCCGCTCCTACGTACCCTCTCTGGAAGAGGGATCAAAGCTACGTAGTTCTAGGCTTTTGGTTTTGAAAGCTTTTTTTTTTTTGAGTTTTGAAATAAGACTCAAGTGTTCATGAATACCAAACAAGCAATGGGTTCGAGTGGCGTTCATTACTAACTCGAAAGGAAAGAGTCGAAACCGGTAATCAAACAAGCAAAGGCTTCGAGTGATTACAAGTAACAACGTTTTATTATCTTTTTTGAAATTGTTTTTTTTTGAAAAAAAAGGCGAGCATCGGTGATAGTTATCACTAATAGCTCATGTTGTTTTTGAAATTTGAATTAGTTTGTGTTCGGTTAAGGTGTGGGAGCTTTCATAATAGTCAAACAAGCAAAGGCTTCGAGTGACTACCACTAATAACTCCTCATTAGCGATCAAACAAGCAAAGGTTTCCAGTGATGGCTAATGATTTCTTTAAGAAAATGTCTTAGGGTTTTTATTGGAAAAGAATTTTGACTTTTGATTTGAAAACTAGTTTAGGAAAAGAGTTTGATTTGGAAAAGGACCTAGGAAAACAAGTAGAACACTTCAATCAACTCTAAATCCATAACCAATGCAAAATGAATGAATCAAGACTTACACTTCAATAATCAAGCAAACATGAACATATCATTCATTAACCAAGATTAAACATGCGCATACAATCAAAGGATTCAACTATTAAAGATGCAAAACAAAGTTCTCAAAACAATTGTGTGTGTATGTAAGAAGGATTGTATTTACCCTAATGACTCTATGCTACAACATGCATGTAGTCTTACGTCTTCATTAGGAGGTCATACAAGTGGAGGGAGGGCACACAATTAAATCAAGGTATTTAAATGGCATCAAGAACAAGTGAATACAATTGATTGTAGGCATAGAGTATTCTAGGTTAAATGATTGAACACATAAGCAAGGATGCATGGTTAGGTAAGCATGTGAATGCATGAGTATGGATTTATGCATGAGCATACAAAGAATGAATGCATGAACTCTTGGTTATTGAATGCAAGACATGATATTAATGAATGCATGAACATTTAAGAATGAATGCAAGGCATAACACTATTGAATGTATAACATACTTGTTTATGAATGTATGTATGCCATACAAGGATGCATAAACACTCAAGAATGAATGTATGTATAGCATACAAGGATGCATGAACATTTAAGAATGCATGTATGTATAGCATATAAGGATGCATGACCATGTGAGAAAATAAAAGAATGCAAGATGGTAAAATGTTTTGAGTGAAAGTAAAACTGTGTTATGAGATGAGATGAAAGTGTTTTAATGAATGGGGCAAAAATGTTTTGATGTGAAGGTAGAAATGTTTTATGAGATAAGATGAAAGTGTTTTAATGAATGAGGTAAAAATGTTTTGATGCATGAAGGTAAAAATGTTTTTTATGTTTTATGACATGGTAAAAACTTAATGAAGAGGTAAAAGTAAAATGGTAAAATCTTTTTATGTTTTTGGTAAATATTAATGAATAGGTAAAAACCAAAGTAGTAAAATATTTTTATGTTTTTTTGGTAAAAATTTAATAAAGTGGTAAAGTAAAATGGTAAAAGTGAACAAACACAATTGCACAACTTGCATTTACTCAAACACAATCAAAATGACACTTTTCAATCAATCAAAAAGAGCAAAAAGGGCTTATGGCCGAAATGCTATCATGCCTAAAATCATCATCTTATTTCATGCAAATCTTGGCAATCAACACATAGAACAACACAAGATAAAAAGACCTAACCTATCATGCATGTTCCTAAAGTAAAACATCAATTAAATCATGCTTTTATTCACTCAAAAATCAAAGATTGCAAGAGAGGATTATAAACCTTAATATCCACCTATGAACCCAAGGGCATAGTTGGCTAGATCCACTTTTATTCAACTTAAACACCATAAATGGACAAAGAAATGCAAGAACCACTAAAAAACACTATATGGCCGAAGCCCCCTTTTGATAGAAAATGATGTTTTATTTTACGAAATTTAGTGCAAAATGTGTAGAGATGCAAGGGAAATTATTCAAGCATAAGAACAACTCCTTCAAGGCCAAGGACCCATCTCAAACACCCAAGGCTCCCTAAGTCCTTGTCAAAATGTTTGAAATGGATCCTCAAAGCAACAACAACAAGCAATCAAGAAGAAGTTGGGAGTAGAGGAGAGATTATGCAAGAAAAACTAAATATGAGATGCAAAGTTTCAAGGCTTACCTCAAACTCACAAAGAAAAGAGGAAGGAGATGATATAAGCTCAAAATGAACTTGGATCTACCCTTGAACACACAAAAATTGCTAGCTCTTAGTAATTTGATGATGCAACCTTGAAGAGAATGGAAGGAATGATGATGATCTAACAAGAAATGGAAGATTTGATGATTGATTTTGAAGAAAAAAAATGGATGAGAATGGAGGGGGAGCTCACGGTTTTGAGAGGAGGAGGAGGAGGAGGGGATTTTTGAGCTGAATGTGTGCTAGGGTAAAAATGAGAGTCCTCTCCCCTTGGTTTCTTATTTTTGGGTTTTATATGAGGTGCAAAATTAAGGGTATATAGGACATTGTGCTTTTGCCAACTATTGAGATTTGAGATAGAATTTGAATCAAGGGCCAAGATTGCAATGCACATGGATTAGGGACAAGGAGAAAACACAAATGAGTGGGGAATAGCTAGTGAAATCGAAAATTAAGGGTTTTTGTTGCACAAAAATTGTTAAGGGCAATTAGGGCTTTGTACACAAAGTTGTAGCCTAGGATTTGATCTAGAATTTTAATCAATGGCTAGGAATACAACTCACATGGATCAAGGGCATGAGAAAACACAAAATGTGGGCTGATATTGAGCTGAACTTCGCAGCACCTAGGAAAGAGAGTGAGTGGAATTGCAACTTGTACTATTGTACTACACTTGACCTTTCAAAATTCAAAGGAATATTGATTATTCCTTTCAAGATAATTCTTCTAAATTATTGCCATTTTGGGCCATGTCCCATGATTCAATGATTGGGCTCTGAATTTTATGATCTCACCAATCCCAAAATTGATTCCTTGACCCTACCTCAAAGGAAATGACCATTTTGCCCTTTTGTTCAAAAACCGAATTTCATGCCAAAAATATTCCCATGATGCACAAAAAATACACAACTCCACTCACTTGGGACTCACCTAAATTCCTCAAGAGATGCATAATGGTTTTTACCGAGAAATTATTTATTTTAGTGAAATGACCAAAATGCCCTTTTGGTCCCAAAAACCCTAATTTTGCTCCAAACTTCATTTCCACTCTAACAATGATCCTGAGACCCTTTGAATGACTCTAAAATTCTAGAAATGCTTGCACGATGAGAAAATAAGTCTTTTTGGCGAAATTACCAAAATACCCTTTGAACTAGGAAAAACCCTAGAAACCCTAGAAATGCTCTAAAGTGCTCTAAAATGCCATGCTATGCTTTTCTAACCCTAAAATGCATTCTGAAACTTCTAAGATGCAAGCATGATGCTCTTCCTAAACTCTAGGATGAATGCTAAGACTTGATTTATTTTTGATTGAAAATTAGGGTTTTGACCTAAGCCGGACAAAATTGGGGTATGACAGCTGCCCCTCTTTATTTGGATTTTGACGAGGAATATGAATTGGCTGAAACTTATTCCGAGGCAAAATGAAGATAAAGAATTCAGAAATTATACCGATTTTGTCTACTTAGGGAAACCCGAATTTTCCTCTTTTTCTTTTTCTATTATTTGAAAAGATGGGCTTGAGAACAAACGGGGAACGGTTAACACCTGGCGCATTAACCAAGAGAGAAAATGACGGACCACTCGGGATCTGAAGGAGCACTAAGGCTCTGAAGGACCGCTCAAGGTCTGAAGGAGCACTAAGGCTCTGAAGGACCACTCAGGGTCTGAAGGAGCACTAAGGCTCTGAAGGACCGCTCAGGGTCTGAAGGAGCACTAAGGCTCTGAAGGACCACTCAGGGTCTGAAGGAGCACTAAGGCTCTGAAGGACCGCTCAGGGTCTGAAGGAGCGCTAAGGCTCTGAAGGACCACTCAGGGTCTGAAGGAGCACTAAGGCTCTGAAGGACCGCTCAGGGTCTGAAGGAGCACTAAGGCTCTGAAGGACCGCTCAGGGTCTGAAGGAGCACTAAGGCTCCGAAGGACCCCTCAGGGTCTGAAGGAGCACTAAGGCTCTGAAGGTCTAATTCGCATTCGATGCTTGGCGCATTGATTGGAGTTAAAATGAAGGACCGACGAGGTCTGAAGGGCATGCCTAAGCCTGATGGACCAATGGGTCTGATGGAGCGCAAACTAGCAACGGTACTAGTAAAACGGTCTGCTTGGGGGGTGGCCTTTTCCAAGCGGCCATGATGGGTCAAGATCAGATCCGGAACTGATATGTTGACCATGAAGGACGTCCGCTGTGTCTTAGGCTGACACAAATAGTCTGAAGGACCACTTGGGGTCTGAAGGACTTACCCGCAGCTCGAATACGAGGTGAAGTCTGCTTTTGAAGGGACACTTGGGTCCTGAAGGGATTCACGAATCCTGTTGATTGATTGATTGAAATGTTCAATGCTGCCGCACTGAATTGATGTACCTGCATACGTCAGTTGATGCAAGGAATAGTGCATGGAGTATGGGTGCATGCTATGCAAAGGCCGTTATGCGAATGCATGTCATGTGAGTGCATGCGATGTGATGATTTAGTGGAATGATGAATGCAATGGGATGCTATTCTTGATTCTTTGTTTCTTTTGTCAGCTTTTTTTTTTGACTGTTTGTTTTTTCTTTGTTTTTTTTTCTTTGATCAGCTTTCTTTTTTCTGATCGTTTGTTTTTTCTTTTGCTCTTTTTGCTATGTGAGGATGCAAATGCAATACTTTGATGCATGATATGAAATAGTTGATTGGGAAACATAGGCATTTTGGATGAATGCATGAAATGCGAATGCAAATGAAATGTTTGGACGCAAATGTTATGACATGGGATGACGTGTTTTTTTATGATGCAATGCTTTGATGCTTGATGGAATGAGATGGAAGATTTTTGCTTTTATCCGTTGCTTCTTTGTTGTTGCCTTTCATGAAATGATGATGTTGGCACAATGCAAACTATGATAAACAAAATGGAACGCCTAAATGCATGAGGATATGAATGATTAAACATTTTTGTGATGATGAGATGTGAGACTTTGAATGCAAGGAATTGAGATGATTATTGACCATTTTGTTGAGAAAAAATGGAATTTGATTCAAACTCCGGTGTTCTCAAGATTTTATTTACAAACAAACTCACTTGTTTTCTCTTCCTTCCAATGACGACTGAATCTTAAATATCGCATGACTAACTTGTGTTCTCCCTCTTTGAAGCATTATCTAGTAAGCACGCATAGGGGTGCAAATGTGAATGAGTGAGTCAGTTAACTTGGAATGGACTTTTATGGCAAGTGAAGGAATGACCGACATGGCTATTGCCGAAGCTTATGAGGGACCAAGAGATACGAGATTGCCCCAATTCAGGTTTTTGATGAGTGAATAGTTTGCCCCTGTCTTGTGGTCACAACAACTAGGGGCGCAGAAGATGATGAATTGGGAATGCTTCGGCTTTTGAAAGGGAAGGTGGATCCAAAAAGATTTTGTCCCAACCCATAAAGTTTGATGTTGCCCCCAGTCATAACAAGGACAAAGCTGCCCCAATTAGAATGACAAGGTCTTGTTTAGGATAGTGAGTTGAAAAATTACCCCGGTGAGGTTTTTTATGGGAATGAATGAGGTGAAGGAATGGGGATGCACTTGCCCCGCTTTGGAATGATATTGACAACTGGAGTGACATGGGATGGGCCTTGAACAGACTTTCCCAAGACTAGGGTGTGTGGGTGGTGAAGAGAATGCCCCAACTTTTGGGTCTGAGTGGTATTCTCAGTGCAAATCTTTGGTTCTCTACTGATGTCTTGACTTTTGGTGCGAAAGAATCCTTACCTGGTGATCACTAACCCTTGTTTTAATGCATCTTGAATGTGTTTTGGAGTGCAAGTCCCTCCTTTTTTATTTTGTCAGCTTTCTTTTTTCTGACTGTTTGTTTTTGTTTCCTCAGTTCTCTTTTTTTTCTGAGGGTTCATTCTTTCTTGATCAGCTTTCTTTTTTCTGATCATTTGTTTTTCTTTTGAGCAAACACATTGTACATAGATAAGCTTGTTCGTCCTAAGATTAGAATTTGAGTGAACAAAAACAACCGGTCATTGATCGGAATGGACTTTTCGGGATTGTGGTGTTTTGTGGAGGAAGGAGGGTTAGGCTTAATGAAGTGTTTGAGGCTAATGGGAGGACGAGTTTTGTTCGGCGTTGATTGACGGTTAATGAGGAAGATGGTTGTTGGGCTTGTTTGGGCTCTGTTAAAGCAAATTCGTGTCTCATGGTAGAATGACTAAGGGGTTTGATGTTGAGGCCAAAGGAAGTGTTTGAAGGTTTATGGAACCAGGTGTTGGAATGATGAAGTGTTTGAAGGTTTATTTAGACAAGGACCTCTTGTATTTTGTGGTAACATGTACCAGCTCACCATTTTCTTTTGTTTTGGGATTTTCATTTTTGAATCCCCCTTTTTGATTTTCTCTTTTTCCCCTTTTTCTTTTTTTTTCCTTTCATTTTTTTCTGAATCTCTTTGTTTGGTTGCATTCTTCTCCTTTTGACTTCTTTTCTTTTCTTTGGACTTGGGTGAGCTGATAAAGATGATATACCATTTTCGATGTGGAATTGATCCTTGTCTAAGGTGATTTTTGTATTTTGGTTTTTCTTGGCTTAAGGTGGGTAGGAAAAGGACTTTCTGGAATGTTGGGATTTTTGAGGAGATGGCCAATCTTCATTTCAAATCCCGATTGCTTATTTCTCTAAGACTTAACTTTAGAACAATAATTTATCTATCTTCATGTGTTTGCTCTTTTTCCCTTTTTGTGCCCTAATTTTTGCCTGGACCGCTCTTTGCGAGTTTTCAGTCCACCGGGCGCTCCTTTTTGCCTAGGCCGCCCTTTGCGGGTTTTCAACCTAGCGAGCTTGTTTTCTTGTTTATTATATTATTATTATTTTTTTTTTTGAGAGACTTGCACTGAAGGAACATGATATTAATCAAGGGGAATTAATGATCACAGACTTGCCCCAGCATGGAGGACTTGAACCAAAAGTCAAATACGCACTGATGGGGAGAATATGCACTTTATGGGTGGACGGGGCGGGGTTAGATTTGGACGGGAAACTGTGGTAAGGGAGGAAAACCAACAGACTCAAACAAGAGAATGTACTCAGAGCATGCACGCTCATTAGAAGAATGTGTAACACCCTGGTATTTTTATTTGTTAAAAACACCCAAGTGCACATTAAACATACATCAGAGATATTATTTCCTGTTCAGACACTGAATACCATTATAATTTTTCGCTGAATAAAACAAAACAGTCTTATATACAAACAAGACCATAACCTGTCAGCAACTATGGTAGTCAGAGTCATACAAGAAAGCGGAATAAAAGATAACATAATACTAATGCCATAGTATTGTGATACACAGGCAACAGAAGGGAAATAAACTTAAACGTAAAACTAAGTCATCATCCATCACTCGGGGCCACCTACTCGTGCCTCTGAGGTTTCTTCTGTCCCTGTTTATCTGTAAAACAACAACATTTAAACAGTGAGATACAATCTCAGTGAGTTCTACCGAGACCCCTACTAACTCTCTCGGTCAGTTAATAATCATTTTCATTTTTTTTTTTTTAATCAACACGACACCGACTGCAATAAAGTGCTAACCCCGGTGAACGTGAACAAACAAAGTGCGGCACCGACTGCAATAAAGTGCTAAACCCCGGTGTATCGCACAGTACGACACCGACTGCAATAAAGTGCTAAACCCCGGTGTACATACAACAAACTCATGACATAACACCGACTGCAATCCAGTGCTATATACCCGGTGAACCCCCTTACCAATAGTACATTCTCCTATTGGCACGGAGCCTAGGTTGGGGGAGCATGACTGCCCCGCCTAGTATGTCAAAACATGGGTCGTCACCCAACTCGATATACACATAAACATATATATCTACAGCACTATGAACCCACGGTCCATCACATCAGACAATCCATGACACACTTTAATCCACAATTTTATAAATTCGAAGTTCACACTCGCACTCTAGTTGACCACTTTTTGACACAATTTTCAATTTCGAAAACAGTTTATTTTGCCTTAAAACTAGAATATTCAGTTAGGCCTCTGAATAAGCTTTCCAACGCATCTTGGAACACCTCAATCGGGTTCCCGGATCAAAAGTTATCGCGAAACGAAAAACAGTGTTTGGTTGCTGAAAATTCTGCCAACTGGCGCGCGAGTGGCGCGTGGCGCGCAAACGGCGCGCGAGTTGACAGTCAAGTTCTGTCCAGTGGCGCGCGAGTGGCGCGCGGCGCGCAAACGGCGCGTGGACTGGCAGAACAGGGGGCCTGTAAGTGCAGAATTTTGCGATTTTCGCGGAATCCGCTTTTTCGTTCAATTCCGATTTTTGTTCCGATCGAAAACAGATTTTACAACCAGTAAAATGAATCCAATACAAACCACACAATCAATCAATCCAATCCAAAAACTCAATCAAAACGAATTGTATTAAAACGCGACATATTTTCAAATAACGGTTTTCGTTCCAAAATCTCTCGAAATCAATTAACGTAAAAACTAACGAGACACGAAAACATCCTAAGCGTGAGTAAAACTCACCCTTGAAGCGAGAGCAGATATCGAACCGAATTTGCCGAGATGTCGAAATCACCGAAACACGGAAAATCCCCAATCGAACCCTAGGATCTCCAATCCGCTCCAAACTTCGAATTTAGCTTCAATCCGCTTACAACCGTTATTGGGCTTGCTGCTAGACATGATTCAACCATGAAAATCAACTCAAACTCAGTTCACTATTCATCATCCCTCTCAAATTCGAAATCAAGAGAAAAGGGGAGAAATAAGGGTATGAGCTTACCTAGCTTGAGGAAATGGAAGGTGAAACAAGGATGATGATGAGGATGGAACTTTGGGATGGTTGGTGATGATCTTCTTCTTCTTCCTTTCTCCTCTCCTTTCTTCTTCTTCTTTCTCTCTTTTCTCTTCTTTCTCTTCTTTTCTCTGTTTCTTCTCTTCTGCGCTTTCTTTCCTTTTTTCTTTTCTTTCTTTCCTTTCTTTTAATTAACACACACACACATATTTATTTAACTAATAAATAAGTGGTGGCGTGGTCCAATTACCATATTGACCCAAATTCCTTATTTCGATTCCAAAACTTCCTTGGTCCGTATTATTCGGTCAACGACCCTGTGACAACCAATAATTAATTTTTGCACTCAATAATTTTACCAATTAAGTACCAAATTAATTCAATTGGGTTTACATCCAAATAATTCGATTAATTATTTTGGGGATGTTACATTCTCCCCAACTTGAAAGAATTTTGTCCTCAAAATTTAGACACAACATACCTCAAGAGAACAAATACGGATACCGAGCCCGCATATCGTCCTCCAACTCCCAAGTAGCTTCCTCGGCGGAAAAACCATCCCATACCACCTTGACAATGGGAATTGACTTTGTCCGTAGCGTCCTCTCGCCACGTTCCATGATGTAATTCGGATTAGGTTGGAAGGACAAGTCCGGTCGAAGATCAATCGTTTCAAAATCTAACGGTTGACTTGGATCGGGAATGTACTTCCGCAGCTGAGACACATGGAATACATCATGCAAATTTGACAATGGAGGAGGCAAGGCGACGCGGTATGCAAGAGGCCCAACTCGCTCGATAATTTGGAAGGGTCCAATATACCGAGGACTGAGCTTCTTCACCCGTAATGCCCTACCTGTTCCAATTGTTGGTGATAATCTCAAAAACACATGATCACCTGACTCAAACTCTAACGGCCTTCTCCTTTTGTCGGCATAACTCTTTTGCCTACTTTGAGCAGCTTTCATTCTTTCCCTGATCTGGCGGATCTTTTCAGTAGTGTCTTGAATCACCTCAGGTCCTAACAATCGGTTCTCACCGACTTCCCACCAACACAATGGAGTTCTACATTTCCTTCCATACAAGGCCTCAAAAGGCGCCATTCCGATACTGGAATGATAACTGTTGTTATATGAGAATTCAACCAGTGGAAGATGATCCTCCCATTTCTTCCCGTTATCAAGTACCGAAGCCCTAAGCATATCCTCTAATGTCTGGATAGTTCTCTCGGTCTGACCATCGGTCTGCGGGTGATAAGCGGTACTAAGAAGTACTTTAGTCCCCATTGCTTCATTCATAGCTTTCCAAAATCGAGAAGTGAATTTCGGATCTCGATCCGACACTATACTGGTAGGAACCCCATGTAACCTTACTATGTTCTTCAAATACACCTCGGCTAACTTGGATACTTTACTGCTAGAACGAACTGGAATAAAATGAGCTGATTTGGTTAACCGATCCACAACTACCCAAATGGAGTCGTTACCGGCTTGAGACCTTGGCAACGCCATTACAAAATCCATAGAAATATCTTCCCACTTCCATACTGGCACGTCAAGTGACCGTAACAGACCAGCGGGCTTCTGATGTTCTATTTTGACTTTTTGACAAGTCAAGCATTGTGATACGAATTCAGCAATTTCTAACTTCATTCCCGGCCACCAATACATCTGTTTTAAATCTCTATACATCTTGGTGGATCCAGGATGTACAGAAAATAAACTTCGGTGTGCTTCCTCTAGCACTTGCTTTTTAATACTCTCATCGTCGGGCACACAGATTCTACCGTTGAAACAAATAACTCCATCACTATCTTCGGTAAAGTCTGGCAACACTTTCTGTGATTGTAGCTTCACATCGATTTCTTGTGCTAAGCGAATAGAATCCCTTATGGAACTAGAGATCCTCATGTGGCTCAACACCAACCGGTTCCTTTTTGGCTTTGAATCCAAATTTAAGTCCCGGAAAGACTCCAACAATTCCATTTCATGCATCATTAACCCTGCTATGTGAATGGATTTCCTACTTAGTGCATCAGCCACAACATTAGCTTTTCCCGGATGATACTTCAATTCGAAGTCATAATCCTTCAGAAATTCCACCCACCTTCTTTGTCTGTTATTCAGCTCCTTCTGGTCAAACAAATATTTCAAGCTTTTATGATCACTAAAGACTTCGAAACGAGACCCATACAGGTAATGTCTCCAAATCTTCAGTGCGTACACAATAGCTGCCAATTCCAAATCATGAGTCGGATAATTCTCTTCATGAGTCTTCAACTGTCTGGAGGCATAAGCTACAACTTGTTGGCTCTGCATGAGAACACACCCCAAGCCCTTCCCAGAAGCATCGCTGTAAATTTGAAAATCCAAAGACGGATCTGGAAGAATTAGGATTGGAGCAGAAGTCAACCTAACCTTCAACTCTTGAAAACATTCCTCACAATCGGCATTCCATATAAACGGTTGGGCCTTGCGAGTCAACCGAGTAAGTGGAAGAACCAATTGTGAAAAACCTTGGATAAACCTCCTGTAGTAACCGGCTAGACCCAAGAAACTTCTTATTTCGGTGACAGATGTTGGTCGTTCCCAATTCAACACCGCTTCTACTTTACTGGGATCCACCGCAACTCCCGATTGGGAAATCACGTGTCCCAAAAACTTCACTTCCGGCATCCAGAAGTCACACTTCGACGGCTTGGCATACAATTTCTTTTCTCGGAGGACGTTCAGAACAATGCGGAGATGTTGAACATGGTCCTCAATGGTCTTAGAGTACACCAAAATATCATCAATAAAAACTACCACAAACTGATCAAGGTACGTGTGAAACACTCGGTTCATGTAATCCATGAATACCGCTGGAGCATTAGTCAAACCGAAGGGCATCACTACGAACTCGTAATGTCCATACCTCGTACGGAAAGCTGTTTTCGGAATATCTAAGGCTCGTACCTTTATTTGATGATAGCCCGACCTCAGATCAATTTTTGAAAATACCACAGCACCTCTAAGTTGGTCGAGCAAATCGTCTATCCTTGGCAAGGGATATTTATTCTTGATCGTCACTTTATTCAATTGTCGATAATCTATGCACAACCTCATGCTACCATCCTTCTTTTTGACTAGCAACACCGGAGCACCCCATGGAGAGGCACTCGGTCGGATGAATCTTTTCGATATTAATTCCTCAAGTTGAGACTTCAGTTCCTTCAACTCTAAAGGAGACATTCTATAAGGAGCAATAGAGATTGATCCTGTACCAGGAATCAATTCTATTGAGAATTCTACCTCTCGGTCAGGAGGTAAGGATGAAACTTCTTCTGGAAAGACATCTAGGAATTCATTTACCACTTGCACAGATGATAAATCTAAACCCGTTTCAGTAGATGCAGACAACATAATAAGAATAGCTTCCGCACCTTGGAATAATGACTGGCTTGCTTCGGTGTAAGAGATCGTCGCTTCAGAATCTGCCTGTGTCAATCCTACGGATTCGGAGGCGAAGCTAATAGTTCGATCGGCACAGTTGATTGTTACATGATTTTCAGCCATCCAATTCATACCCAGAACAATATCCATGCTTCTCATAGGCAAGCAAATAAATTTCACAACAAACTGTCTGTCGCCTATGACAAGTAGGCAATTTTCACATAATGATTGGGTCTGGACACGACCCTTGGCAGCAGTTAAAATAGTTATCGGTTCGGATAGCTCAGACAATGCTAATCCCAACCGATCCACACATGCTTGTGAGATAAAACAGTGAGTTGCACCAGAATCATATAAAATATTGACTGAATTATTAAAAAGAGATCCCGTACCCCTCAGAAGATTATCAGTAGGTGTGATGGTTCGAGCATCTAGAGTGTTGATTCGCCCCTGACTAGGGGCATTTGGTGCTCTTTGCAGATTCTTCTTTGTTGGGCACTTATTTGCATAGTGTCCCTCTTCATTACAAACATAGCACCGATCTGGCCTTGGCGGACACTCGCCACGGTGATATCTTCCACAAAATCTACAATTCCTGAATTGTGCAGAGTCAGACGATTGCACCTGCTTCCCTTTGTACTTACCTCCTTTCCCCGAGTCATGCCTGGGACCCATCTGAGAACTAGATGATCCAGCGTTCCTCTTGCTCTGATGGAATGCCTTTCTGCTTGCATACAACCTTGACAAATCACTTTCGGCGATATAAGCTTGTTGTACCATGGCTGCATAGTTGGTTCTCGGAAAAGAACTAAGACTTTGAGCAATATCTTCTCTCAACCCATATTTGTACCTGTCAGTTTTCCATTGGTCACTTGGGGCATATCCAGCTAAACCGAAGAATTGATACAACTCTTCAAATTTAGCCGTGTATTGGCCCACGGTCAAGCCTCCTTGTGTAAAAGTCAAAAACTCATTTTCCTTATCCAACCTCATAGCCGTGGGGAAGAATTGTTCTAAAAATGATGTTCGGAAATTGTCCCAAGTCGGGGGAGTTCCCATTGTCTCCATCATGGCCCTAGCATTTGTCCACCAGTTATTGGCCTCTCCCTTCAACATATGGGATGCCAACCTCAACTTGTCTTCATCGCTCACTTGCATTGTTACAAAGATCTTTTCAATGTCATCCAGCCAATGTTGTGCTCTCATGACATCCGGCCCACCTCTAAACTCGGAGGGCTTCATTTTCAGGAACTCTGTGAAAATTCTCCTTGGGTTCACTTGTGGCTCTGGAGCTTGATGCTGCTGAGCATTTTGCTGTAGGATTTGTTGCTGCTGATGCATAAGCATCATGTCTTGCATCATTTTCTGCTGGTTCTCAATGACATTCTGCACCCACTCAAAATTTGGATCAACAGGAGGAGGAACGCCTCTACCTCTTCTGGCCATGATTCTGCGAAATATGCACAAAGTATTAAGTTGATCAAGCTCAATGTCTAATAGCATACTAAGAAAATCACGACTGGAAAAGCAAAGACCCTATAAGCTAAGTCCGACTAGGTCGAACCGCTCTGATACCAACTGTAACACCCTGGTATTTTTATTTGTTAAAAACACCCAAGTGCACATTAAACATACATCAGAGATATTATTTCCTGTTCAGACACTGAATACCATTATAATTTTTCGCTGAATAAAACAAAACAGTCTTATATACAAACAAGACCATAACCTGTCAGCAACTATGGTAGTCAGAGTCATACAAGAAAGCGGAATAAAAGATAACATAATACTAATGCCATAGTATTGTGATACACAGGCAACAGAAGGGAAATAAACTTAAACGTAAAACTAAGTCATCATCCATCACTCGGGGCCACCTACTCGTGCCTCTGAGGTTTCTTCTGTCCCTGTTTATCTGTAAAACAACAACATTTAAACAGTGAGATACAATCTCAGTGAGTTCTACCGAGACCCCTACTAACTCTCTCGGTCAGTTAATAATCATTTTCATTTTTTTTTTTTTAATCAACACGACACCGACTGCAATAAAGTGCTAACCCCGGTGAACGTGAACAAACAAAGTGCGGCACCGACTGCAATAAAGTGCTAAACCCCGGTGTATCGCACAGTACGACACCGACTGCAATAAAGTGCTAAACCCCGGTGTACATACAACAAACTCATGACATAACACCGACTGCAATCCAGTGCTATATACCCGGTGAACCCCCTTACCAATAGTACATTCTCCTATTGGCACGGAGCCTAGGTTGGGGGAGCATGACTGCCCCGCCTAGTATGTCAAAACATGGGTCGTCACCCAACTCGATATACACATAAACATATATATCTACAGCACTATGAACCCACGGTCCATCACATCAGACAATCCATGACACACTTTAATCCACAATTTTATAAATTCGAAGTTCACACTCGCACTCTAGTTGACCACTTTTTGACACAATTTTCAATTTCGAAAACAGTTTATTTTGCCTTAAAACTAGAATATTCAGTTAGGCCTCTGAATAAGCTTTCCAACGCATCTTGGAACACCTCAATCGGGTTCCCGGATCAAAAGTTATCGCGAAACGAAAAACAGTGTTTGGTTGCTGAAAATTCTGCCAACTGGCGCGCGAGTGGCGCGTGGCGCGCAAACGGCGCGCGAGTTGACAGTCAAGTTCTGTCCAGTGGCGCGCGAGTGGCGCGCGGCGCGCAAACGGCGCGTGGACTGGCAGAACAGGGGGCCTGTAAGTGCAGAATTTTGCGATTTTCGCGGAATCCGCTTTTTCGTTCAATTCCGATTTTTGTTCCGATCGAAAACAGATTTTACAACCAGTAAAATGAATCCAATACAAACCACACAATCAATCAATCCAATCCAAAAACTCAATCAAAACGAATTGTATTAAAACGCGACATATTTTCAAATAACGGTTTTCGTTCCAAAATCTCTCGAAATCAATTAACGTAAAAACTAACGAGACACGAAAACATCCTAAGCGTGAGTAAAACTCACCCTTGAAGCGAGAGCAGATATCGAACCGAATTTGCCGAGATGTCGAAATCACCGAAACACGGAAAATCCCCAATCGAACCCTAGGATCTCCAATCCGCTCCAAACTTCGAATTTAGCTTCAATCCGCTTACAACCGTTATTGGGCTTGCTGCTAGACATGATTCAACCATGAAAATCAACTCAAACTCAGTTCACTATTCATCATCCCTCTCAAATTCGAAATCAAGAGAAAAGGGGAGAAATAAGGGTATGAGCTTACCTAGCTTGAGGAAATGGAAGGTGAAACAAGGATGATGATGAGGATGGAACTTTGGGATGGTTGGTGATGATCTTCTTCTTCTTCCTTTCTCCTCTCCTTTCTTCTTCTTCTTTCTCTCTTTTCTCTTCTTTCTCTTCTTTTCTCTGTTTCTTCTCTTCTGCGCTTTCTTTCCTTTTTTCTTTTCTTTCTTTCCTTTCTTTTAATTAACACACACACACATATTTATTTAACTAATAAATAAGTGGTGGCGTGGTCCAATTACCATATTGACCCAAATTCCTTATTTCGATTCCAAAACTTCCTTGGTCCGTATTATTCGGTCAACGACCCTGTGACAACCAATAATTAATTTTTGCACTCAATAATTTTACCAATTAAGTACCAAATTAATTCAATTGGGTTTACATCCAAATAATTCGATTAATTATTTTGGGGATGTTACAGAATGCTTCACAGAGAGTTAACATCAGTTAAAAATTTGTTTTTTTCTTTGACACACTATTTCAGTCTTTTGTCATAGAATGGATGGGATGCAGTGCTTTTGAAAGAAATGCAAATGAGCTATTGATTTGAAAAACTGAGTGCCTTGGAACACCTTGATAAACTTTTTCAAAAAGGATGATTGTTTCGCAAGAACGTCTCGCTTCTCATCACAACTCTTATTTTATGCAATGAATGAATGAACAAATTATGATATGCAAGTATGATGCAAATTCGTGGAGAATGACCACTCGAAGAGTGTGGCTTATTCTAAATAATTTTGTTATTTTTAATGCAAGACAAAATATGGAATGCCAATGCGAATGATGCAAGAATGATGCCCCTTTTTTTTCAAAATGATTTTTGATTTTGATTTTTTTTTTTTTTTTAGAGGCAAGGCAAGGTATGAAATGCCAATGCCCCTTCCTTTTGGAAAGATGCCCCTTCCTTATGGAGGGATGATGTATTTGAACCAAAGTGATGAGGTTAATGAAATGGTGCATGAATGCTACATTTTGTATAAATTTGATGATGATTTTTATTCATGATTATGAATGAGATGCTTTCTTGTTTTCATTTTTTGTGCAATGAAATGCATGATACTCACAATGATCTTCTTTTTTTGTTTTTTAGTTTTGGAACATGATTTTGAAAATTATTTGGAGATGCAAATGATTTATTGGAGAAAAGGTTTTAGAAAAATGTGCTTAACGGGGTATGACCCGATCCTACGTATCCCCATTGTAATGAGGAATCAAAGCTTACGTAGTTCTACTGTGTCTTTTTTTTTTGAAATAATGCTTATGCATGAAAGTCATGTTTTGGATGAACTCGACGAGGATTTTTTGCTTGATTATAAATGAAATGCTTATGCTATGCAGATGATAATTGTTTTTGTTTTATCTTTATGTGATGAAAGAGAATGCAAGATGAATGATTTTTTTTCAAAATTGGAACTTTATTTAATGCAAATGACGCAATGACGTAATGATGCAATGATGTGATGATGCAAGGATACTTTTTTTTTTTGTGTTTTTCCAGAAAGAGGATATTCACAGGTGGTGATTTGAAAATTTTCACACTATATGCCACCTCATATAGGCGTTTATTGAAAAGGGAAAGCATATCTTTTTTTATTTTCAAAAATTTTGAAGGAAAAATTGATTGAACTGAATGCAACAATGCAGCACACAATTTGGAATGCCCTTGTGACCTAAAAGGGGGTAGAACCTATGATCTAAGGCATTTTAGGGATAATCTTCTCATGTAGCTCTATTCACACCCTCACAAAGGCTACCAGAGCTATAGAATCCTCATGCCGACACCACAAATGTAGAATACTACCAAGTGTGGGGCGTCATAAGAAAGCGTACTCTGGTTGAGACTTTCATGAGTATCAGACAGACAAAGGTCTCGAATGACAGTCACTAATCGTCTCCACTCCCCTAAGTGTTTGTTGGATCCGGGCATAGGAGCCCACTCATAGCACACAAATCATAAGGTGTGAAAGTGTGTGATTGAGGGCATACTTCCTAAAATCTACCCATCCCCACCTGCAAGGAAAACCAGCACAGCCCAGACAAGAACAAGCAATAACATGTTGTCTACCCTAGGGTTTAATATCATCTTTAAAACAAAATGAGCTAACCTAAGGTATCAATCAACAAACATGGATAGCTTACCTCAAGAAAGGGAGCGGAGAAGAAGGGATCATGGGAATCGAGGAAATGCATGCTTTTACCTTGAGAAAGGGAGCAGAGAATAGGGGACATGGGAATTGAGGAATGCATGATAAGAGAAAAAAAGGAAGAAAAGGAAAAGGTAGAACAAAGTTTTCAAGTTAAACACTTTAAGCCACACATCAAGTTAACTAGGCTTGACCCTCGCCTTTTTGAAAAAGGGTCCCCAGTGGAGTCGCCAGCTGTTGCGCCCCGAAAAATCCGGTTTGGACTTCTCGATGTACAACGTGGGAAAAGTTTTGGAGCCGCCACCAATATTTATTATTAAAGACCAAAACATTGGAAAAAGTCTTTTTGGAAAAGGCGAATGGTCTTTCGAAAACACAGAGATGTAGGTTCGGGGGTCGGTTAGGTACGGGGAAGGTATTAGCACCCCGCACCTCCTTTCTACCGAAAGGGAACCATTAACTTTGATGTGTGGCTTAGAAAAAGTTGACTTGAAATGATTTTTGTTCTACTTCCTTTCTTTTTATTTCGTTTGGGAAACGGTTTTATTGAGAAGAAAAATATTTTTGGTATCTTTGAAAAGCGGAACAAAACAAAGATTTTTAAAAGGGTGCTTGACGGGTTATGACCCGCTCCTACGTACCCTCTCTGGAAGAGGGATCAAAGCTACGTAGTTCTAGTCTTTTGGTTTTGAAAGAGTTTTTGTGTTTTATCTTATTTAAATTTTTTTGGAGTTTTTGAAATAAGACTCAAGTATTCATGAATACCAAACAAGCAACGGCTTCGAGTGGCGTTCATTATTAACTCGAAAGAAAAGAGTCAAAACCGCTAATCAAACAAGCAAAGGCTTCGAGTGGTTACAAGTAACAACGTTTTATTATCTTTTTGAAATCATTTTTAAGAAAAGGGGGTGAGCATCGGTGATAATTATCACTAATAGCTCATGTTGTTTTTGAAGTTAGAATTTTGTCTGTGTTTAATTATGGTGTGGGAGCTTTCATAATAGTCAAACAAGCAAAGGCTTCGAGTGACTACCACTAATAACTCCTCATTAGCGATCAAACAAGCAAAGGCTTCGAGTGATGGCTAATGATTTATTTAAGAAAAATGCCTTAGGTTTTTTTGTTTGGAAAAAAATTTGATTCTTGATTTGAAAACTAGTTAAGCAAAAGAATTTGATTTGGAAAAGGGTTTTGGAAAACAAGTGGGACATTTCAATCAACATACCAATCCCTAGCCAATATACAAATCGCTTAATTACAATTCATGCAAGCATTACTAATCCAAAAGACAAGCAATATGCATAAATATGTAATGACCAAAACTAATTACAAGTTGCCACAAGAAATAGTCACACAAAGGTGAGGCATTAATCAATTGCAAAAGGGTAGCTTATTGAATCTTTTAAGGGTCAACCATAAAAGCACAAGAGTTAAGTTTCTTTTGATAGTCCTTGACACTTATTAACAATGCACAAAGACATAAGTGTCTAGTCATTTTACCAAATTTTTAATGCTAGAATAATGCAAGAGTTGAATCCCTTTAAAGTAATCCCCAACATTTAATATTGTGCTTGTGAGCACATGTTGGATCCTCTTACCAATCATCAACATTTAAACCCATGAATGATCTAGAACAAGCACCTCATTTTCAAGGCTCAAAGTTACCAAAATAAATTATTCACAAGCTATCTTAAACCATTAGCAAGCAAAGAACCATAAATTCCCATTTTGTTCATTTGAAAATTAGAAACAAGTTGAATCACATAGTGCAATCCTCTCACTTGAATCAAGGTGTCTTAGGCACAAGTGAGAATCAACTTGCCTATCATCAACAACTAATAATAGGCAAACAAGAAAGCATTAAAGTAACTTGAGGAAAACATTTTTAGACAACAAAACCCTAGTTCATAATAAAACTTGCAAAACCATAAAAACAACAAGGGAAACCTCATTAAAATCAACACAATTCATTATGGGATCATGACTCAAATTGCAAACAATTAACACAAGTGTAAACCCTACCAATTGAGGGCTCAAAACAGAGGCATTTCCATCATTTAAAGGCTCAAACAAATCATTGCCAAATTATTCAACACATATATAAAAGAAAGCAAAAATCAAGAGGTGTACTAGGAAACCCTAGCTAACCCGAAACTATACATGCCCCAAATCAGCAAATTTCTTCAGCAAACTTAAACCAATCACATGGATACATGAAGAACAACAATCAACAAGCAAAACCCCAAAAATTCAGCTTAAGGCCGAAGCCCTTTTTACCCAAAAAACAAATTTTAAAACCCTAAAATCAACAAATATGCATAGTTCATCTTAAATCCATAAAATTAGCACAATTAATCATGCTTTATTCAACTTCAAATCAACACAAAGATCATGAATTAGGCCCAAGGCTGAAGCAAAAAGAAAAGGAAAACATGTTTTTTATTTGGTGAAAATCACATGAACAAAGAGCAAATCACAAGAACAACACATAATCAACACATAGTCACAAGAACAATTTGTTTGGTGGGTGAGATACCAACTCTCACCCACAACAGCCCCTAATCTACATTTAAATGATGTTATGAGATGCAAATATAAGTTGAAAATGGATTTTGATGCAAGAAAGTGGATGAAAATGCAAAGGGTTTTAGGTTATACCTTAGTTCCAAGCTAAACAATAGTAGAAATGAAAATCAAGAGTAACCAATCACCAACACTCCTCAAAAATCACCAACAACAGCCACGTAAACTTGAAGGAACAACCCCTTTGATGATGTAAATGTCGAATCAAAGATGAAAGGAAGAGGATATATGAATATGGAATGAGTTTTAAGTGATTTAGTGGATGAAAGTTGAAGGAATTGAGGAGGAGAATGAGGGGGAGGTTTCGGCTGGGCAAAGGAGAGGAGGAGAGGGTTTTTTCAGCTGATTGTGTGCTAGGGTAAAAATGAGTGTGAGTCTGTTAGCCTCTCCAATTTTGAGCTTTTATGTGAAGGTCATTTTAAGGGTATTTGTGACAATGTGCTTTTTGCAATCCACTAGGATTTGAGATAGAATTTGAATGGGGGGTCAAGATTGCAATGCACAAGGATTAGGGACACTCAAGAAGCACAATTGAGCTGGTTGTGAAGGAGTGCACACGGTTTTGGAGGTTTTTTGGAGAGCAAAATTTGTTGAGGGCCCTTAGGTCTTTTTACATTGAGGTATAGCCTAGGATTTGATCAAAAATTTTAATCAATGGCTATGGATCATTTCACAAGGATCATGGGCATGAAAGAGCACAAAAAAATGGGCTGGAATTGAGAGGAAATTCGCAGCACATAGGAGAGAGAGTGAGTGGAATTGCCACTTGTACTATTGTACTACACTTGACCTTTCAAAATTCAAAGGAATATTGATTATTCCTTTCAAGATAATTCTTCTAAATTCTTGCCATTTTGGGCCATGTCCCATGATTCAATGATTGGGCTCTGAATTTTATGATCTCACCAATCCCAAAATTGATTCCTTGACCCTACCTCAAAGGAAATGACCATTTTGCCCTTTTGTTCAAAAACCGAATTTCATGCCAAAAATATTCCCATGATGCACAAAAAAATACACAACTCCACTCACTTGGACTCACATAAATTCCTCAAGAGATGCATAATGGTTTTTACCGAGAAATTATTTATTTTAGTGAAATGACCAAAATGCCCTTTTGGTCCCAAAAACCCTAATTTTCCTCCAAACTTCATTTCCACTCTAACAATGATCCTGAGACCCTTTGGATGACTCTAAAATTCTAGAAATGCATGCATGATGAGAAAATAAGTCTTTTTGGCGAAATTACCAAAATACCCTTTGAACTAGGAAAAACCCTAGAAACCCTAGAAATGCTCTAAAGTGCTCTAAAATGCCATGCTATGCTTTTCTAACCCTAAAATGCATTCTGAAACTTCTAAGATGCAAGCATGATGCTCTTCCTAAACTCTAGGATGAATGCTAAGACTTGATTTATTTTTGATTGAAAATTAGGGTTTTGTCCTAAGCCAGACAAAATTGGGGTATGACACCTACGGAACACAACCCAAGTGACGTCTTCACTTACAGCTACCAACCTTTGACTAGCCTCTAACCACCAGTCATCAGCCTCTTCTGCCAACATATGAGTACCGTAACGAACCTTCTGCGCTGGAGTGCAGTCCATCACACGGAAGATCCTCTCCATCTCCTTCAGCCAAGCCAACGCTCCATCAGGATTACACTTGCCTTTGAAAGTAGGCGGATTCTCTCCTTGAAAGGTCGCCAAACTACGAGACCCAGCATTCTCACCAGCATTCTGCTGAACCTCCACGGCCTGAGCCATAGCAGCCAATGCAGCAGCAATAGCAGCATCGTTCCTTCCAGCCATCTCGACTAATCACTTCAACATAAACGACAGTTAGAACTAATTGACAATACTTGATCGTCAATGACACAATAACTTGACAACTTGGCCGGACAGACCGAAACTGCTCTGATACCACTAATGTAACACCCCATTTCTACCAGGCAAAATAATGCAAAAATAGCAGAGTTCATAAAAATCTTTTTCAACAAACAATGGAGTGCCACATTGGCTTTGTGGAAACAATAGACGGTTTAATTCGCTTTTCGAAAACAGATACATAGCGCTTTCGGATGAACCGATAAAACGACACCTCAAAACAAGTCAAACTTCTTTTAACTACGCAGCGGAAATTCAAATGGTTCAACTAAACAACCGTGGAAACTATGCAAAATTCATAACTCAAAATCCAACAGTAAACAACTTGAATAACATAAATAACGTTGAATCCCCCCCGAGTGCTACGTATCAGAGCGACAACACCGACTCGATCAAATGAAGGTACAATGGCATTCATTCGAGGTTACCTGCACGTTACCAATATAGGGGTAACATTCAAACAGAAGGGGTGAGATATCGAACTATATAATGAATCATATGAAGTACAATATATCATCATTTCACAACAGTCAATATCATCATATCACAACGGTCAATATCGTCGTATCACAACGGTCAATATCATCACGTCACGACAGTCAAAATCATTTCAATCGCATAAATATGCAACACGAATGCAGAATGTGACTCGACTCAGGGCCACCGCCCTATAATGCACGTGGTACCATAAATCAAACCCGTAAATAGGGGCATCAACATCGCAACATCGTCGTCGTGGTTTGAGCATAGCTCCATCGTAAAAATATGCTATGCATGCGACGCTATGTAAATGCACAAACAAATAACAACGGTTACATAGCAACGCAACAACACCGGAAAGCAACATTGGCCGTAGGCCTACAACACATCATCTGCCAATGTATAGAGGCAAATTCGTCTTCGTACAACCTTCGTCGTCAACAATTTACAACTTAGCAATTTTCAACATTTTGGCAACATCGCAATATTTTAGCAACTTTCAACAATAGCAAACAACGGCAACAGCAACACTGCGACCACAGCAACAATAGCGACAACGGCAGCAGCAACAATGGAAACAACGGCAACAGCAACAGCAACACTGCAACAGCAACAACAACAATGGCAACAACGGCAGCAGCAACAATGGCAACAACTGCAACAGCAACACAGCAACAGCAGCACAGCAACACAGTAACAACAGCAACAACAACAGCAGCCCAGCAACTGCAACACAGCAATAGCAGCACAGCAACAGCAGCAACAGAGCACAGCAACAGCAGCAGCAACACAGCACAGCAACGCAGCACAGCAACAGCAGCAACACAGCACAGCAACAGCAGCAGCAACACAGCACAGCAACACAGCACAGCAACAGCAAGACAGTAACCAGGGTGTGGCGCCTAGGGATAGGGCACCAACACCAGCAACACAGAATTAGGGTGTGGCGCCTAGGGACAGGGCGCCAACACCAGCAACAATAAATTAGAGCATGGCGCCTAGGGACAGGGCGCCATCATCCGCAGGCAACAAAACATAAGTCACAGGGCGCCTAGGGCGCCAGTTCAGCAAGCAACACATTGACAGGCACAGGGCGCCTAGGGCGCCAGATTCAGCAACAACAACATGGACTAGGCGCCTAGGGCGCCAACTTCAGCAACATCAACAGGTACTGGGCGCCTAGGGCGCCAACTTCAGCGACATCACAGCTACTGGGCGCCTAGGGCGCCAGTTTCAGCAACAAGGAACAACACTGGGTGCCTAGGGCTCCTTTCTCAACACTGGGCGCCCTAGCCTCCTCTCTCCTCTCGGCGTCGCTCTCTCCTTCTTCTCTCCTCTTGGCCGTCGCTCTCTCCCTCTTCTCTTCTCTCTAATTCTATTTTTTGTTCTTTCTAAATGAGCCAAACCCTAAAATACTCTTATTTATACTTATTTAATTTTATGGGCTTTTCTATAGCTTATGCGAATTACATCATGGGCCTCGCTTAACACTTCTCATATTACTACTCCCAACCCTAACAATAGGCCCACATATACTAGCATTATTATTATTTTATTATTTTCTACCAATTAAATTCCCAAACAATTCGAGTAAATAATTAATTAAATTTTTGGGGCGTTAGAGGATGCCCCAGACCACCACTACTGCTGGAGGAGCTGAGACTTCACGTTCTGCTATAGCTGCTCCACCTGCTGGTCGCCCCAATTGGTATCCTATAAACCCATCTAGCACAGCAGCATCCTATGGGTATTTTCCACCTATGCAGCATCCTATGGGCACACCCAGCAGGGTATATGGGCCCACCTCTGCAGCATCCTATGGGCACACCAGGTGGGTTATCTATGCCTACACCCGAGCTACATATTGATCAGTCCCTACAGGATGATCATTTTGAACCCCATGGTCATACTGATTCAGAGCCATTATCATCCGGGTCGAAGGATGAGCAGGTGGTTGTCGACCCCAATGGTAGACGTCGCAAAGTCATATATCCCTTTGGCGATGCGTAAGTATTGTTTGACTTTTTTTTAATTTAAATTAATTGTTTGACGTGTATATATGTTTGTTAATTATGCAACGACTTAATTATGCAGGTTTGTTAGATCGAAGACTGCTTCATCAGTGATCACTCATGTCATTAAGAAACTCTATTTTGAAGAGTACCATGAAAAGGTGACAAAAATCGATAAGAGGAAAAAGAAAGATTTTGTGGACCTGTTTAGGGTAAGTATCAATTATGTCATTACCTATATTGATAATTTTAATATATTGTTTAATGTTTAATATAATTACTAATACATATTTTGATTATGTTTAATACAGACCAAAGTGACTTGGAGACCGGAAGATGATGAATTGGTGCATAAAGTTTTTTGGACTAGATTGGCAAAGCAATTGGCGGACTTGCTCTACAAATTGCGCCATAAAAATGAAAGGCCGAGGTATATCCCTCAAGAAGTCTGGGATCAATACTAGGAAGTTTGGAGAAGTGAGAAATTCAAAAGAAATGCTGGAAAAGCGAAGGAAAATTGAAATTCAGAAAAGGGTGGCTCGCTTCACACTTGTGGCTCCGTCAACCAAGCTCAGCATGCTATGAGATTGGTAAGTTATTTTAAAAATATTTGTACTATTTTAGTTTAGTTAGGGCGACTAGTTACCAATATTTGAGAAATTGTTTCATTTTTACAGAGTAAGAAGGCCGGACGCCCTCTTACTATTGCTGAGTTGCATAGGGCCACACATGTCAAGAAGGATACCCAGACTTATGTTGATGAGCGCTCGAGGACTACTCAGGTAATTATACAACTTGATTTGTATTATATAGGGTAAATATATGTTTTGGCCCTTTATCTTTGGGGTTGTGGTCACTTTGGCCCTTTATTTTTTTTTTTCTCATTTTAGACCCTCATGTTTTTTGTGTGTGTCATTTTGGCCCCTGCCGTTATGTTTATGTTTTTTTAGGCAAATTTTTAAGGACGAAAATGAAATCAATTAAAAACATAAGGGCCCAAAATGAAATCAATTAAAAACATAAGAGACTAAAATGAAATCAATTAAAAACATAAGGGACCAAAATGATAACGGCAGGGGCCTAAATGACACACACAAAAAACATGAGGGTCTAAAATGAGAAAAAGAAAAGATAAAGGGCCAAAGTGACCACAACCCTAAAGATAAAGGGCCAAAATATATATTTAGCCTATTATATATAATGTTTTCTTAAATTGGAGCGCTTATTATGCTATGTTTTGTGGTTATGCAAAACAGGAGAAACATGCTGAGACGAAGTTTGAGCCGACTCAGGGGAGCTGGAACCCTGAGTCACTTGGTCCACTGATTCCTGAGATCATGGGTTTGGCCAATCGCAAGTGGGAGAAGTTGGTAGGGAGAAGTTGGGTATTCTCAAAATTGTGCTGCATTTGATATATAGTTATTAAAAAAAAAAAACAGGTTTTCAAAATTGGACACGTGGCATAAAATTAAAGCAGTTTTTTTATAAAAAAATTAAATTAGCGACGGATTGGGTGTCACTAATTTCCCTCGCTAATTAGCGGCGGAATTTCCCTCTCTAAAACGCCTCGCTAATTACCAAGGGAAAATCCCTCGCTAAAATCCGTGGCTAAAAAAAATTTCCGTCGCTAAAGATTAGCGAGGCCCTTTTTAGCGACGGAACTTCCCTCGCTAATACGCTTTAGCGACGGATTTTTGAGGTTTAGCGATGGAAATTTCCATCGCCTATCCTGCTTTTTTTTGTAGTGAATGTCATTTTTAGACAGCAAAAACAGTCATGAAACACCATTTAGCATCGGCTATTTAAACACCCGACGCTAATAGGGACATTTAGCATCGATTATTTAACCGATGCTAAATGTCTAACTTTTAGCATCGTGGAATTTATCATCGTCTGATAACCGATGCTAAATGTACCAACTAACCAATACTAAATGTCTTTTCTGCACTAGTGTTTTATGAAAAAGGAGATTGGAGATATTTACTTAATCTGGCTTTGTATCTATTCTTTGGAATGTACTATTTCTTCTTTCATCACTTTTTAGTGGGATTGATTTGCAAATTGATTGCTAATTCTGTGGTGTTTAGATGAGAGCTCATAATTGGAAGGAATATAAAGGAATATAAAGACTCAGCTGCCATTTTAGGTAGAGGAGTGGGGATCTGTCAAATTTGCAAGTGCATTTACAAATGTAAAGTTGTGTATCCGCGCACTAAAGAGTTGTTGTAATTACGTAATCCCTTTTAAGTTTGTAACCATTAGTTTGACCTCCATTGTGAAAAGACTTCTCTACATCCTTAATGTGCTTTATCTATTTTATGAACAATAATTAATTCAAGTATGTCAATAAGGCTATGGTAATGTTCCATGCCAAGATGCTTGCATGATAATTAACAACATGGGAGTTTTCAAATAGTCGTGCTTCAATGTAAATGGTTTCCTTTTATTCTCCTGTTTGGTACCTGACATCTTATGTTGTGCTTGATCGGAAAATTACAAAATAATTTCACTTTTAAACTACTAGCTAGCCATATTAGGTGTGATGAAGGTTTAGGATTGAGGAACTAATTAATACTTTGAACATTGCAGCAATTGCTTGAAGACTCTGCTGAATACCATAGATAGAAGGATGGGGCATTGCTTGCAGAGCAGAATAGGGTGAAGTGGAGTAAGGAACCTTGATTTATCCGTACTTACCTGAGAAATTTCAATATTGTGTGCAGGCTATTGGGGCACTCACAATAGGGCATATTGATGCAACTGTGAGCATGTCCAATTTCAAAGTAAGAGTAAACTAGTGTTTTGTGTTTCATGTTTATTAAGGTGTCTTAATAGAAGTTGGGGGGTAAGATGTAAGTGTCCTATTTCATGTTGCTTTATTAGTAAGGTTATTATTAAACTATTGTGCATGTTCACTGCCAATAATATTTCTCTATTTCCAAAGGGGGGTGTTCACTGCCAAAATTCACATATGTTACTTGTTTTGATCTTTCTCAACTATTTTTTCATCCTCTAGTTCTACAATTTTTACGTTAAAAATAGAGCTTTTGAATGTGAGGCCTGTTCATATTTTTAAGTGCTTTGGAATTGTAATTATAGGAACAATTATGGGAGCTAGGGGAGAATGAAATAAGCTTGAATTTGCATTTAGTTTGACTATAAATTTAGTTAATGTATTTTAGGTAGCAGTTGAGTTGAATTCTGGGTTTATTATTTTGAGGTTTTGATTTTACACAAGTGTCAAACATTTGGAACCAAGGAAATCTCCTTTGTACATACCCGAGTGTTAATGTAAACTAGAATTCTTTTGTTTTTTTTATGCTATGGAAGATGAATGAGAGGGATATTATTTTTACATACTTTTATTGTATATTATTAGTTAGATTCTTTTTTAATTTGTGTTTTGTATGAACTCTTAATTATGTTTGGATTGTAACGTGTATCCGAATTATGTTTTATCCCGTTAATTTGTGTAATGATTTCTAATTTGCTTATATTTTGTCGTGATTGATATTCTCACCCATTCATTCTTAATTGAACTTATCAGGCTTTCCAAGACCTTTTGCAATACCTACCACAATGTCCTTCCTTCAAAAATTACTTTGGAGAGAGTTTGTGGATCAACTTTTGATAATTTTGATTAGCATTAGATTGTACTTCCCTGTTTTAATAGTTATAGATTATGACTTTTTGCTATTTCTATTTTCTCTTTAAGAAAATGCCTATAAATTGTATTTCGATGGTTGTATTCGGATTATCCAAGTGCTCTTGGGTAGTATTATAATAATTCTATATTAACTAAAGCTTTGACCCCATGAAATGCACGGATCATAGCGCTAGTTAAGTATTTAAATTCAACGTTCAGAGTATGTACTATAAAGGGCGCGGTCCCTATGTTTATGGTATTATCTATATCTGTTCGTTTGTTATTATCATGTATGTTTGTTATATCATGTAAGTGTTTAAGTGTAAATAATTTGAATCGACCTTCGCCTCTTACACTTAATTTCAAATGAAAGGATAAAGATATAAGAACTCATACACTCATACTTAGAGCTGGAAAAACGGGCCAGGCCGTCAGACCGGGCCGACCTAGCCCAAAAAAAGAGGGCTTGGACCGAAGAACCTGAGCCCATTTTTCACCCGGGCTTTCTAGCCCAACCCTAAAAAGCTCGATCCCGCGCTGGGCTAGCCCAGCCGAGCCATGGATAGCCCGCAAGCCCGTGAATTAAACAAAATTAGTAACCCAATTCGTCTCACTGTCAGCGTCACTTCTGTTTTTATACACAATTACACACCATCGGCCACCCCATTTCACCAAAAAATGCACACTCCCGAATTCCCAGTTTCATCCCAATTTCCCAAACAAATACAATTAGTGGATTCATTTTTTTCCCAGAATTTTACTCAACAGAAAATGTACCTGTTCCGGACGGGGCCAAGAGGCCTAATCCGCATGAGAACCGGTCCAATCCAGCACGGGATCCGGCCCAACAAGGAAATAACAGCGCATATCCCAGATCAACGGCCGAGATCGCGGCGCCCCAATCCAACGGCTCCGGATCAGGCAAGACCCGCAGAACCCCAGCCTCTGCGTCTATAAATACGGCACGAACCTCGAAGATCAGGTATGTTTTACTCATTTGTACCTCTCACTAACTTCTGATCGCTGACTTTGGCAACGGAGTGTCTGCAGGTACCCAACCCGCCGAGTCCAACCTCGGAGGAAGACAACGCTTAAGATCTCAACCTCGAAAGATTCCGACTCCCGAAGCTCTAATCCAGCCTCGACCTAGGAAAGGACTATCACAAGGCTCAAGATACCAACTACTCTTCCTAGATCCTGAATCCCAGGGCAAGGTACCGAACAGTACCATTCATGTCATAGCCAGATGTTGGTTTTTACGATGTTCTATTTTTACATGATGTGGCAGTGTGATAAATCCTATACCAAAGTTGCTGAGAATTTAGTTTTGATGTAGTTTTGATAGACATAAATTCCTACACCGGTACTTTTGATAGACATATAACTATTCTTTTGAAGTTAAAACTGCTATGCTGGAACTATATATGCGGCCACTGCTTAAGTATTTTTATTTCCACTCTGTACTTGTTTCAGGCTAGTAATACTAGCAAATAACACTATGATAGTGTGTGTATTTGATTGATAGATTTATTTTCTTTTGATATTTATAAAAAGTCGGACCCTTAAATGCTTTCATTGAGGATTCCTTTAAACAACGCAACAGTGGCTAAAAAATTACACGTAATGCGGGCTAGCCCGAAAAGTCTGTTGCCAGCCCTTGGCATGCTTGGGCTGTAAAGTGAGAGCCCAAATTTCAACCCGGGTTTTTTGCCCGGTCCTTAAAAGCCCGAGCCCGATGTGGGCAGGCCCAATACGGTCCGGGTAGCCCATTTTGCTAGCTATACTAAACAATATTATCGATTCTGATTACTACCATCATTTTATAATTTAGAAGTTTTCAGAGAAAAACGAGATGAAATTTTTGCGGGGGGTGGGCATAGGTATGACAACTATACACGTTAGTACAACTAGTGCCATCGTTTGAACAATGGCCATTCCACATATATGGAAGTACCTATAAGGAATGTTTGGAAGTATTTTCACGCACCGGAGTCTGGTCGCGTTAACGTGCAGGTGACCGTGATAACTCTCCTAGCGATGTCAATCTTCGTGATCCCCGTGAAATTCTACCTCCAACTCTAGTGTGCATCACTACAATAAAATGACAATACTATTATATTAATATAATAAATTAATATAAAAAAAATGAAAAAAACACCCTTAAAATGAGGGGGGTATAAAAGTCAAAACCCAATTTTCATTCCTTTCTTGCATTCGAAATGGCTATTGGCTAAAGCAGGCCCCGTGAGACCCTTTTTTTTTGACACAAAGCAGACCCTTTTTTGTATATCCCAAATAATGCATTTAGTGAGATTTATTGATGTTATTTTTTTTTTTGATCAGTTATGCTTTTTTGATGTTACAATTAAACGAGTGAACTTTTTTCCTTGACAAAGAAAAGTGTGAACACGTTAAAATTAGTTATAAAAATATGTACCCATAAATATGTTTCAAAGGAAACCATCAAACGTTTCGAAATTAATTAGGTGTAGTTACTTTTGGATGTTAAATTTTCTATAAATTAAAATGGATGTTAGCCTTATACGCATCGAGAATCTATGGCAACTCTATCTGTTGTTACCTCAAATGTCATACGGATCTCACTGTTGGTAATAATAATATTTGCACTCGAGGCTGAGTCCATATTTCCTAAATTAACCGTACAAATTATTAATACTTTAGATCCACCTTCCCTTCTTCGAGTTCATTGCAAATCTAAAGATGACGATTTAGGATTTCATGTACTTGAATCCGGAAAAGATTTCCAGTTCACATTCAGACCAAGTATTATTATTGCTAAAACTACATTATTCTTCTGCAACTTTGCATGGCCACAACAACCGTCGGTTCATTATTTAGACGTTTACAATGAAGATCGAGATGGCAAGTGCCAATTATGTTCTTGGAAAATTAATGCACAGGGTGGGTGTAGGTATGATAAGAATACAAGGTTGTACTCTCGGTGTAGTCCTTGGAACAATCATCGTCGTTCCACATACATGGAAGTAGGCACAAGGAATTCTTCGAAGATATGATTTTCCAACATTTCTCTCTTTCGAAATGGAAATCCAGTAATAAGATATATCAATCTCATTGTTCCCAATAAGACTGGTAGGTAAATATAAGAGATCGGCCTCCAACCTGATTGACCAATCGGCTATAATTATCACGCCTTCATCTACTCTGGCTTCTCTACCTTTATGGTATCCAGCGAGATCATAGGGAGAAAATCCCTGATTTTTCTCCCGTCTATCTGTAACGGTCGAAGAAGCCATAAAATGTAATAATGAGCAATCATCACCATTGTACTATAAATATACGCCCTCTGAGGCTAATAGACGGATCCAGAATCCGTGATTCATGTCTCTTACTTGTTTCTTATCATTCTTGTAAGATTTATATTCTGTATTTAAACATACTGTGTTCAGTCTAATTCCTTCTGAAGGAACAGATCGAAATATTTGCACCCAACGTGGGGCCAGTTAAAACTCTTCCCACGCCTCACGTAAAACCCCTATTTTTTATCATCAATGGCAAAAATCAACCACGATTATCCCAGAGTCACCAGTCTGCAATCCCATAATTTGGAGTAGAAATGCACGAGTGAGAAACTGAAAAAGCAAATACTGATACAAGAAAGCTTGCAAAGATCCTCGAAGCAACTTCCCAGAGAAGTAGACTCAAGAGAAGATCGCACCACCAAGAGCCACCCTACCCCACGCAAGAGTCGTCGCCACCAGAACAGAAACCATAACTCGGAGGACGCGTCAAACTTGGCGACCGGAGGCCGACACGTCGGAACAATTGCTGGGGGGTTCTCAGGTGGCGGAGCCTCGTCATCATCAAGAAAAAGGTATGCCCGCTCTATTATGAATGTGGAAGATACAGAGAATAATTTGTTGTGCTAGATTACTCGCCCATCACCTTTGATGCCAATGACTTCGAAAAGATCCAGATCCACGAAGGCGATCCCCTGGTCATATCCACCACCATTAGAAGCCGCAACATCCCACGGATATTGGTCGACGGAGGAAGATCAGTCAACATGATGTACCAGGCATGCTTCTATCAATTGCAGATACCCATAGAGGTGCTGAAAAACTTCTCAGGCGTCCTAACCGGATTCTCAGGGTAGAAAGTGGAGGTGTGTGGCTACCTCGACCTACCAACCACGTTTGGAAACCAAGGCCACACTAAGACAACAATCCTCTGAAACATGATAGTCAAGGCAGTGTCCGCATACAATGTCACCTTAGGCAGACCAGCCTTGAACCCCGTGGCAGCCGCAGTTTCTGACCCTCACCTCTGCATCAAATACCAACAGTCGAATGACAAGGTCGACGTAGTAAAGGGATATCAGATGACCGCTCGAAAAATGCTACGCTGAAAGTGCAAAAGTAAAATCGGTGGAAAGCAAGCCATCACAATACCAATACTGTGAGTTCCTAGACCTACATCCGAGGCTATATGAACCAGCAAGAGAAGAGAAGAGCACGAGGCCAATCGACGACCTAAAGGAGGTAAAGATCGGCACAGCCGATCACTAAAAAACCAAAATCGGTACCGATCTGGCCCTAGACACGGAGAGAGTGCTCCTCATTTCTTAGCTGACAACATGGATGTGTTCGCATGGTCCCCTCAGAACATGCCAAGTATTGACCCTAACTTTAGTTGTCATTGTTTTTCACTAACTCCATCGGTTAATCCTGTGGAACAGAGAAAGAGAAACTGATAAACTCACCAGGGCCGAGTTCATCAGAGCAGTAAAGTATTTCACCTATAGCCAACCAAATGATAGTGAAGAAGCTGAGCGGTAAATGGAGAATGTACATGGACTACACTGACTTGAACAAAGCCTTCCGGGAGGACTCCTACCCCCTTCCCAGCATCGACAAAGCTATCGATAGGGCTTCCGAATACAAACTGTTGAGCTTCATGGATACCTTTCCAGCATCTGTATGAGACCCGTTGATGAAGAAAACACGGCTTTTATGACCGACCGCTCCAACTTTTGCTACAAAGTAATGCCTTTCGGGTTGAAGAACGTAGACGCAACCTACCAGCGACTAATGGATAGAATCTTTCAAGAAATGATCGGCCAAGCAATCGAAGTCTACGTGAATGACATGGTGGTGAAAGGAGAGACATGTGGGGCGCACCTAGAAATCCTGTCCAAAGTCTTTCAACTACTAAAGGATCACAACTTAAGGCTCAACGCTGACAAATGTTCCTTCGGCGTACAAGCCGGAGAATTCCTGGTGTTCGTATTCACCCATAGAGGAATCAAAGCCAATCCTACCAAATGTAGGGCTATAATTCATATGAAGAACCCTAAAGAAGCAGAAGTAGTTGAGAAACTGACGGGAAGGATACCTGCCTTGTCACGTTTCATGGACCGTTCGGCTGACAAGGTAAGGCCCTTGTGTCAACTGTTGAAGAAGAACACCACCTTCTATTGGTCAAAAGATTGCGAGCAAGCTTTATGTCAATAAAACAGTTCATAGCGACACCACCAATACTGAAATCCCACACTCGAGGAGCTCCACTACTACTTTACATAGTTCATACAGGAACAAGGTAAAGTATGGAAGGGACCATAGATCAGATATCAGAAGAATAGAGAAAGCAGCCTTTGTAGGGGTCTTAGCCGCCAGAAAGCTTCGATAGACTCTCAAAACCACTCAGTCACAGTAAAAACTGACCTACCGGTCAAATCAATGCTCGGCAAACCCAACCTAGCTGGAAGAATGTGACACGGTCGGTGGAACTCTCCGAGTTCGACATCAAATACGAACCCCGAGGGAGGAGCTGAAGGAACCTGGGTTCTCTTTGTCGATGGATCCTCCACCGTAAGAGGCAGTGGAGCTTGAATAATCCTCGATGGACCGGACAGGTGCTTCTTGAACAATCTCTCAAGTTTCGTTCGAAAGCCAGCAATAATCAGGCCGAATATGAAACCCTAATAGTAGGCCTAGTCCTAACAGGTGACGTGGGCATTGAAAACTTGAAGACCCAAAGCATGTCACCAAAAGGCAAAGCGAATACGCTGCCACCAAACAAAGTCCCGATAGGTGGAGATCGGCGAAAGTCGACATGCACCCTTGGGCACCCGGCCATTCTAAGAACAAACTCTAGAAGTGACACAGAAACGAGATACAAAAATTATCTCCAGCGTCAAAAACATGAGCAGAAGAGGCACAAAAAAGAAAAAGAAAAGAACATCCGAACCAGCGTAAAAACGACGAAGATAACATGAATAGTCCCTGCAAAAGCAACATCAATACATTTATACCAATGCTCTTCCCAAAAGGAAAACACAAAAATAAAAATAGGAATTGTAAACAAACCGTCCTAAAAGCTAAAAAACGGTTGTCCCATTGTATAGTGCTTTCTTGAAAACTGCAAGTCCTACACCAGAGCTGAACGAAAGATAAGAAGCGCGAATCAACCAAACACAACAAACTCGAGAAGAAAAGCAGCATCGCTCAATAGGAAATTTTCATAAAAACGCCAGTGCAATGGACAGCAGCAGATGAATGTTGCCCGGTCGCACCCCTAAAACTCCCAAATGGCTTCCATGCTCGAGAAGGGGCCACAAACGTGGCGCAAAAAATGAAGATTGTTTCCCCTCGGGCATCCCAAAATCATTTTGACCGATAGGGGTCACTCGCGTTCCCTGAACATTCTTGAGAAAAATCAGCAAAGAAAGGAAGACCCACAACTCTCAGAGATGGAACACTCCCACCTAGAGTTCCCTGACACTCTCGATACACATCAAGGCATCCACGGGAGTGTTCAGTGAACAGGAGAAGGGAAATCCAACTTCAACATAAAAGCAACAGAGCATTGCGGACATATAGCGAGGAAGCAAGAGCAACTCAGTGTGACAAAACCGGAAGGACAAGCCTGAAGTCAAATATAAGTCATAGGAAATGGGAGTTTGAATTGTGACACATTTTAAATTTCTTTTCTAGACTCAAATTCTTTTAGAAGCTAGTTTGGTATTTAAAGAAAAGATGACCTTTGTGAATAAGTATTGTTAAAAAGATATAATTTTGTTCTTAAGGAATTTGTTTAACTTGTTTAGTTTGGAAATCAGTTAGTGAGAAAACAGAATAGAAAGCAAGTAAAGAAAACACAGATTTATAGTGGTTCACCCAAACCCAGGGCTACGTCCACTCCTCACACTCAGAGAGCTTTTTCACTATTTCAAAATAGTACACAAGCCAATCAAGGGCTAATCCTTGATAGTTTAACACTGTTTTATCAACTGTCTGTTCACCGTGATTTTTGGTAAACACCGCTAGTTACACATACGTGTTGCTCGCGAGATCAACTAGAAAATCTCAGAACATTTGTGTTTAAAGTTTTTATGAAAGTATTCAGTGTTCTCACGGTTTATTTTGGAAATGGTAGAAAGAACCGTTTAAAATGAAGATGAGACAGATAAAATGAAAGAATCGCGATGAACGCTTAAGTAAGATAAAATGCAGAAAACTAAAAGCAGTGAAGGAAAAGATTGAATGCAAGTAAAGTGCGGAAATCTTAAAGGAATGTAAAAGATATTGCATTGGATTGTAAAGATTGGTACGCAGATTCATACATTGGGTTCCTGTGACTCTGTTTTCTCTGAATGCGGAAGTAAGAGTTTTTTAGGAAGTTATGTAGAAATGAATTTTGCGACCTTATTCTATGAAAAGAAACTCCTATTTATACTAAAAGAGTAAAACAATAACTGCACAGCAGTTTAAAAATAAGATAACTGCTAGGCGCTTCGACTAGGTAACTGCTCCTTTCTTTCGACCATGCTGCTGCTATCCCATTCGACAACGCCCTTTGATTTGGCTTGCTATCTGTCTATTACTCTCATCTCTGTCGAACCACCGGCTTCAACTTTCCAATATTTCGCTAAGTTATGAACTATGCTGATTTCCTAGTATACCTCTTCTTCTTGTCGAAATAGTAGTTCTTCTCCTTCAATCTGCTAAGTCAAACCTTGTTGACTGCATTTAATTTTAGCCTGTCTATTTGTTCAGTATGCTTATTTCTCTATAATATGCACTTTCAATTCGAATTAACTAAAAACTAAGCAACTTGCTGAATGGCTTAACAATGTTGACCGTCACTTCATCTATTGGATTAGTGGGCATTAGTTCACCATGCTTTGAGTGAATTTTGTTTGCAGTATTAGCATCTTTTCTTATAGTGATGGGACTGGTGTATAGCCACTTTCTAAGTTAAGCTAACAACTTTGATCTCTTCTTTTTCCACTGGGTAGGATCTGCAGATATAGTGACCAATAGTGTTACCAAGACCCAAGTATTTGGAGTTATAATAAATAATTGTTAAATCGATTTCATCTCATTTTGTTTGCAGTATAAATTTAACATATGAAAGATACTTCATTGGTAACAATACTTGATACTTCCTATTCTTGTAGTGATAGTGAACTAGTGAAGGCGTGAAGCAAGTTGTTGGTCCTTGAGGTTGCATCTTAGTCTTTATGTGTAGCTTTTGTTTAGAGGCTACTGAATCTATGGAGCATCTATTTTGCCACTGTAAGTATGCATCATCCATTTGGAATTGGTTAGGCTTGCAATTCTCTTTATCAATAGATAACATAAGAGTTCAATTTCTTCTATCTTAGCTGTTTGTAATGAAAATTAGTCTTCTCAAGCTTCTATCTAGAAAGTTCACATTTTCATTTAGAATTTTTATTCTTTTGATCTGTTTTATTTCTATTTATATATATTACAAATTTCAAATATTTGTTTCAATGTTGGATTAAAGTATTTATAATGTTAATTACTTGTAGGTTATTGTTAAATACAAAGATAAGATATACAATTGGTTAGGTTGTCAAAGAAAGGCTGAAGAATTAAAAAAGATGGCTCCATCTAGCAAGGTTGAGAAGAAGGATGCTGCTAGTTAGGATTTTATTCATTGTTTTTAGTTTTCATCCTTTATGTATGGAATGAATTCCTTTTTAATTTTTTTGATACGCTTGTGTTTGTGTAAGACTGCACTCTACTGGGTTTTATTCATTGTTTTGGTTATACTCTTCAGAAGATTTTATTTTTTTTTATTTTTCTTTTAAATTTTCGACGGAAATTTTTGTCGGAAATGATTTTTTGCGACGAATTTGCGACGAACATTTGTGACGGATTTGCGACGAAAAGTTGCGACGGATTTCCGACGACTTTGCGACGGAGTCATTTGCGACGAAAAAATCCGTCGGAAACGATTTGCGACGAGCGATTTTGCGACGGCTTTTTGTCCGTCGGAAAGTCCGTCGGAAACGTCAATTTGCGACGAAAATCGCTGCATTTGCGACGAAAAACGCCGTCGGAAATCGTCGATTTTCTTGTAGTGGTACAAGAGAAATACAAGCAAAGGCACAATTTCTCCGTTGGATGATATCTAGTTTCAGCATCATTTAAAACCCTACTAAGGTAATATATGGCTCTTTCGACACCATTATCATCCTCTTGTGCTAACATATTACCTATTGACAATTCTTATGCTGCTATGTACAATTTCATCACCTTATCTCTGATAGGTGGTAACAATATAGGTGGTTTAACTAGATAAGATTTTATCTCGTCGAAGGCTTTTTGGTGCTCTGGATCCCATCTGAACACGTCTTCATTCTTCAGTCGAAGCAATGGCGAGAAAACTTGAGTCTTGCCACTTAGGTTTGAGATGAACCTTCTAAGGAAATTGATCTTTCCCAACAATGATTGGAGCTCCTTTTTAGTCGAAGGCGCCTTTGTTTCCATGATTGCTTTCGTCTTGTTTTGATTGATTTCAATGCCTTTTTTATGGACAACAAATCCCAAGAAATCACCTACACGTACACAGAAGGCACATTTTATTGGATTCATTTTCAATCCATATTTTCTCATTCTATCGAATGACTGTCAAAGATGGTCTATATGACCATTTTCTGTCGAAGATTTAACAACAATATCATCTATGTACACCTGCATAAAATTTTCTATAAAATTATGAAACATAGAATTCATTTCCCTCTGGTATGTTGCAACAGCATTCTTTAGGCCAAAAGGCATTACTACCCATTCATAAACGCCTGAGGCCCTTGGGCAACGAAATGCTGTTTTCGACACATCTTCTTCAGCAATAAAAATTTGATTATACCCTGAATACCCATCTAGTATACTCAGGTACTCAAATCCTGCTGCCGAATCAACTAGCATTTCTGCCACAGGCATAGGATATTGATCTTTGGGTCTATGGAAACTCTTAGTGTTCCATTTTTCTTAATGACAGGAACAATATTAGCTAACCAATCAACATACCTGGCAGTTCTGATGAAGTTGCTTTTGAGTAGTCTTTCGATTTCTTCTTTTATCTTCGACAGGATCTGCTGTAACACCCCGATATTTATATTGACCAAAAATACCCAGGTGCACATTAGTAACACATCAGAGATATATTTCCTGCTTAGACACTGAATATCACTATAAATTTTTCGCTGAATATAACTCAAACAGTCTTATTTACAACAAGACAATATGGTTCTCAGATCATATACCATCAGCAATTATAGTATTCAGTATCATACAAGAAAGCGGAAGAAAGATATACATTAAATACATAATGTTTTAGTATACAGACAACAAAAGGGAAATAAGCTTAAACATAAAGCTAGGCTATCAGCATCCAGTCTGAGCTCAACCAACTCGTGCCTCTTGGATATCCGCTGTCCCTGTGTCTCTGTAAAACAACAACAATTGATTGGGTGAGACAACTTGTCTCAGTGAGTTCTACCGAGACCCCTACTCGCACTCTCGGTTCAATTATAAAATCATTTTAATTCAATACGGCATCGGCTGCGCGAACGCTACCCCCGATGGACCGCATAAAACATTTTAACAGATTACCGCTGACGCGAACGAAGAACCCGGTAACCTGTTAGTTTAGTACGATACCGCTAACGCGAACGAAGAACCCGGTAAACGTACTACAAACAACATAACACCGCTGACGCGAACGCTGCAAGGCGGTGAACCCCCCTACCAATAGTACCTTCTCCTATTGGCATGGAGCCTAGGTAAAAGGATCATGACTGCCTCCCCCTAGTATGTTAAATAATGGGTCGTCACCCAACTCGATATACTTTATACGTATATCTACAGTACTATGAACCCACGGTCCATCAAATCAAACAATCAATGAAACACTTTAATCCACATTTTATAAAATCCAAGTTCACACTCGCACTCTAGTTGACCACATTTCGACACAATTTTCAACTTCGAAAGTATTCTATAAAGCCCTTTTGAAATGTACGCAAAACCATGGCATAATAAGCCTAATATCATTATAGAAGGGTTAGGAAAGGATTAGAAGAGGATTGGAATCGAAACGGAATCATTTTGGGCACTTTGAAAATTTTGGACAGAACAAGGCGCACGGGTCGTGCCCCTGGACGCACGGGTCGTGCTCATTTGACAGCATTGCAAAAATGGCCTGTTTTATGAAAAATTGCTTTCCGATTGATCCCGATACTCGTTCCGCTCAATTCCGATTCTTGTTCCGATCGAAAACAGACCAAACAACCAACAAAATAGACCCAACTAAAACCACACAATCAATCAACCCAATCAAAAACTCAATCAAAACGGATTTTATCAAAAACGACATATTTTCCAATTAACGGTTTTTAAGTCAAAATCTTTCGAAATCAAATCACCAAAAATTCCATTTCAACGCAACACAACTCGAGACTCGCTCCGATCGATTCCTAACACGAAACAGACAATATCCAGAAATATTCCAGTCCAGCGAAAGCGATAAAACATTAAATCAATTAATTCGAAAAACAAAATCCTAAACGTGAGTAAAACTCACCCTTGAAGCGTGAACCACGACCGAGCCGAAATCACCGAGTAACCACACGAACATTCCCCGCTCCGGCGACACCCAATCCGCTTCCAAAGCTTTCCACTCGATCACGAAACCGCTTTTGACCGAAATACCGATTTCCCCAAAATTCTTCATGAACACTATTCATCATCTTCTCCAACCTCAAGTCACTATTCACAAAACCCCAATTTGCTCCCTAAACCCTTGATTCTTCACAAACTCCAAATCGGACTTCAATATTTGCGCTATCCACCTTGAGCTCGCTCCCAAACACCATCCAATGCTCCCCTTTGAGCTTGAACAACAAAACCTCCACTTTTCTCTAAATTTCGAAAATGGTAAAATGAGAGAGAGTGAGTTGATGATGAAGTTCTTGGTACCAAATCGAAGAGGAAGTAACGCTGAGCATTTTTCGTGTTGGACGGAAGTCGTTTCGGTGAAGTCTTCTCCTCCCTCTTCTCTTCTCCCTCACGCCATTTTCTTCTTTTTCTCTTCTTTCTCTCTTTTCTTCTCTCTGTTTCTCGTATTCTTTCTTTTCTTCCTTCTTTCTTTTATTCTTTCCTTTCTTTATTAACACACACACACACACACACACACTTATATTTATTTATTTAATTAATTCTTTTCTTCTCCTCTCACATGCACACACGTATTCACATATGTATTTATTTAATATATATGTTGTAACGCGGTCAAATTTCCATATTGATCGAAATCTCCTATTTCGATTCCAAAACTTCCTTGGTCCGTATTATCCGGTTAACGATCCGATGACAACAAATAAATAATTTTAGCACTCGATAAATTTACCGGTTAAGTACTAAATTAATTCAATTGGGTTAACATCCAAATAATTCGGTTAATTATTTTGCGGATGTTACATTCTCCCCAACTTAAAAGAATTTTGTCCTCAAAATTTCGCTAAGTCTTTCATCCGACTAACCGAGGATCGATATCCTCAGAAAGGTCTTAAATTGCTGGAACACAACCTTGAGTTAACGAACTGAGTGTAGAAAATCTTCTCAAGTTGTCACGTCAACCTCTGAGTACGTTCCACTACCACCCTAGAACGCTCTAAGGTTATAGTTCGAACTCTCTCGTTACGAATCAATACGAGAAACTCCTCTTTCGCCTACATAGGCTTGGCACCGCGTTCGAAAACACTTCCTAAGCTTCATTCCTCACTTGCTCCCCAACTTTGATTAATCCAGATCAAAGTACTCCTCGGTAGAGGTAAAAACAAACACGATTTCTTTAGAGGGTGTAAACGCGTTCTCAACAAATCTTCTAAAATCCATAACAGTTCTCGTACACATTGACGAATGTGACGAAAAAGTCACTTGTGAAACTTCTTGACTCGCCCCCAAGATTTCGAGATAATACTTCTCGAAGGAAGATGAAGTGAGGATTTACTAGAAACGTTTATCTTAAACGTAGAAATAAACCGCGGGGACATCAATTAAATCGAACGTAATGAAAATCACCTCAGTTGTTCTCCGAACAACTATCAAACAGAACTCAGAGCTCCTTTTCTAATTAGTCAATAGCGTTGAGAGCTTCCCCTCAACCTAAGTAATCCTCCTAGGATTTTTCCTCCACAATCATATTCTATTAGCCTCTTAATTCGTTCCCAAAATTAACTTTAGCATGCGGGTTTTCACAAAAATGATTTTTCAAAACTATTATACCGCACGCCAAGCTTCACTTCGGAAATTTCTGTCACTTATACGCAGATCCATCAATTAATCCTTTGATGGATATTCGCAACGTGAGAACAATCAGCAGTTACCCCACTTACATATTCGTATTCACGTTCGACTCGTCAAACGGAATCACATAATACTATCTCCTTGTTAACCTTCACAATGAGAGGTTAACAAACTAATACCTCGCCACTAATACATCTGCTTTACATTTCTGTACATCTTGGAACAGAATATAAACTTCGGCGTGCTTCCTCTAACACTTGCCTTTAATTGTTTTCATCATCGGCCGCACAAATTCTACCGTTGAAACAACTGACTCCATCACTATCCATAGTAAAATCTGGAAATACCTTTGTGATTGTAGCTTCACATCAACTTCCTGTGCTAAGCGTATAGAATCCCTTAGGGAACTAGAGATCCTCATATGGCTCAACACTAACCGGATTCTCCTTGATCTTGAATTCAGATTTAAGTCTTTGAAAGACTCCGATGATTTCATCTCATGCATCAATAAACTCAGCTATGTGGATGGACTTCCTATTCAGTGTATCAGTTACAACACTGACCTCTCTTGAATGCTACATCAGCACAAATTCATAATCCTCCAGAATCTCAACACACTTCTCTGCCTGCTATTCAGTCCTTTCTGATCAAACAGATACTTTAAACTTTTGTGATCACTAAAGACTTCGAAACGAGACCCATACAGGTAACGTCTCCAAATCTTCAGTGCATACACAATAGATGCCAATTACAAATCATGAGTCGGATATCTCTTCTCATGAGTCTTCAATTGTCTGGACGCATAAGCTACATCTTGTTGATTCTGCACAAGAACACCTCCTAAACCCTTCCCAGAAACATCGCCGTAAATTTGGAATTTCAAAGACGGATCCGGAAGAATCAGGAATGGAGCAGAAGTCAACCAAACCTTCAATTCTTGAAAACATTCTTCACAATCAGCATCCCACGTAAACGGATGACCCTTACGAGTTAACCGAGTAAGTGGACAACTAACTGTGAGAACCCTTTCACGAACCTCTTACAGTAACCGGCTAGATCCAGAAACTTTTGATCTCTGCGACTGACGTCGGTCACTCCCATTCAACATCGCTTCCTTCATACTGGGATCTACAGAAACTCCCGACTTGGGAAATCACATGTCCCAAAGACTTTACCTCTGACACCCAAAAATCACTTTCCGAGGGTGTCAAGTACAACTTATTTTCTCGGAGTACTTTCCGAACAATGCGGAGATGTTGGACATGCTCCTCAATGGTCTTCGAGTACGTCCAGATACCATCAATGAAAACGACTACAAATTGATCTAGGTACGTGTGGAAAACTCGGTTCACGTATCCACGAATACCGCTGGAGCATTAGTCAAACCGAAGGGCATCACTACGAACTCGTAATGTCCACACCAAGTACGGAAGGCTGTCTTCGGAATATCTAAGGCTCTAACTTTTATTTGATGATGTCCTGACCTCAGATCAATTTTAGAAACACTGCAGCACCTCAAATTGCTCAAGCAAATCGTCTATCCTGGGTAAGGGATATTTATTCCTGATCGTCACTTTGTTGAGTTGTCGATAATCAATGCATGATCTCATGCTACCATTTTTCCTTTTGACTAACCACACCAGAGCACTCCTAGAGAAGCACTCAGTCGAATAAATTTCTTTAACATCGACTCTTCAAGTTGAGACTCCATTTCCTTTACTCTAAAGAAACAAACAATAGATATTGATCCCGTGCCAGGAACCAATTCTACCGTAAACTCTACCTCTCGCCCTGGAGGTTCAGAAGAACTTCATCGTGAACATATCCAGAAAGTCATTCACGACCCGAACGTTCGCCAAATCTAAACTAGTTTCAGAATTTGTCCTAGACAATTCAACTGATTCTGAAGCGAAGCTGATAGTTGATTAATACCGACGTTTGCAACATGATTTGCAGTCATCCAATTCATACCCAAAATGGTGTCCACACTTCTCATAAGCAAACAATAAATTCTACAACTAAATTTCTGCCTCCTATGACAAGTAGACAATTCCGACACAAGGATTGGGTCTGGACACGACCCTTAGCCGCAGTTAAGATAGTCATCGGCTCGGATAGCGATGATAAGGCTAATCCCAACCGATTCTCATGCGATCGGGATATACAACAATAGGTTGCACCCGTATCATTTAATATACAGACGAGGTTATTGAAAACTGATCTCATACCCCTCAGTAGATTGTCTGCAGTTGTAACTGCCTAAACATCCAGAGTGTTGACTCGTCCTTGCCTTAGAGCTGCTTGTAACTCCTTGAAACTCTTCCTTACGGGGAACTCTTTACCATACTGACCCTCTACATTTCTATAATAGCACCGATTAGATCTTCTCTTGCAATCACCGCTGTGAGGCTTTCCACAGTTAGAACCTCTTCTGACCTTTGAAGAATCAGAGAACTACATCTGCTTTTCCTTTGATGAAATTATCTTAGGACTTTGCATTCGGAGTTGATAATTCAACTACCTTCCTTATTTTCCCATACTCCCTATGAGATAATCCTCGGCGACATATGCTGGTTGCATTAAGGCAACATAATTTGTAGCAGTATAAGAACTGAGACCATAAATCATAAAAGCACTTATGCCCGTCTTATACTTCTGCATTCTCCGTTCGTCATCCGAAGCTTACTTTACCACTTGGTAAAACTGAGACAACTCCTCAAACCTAGCGGTGTATTGTTCCACCGTCATGTCACCTTTCCCGAGGCTGCACCGGTTGAAGATTCCGATTGTGGTCGAGGATTGCATCTTGATCATCCAGTCATAATTCCGCTTATGATGCACTAAGTATTAAGTTGATCAGGCTCAATGTCTCTTAGCATCACAAGTGTAATTACAAAAGGACTAGCAAGGAATCGACTCAACCCTAAGCTAAGTCCGACTAGGTCGAACTGCTCTGATACCAACTGTAACACCCCGATATTTATATTGACCAAAAATACCCAGGTGCACATTAGTAACACATCAGAGATATATTTCCTGCTTAGACACTGAATATCACTATAAATTTTTCGCTGAATATAACTCAAACAGTCTTATTTACAACAAGACAATATGGTTCTCAGATCATATACCATCAGCAATTATAGTATTCAGTATCATACAAGAAAGCGGAAGAAAGATATACATTAAATACATAATGTTTTAGTATACAGACAACAAAAGGGAAATAAGCTTAAACATAAAGCTAGGCTATCAGCATCCAGTCTGAGCTCAACCAACTCGTGCCTCTTGGATATCCGCTGTCCCTGTGTCTCTGTAAAACAACAACAATTGATTGGGTGAGACAACTTGTCTCAGTGAGTTCTACCGAGACCCCTACTCGCACTCTCGGTTCAATTATAAAATCATTTTAATTCAATACGGCATCGGCTGCGCGAACGCTACCCCCGATGGACCGCATAAAACATTTTAACAGATTACCGCTGACGCGAACGAAGAACCCGGTAACCTGTTAGTTTAGTACGATACCGCTAACGCGAACGAAGAACCCGGTAAACGTACTACAAACAACATAACACCGCTGACGCGAACGCTGCAAGGCGGTGAACCCCCCTACCAATAGTACCTTCTCCTATTGGCATGGAGCCTAGGTAAAAGGATCATGACTGCCTCCCCCTAGTATGTTAAATAATGGGTCGTCACCCAACTCGATATACTTTATACGTATATCTACAATACTATGAACCCACGGTCCATCAAATCAAACAATCAATGAAACACTTTAATCCACATTTTATAAAATCCAAGTTCACACTCGCACTCTAGTTGACCACATTTCGACACAATTTTCAACTTCGAAAGTATTCTATAAAGCCCTTTTGAAATGTACGCAAAACCATGGCATAATAAGCCTAATATCATTATAGAAGGGTTAGGAAAGGATTAGAAGAGGATTGGAATCGAAACGGAATCATTTTGGGCACTTTGAAAATTTTGGACAGAACAAGGCGCACGGGTCGTGCCCCTGGACGCACGGGTCGTGCTCATTTGACAGCATTGCAAAAATGGCCTGTTTTATGAAAAATTGCTTTCCGATTGATCCCGATACTCGTTCCGCTCAATTCCGATTCTTGTTCCGATCGAAAACAGACCAAACAACCAACAAAATAGACCCAACTAAAACCACACAATCAATCAACCCAATCAAAAACTCAATCAAAACGGATTTTATCAAAAACGACATATTTTCCAATTAACGGTTTTTAAGTCAAAATCTTTCGAAATCAAATCACCAAAAATTCCATTTCAACGCAACACAACTCGAGACTCGCTCCGATCGATTCCTAACACGAAACAGACAATATCCAGAAATATTCCAGTCCAGCGAAAGCGATAAAACATTAAATCAATTAATTCGAAAAACAAAATCCTAAACGTGAGTAAAACTCACCCTTGAAGCGTGAACCACGACCGAGCCGAAATCACCGAGTAACCACACGAACATTCCCCGCTCCGGCGACACCCAATCCGTTTCCAAAGCTTTCCACTCGATCACGAAACCGCTTTTGACCGAAATACCGATTTCCCCAAAATTCTTCATGAACACTATTCATCATCTTCTCCAACCTCAAGTCACTATTCACAAAACCCCAATTTGCTCCCTAAACCCTTGATTCTTCACAAACTCCAAATCGGACTTCAATATTTGCGCTATCCACCTTGAGCTCGCTCCCAAACACCATCCAATGCTCCCCTTTGAGCTTGAACAACAAAACCTCCACTTTTCTCTAAATTTCGAAAATGGTAAAATGAGAGAGAGTGAGTTGATGATGAAGTTCTTGGTACCAAATCGAAGAGGAAGTAACGCTGAGCATTTTTCGTGTTGGACGGAAGTCGTTTCGGTGAAGTCTTCTCCTCCCTCTTCTCTTCTCCCTCACGCCATTTTCTTCTTTTTCTCTTCTTTCTCTCTTTTCTTCTCTCTGTTTCTCGTATTCTTTCTTTTCTTCCTTCTTTCTTTTATTCTTTCCTTTCTTTATTAACACACACACACACACACACACACACTTATATTTATTTATTTAATTAATTCTTTTCTTCTCCTCTCACATGCACACACGTATACACATATGTATTTATTTAATATATATGTTGTAACGCGGTCAAATTTCCATATTGATCGAAATCTCCTATTTCGATTCCAAAACTTCCTTGGTCCGTATTATCCGGTTAACGATCCGATGACAACAAATAAATAATTTTAGCACTCGATAAATTTACCGGTTAAGTACTAAATTAATTCAATTGGGTTAACATCCAAATAATTCGGTTAATTATTTTGCGGATGTTACATCTGCGGCGCAAATCTTCTTGGTGTTTGCTTCACTGGTTTCCTATCTGGTCGAATGGGTAGCTTTAATTCAACTACTTCTCGACGCATTCCAGGCATTTCGTTGTAATCCCAGGCGAAGCAATCTTTGTACTCTTTCAATAGCTCTATGGTTCGATCTCTCAAACCTTTGTCGATTTTAGCACTGATAAACATTGGCCTTTTTATGGGGCCATCTCCTAAATCGACTTCCTCTAGGGGGTCTTGAGCTTGAATCCTCTTGGTCGAACCCATTGGGTCTTTTTCAAAACCTAAAGGCTCATCATCATAGATGCAGTCGAGCCTTTGGCCTTCGACCATATTGTCTTCAATGTTAACTTCATTGGTTTGATTATCCATCTTTTGTTGCAATTCGACTTCTAAAGCCGCATTTTGTTTATTCTCGGCCACGTAGGCTGTGATTCGATCCCATGCAGTGGGTTTAGGCATCATTAATGTCTAGGGACCATCCCACCTTGTAGGCTTGCAGAAGCCTCTTGGGCAGGTTGATTCACCAATCACCTCCCTTTCCCAAATAAAACCGTGAGTAGGGTGGAGATCTAGTGATGCATAGACGTTGTCCTGAGGGACATATGTATTGTCAGAAGGTGTGCATGGCGCAATATTCGCCAACTGCTTGTCGAAGGTTTGCTTGGTGATGTAGTCGACCTTAGCCAAAAAATAACTTTGGTCTCCTTCCACGTTTTTGACCAAGCCGTCTTCTCTCCAAATAGAGATTCTTTGATGGAGTGTCGAAGGAACTGTCCCCACTCCATGAATCCATTCTCTACCCAACAATAAGTTAAAGTTTGCTTTGGTAGGGATAACCATGAACATGGTTAGTCTTTTTACGCTTCCTACCACCAACTCAACTTCTATGGCTCCGAGTGAGTAGCCAGGTTTGCCTTCATAGTTAGTGAGAACTATATTATGTGGCCTCAGATCAGTGTCTGACTTTCCAATCTTCGCCAGCATATGTTGAGGCATTAGATTAACTGCAGTGCCTCCATCAACCAGCACTTTGTTGACGCCCACATTATTGACCTTGGCTTGAATGAACAGTGGCTTGAGGTGGTATTTCATCCCCCCATCTGGTCTTTCGAAGACAGCACTCTGCTCTTCCATGCAGCCATTATTTAATACATAGTAACAAATTGGCTTGTGTTTAGCCATGTCTTCATCGAAGTCCTTCTCGACCTCATTTACTTCTGACACCACTTCAAATTCAATCGCAAGAATTGAAACGACACATATAACGTCAGAATCTGGTTCTGAATCTGAGAATTCAGAATCCATTTCTTCATCGTCTAAGTTGAGGCCTTCTTCGGGATCGAGGCCTTTTTTGATGACTGAAAGTGGAGGGAATATCCTCTCCTTTGCAGTCTTTCTCGGAACTTCGACATGAGAAACTAATTGCTTTCCCTTATTTGTGTCTGGGTTTCCGCTTCTCTCTGCAACAACAAGTTTCATCTGGTGTTGATATCTTCGCCATTGTGTCCTTGTCATTGGGTTTTTACCCTTGTAATTGTTGTTGTAGGCATACCTATTGGAATCCGATGCCTTATTTTGGTTTATGGCACTGGAGCTTCCTTTTGCCATTTTTGGGTAGTATCCTGTTGCTTTACCTTCTGAGTATACCCATCTTTCAACAGGGGTTTTTGCAGATGGCACAAATGTCTTCATTTGAGCCCTTGGAGGTTGCTTTGTCGAAGGTGTGACCATGTACGGTACACCCCTTGGATTAAAACTGAACTTGGGCCTATTATCGCCCACTTGCTTTTCCTCTTTGATTGAGGAGTAACATTTTCAAGGCTTCTGGCAGCCTCCTTGTCGAACACCGAACTGCACCGTCGGCACAGCATTACCTCACACTACAACAGATTTAAGCATTGGGAGCGCTTTTTTTAGGCCATAGGGAGCGCTTTCGGGCGCTCCTAAAGCTAGCGCTCCTGTTGCAAATCATCCAAAGGTAGCGCTCGAAAAGCGCTCCCAAAAATCAGGCAAGAGGAGCGCTTTTTATTACAAGCGCTCCTTATTCCTAGGCGCGCTAAGACAATAAGGAGCGCTTACTGTAAAAAGCGCTCCTCATGGTCTTAAGAAAAGGGAGCGCTTACTGTAAAAAGCGCTACTTATGGTCTAGGCGCATCTAGGAATGAGGAGCGCTTTATTGTTAAAGCGCTCCTCATTCCTAGATGCGCCTAGACCATAAGTAGCGCTTTTTACAGAAAGCGCTACCTATGCCTAATTTTAAAAAAAAAAATATTTTTCCTCTATTACCAATTCCTTACTCCCTGCTTATATTCATCAACCAACAACAAATTATTTTTTTCTCTATTTATAAATCCAACACACACACACAGATATATCAACATCAAAAATTACAACTGACACTATATGAATGTCAAAAATCAAAAATTAGCCTCAACTTATATGAAAGGTGAAAGACCACATCACTGTCTGGAGATGAAGAAGGAGATTGTTCTGTGGGTTTGTTTCCCATATCTTTTGTTTTGTGAAGGAGAAAAGTTCCAGATAATATTGTAACAAAGCCACATAACTCAGTAGCTATTTGTGATGCATTTTGTGTGTCCCAGTCCTGAAATAAATAAAAAGAAGGCACCAAATCACATAATGACTTGCATTGCATTTGCAAATTGCCAATAAAGGTAATTAATAAGAATTGTCACCATTCTATTTGGACTTTTCAAGTAAAACAATCATTAAGTCGCAAACAAATTGTGACAAAGAAGTACTCTTTAGTCTTTTCCTTTAATTTATTCATACACTGGTAGTTTTATTATCTTTATAGTATAACCAAAAACAACAAACAAGGAGAAATATGAATATTATATCTGAAGCATTTGAGTTGGGCTCTTTCACTTGCCTTACACTCCTTTAGGGATTTCAAGAACGAAAAATGTTGTTCTATCAAGATTCATGGATTTGGAAGCTACTATTGCGACTATCACGTTTGGCGAGAGGAAAGTCATTTTTGACACTCTCCACTATAAAACCAAACACAGATAATTTGTCATGCAATTGTATAATGTGTGGATAAAATTCCATTTAGTAAAAATAGAACATCAACCCTTAACCAGAAGAAGCTTAAATGTTACGAAATTTTAACTGGAAACAAACAAATTGAGCCTCGTTTTAGAACACAGCATGACACAAAGAAGACATTTTAGGAGAAATGTTCTTCTACCAATTACCGAGCAAGTGTTGACACGGTATTGGCAAACAACAGTTAGTATTGGGAGCAGATTATTGGCTCAACAATGATTGGCCAAAATTACATGCTCTAATCTTATATTCTAGTGAACCTTAATTTGATAAATTTAGATGTCCAAGCTCTCTAAGAGCTTGGAAACAAAAAGTGCTTCTACAACCAGATATCATAATGCAAGATTAAATCTTAATTATGTTTCTCAACTTTCCGTATTTCTTATGTAGATTAAATCATAATGCTCTAATCTGACATAATATAATGGTGTTCTTTGGTCCATTTAATCAACTCCACCTAGTGAAAGAAGACTTTTGTTGTTGTTGTAAACTATCATATGTCCAAAATCCAAATAATATAGTAGCATCACCAAATATTACAAAATTTAACACACACAGAGTGAGAGAGAGAGAGAGAGAGAGAGAGAGAGAGAGAGAGAGAGAGAGAGAGAGAGAGAGAGAGAGAGAGAGAGAGAGAGAGAGAGAGAGAGAGAGAGAGAGAGAGAGAGAGGGGGTAATTAGTCACCTTAAACATGATTATGCTGGCAAAGATGGTAAGTGATGTAAACATGACGTAGTAAACTGGTGATACAACCGCAGTGTTAAAGGTGTCCAAGGCCTGAAACATGTTCCCAACTTAAATACGTAGCATTACAATGTATATCGTAGAGTTATTGTTTCGAACTACTAACTCAGCACACATGTTGTCAGGATTCAGGGCGCTACTGATTTTAATAATTAAAGGAAACTATATAATAATGCTGAAATGAGGTCCAATTGTTAGTCTTTTGGAAATCAGTAGCACAAAAGATGCAATGCCAATATTATGTTAAGCTTTATTCATCCTTAACTAAAACTGGAAGGAAGAAAAACAGTTCAATGCTTATTAAGATAAGCAGAGTGTTAAGCTTTATTCATCCTCTTAGACACATTGTTGGTTCCAGCAGCAATTTGGCTGGTTTCGACAACAAGAATGTCGACTTCAGCGTAATTCGCCTCTACTGTTGGCAAAGGGTTGTTGTCAATTTGCATCGGAGGTTTCGACTTGTCGTCAAACTTAAGCCTTCCTTCATTTAGTGCCTTTTGAACTAGATCCCTGAAAAGTACACATCGAGAGGTATTATGACCCAAAAAATTGTGATATTTGCAATAACCTCTTTTCTTTTGTTGTTCTAATGGTGGTATTTTTAAACGCTTAGGCACTAAAATTTGACCATCTGTCACCAAAAGATCAAATATTTGGTCACATTTTGTGACATCAAAGGTGTATGTTTTTGCAACAAATTTATCATTTTTTGGTTCGACAGGATTTTTTCCATTAGAATGATTTAATAACTTACATGTATATGGAGGTCCAGGTTTTAATTCTGCAACATTAACCTCTTATTCGACATCCTCATATGATACGTCGAACTCTTGGCTATTGTTATCAATATTGACAAATGCCACTTTTTCTTTTTTATTATTAAATCTATTTGTCGAAACTTTCTTTGCTTTGAGTCTTTCGACTTGTCGAACCCTATCGGCCAATTGTGTCATGTCTCTTAAGTGTAGAGTATCTAGCTTCTTTCTAATAGAGTAGTCTAGGCCACCATCAGCCATCATCAATGGACTCTGGCACATTGCGTCGAACACTAGCCAATTATTTAAGGTTAATCTTCGATTGCCCCATGTAGAATTGCTCATGGAAAGCTTTCTCCAATTGCCCCCAGTTAAATATGGAATGTGGGGGTAGAGTGGTGAACCAAGTAAAGGCGTTTCTAGTTAGAGAATTGGGGAAGTATTTTAGCCTTAGGTTCTCATTGTGCACCAAGTCTCCTGCCTCAGTTAAGTAACGGGCAACATGTTCGACAGTGGATTCATTAGTTTCACCAGCAAATTTGGTGAACTTAGGAAGTTTCCATCCCCTTGGCAACTCAGTTTGTAAGACATACTCCGACAAAGGTGATACGAAGTTAGGCCAATGGAGGCCTACATTTAGGCCATTCTGGGCTAGTATAGTTTCGACAAGATTAGCCAAATTATTTTGAAGCCCAAAGTTATTTTGTTGGACTTGCCTGACTACTTCGTCAGCATTTTGGTTCCTATTTACTAGTACCACTTCAGGGACAGGATCTTCGACAACAAATTGTTGTGCCTGGTTCAGGGGGATTGCATTGTTGGGCCTTTCGACAGGTAAATCAATAGGCCTAACATTTTGCATTTGGGGAATAGGCTGATTATGTACTAGTGGAGTGCCAAAGAAATCAGCAATTCGACCCATTTGAGTTGCTAACATTTGGTAACTGTCGTTTGTGTTTTGAATCAAAGGATTAAAGACAGTGCCTATATGTTGTGTCAGCATGTTAACCATGTCATGATTACTATCATCCATTTGTTGTCTTAGTGCCAATAAAGATGATGTGGTTATCGAAGGTTGTGCATTTCGACTATAAATATTTTCTGGGGAATTAAGTATAGGCGAAAAGCTTGAGGCTATGTTTTCTGCATACATAGATGCATTTGTTTGAAGCCCTACCATCATGGCTGTTGCCATGCCATATGGATAATTTCTACCATTCATGGGAAAATTAAACGGTATATTTCCCATCATGGAGTTTGCCATTAAGGGACTAGTCGAATTTAAAATTGGTGGTACAGAGACCATCATATTCGACATAGGGTTAATGGTAGGAGCGGTTACAGCACTTACGCCCATAACTGTCGAAGAAGGTAGTGGAGCGGTTACTCCTGCTACAGTTGGAAAAGATACAGGAGCAGTTACTCCTGGGCAAGATACAGGAGCGGTTACTCCTGAGATACTTGCAGCGTTGGTATCATTAACCGCCGCTTGGGAAGGTGCATTAGATTTGGAAGCAGTGTTCATGTTGGAACGAGGTATTTCTGCAACGTTTTTACCACTTCTTAAACGCATACACAGTATAAAATACTGGTTTTGGGTTTGATAACGAACCTAGAATTTTCAACAAAAAGCTTTTAAAACTTAGCACAAATATCCCACTGGGCGTGCCAATTTGTTTACCGTGATTTTTGGTAAACACCGCTAGTTACACATACGTGTTGCTCGCGAGATCAACTAGAAAATCTCAGAGTAATTGTGTTTAAAGTTGTTATGAAAGTATTCAGTGTTCTCACAGTTTATTTTGGAAATGGTAGAAAGAACCGTTTAAAATGAAGATGAGACAGATAAAAGGAAAGAATAGCGATGAACGCTTAAGTAAGATAAAATGCAGAAAACTAAAAGCAGTGAAGGAAAAGATTGAATGCAAGTAAAGTGCAGAAATCTTAAAGGAATGTAAAAGACATTGCATTGAATTGTAAAGATTGGTACGCAGATTCATACATTGGGTTCCTGTGACACTGTTTTCTCTGAATGCGGAAGTAAGAGTTTTTTAGGAAGTTATGTAGAAATGAATTTTGCGACCTTATTCTATGAAAAGAAACTCCTATTTATACTAAAAGAGTAAAACAATAACTGCTCGGCAGTTTAAAAATAAGATAACTGCTAGGCGCTTCGACTAGGTAACTGCTCCTTTCTTTCGACCATGCTGCTGCTATCCCATTCGACAACGCCCTTTGATTTGGCTTGCTATCTGTCTATTACTCTCATCTCTGTCGAACCACTGGCTTCAACTTTCCAATATTTTGCTAAGTTATGAATATCCTGATTTCCCAGTATACCTCTTCTTGCTGTCGAAATAGTAGTTCTTCTCCTTGAATCTGCTAAGTCAAACCTTGTTGACTGCATTTAATTTTAGCCTGTCGAAAATCGGGCTAACACTGTCCCACTAGTTTTTTCCAAGTCTAGCAACTTAAATCTCTAAGAAATTATTTCTTAGCCCTCTTCTTCTCAATACAGCAGCCCATGCTTATTGCTTAGAAGGTACACACATATATGAAACATGTTTGTGTTCTGAACACACTCAATAATGTCCTAGGTATGTTGATTTGTAGTGGGTGTGTTTAGGAGAGAGTGTAGACTCATTCAGAAGCTGCTGAGAAGCTTCTGATGTCTTGACCAATTTTGTGCAGTATCCCTTGAGAAGTTCTGAGGGCTCTATGTCATTTTTATAGACCATTTGTCTTGAGAGATCCGTTGGAACCCTTGAGCAAAGAGAATATAGCCGTTTGTTGCTTTTGCGCCTTGACGGGTACAATGTTGCAGACGCTATACACTGCTACAGGAGTTGATCGTTGGGAGCTTCTGAGCTCATCAACGCATGAATGCTTCTAACGATGGCTTCTAACCTTTGACTCTATTCCTCTTAGCATATAACCAATATTGATGTAGCAATTTGACAGTTGAGAGAAGCTTGACATTTTTCCTTCATGCTTTTGGAGTCTGTTCAGAAGCTTTTGAGCCTTGTCTTCTAAAATGGCTTCTGAGATATGATCAGAATGTCTTCTGACGTATCTTCTAATTAGATATCACCTTATGTACATGTTGTTCTAGAGTAATATCTTTATTGCCATAATGTGCCTTGTATTGCTTTGCATCATGTTAAGTCACATAGTAGTAACCCTTTGCTTGTTAGCTTCTGAGCACCTCATTGAGCTTAGCCAGTATCTTCTAAGGCTCAATCCTTCTTCTTATGATGTGCTAATTCATAGCACATGTTCGCCTTGAGATGTAGTAATTTATCCCTATATATAAGATCACTCAGGAGAACTCATTAGATCACTAATGGATTATAAAGCTTAAGAAGCTTATCAAAAGTTCTCATCAAAACATGCCTTAGGGATTTTTCTTTAACAGGGCCCCCTTACATAGCGCGATAGAGGATCAACTACAGCGAGGAGCACTTATTGCACCATGGAAAACAACAGTCAAATGTGGAAAACTGATGCGATAAGGTCAGAATCAATGGTCAAACGATCAGATCTTTCAAATTAGTCATGTGCCCATCAGTCTGCTACAACAACGCTCGGAAGAATCATTGTCCAAATTTCCAAGGACTAAGCGTCCAAACTAAGAATTATGCAAGCTCCCCTTACTTTGAACCACTTCGGGCTCCGCGCTGGCCGCTCGAAGGTCTAAGTTCCCAATCGGATCGGCCAGTATATATAAGAGCTCGGCCTCCAACCTGATTTATCTTCTGTCTGTCTGTAACGGTCGAATCAGTCATAAAATGTAATAATGAGCAATCATCACCATTGTACTATAAATATACGCCCACTGAGGCCAATAGACAGTTCCATAGTCCATTATTCATATCTCCTACTTGTTTCTTTTCATTCTTGTAAGATTTATATTCTGTATTCAATCTTATTGTGTTCGGTCTAATTACTCTTGATTGATGTTTTTATTTGTTTATGTAATAGAACTTGTATAGTTAATTTAATTTGCGTGTGAAAAATAATCAACTTTCAATTGAGACAATGAACCAGTAAAGTTAATGATAAATTCTTCCATCGAAGGCATCCCCTCCTCAAGAAAACCACTAAAACACCTCTCTTCTTTTCTAAAAGTTACTTATTAAAAAATATTTTTATTTTTCCCATCAATGAAAAAATGTTTCCCCCATCAATGAAAAAACATTTCCCCATCATTGAAAAAATTCGGTTACCACACCAACACTAAATTGTGATTAGTATTTACTAACCAGTGTTTTTATTTACCCGCTCACTCACCACACAAACACTAAATTATGGTTAGTATGTAATAACCATTAAATTATTGTATAATGGCCACCAAAAAATTTAGTAATTGTTACTAAAGAATTCATTAGTATCATAAGTCTTTGCATCATTTTTAAGATACAAGATCTTACTTTAATTTATTCATTTACTAATCGTTATCTCTATCTTGTTAATCTCTAAGAGACATGATTGTAAATATACAACTCATCAAGGTGATAAAAAAATAAAAACAATGTGCTCGATTAGTGTTGTTGTACACATGTTCAAATTTAGTGCGTCTGGATATAGATAGCATTCACAACCCATAATAATACACTATTGTTTGGTACCCTGCCTTACGATAGTCCTTTCCTAGGTCGAGGCCGGATTAGTGCTTCGGGAGTTAGAATCTTCCGAGGTTGTGATCTTCAGTGTCGTCTACCTCTGAGGTTGGTACTGACGGGTCGGGTACCTGCCGACACTCTGATGCCAAAGTCAACAATCGGAAGTCAATGAGAGGTACAAATGAGCGAAACGTACCTGATCTTGGAGGTTGGTGTCGTATTTATAGACGCGGAGTTGGGGGTCCTACGGGTCTTGCCCGATCCGGAGCCGTTGGATCGGGGTGCCGCGATCTGGGGCGTTGATCTGGGATCCGCGCGGTTATTTTCTTGTTGGGCCGGATCCAGTGTTGGATCGGGCCCCCTGGCCCAGTCCAGAACTGTTGGCCCCCAAGTCGAGGTTCGTCACGGGGGTGCAGCCTCGGCTTGAATCGAAGTCGGTTGTCAGATCTTACTTGGAAATGGCCTTTTCCTGGGTCGGCTGATTCGGATCCGTATGACACGTGTTTATCTGTCAGGGTGACGTGGTGTTTAGCCAAAATGATACGTTTCATCATTATGGTGCTTGGGTTTCCACGCTCAAGTTATTTATCGCTTTTCGCCAGGAGTTATGTCGCTTTGCCTACCGGGCCATCTGCATCTATAAATAGGTCTGAGGGTCATTGGTGTTATAATTTCATGTTTTGAGCTCTGATTCTCCTGACCCTACAAGTAAATCTTCCGAGTCTGAGAACCTTGCACGGGCTGTAGTTCTGGTTAACTGGCGTTGAAATTCCGGTAGCTGATTTTCCAGATCACTATTCCGAATTCCGAGCATTGAACAACTATTGAGGTTAGTTTCCTATTTCTTGCCACATTTTTTTTCTCTAGTGCTCTTCGAACGGGTTGCTGTAGTCGTTGACCCTACGCCTCACTTTGGTGAGGAAGCTGGTCAAACCAGCCCTAGTCCCCCCGGGGCCAAACTTATTGCTTGATTATCACTTCTGACTCTGGCTGCCTCCCCTACAGGTGAGAATGGTTAGAATAAGAAGTTTCGAGAGATCGCTTCTGAAGAAGTCAACGGACGGGCTTCCGATTCCCGCCGTTCTGGCTAACGATTAGATGTCGACCTCGGTGAAGTCAGGTGTGGTCGAAGCCATTGGTTCTGTATCGACCCCAACCGCTGAAGACCTTCCCCCAAGGGTAAGTCCGTCCACCAACCCGAGTCGGAGGAGTACGACACTGAGGGCCACGATCCCTACTGACCCAGCTGTGGCGACTTGGAATACTTCAAGAAATTTGAGAGGTTCCTTGGCGGCAAAGGGCAGAAGTGGAGACATGAGCCCGTTTCCGACTACGACGTGGTGTGCCAGAAAGCTTCTCGGCTTCGGTTCTTTGTCTACTCGGCTCTTTTCGAGAAAATGAAGATGAGAATCTCATTTTCTGCTTACCAGAAACGGGTCCTGCAGTACCTGAAGGTCGCATCGTTGTAGCTTACCCCCAATGCTTGGCGCTTCATTTGGTTCCTATTTACTAGCACCACTTCAGGGACAGGATCTTCGACAACAAATTGTTGTGCCTGGTTCAGGGGGATTGCATTGTTGGGCCTTTCGACAGGTAAATCAATAGGCCTAACATTTTGCATTTGGGGAATAGGCTGATTATGTACTGGTGGAATGCCAAAGAAATCAGCAATTCGACCCATTTGAGTTGCTAACATTTGGTAACTGTCGTTTGTGTTTTGAATCAAAGGATTAAAGACAGTGCCTATATGTTGTGTCAGCATGTTAACCATGTCATGATTACTATCATCCATTTGTTGTCTTAGTGCCAATAAAGATGATGTGGTTATCGAAGGTTGTGCATTTCGACTATAAATATTTTCTGGGGAATTATGTATAGGCGAAATGCTTGAGGCTATGTTTTCTGCATACATAGATGCATTTGTTTGAAGCCCTACCATCATGGCTGTTGCCATGCCATATGGATAATTTCTACCAGTCATGGGAAAATTAAACGGTATATTTCCCATCATGGAGTTTACCATTAAGGGACTAGTCGAGTTTAAAATTGGTGGTAAAGAGACCATCATATTTGACATAGGGTTAATTGTAGGAGCGGTTACAGCAGTTACGCCCATAACTGTCGAAGAAGGTAGTGGAGCGGTTACTCCTGCTATGGTTGGAGAAGATACAGGAGCAGTTACTCCTGGGCAAGATACAGGAGCGGTTACTCCTGAGATACTTGCAGTGTTGGTATCATTAACCGCCGCTTGGGAAGGTGCATTTGATTTGGAAGCAGTGTTCATGTTGGAACGAGGTATTTCTGCAACGTTTTTACCACTTCTTAAACGCATACACAGTATAAAATACTGGTTTTGGGTTTGATAACGAACCCAGAATTTTCAACAAAAAGCTTTTAAAACTTAGCACAAATATCCCACTGGGCGTGCCAATTTGTTTACCGTGATTGTTGGTAAACACCGCTAGTTACACATACGTGTTGCTCGCGAGATCAACTAGAAAATCTCAGAGTAATTGTGTTTAAAGTTGTTATGAAAATATTCAGTGTTCTCACGATTTATTTTGGAAATGGTAGAAAGAACCGTTTAAAATGAAGATGAGACCGATAAAAGGAAAGAATAGCGATGAACGCTTAAGTAAGATAAAATGCAGAAAACTAAAAGCAGTGAAGGAAAAGATTGAATGCAAGTAAAGTGCAGAAATCTTAAAGGAATGTAAAAGACATTGCATTGAATTGTAAAGATTGGTACGCAGATTCATACATTGGGTTCCTGTGACTCTGTTTTCTCTGAATGCGGAAGTAAGAGTTTTTTAGGAAGTTATGTAGAAATGAATTTTGCGACCTTATTCTATGAAGAGAAACTCCTATTTATACTAAAAGAGTAAAACAATAACTGCACAGCAGTTTAAAAATAAGATAACTGCTAGGCGCTTCAACTAGGTAACTGCTCCTTTCTTTCGACCATGCTGCTGCTATCCCATTCGACAACGCCCTTTGATTTGGCTTGCTATCTGTCTATCACTCTCATCTCTGTCGAACCACTGGCTTCAACTTTCCAATATTTTGCTAAGTTATGAATATCCTGATTTCCCAGTATACCTCTTCTTGCTGTCGAAATAGTAGTTCTTCTCCTTGAATTTGCTAAGTCAAACCTTGTTGACTGCATTTAGTTTTAGCCTGTCGAAAATCGGGCTAACACTGTCCCACTAGTTTTTTCCAAGTCTAGCAACTTAAATCTCTAAGAAATTATTTCTTAGCCCTCTTCTTCTCAATACAGCAGCCCATGCTTATTGCTTAGAAGGTACACACATATATGAAACATGTTTGTGTTCTGAACACACTCAATAAAGTCCTAGGTATGTTGATTTGTAGTGGGTGTGTTTAGGAGAGAGTGTAGACTCACTCAGAAGCTGCTGAGAAGCTTCTGATGTCTTGACCAATTTTGTGCAGTCTCCCTTGAGAAGTTCTGAGGGCTCTATGTCATTTTTATAGACCATTTGTCTTGAGAGATCCGTTGGAACCCTTGAGCAAAGAGAATATAGTCATTTGTTGCTTTTGCGCCTTGACGGGTACAATGTTGCAGGCGCTATACACTGCTACAGGAGTTGATCGTTGGGAGCTTCTGAGCTCATCAACGCATGAATGCTTCTAACGATGGCTTCTAACCTTTGACTCTATTCCTCTTAGCATATAACCAATATTGATATAGCAATTTGACAGTTGAGAGAAGCGTGACATTTTTCCTTCGTGCTTTTGGAGTCTGTTCAGAAGCTTTTGAGCATTGTCTTCTAAAATGGCTTCTGAGATATGATCAGAATGTCTTCTGACGTATCTTCTAATTAGATATCACCTTATGTACATGTAGTTCTAGAGGAATATCTTTATTGCCATAATGTGCCTTGTATTGCTTTGCATCATGTTAAGTCACATAGTAGTAACCCTTTGCTTGTTAGCTTCTGAGCACCTCATTGAGCTTAGCCAGTATCTTCTAAGGCTCAATCCTTCTTCTTATGATGTGCTAATTCATAGCACATGTTCGCCTTGAGATGTAGTAATTTATCCCTATCTATAAGATCACTCAGGAGAACTCATTAGATCACTAATGGATTACAAAGCTTAAGAAGCTTATCAAAATTGTTTGTTCTCATCAAAACATGCCTTAGGGATTTTTCTTTAACAGGGTCCCCTTACATAGCGCGATAGAGGATCAACTACAGCGAGGAGCACTTATTGCACCACGGAAAACAACAGTCAAATGAGGAAAACTGATGCGATAAGGTCAGAATCAGTGGTCAAACGATCAGATCTTTCAAATTAGTCATGTGCCCATCAGTCAGCTACAACAACGCTCAAAAGAATCATTGTCCAAATTTCCAAGGACTAAGTGTCCAAACTAAGAATTATGCAAGCTCCCCTTACTTTGAACCACTTCGGGCTTCGCGCTGGCCGCTCGAAGGTCTAAGTTCCCAATCGGATCGGCCAGTATATATAAGAGCTCGGCCTCCAACCTGATTTCTCTTCTGTCTGTCTGTAACGGTCGAATCAGTCATAAAATGTAATAATGAGCAATCATCACCATTGTACTATAAATATACGCCCACTGAGGCCAATAGACAGATCGATAATACATTATTCATATCTCCTACTTGTTTCTTTTCATTCTTGTAAGATTTATATTCTGTATTCAATCTTATTGTGTTCGGTCTAATTATTACTCTTGATTAATGTTTTTATTTGTTTATGTAATAGAACTTGTATAGTTAATTTAATTTGCGTGTGAAAAATAGTAAACTTTCAGTTGAGACCATGAACCAGTAAAGTTAATGATAAATTGTTCCATCGAAGGCATCCCCTCCTCAAGAAAACCAAGAAAACACATCTCTTCTTTTCTAAAAGTTACTTATTAAAAAATATTTGTATTTTTCCCATCAATGAAAAAATGTTTCCCCCATCAATGAAAAAACATTTCCCCATCATTGAAAAAATTCGGTTACCACACCAACACTAAATTGTGATTAGTATTTACTAACCAGTATTTTCATTTACCCGCTCACTCACCACACAAACACTAAATTATGGTTAATATGTAATTACCATTAGATTATTGTATAATGGACACCAAAAAATTTAGTAATTTTTACTAAAGAATTCATTAGTATCATAAGTCTTTGCATTATTTTAAGATACAAGATCTTACTTTAATTTATTCATTAACTAATCGTTATCTCTGTCTTGTTAATCTCTAAGAGACATGATTGTAAATATACAACTCATCAAGGTAAAAAAAAAATAAAAACAATGTGCTCGATTAGTGTTGTTCTACACATGTTCAAATTTAGTGCGTCTGGATATAGATAGCATTCACAACCCATAATAATACACTATTGTTTGGTACCCTGCCTTACGACAGTCCTTTCCTAGGTCGAAGCCGGATGAGTGCTTCGGGAGTCAGAATCTTTCGAGGTTGTGATCTTCAGTGTCGTCTTCCTCTGAGGTTGGTACTGACGGGTCGGGTACCTGCCGACACTCTGATGCCAAATTCAACAATCAGAAGTCAATGAGAGGTACAAATGAGCGAAACGTACCTGATCTTGGAGGTTGGTGTCGTATTTATAGACGCGGAGTTGGGGGTCCTACGGGTCTTGCCCGATCCGGAGCCGTTGGATCGGGGTGCCGCGATCTGGGGCGTTGATCTGGGATCCGCGCGGTTATTTTCTTGTTGGGCCGGATCCAGTGCTGGATTGGGCCCCCTGGCCCAGTCCAGAACTGTTGCCCCCCAAGTCGAGGTTCGTCACGGGGGTGCAGCCTCGGCTTGAATCGAAGTCGGTTGTCAGATCTTACTTGGAAATGGCCTTTTCCTGGGTCGGCTGATTCGGATCCGTATGACACGTGTTTATCTGTCAGGGTGACGTGGTGTTTAACCAAAATGATACGTTTCATCATTATGGTGCTTGGGTTTCCACGCTCAGTCATTTATCGCTTTTCGCCAGGAGTTATGTCGCTTCGCCTACCGGGCCATCTGCATCTATAAATAGGTCTGAGGGTCATTGGTGTTATAATTTCATGTTTTGAGCTCTGATTCTCCTGACCCTACGAGTAAATCTTCCGAGTCTAAGAACCTTGCACGGGCTGTAGTTTTGGTTAACTGACGTTGAAATTCCGGTAGCTGATTTTCCAGATCACTCTTCCGAAGTCCGAGCTTTGAACAACTATTGAGGTTAGTTTCCTATTTCTTGCCACATTTTTTTTCTCTAGTGCTCTTCGAACGGGTTGCTGTAGTCGTTGACCCTACGCCTCACTTTGGTGAGGAAGCTGGTCAAACCAGCCCTAGTCCCCCCGGGGCCAAACTTATTGCTTGATTATCACTTCCGACTCTGGCTGCCTCCCCTACAGGTGAGAATGGTTAGAATAAGAAGTTTCGAGAGATCGCTTCTGAAGAAGTCAACGGACGGGCTTCCGATTCCCGCCGTTCTGGCTAACGATTAGATGTCGACCTCGGTGAAGTCAGGTATGGTCGAAGCCATTGGTTCTGTATCGACCCCAACCGCTGAAGACCTTCCCCCAAGGGTAAGTCTGTCCCCAACCCGAGTCGGGGGAGTACGACACAGAGGGCCACGATCCCTACTGACCCAGCTGTGGCGACCTGGAATACTTCAAGAAATTTGAGCGGTTCCTTGGCGGCAAAGGGCAGAAGTGGAGACTTGAGCCCGTTTCCAACTACGACGTGGTGTGCCAGAAAGCTTCTCGGCTGCGGTTCTTCGTCTACTCGACTCTTTTCGAGAAAATGAAGATGAGAATCTCATTTTCTTCTTACCAGAAATGGGTCCTGCAGTACCTGAAGGTCGCGTCGTTGTAGCTTACCCCCAATGCTTTTGGCTTAATTAGGACGTTTGAGATAGTGATGGGTGCCCTGAAATGAGCTTGTCGGTACAAGGTGTTTTTTGCTTTGTTTGAAGTCTTTTGCTAGATAAAATGGCTGAGGAGCAGAGTTTGGCTCACTTCCTGAACGCTGTCGGGCTGAATGAGGATGACGACCTCATATGTTTTGGGGCCTCTACTGATGCTGTGGCCAATTCGTCCTCAGTTCCAGCTCTTATTTCAACTGATGCGGGTGCTGCGGTTAGCCATGCCACTGAGCCAGTGATTCAGAAGGAGACCTCTAACCCTAAGAAGAAGGGTCCTGTGAAGACCTCATATGTTTCGGGGCCTCTACTGATGCTGTGGCCAATCCGTCCTCGGCTCCAGCTCTTATTTCTACTAATGCAGGTGCTGCGGTTAGCCACGCCACTCAGCCAGTGATTCAGAAGGAGACCTCTAACCCTAAGCAGAAGGGTCCTTTGAAGACGCCACAGAAGCATGTGACCCAATCCACCACACCACTGATCTCTCCCTCCAATAGTCTTGTGCCAAGGTTGGGAAGCTCAGACAGGAGCCAAGAGAATGCGTGTGACCCAATCTACCACACCACCGATCTCTCCCTCGAAGACTTCGAGTCTTGTGCCAGGGTTGGGAAGCTCAGACAGGAGCTGTTCATCGGTTGCATCCGCGGCCACCTTGGCTTATATAACATACTGGAGGCGCCGTCCTTTTCTGGCTTTTATTTTGATGCTCGGTGTCCTTTGATCGTCATTTAATTCATGTTATATATGATCGCATGGAGCTTGAGAGTAGGTGTAACGCCCCAAAAATTTAATTAATTATTTAATTAAATCGTTTGGGAATTTAATTGGTAGAAATAATAAAATAAATAATAATGTTAGAATATATGGACCTATGGTTAGGGTTAGTAGTACTGAATTTAGAGTGTTATGGACAAGGCCCATGTTTAAGTCGCATATCCAAAAGAAAAAGCCCATGAAAATTCACTAAGTATAAAAAGGGATAAGTTAGGGTTTTGCGCATTTTTGGAGAAAGAACAAAAATTAGAAATAGAGAGAAGAGAAGAGAGGGCGTGGCGAAGAGAAGAGGAGAGCTAGGGCAAGCCAAGAATTTTGAGTTCTTCAAAGGCTAAGGTAAGGGTGGGGTTCTATCTCTATAATTGGGTGTATGAAGGGTTGTATGTGGGTAGGATATGGAACCCTAGGATTTTTTGATGACTAAAGACTAGATTTTGATGTTTTAGAATTGTTAGTTGAGGTTTGGACATTCATGTTGATGATTAAAATCAGTTTAAGGCTTAAGAACACCAAAAAAATTCATGTTGCTGCTGTCTGGGCGCCATGGGCGTCGTTGTCTAGTTTTTGGGCGCACTGTTGCTGCCCTGGGCGCCATGGGCGCCGTTGTCTAGTTTCTGGGCGCACTGCTGCTGCCCTGGGCGCCATGGGCGCCGTTGTCTAGTTCTGGGCGCACTGCTGCTGCCCTGGGCGCCATGGGCGCCGTGTTGCCTGTTGTGCTGTGCGCTGCGTGTGGCTGCCTCACTTGGCGCCCACGCACCGGGCGCCGTTTCCTGCATGTTGCGAATTCTGTTGCCTGTGTTGTTGCTGGGCGCCTTGTTCCTGGGCGCCAAATCCTGCTGTGTTGCCCAAATTGTTACTTATTTTGTTTTCGCGATATCTTTTGATTCGGGAGCCCGATTGAGGTGCTCTAAAATGCGTTGGAAAGCTTATTCAGAGACCTAACTGAATATTCTAATTTTAAGGCAAAATGAACTGTTTTTATGTTGATGATTGTTAAATTGGTAATTGTTGGTTAAATATTGATTAAGTCATTAAGTTGTTAATTGTTGGTTAAATGTTGATTAAGCCTTTAAGTTGTTAACTGCAGGTTAAATGTTGGATAAGTCGTTAAGTGGTAAACTGTTGAGTCAATAAGTGTTAAATGTTGGCTAGATTGTTAAGTTGTCAATGGATTGCTTAAGTTGTTAAATGCCATGGGCGCCAGTTTTGGCTGCCAAGTGTGTTGTTGGGCGCTGTGGGCGCCAAATGTGGCTGCCCACTTGTGAAGTCCATGATTGATGTTTGAAATGATGTCGAATGTATGATTTTTCTGACGTTGTCAAAATAAAGTGATGCTGCCAAAATAAAGTGATGTTGCCAAAATACCGTGATGTTGCTAAAAGTGTTGAAAATTTCTGAGTTGTAATTTGTTGACGACGATTGTTATACGACGACGAAGTTGCCTCTATTTATTGGCAGGTGATGTGTTATAGTCCTATGGCCACTGTTGTTTCCGATGTTGTTGCTTGCCGGGTAATTGTTGTCATTTGTTGTGCATTTACATGGTGTCTCATGCATAACATATTTTTACGACGGAGCTATGCTCAAACACGACGACGACGTTGCGATGTTGATACCCCTATTTACGGGTTTGGATTATGGTACCACATGCATTATAGGGCGGTGGCCCTGAGTTGAGTCGCATTCCGCATTTACGTGCATAGTTATGTGATTGAAATGATGATGATTGACGTTAAACGATGATTGATGCTGAAATGATGATGATTGACGTTAAACGATGATTGATGCTGAAATGATGATGATTGATGTTAACTGATGAAATAATGCTGTAATGACGTTGACTGATATTTAACTGATGAATTGCTGCTGTAACCTGATATATATACTGTTTTTTATGTATCCAATTATATGGTGTGATATCTCACCCCTTCTGTTTGAATGTTACCCCAAATGTGGGTAACGTGCAGGTGAGTTCGAATGAAGACCATAGTTCTTCCTTAGATCGGTGTCGTCGCTCTGATACGTAGCACTCGGGGGGATGAAAGCTGTTTTGTTTTATTTAGTTATGACTTATATTTTGTTGGATTTTAATATTGTGAAGCCGTGCATAAATTTGCAACGATTTTAACGATTGATTTTGTGAACTTTCCGCTGTGTGATCGAATTATTAATTGACGTTGATGTTTTGAAAAGTGCTATGTAGTACGAATTGTTTTAGAGAAATGTGACATCTGTTTTGTCGTTAAAAACTCTGATTTTACGTTAATAAATTATCGGGTAGAAATGGGTGTTACAGTAGGTCCGAGCACTGTCGCGAGCCCGTCCTGATGAAAAGAGGTTCCCCGTTGAAGAGGCCAGTGGGCCACGATAGGCCCGACCTCGCGAGAGAGGTCAGTGAGCCACGATAGGCTCGACCTCGTAGTAGAAAGGTCAGTGAGCCACGATAGGCCCAACCTCGTAGTAGAGAGGTTAGTAAGCCACGATAGGCTCGACCTCGTAGTAGAGAGGTCAACTAGAGGCACGTCGGAGCAACCCTTAAGAAGGAAGCCAGTCCGAGGCCGCGGGATCAGGTGAGACTTCGTTCGGCCCCGTTCACCAAGTGCAGAGCTTGGAGTGAACGTGGAGTGAAGAAGCTCGCATGAGGTCGGGTGCAAGGGCCCGACCTTGACCATGTCCTGCGGTCTTTGGCAGACGGCTAAGCATTCCTCAAAAAGAAGTCATTTTATTGAAAGGGGACTCGGGGGTCCAATTCGGACACATGATAGCGAGCCATTACAATTAGTGTTTCAGCTGTAATAGTGTTGGAGCTTCGTAGTGTTCCAGGTACTCGGGATCGCTCCTTTTTCGGTGGTTTCCAAGTAGTAGGCTCCCTTTTCGGTCTTGGAAGTTATTCTGTAAGGACCTTCCCAATTTGGGGCCAGCTTGCCTTGTCCGAAGTTCTTTCCCCCAACGTCGGCCCGTCGTAGAATGAGATCTCCGGCCTCGAAAATGCGAGGGCCGACCATTGCGTTGTATCGTTTTGTGATTCTCCGTTTGACAATGGCCTCTTGAAGGGCGGCTTGGTCCTGGACCTCTTGGGCAAGGTCAAGCTCTTGGCGGATAGTTTGAGCATTGTCTTCCTTCTTGAGAGGGTGTAGGGTTCTCCACGTGAGTTCTCCAACCTCCATTGTTATCACTGCCTCAGTCACGTACGTCAATCAAAAAGTGTTTCTCCTGTGTTAGAGTGTGGAGTAGTGCGATATGCTCAAAGGACGTAGGTGAGTTCTTCGACCCTAGAGCCTTTGGACTCGTCCATCCTTCTTTTTAAACCTCGTAAAATCACCCCGTGGGCTGCCTCGGCCTGCCCGTTAGTTTGAGGGTGCTTAACCGAGGTAAAGTGGTGTTTGATTTTAAGACCGGTCATCAATTTTCCGAAGCCTTTATCTGCACATTGCGTTCCGTTGTCTGTCACTACGACTTGGGCGATCCCGAATCTGACCATTATGTTCGGACGCCTTAGCCTTTGACGTGATGGTCGCCAGTGGTTCGGCCTCGATCCATTTGGTGAAGTAGTCTACTGCTACGATTAAGTATTTGACCTAACCCGGCGCCAAGGGGAACGAGCCTAGGATGCCAATGCCCCACCAAGAAAATGGACATCCTACCGACATTGAGGTGAGGCCTGTCGGACATCGGCATGGCGCTGGCATTTGTCACACTTTCTGACAAGTTATGCGGCATCTTTCGACATTGTGGGCAATTAATAACCTACTCTGAGTGCTTTTTTGGCGAGGGCTTTCGAACCCAAGTGTTGTTCATAGATTCCTTCGTGTATTTCGGATCGGATGTAGTCGGCCTCTTCATTTCCCACACACTTCAGCAAAGGAATGGAAAATCCCCAACGAAAGAGGGTACCTTCAATGAGTGAGTAGGACGCTGCATGCTTTCTGATGAGGGTAGCTTCCTTGGGGTTGGCCAGCTTCTGACCGGCTTCAATATATTTCTTTAATGGGGTGATCCAACTATTATTGGGGTCAATGACATGGATGGTCGACACCGAGCTCGTTGTTAGGCTTACACTGGGGGTGAGTTAATGTTTCCATGATTAGACTCCGGTGATTCCCATTTGGTTTGGTGCTCACAAGTTTGGCCAGAACATCTGCTCGGGCGTTTTCAGTTCGGGGCACGTGCTTGACCTCGGCCTCGGCAAAGAGTTGCAAGAGCTCCCTTACCCGAGCCAGGTACTTTTGTAGGATTGCGTCCTTGGTGTTGAAGTTTTCCTTGATCTGGGAAACGAATAACAGAGAGTCAGTGTTGAGCCTGATCCTTTTTGCACCGAAGTCCTAGGCCAGTAAAAGTCGAGCTACACATGCTTCGTACTCGCCTTGGTTGTTAGAAGTCTGAAATAAAAAGCTAAGAGATACTTTTATCACCATCCCTTCACGGTTCACGAGGATGAGCCCGGCGTCACTCCCTTTGCTCTTGGAAGAACCGTCGACATGGAGCTTCCAAGTCAGGGCCTCGTCGCTAGGGAGAGTGGGAGTCATCTCGGCTGCGAAGGATCTGTCTAACAGGGCTTGTGTAGGATCTGTTTAATAGGTTTTTCGGTCCTTACGACCACTTGGTGTGCGACGAAGTAGGGCCTTAATCTTCTTGCCACCGTGACTAGCGCCAGAGCCACCTTGTGAAACTGATATCTCAACTCGCGCCCTTGCAGGACTTTGCTGACGAAATATATCGGTCTCTGTCCGAGCTCGGTTTCTCTAATTAATACATCGCTGAGGGTTTCCTCGCCCACGACGGGATAGAGGTAGAGTGTTTCGCCTTCAACTGGCCTCGTTAGGATGGGCGGTTCCGTAAGCATTCGCTTGAGATTACCCAGAGCTTGCTCGCAGTCGGGGGTCTATTGAAGCTTGACCCACTTTTTGAGGATTTTGAAGAAAGACAATGATCTATTGGCGGCTTTGGAGACAAATTTTGACAAGACGGCGATCATCGCAGTTTTCTTCTGGACCTCTCTCCTAGAAGTCGGGTGTCACATGTGGGTTACGGCCCTGCATTTGTTCGTGTTGGCCCCGATTCCTCGTTTTATTAGGCAAAAATCGAGGACTTTCCTAGCCCGGACCCCGAAGGGGCGTTTCCCAGGGTTGAACCTGAGATTATTCTTTCATGCTTCAGTGAAGATTTCTGTCAAGTTGGCGAGGTGGTCCTCGTCGGACTTGCTTTTCACGATCATGTCATCCAGTAGACCTCCACAACCCGCCCTATTTGGTTCTGGAATACCTTGTTCATCATGCGCTGGTAGGTAGAGCCGGCAATTTTTAATCCGAACGGAATGACTCGGTAACAATAGTTGCCCCTATCTGTCATGAAGGCTGTCTTTTGCTAATCAGGAACGAGAGCAGGCAGAACCCCGACACGCTGTCGACGAGTTTATCCACTTTCAAGACCGGGAAGGCATCTTTTGGGCATGCCTTATTGAGGTCGGTATAGTCCACGGACATCCGCCATTTACCATTGCTCTTTTTGACGAGCACAACGTTCGAGAGCCAGGTGGTATATTTGACTTCCTTGATAAACCCTGCTGAGATGAGGTCGGAGATGGCCTGAGAAGCAGCCTTGACCTTCTCCTTATTCTGTACACGTCTTTTCTACGCGACCCATTTTGCCTCGGTGTTGACAGCGAGGTGATGGCATGCGACTTATGGGGGAATACCTGGCATGTCTGTTGCTGACCAGGCGAACAAATCCGCATGTTGCTTGAGGCATGCTATGAGACCTTTTTGCACATCGTCCGGGAGATTGGCTCCGTACTTTACTATTTTGGCGGGATCGTCTCCCAGGGGTACTTCCAAAAATTCCCCGTCGGGTTCGGGGCGTTTAATTATGTTTTTCAATTCTCTTGTGAGTTCGTCATCTTGCTCGTCGTCGAAGCTGTCTGGGTCGTATCGAGTGTCCAGGTCTGGCAAGCTGACTTCTGGAACGACATGTTCGTCTTCGATTGGTCTTTCCTCATCCATCTTCTCGGAGTGACGCACCGATTTCGCAGAGAGGTAGTGACACTTTTTCGCAGCCTCTAGGTCGGCGGCTATCGTGATAACTTCATTTCCAGTGAGTAGAATTTCATTTTTAGATGGACTGTTGAGGCCACAGCCCCCAACGCTTCCAGCCCCCAACGTGATAACACTACAAGCAAAACAGGATTTTGCGGCGGGCAAAATCCACCGGAAAAGCCATATTTCCGCCGCAAAATTGGACTTTGCAGCGGATTTTTGCCGCCGGTAGGCAGGTCGCAGCAAACGCTTTTAAAAAAAAAGCATTTTCCGGCGAAAATCTTTATGTTTTTTTTTTAAAAGAAGTCCGCCGCAAATGCCGAAAATCCGCCGCAATTGCCAAAAATCCGCCGCAAAAGCCAAAAAAAAAAATTTACAAAAATCCGGCGGTAAAAAATTTGAATTTTTGAATTTTTTTTTCAATTTTTTCGAATTTTAGTGTTTAATTTGCATTTTAATAAAAAGTAAGAAAAAATGAAAATGAAGTAGAATATGAGAAAAATGATATAGAAAAGAATGAAAATAAATAAATGAATGAGAATGTAGAAGTAGGAAGGAATAAGAATGAAAGAGAATATTAGAAGAGAATTATATAGGAGAGAATGTGAATAAAGAAGTAAGAAGAAATAAGAATTAAGGAGTGAATGAAAAAGAATGAAGAAAAAGGAGAAATATAGAAGAGAGATAATGTAGAGAAATTTATGGAGATGAGAGTATAAGAAATATAGAAGATAGATATGTAGAGAAATATAGAAAAGAATGAGAATGAAATAAAGAGTGAAATGAGAGAATGAGAGGAGTGTAGGAGAAATTTTTATTTATAGGCGGATTTTTTCCGTCCGAATTTTCCGGCGGATTTTTGAAATTACCGGCGGATTTTCTGAATTTTGTTTTCGCTTTTGCGGTGGATTTTTGGCATTTGCGGCGGATTTTTTATAATTTTTTTTTTTTTGGCTTTTGCTGCGGATTATTTTTAAAATTTTTTTTTTTTAAAATCCGCCGCAAATGCCAAAAAATCCGCCGGAAATACCCCAAAATCCGCCGGAAAAGTTTGCGGCGGATAAAATCCGCCGGAAAGTCCTAAAATCCGCCGGAAATTCCTCAAATCCGCCGGAAGTCCGGCGAATAAAAATTTGCCGGAAAGTCCTGGCCGGAAAATCCTGTTATTCTTGTAGTCCGGCGATGCAGTTATAAGGGGATTTACAGGGTAAAACTAAGAACTGCGTTTTTACCATGCGTGAGAGTTTGTCGATCGCGTAGGTGACCATGAGTTCAGCGTACCCGAGTGGCCGGGTTTCTACCCCGTTGAAACCTGATAAATCCGTGCCTCTATAAGGAGTGAGGTCGGTCACAGAAATCTTTAATCTCGGTTGAAGGTCTTAGAATATGATATTAGCTGAGCTCCCTTGATCCACCAATATTCTCAGGACTCGAACGTTCAGCATTGTAGCCATGACTATTAATGGAACATCTTTGTTGACAGAAACATTCAACAAGTCATGGTCTGAGAAGGCAAGTGGAGGTCGGGTCGGCATTTTCTTGGGGGTCAGTTTACTAGATATGCTCAGTATTTCCTTCCACTTTCTTTTCAGAGATCGCTTGGTCTCGCATGAATCGACGGAATAGCCACCTAAGATCACAGCAGCTATTGTCTAAATCCGACGTAGCTTCGAGCCCCGGTCTGGCCTGAGAAATGTTCTGAAGAGGTTTCGTCGAAGAGTTAGTCTTTGCACAGGGGGTCGACCTCGTGGTGCCATGGGAAAAGACTTGGATTCGATGAGAGTTTAACGATCAACTCCCACTGTGGTCGCCAAATGTTCGATACCTTGCCTTAGGATACAGGATCCGAGAAGAGCAGTTGGTATCTTCAGCCTTGTGATATACCTTTCCTAGGTTGGGGCCGGATCAGTGCTTCAAGAGTCGGAATCTTCCGAGGTTGTGATCTTCAGTGTCGTCTTCCTTAGAGGTTGGACCCGGCGGGTTGGGTACGTGCAGACACTCCGATGCCAAAGTCAGCGATCAGAAGTCAGTGAGGGTACAAATGAGCGAAACGTACCTGATCTTGGAGGTTGGTGCCGTATTTATAGACGCGGAGTTGGGGTCCTGTGGGTTTTGCCCGATTCGTAGTCGTTGGATCAGGGCGCCGCGATCTGGGCTGTTGATTTGGGATCCACGCAGTTATTTCCTTGTTGGGGCCGGATCCAGTGCTGGATTGGACCGTTTCTCATGCGGATTGGGCCTCTTGGCCTAGTCCGGAACAACTATAATGAAAACACAAACAGTATATATAGACCATATACTCCCTCCGATTATTTTTTAAACAAAAAAACCACTTTTTAGATTCATTAAATAACTTATGTATCGGGACTATATTATGTTAGAATATATTGAAGTTAGTTAAAGTAGTTGTAATTAGTTAGATTAGTTACAAGTTGGTCAGTTTAGTTAAAATCACTATATAAAGTGTATCTTACACTCATTGTAAAAATATATCCTTCTTTACCAGTGAATGAGAATTTCTTTATTTCTTCCTTTCTCAATTCTTCTAATATCTTATAGGCCAGATACATCAGTTATTCAATGAATCTAAAGATTGTTTTTTTAAAAAAAAATGAGTCCGGAGGAATATAAAGCAATAGGTTGTTTTTTCAGTTATAAGCTAATAATAAAAACCAAGACTGTTGGCTCAGTGGCTTAATCTACTCTGAGGCACAGGGGTTCGATCCGGTACTCCCGGGTTTGATTCCCGCAGTGGAAAAACGCAGTGTTGGCATGTACGTAATATGATCCTAAGCACGAACGAATATTAGTCTTTCATTAAAATCGCTGGGACACTTCGTGCTAGCCATTCGAGCATGCACTAAGTCCAAAATTCCTAATACTCCATATTAAGCTTGATTGCACGCAAGCTTATTTTCAAAAAAAATTGCGCAGTGGTTTTCTTCTCAAAACTCATGAAGAATAGTGATGTTCAGGAGTTGCTCCAACAATAGTTGTTTAATGACATAACTCTTTTTTAAGCAGAATGATATAACTTTAGATAGTGCTTTATTAGCTACGTGGTATCTAATCTTATAAGAACATGATTTCCAATTTTTTGACGCGGGTGTAGAAATTGATGACTAGGTGACTAACTAACTAGCTACAATATGCTATCTGTTCAAATTTCAATTGAATCTTATATATTTTGGAAAACATTGACTTTTCCACTTAGTGTTGTCTGTTTCTGGGATATCTGTACAATTTGAATGCCTCTAATCCTTCTTATTTTTTTAGAAAAAACGGGTTAGCAGCTCAACACATGAAACAAATTACACACAAAGAGAATCCTTATTATCCTCAAGGAGAACTGACTGGATAAAGAAAGGGGAAGATTCGTAAATTACACAGTTACAACTTAAAGACAGACTATTCTTAGACAACACATCAAGAAGTTTGTTTTGGCTTTTATGAATCATGGACCATCTAATATCAGCTTCATCACTAAGAATACCTCTAATGTGCGTGTGTGTGTGCACACGCCTGCGAGAGTGGTGGAAAGCAGAGGCGTCATTAATTAAGTCCAACGCATTTTGAGAGTCAGAATGAGTTATCAACTTCCTCATCCCTCTCCCCCAAGCAAGACATACACCGTGACAAATCACCCAAGCTTTTCCTTCCATGAAAGAGCACCGATCCAGTTTTTTAGAAAAGCCAAAAAGGATGGCTCCATGGTGATCACGGGCTACCCCGCCCCAACCAACCACTGAGCCACAATCACACACAGAGGCATCAACATTCATCACAACAAAAGCTGTCGGAGAAGGAGGAGTCCAATTGCTTAACTGATCTTCAAATCTGTTTCTATTGAGCGGATCAAGCCTTTTGATGAGAGCTTTCGAAGCCTTCACCCGGTCCTTGGCACGAATTAAGATGGATATAAAGGAAGATCCCTGGTTAGAGGAGATGGGAATTAAGATAGATCCAAAGGAAGCTCCCCGGTTAGGGAAGATGGAGTCATTACAGGCACGCCATATATTATCCACAACAAAACCAATGGTAAGGGCCAAATTCTAATATTGATTGCCATGATTAATTTTGAGGTTTGGTTGCAACCAAAAATTTCAATCATTTTTCATAAAAGAACCCTTTTTTCTTAGGGATTCTAATGGTAGGAGAGGGGGAGTTAAGATCTTCTCAACCTTATCTTCAGGTAAAAACTCTACCTAAACATATCTTTCCCAATTATCATTGCTGTTAACAAAATCACGTACCTGTCACTAACAAAGATTGTCGTTGATTGGTTGAACAATAAAATCTATTAGGGGAGAATCATTAAAATTCCAGTGGTCCTCCAAAAATTTAGTAGTCTCACCATTACCAAGTTACCATACTTTTGAATGTTTCCAAGTTGCTGCTAATACCTCTCCAAAAGATAGAACTAGACTTGTTGGGATTAGAAATAGGAAAGTCAGCATAACCAGTATTATACTTAGCCCAACCGTAGCTTTCTACAGGGGGTTTGGAGGACAACAAAGATTTGAAGTGGCCTTTTTCATAAAGGTGAGATTTAGGTCTCTCATAGATCTTAACCCCAAACCTCTCTCTTTCTTTCACTACAAGAAAACCTTCGTTTTCCCACCAGAATTTCCTACAGGTAGGAATTTCTTCTCGAGCTGCCGTTGCAGCTGCATTGGAGGTTGGAAAGAGACCTGAGAATGCGGGAAAGCTTATTGGGGTATGCATATTTCCTCATTAAAAAAAGAATAAATATCATCATGCAATGCAAGGAATGTAATCCACCTTGAATGATGATGTATCTTTGCTGAATCTACAAAACAAGGGTACAGGTGGAATATATTATTTATGGCTCCTTCAACCAATATTATGTTCTTTTCTTGACAATCTGACCCTCAAAGCAAGGTCAAAAATTTAAGCGTGCAACTAATTTTTCTTCTTGTCAAGTGTTACTCTCCGCCATCGTAATTCTTAATCTTGTTTACACTTCAAAGTTTCATAAAATTTCAAATTTTCAGTATCCGAATACTCTATTTATTGACATATTAATGTCCAAAATTTTTGTTTCTTGCAGGTTGTATTCCCAAGCTTTGGTGAAAGATATTTGTCTACCATTCTTTTCCAGAAAATCCGAGAAGAATGTGAGCAAATGCAACCCGAAAGTTTATGTATTGCTGCTTTATTTGCAGCTTCTCATGACTCTAGCTTTATTTGAAGTAGTCAAAGCAGATCACCATTTCAACATGTATAAATAAAATTATAAAAGAAACGAAAGAGGCGGCGAGAATGAAGACTAACTAGTCATTTTATGCTTCAATTCATTAAAATATCGCCTAGAAGTGCTTTGTAATACCTTAAGTTTTGTTTGCTACTTTATGTGTTCTACCCATGATTTATTTATTCCTTGTGTAATTCTCTTGGCAGGTTGGAGATGATGTGAATGTGATAAATGCCACTGGGAAGTTTGTCATGCCTGGTTAGGCCTTAAAATATCGCACATTGACTTTGTCATACCAATTGATGGGAGTTTAACTGCTGGTTTTTAGCCTCTGAGCTCTAATATCTTACCTTGTTTTCACTTTGTTTCTTGTTTTCAAAGTTGTATCTTTGGAAATTGGAAATAAAGCGAAAACAAAGTGGCATTTTTGAAATCAAAACTGAACAGAAAATGCTTTCTAAAACCAATGCATGAGTTATTATTTCTCCTTTAAGTTGACTGTTCTTGTGAAGTATTTGAATGCATATTAACACTGGTCCCTGGTTGGTGAACAACAACCATTGCAACATATTTCATTACAGCTGATAAAACTATCTTGGAATGTGCAAGAAAACATGCCAGGCTTGAAGACTCTCTGAGACACAATCGGGACACGGCTTCATCTTAGACACTGCTATAATCATTGTTTGTCTTGCCGAATGATTGTGCTACTTGTAATACTTGGAACCATGTTGCAACACGTTTCTATCTGTGCCTGTCTCAGATGGATTTGAAGGTGTATATTAAATAAAGTAGACTGCTTGATATTATAACCCTATGATATTTGATCCATTGCTGAATGTCCTTGTAATATCTGATTTTGTAGAGTGGATATTACTAAATTGCAAAGTTTTAGTTTCTAGTTTTGATTAAATTGGGCTTGAAATAGAATGCTTGAAATTAGGCTAGTATGTATAGGGTATAACTAATAAATAGTATTTTGGATGTAATTTAATTTTTTTTTAATTTTTTTTAAAAATTTCCGACGGATTTCTGACGGATTTGCGACGAAAATGTGTCAGCGTTTGCGACGACTTTGCCACGGATATTTCCGACGGATTTCCGACGACTTTGCGACGGAGACATTTGCGACGAAAAAATCCGTCGGAAACGATTTCCGACGAGCGATTTTGCGACGACTTTTTGTCCGTCGGAAAGTTCGTCGGAAACGTCAATTTCCGACGAAAATCAGTGCGTTTCCGACGGATTTTGTCGTCGGAAATCGTCGATTTTCTTGTAGTGTTTGGTTGACAAATCTTATCCCAACTTATAGGGTGAAATTTCCTTTGTCCACCATCTTCACCCCAAAATAAAACCTCGACACACTTTGTCAATATAATCACAAAAACCTTTTGGAATGATACAATATTGCATGACATAAGTGGGGAAGGCTTGAAGCATAGATTTGGTGAGAGTGACTCTACCGGTCAAGGAAAGATTCCTAGCTTTCTAAGAACTAAGCCTTTGATTGACTTTATCAATAAAAAAAGTTGAAGGCATTCTTGGCTACCCGCTTATGGAGAATGGGAACTCCTGGGTACTTACCAATATCAGTAGTACTTTGAAAGCCAAGCATCGCCCTAACCTCCCCTTCAGGGTGTGAGGAACATTTTTAAACAAGAAAACTCTAGTCTTATCAAGGCCGACCTCTACCCAAAAGACTCATAGTAGATACGCAAAACTTGTTTAGTCACATCAGCTTTATCCATAGAGGCTTCAACAGAAAGCAAGAGGTCATCTGCGAAGGCCACATGAGAGATGAGGGCATCTTCTGGTCAATTTAATAGGATTCTAGTTCATTAACCTGACTTCCACTTCAATTAAGTTGAAAAGGTGCTCAAGAGAGAGAAAAAAAATAATTAGAGAGGAGATGTTGGACAACCTTATCTAATTCCCTTGGAAGAGATAATTCCTCATGAGCCTCACCATTCCAAAGAAGTTTCATTCTTGGAGAAGATACACACTGCCAAAATAGATTAAGAAGCTTCGATGGGTAACGAATGTCCTGGAGGGTGCCAAACTAGATTAAGTCAATCTTGATAGTCATCCACCCCTTATCACCCTTCTTGGTCCTTATAGAATGAAATATTTCTTGACCTATTATTTTATTATCATGTCCTTGACGCTTAGGAACAAAGGCACATTGAGCTGAGCCAATGAGCTTATTTCAAGACATCTTGATCCGGGAAGCCATGATTGTGTAAGTATACACAGTCGCAATAAGTAATAAAGAGTAAGTAATTAAAGATCGTTCCTAAGAGGATTGTAGTTTAATCAAAGCTTAATTTGGTTTGAAATTAATGAAGCGAAATATAATAAAACACCAAGTTTTAGAAACTAATATTATCACCGACGGTAATAAAAGTAAATGGTTGTTTGAAAATTAGAATGAGAAAAAGCTGGAATGTCTTTCACTCTGCAACTTTCTAATGGTGGTTTCATGTTAAGTTTTGATGCTCTAGCATCTAGTACGTGCTTTTCAGTCACTTTTCTACAAGGCATCATTAAAATCACTTACGCCTAAACTCTAATTAGTTCCACCATTGACTATTACGCACCCACAATTTACCTAATGAATTTTGTTCTCCTATGTCTAGGTTTAAAAAAGAATTATCAAAGTGTCCTTTAATAACTACTATTCATATTTGAAGTCAAATATAAGTCACAAGAAATGGGGGTTTGAATTGTGACACATTTTAAAACATTTTCTAGACACATATTCTTTCAGAAGCTTTTTGGTTTTTATCTAAAAGAATTTGTTTAAGTAGTTTTGTTTAGAAAACAATTAGTGAGAAAGCACTAAAGAAAGCTTGTAAAGAACACACACAGATTTATAGTGGTTCACCCAACTCGCCAAGGGCTACGTCTACTCCTCACACCCAGTGAGATTTTCAACTATTTCACAAATAGTTTTACAAGCCAACCATTGGCTAAACCTTGGTAGTTTTCTTCCACAGCTCTATCAACTGTCCCACTAGTTTTTTCCAAGTCTAGCAACTTAACCTCTAAGAAACATTTTCTTAGCCCTCTTCCCTGACAATACAGCAACCTATGTTTATTTTTTAGAAAGTACACATATGAAAATATGTTTGGTTCTGAAGTGGGATAAAAATTGCTTAAGTAAAATACATTTGACTATTGTCACCAAGCTAATGACACCAAGCTATAAAAATAGCTTAAGTAAAAAAGCTAAGAAGAATTGTTGATTTGTTGTGAGTGTGTTTATAAGAAGCTACTGAGAAGTTTCTGATGTTTTGACCAATTTTGTGCAGTCTCCCTTGGAGAAGTTCTGAGGGCTCAATCATGTATTCATAGGCCATTTGCCTTAAAAGATCTGTTGGAGTGCTTTAGCAAAGATAACTAGATCTGTTGTCCTTTAGCCCCTAGAAGGGTACACTGCTGCAGGTGACCGTTTAGAGGTTCTGAGCTCGTCAACCCATGAATTTTCCTTCTGCTTCTGAGCTCCGTTGCTAATTTTCCTTCATGCTTGAGAAGCCTGTACAGTAGCTTCTGAACACCGTCTTCTCAATAACCTTCTGAGATACGAACAGAATGCCTTCTGAAGTATCTTCTAAATTATTACCAACATGAGTACATGTTATTCCGAAGAATATCTTGATTGCCATATGTTCCTTTGTTTAATGCTAGGCCACCTAATATTGTCTTCTTGCTTTTTATCTTCTGAACACCTCATTGAGCTTAGCAACCATCTTCTAAAACTCAATTCTTCTTCTCATGATGTGCTAATTTGTAGCACATGTTATTCTTGAGGTATAGTATTTTTATACCTGTCTATAAGATCACTCAAGAGAACTTATTAGATCACTAATGAATCAGAAAGCTTAAGAAGCTTATCAAAACTGTTTGTTCTCATCAAAACATGACTTTGGAATTTTGCCTTAACAATCTCCCCCTTTTTGATGATGACAAAACCTTTTGATAAGTTTTTAAGGTTTTCTGATATAACAGTTGTATAAGAATAACTAATATCCTCCCCCTTAATTCATGCTATAGGTTTTTCTTTTAAGCATAGAAAATTAAGCACAAAGGCAATTTGGACCAGAACATATTGAAGCAAGATGATACATTTTTGGCTCATAGTTCTAGAGCATATAATGAGAAATTTATAAAGCGTACAACAGAATAATAGGAAGTTTCAGCTTCGCAAAACAAGTGCCCTTTATAGCAGAGATATGCAGTTTAGAACATATACAAAAAATCCTATGCTATACATTACCCCACTTAAGAAACCTATAAAATAAATCTAACCCTTCTCCACCTTTGTCATCAATCAAAACGTAAGGGGCAGAAACTAGATTAAGCAGCTACTTCGATGGAGTTGAGACACCAGAAGATGTGGAAGTAGGAGGCTTAGGGACATCTTGGACAAGAGAAACTAGACCAAATTCTAGAATTAGAGGAGATGGGCTGATTGTAGGTAAAGCAGGGGTCAGAAGCACCAGTTGAATCTCATGATTCTTACCATCCTGAGCATGTTGACCTTCTTGTAACAGCCTTTTCCCTTCCCGAAATTGTTTGAGAATTGTTTTCACCTTTCTCAGTTGCTTTTCAACCCTGTTGGAGGAGGAAGTACCTTCTGAAGGTGGATTATCAGAGTATAACGCAGCAATACCACCAACATTGATTGGTTGAGCAGCAATAGAAGGACTTTGTTGGAGATTTGGTAGAGGGGAAGATATATCAAAGATAGGAGGGGAGGAGAACATGTCTTCGAAGTCTTCTGTTTGAAAGGTATGTGGAGTGTTGTCTTTTGGGGTTTCAGTGATTGGATGAAGAATAACTTTCTCAAATAATTTCTGAAGATTTGCTCGTTCTTCAAAAGCTACTTGATTAGCAGAGGGGCTAGGTGTTTGCAATAGGTTGTGCTCCGCCTCAACAGATGGCTCACTTAGAGGCTTCTCAGTGATAGTTTTCTAAGTAGCTTCTGAGGATGTCAATGTGACATTCTCAACATCCACCATAGTGTTTCACTTCCCTTATTGTCATCAAACACAGCATTGAGATTTGAATGACCTTCATTACCTAGGTCTGGACTTTGTAGTTCTTCTGTCGTCTGCACCTTGTCATCCACCACCTTTGTAGCTCCTCAATGGTCACTTTCTTTGGAGTTGGCTTGGGTGTCTTGTCCTTAGTGGGTGATTTGAGTGGAGTTGGCTGAGTAGATTCCTCACCAGATGTTATCCTTAGGGTACCTCTAGGAGGTGTTTTTGCTTTCTTCCTCTTAGACATTACTTTCTGTTTGCCCTTTGATTCCACACTTTTTTTTCCTTGGAAATTTAGTTGCTCTGTAACAACTTATGGAACCTTCCTTTCTTTCTCTTTTACATTGTCCTCTTGGTCTTATTGTGGTTGGTCCTCCTTTGGAGCTTCAGATGCTTCTGAACTTTCTAGTTTAATACCTTCACTGCCCGAAGCTTTTAACCTTCTTCGTTTATTGCTCTTCTTCCATGATTTTTTCACAGGTTCCTCTAATGCTGCTTCTATCTCCATTGGCCTAAGTTCAATCCTCATTGGCTTTAGATTTTTGGATGTGAACGTTGTGCACGAAAATCTACTCTCGTGGTTCTCAAGAAGAATTCCCAAAAATTCAAACATTTTTGTTAGGACCATACCGTATGGAATGGTAGAGGTTACTCTCATTCCATAGATAGCACTAATCATGTGACTCAGTATGATGTAGGGAAGAATTAGGCATTTTCTTTTGGCTAGATGGTAGAGTATGATTTGGTTAGGGGAAGTAACCTTTTCATAAGTGTCTCCTCTTGGAGCAAGATTATGAACACAGATCTTGTGGAGGATCCTTAAATGATCTTTCAGGTTTCCAGGATTGATCTCTTAAGTTTCTTCATTCAATATTCTTTTCCTGACATGCTCTTTAGTGGTGTGCACCGTAGTCATCCATTCTTCTCTAAAAAATTTCTCTTGTGTGGTAGGAATTCCCAAGGCTACTAATATGATCACATGAGTTAGATGCAGTTCCTTGCCTCCAACTTTGCTTTTAATCCATTTGAGATCATCATCAGTGTAAGCATTTTCAAAGAACTCCTTTACAAGGTCTGGGTAGATGGGTTCTTTGGTTTGAACAAAATTTTCCCACTTTTTCCTTTTCAGGTATGGAAGTATGTTTCAAGAAAATTCCTTAAAATCATTGAGATGGAAAAACTTTTCAGACTTAATGGGTCGCCCATCTCTGTTCCGTTTAGACGATGAACCTCTGTTTTTCTTTGAGGTTGTGTGTGCTTGATTCATTTCTAGATCAAGGTTTTCTTCTGTGTTTCCAATGATAATGGGGGTCTCTAGAATGTTTGTTAAGGTGGTTAGTAGTCTTGCCAAATGAGGGGATTTACACTTTGGTGTGGTCATCCTACGGGTTCTGTGCTTTTTGAGGAGAGAGCGTGTGAGTGAGAGAGAAGCGGTTGAGATTTTGAAGATTTGAAGTTATAAATGTCTTTTATTAAGACATTTGAGGGAATGGTTACTTTTAGTATTCGTTAGAACTCAAGACGGAGAGAGAATGAGAGCGGTTGATGCTGATGTGACAATTCTGCAGCGCAACGGCTATAAACGGTTTTTTGTTCTTTTCTTTTTCTTACCTATTTTCTAACCGATCTTACACCCATATTTTTTAATATTTTTATGACATATAACAAGGAAAATTAAGAAACTAATAACTAACTAAAAAGGCTAAGCTATAAAACAAATTTCATGAACATAAGTACCTTCTGAGCACTTCAGAAGACATGGGATATGCCTTCTAAGTCTTGAGAAGACACAACTAAGTGCCTTCTGAACTAGATGAAGCCATAATAATATGCAACATGTTCTTGATGAAATTAAAACTTTCTTCTAAAAGGGATTTTGTGAAAATATCAGCCAATTGGTGCTTAGTATCAACAAAAATTGATTCAAATTTTTGATTTGAACATGGTAAATGATGCTTTATGTCAATGTGCTTGGACCTAGATTGTTGAATAGGGTTTTTGGATAGATTTATAGCACTAGTATTATCACAAAATATAGGAATAACTGAATAGTTGAGAGAGAAATCTTCAAGTTGATTTCTGATCCACAAAATTTGTGAGCAACAGCTTACTGCAGCTAAATATTCAGCTTCTGTTGTGGACAAGGCTATAGTATTTTTCTTTCTGCAACTCCATGATATTAGGGATTCTACTAGAATTTGACATGATCCACTTGTGCTCTTTACCTCAATTTTGTCACCAGCATAGTCAGCATCACATTATCCAACTAGGTCAAAATGAGTGTTCTTTCTATACCAAGGACCATTGTATTTCCTAAGAAGATCTCTAACATACTTCTCTTGGGAAATTAAAATTCCTTTTTCTAATTGTTTAATTTGAAGACCAAGAAAGTATCTTAATTCCCCCATTAAACTCGTTTTAAATTCACTCTTCATAAGATTTCCAAAATCAGTGCAGAGTTTTCATTTGTTGCCCCAAAGATGCTATCATCAACATAAATTGGTACAATTAAAAGATCATCTTTGTAGACCTTTCTGAATAGTGTAACATCAATTTTGCCTCTTGAGAAACCATTTTTGATCAAAAATGAACTAAGTCTCTCATACCAAGCTCTGGGAGCTTGTTTGAGTCAATATAAGGCCTTATTTTGTTTGAAAACATGGTTTGGTTTTCATGATCAATGCAACCAGGAGGTTGGTGTACATACACTTCCTCATTTAGAAAACCATTCAAAAAGGCACTATCGACATCCATTTGAAATAGTTTAATGTTTTTGTGAGCAGCATAAGAGAGAAGAATTCTAATAGCTTCTAATCTAACAACAGGTGCAAAAGTTTCATCAGAATCAATAACTTCTTACTGATTATAGTCGTGAGCTCCCAGTCTTGCCTTGTTTCTCACAACCTTACCACTTTCATCAATTTTGTTTCTGAACACCCACCTTGTTCCAATAACAGACATTGATGTTTTGGAGATGGAACCAGATTCCATACTTCATTTTTCTCAAATTGAGCAAGTTCTTCCTGCATAGCTTCTACCCAAGACCCATCAGACATTGCTTCATTTATGTTTTTGGGCTCTATTTCAGAAATGAAAGCATGTACGTTGAGAAGATTCCTTCCAACAGAGCTTCTAGTTCTAAATGGTTCAGATGTTTCACCAATGATTTGATCTTGTGGGTGATCCATCACCATTTTCCAGCTCCTAGGTAGTTTAGAAGCTTGTGTGGACTGGATTTGGGAGTTTATCTGCAGTTTAGAAGATTTTGGAGTGCAACTTGTTTCTTGCATCTCAGTATTCAATTTTCTTTTGTTTGTTTCTTTTTCTGTCTCATCATCACCATCTCTGTTATCTGCATGGTTAGTGTTGTACCCTAATTTTGTCCGGCTAATTCAAAATTTTTTACGAAAAATCAAAAAATATTGTTTGTTTTGCTTTTTGCGATTTTTGTCGTTTACACGTGTCATGTTAGCTATTTGACGATTTTGTGTTATTTTTATTAGTAGTAGAACTTATTTAGTTTTTATTGCAAGAAAACGAGTTAAAAAAATCTGTTATTGGTATTTTATTTCAACTATTATTGTTTTAAATCACAAAATTAAAATACAAACAAATTATAAATGATATTGAAAATAAAATAACATCAATTAAAACTAAATGAAAATAAAAAGAAAGACAGTGTCTTTTAATTTGAGATAAGAGTTGATAGCTCTTTTATCATATTTCCCTTTTTTCACTAAAATAAACCAACGATTGCAGCACCCAACAAGCAACACACCTCTCTGCCACCATGCCAGCTCTCTCAGGCCTCTACTCCATTACCCTGCTGTCATTGTCTCTGTTGTCTTTGTCTCCTTTGGAAATACTCCTCTGCTTCAACACCCCACCCTACACCACAAAAATTGCTTATAAATTCATATTCAAAGCACAGAGAGAGAAAAAGAGAAACGATTCAGAGGAAAAAACAGTAGTAACAAAAATCAGAGAGAAGCCGAAATGTAAAAGAAATAGAGAGATTTCAGAATCAAAGTGATAAGAGAATAAAAATAGAGAGCAGAATGTAAAGAATGCAGAAAAATGAGAAAGTCAGATATAAAAAAGGATTGAAGTTGTTGTAGTCAAACTCTTAGGTCCTAGCCATGGGTTCGGCCAGGGGTTTGAACAGTCTTTGATTCCTCTGTTCTTCAAGTGATTGCGTTGAGGAGGGAACTTTGCTCCCCAACTGTGGGTTTCCTAACTCCTCCAAAGAGTGTGAGGTTGGGTAGAGGGGACGCGAGGATTGGATTGTCTATTGGCTAATGCATAAAAGTAAAGGAAAGTAAAAATGCGACAAAAGATAAATTGCGAGAGAAAAAATAACTTTTGTATTTGACTGATTGTGTTTCTGTACAAGTCACTCTTCTATATATATATATATATATATATATATATATATATACATACGCCCTCGTCGGCCACTAAGCCAGCCAAAATTTGCCTACCGTTGGATCAATTGAAGATCAACACCTAATCTCGCTCCTAGCCCTAAGAAATCAGAGCCATTACCCACGATCCCACTAGCACGGTTAGTGGGGTGCAAAACCGCTTCGCTCTACTCCTGAAGGTTTCTCTTCTTCGCTTAACCTTCAACTGCTCCCACGTTCTATCCACGGCTGAGAGAGAGAATTCAGGGGAGACTAGGAAACTGAGGCGAATCACCTGACAACTTATAGAAGATATTTGCTGAAGGAACAATCTTAAAGGAGGGGCTCGAGGTAAAAGACAATATAAATGCCCCGAGGAGAGATGGAGCCTAAGGGAGAATGGATGAAGCTCGAGGCATGATACAATATGAATGCCCCGGGGAGGGATTGGGCTCAAGGGATATCAGATAGAGCTAAAGTAGAGCAAGTTTCAGCTTATAGAGTGCCTCGGCCATAATTTCTAGGTTAGCCTAAGTTTGATGGCTGCAGGCTGAGGACAAGGATCATTCAAGGGGTATCTGACCGAGGCAAAGAGGACTTGTCTGTGAGGCAAGGAAGGGCACGTGGATAGTGTAATGCCCCAAAATAATTAAGTATTTATTAAATTAAATTACTTACGAATTTCATTGAATAGTCATAATAAAATAATAGGATGGTGTTTTAATTTAGAAAAAGGGAGTAGTGTTTAGTAATTAAGTGAGTGGTATGTTAATTAAATTAGGGAGTGGTGTAAGTAGTTAATTGGGTGGTAAATAGGACCCAAGACACTAGAGCCCATGATACTTAAGCTCTAGGTTTAGTGTCTTAGACACAATTGGAGAAAAGAAAAAAAAAAGAGAACATGAGAAGAGAAGAGAAGAGCGCACGCTAGGGAGAAGGAAAAGAGAAGAAAATCGCAAGAGAGAAGAGAAGAGCTTGTTGCTGCGTTTTGGTGATTCGTGGAAGGGTTTTTCATCTCCAACGATTCTTAAGGTAAGGGGAGTCTCATAGTATAAAGGGTTATATGATGGGTAGTATATAGGAGGGTAGAACCTATGATGCCTAGGAGTTGTTTGATAATATGCATGAATGAATTATGAAATTATATGTATGTTGTTGGTGTTGTTTTGAGTGTTGATGGCCTTGAATGAATAGATGGTAAAATGTTGCACGCAAGGTGTTTGATAGAATGTGTAAGTGATGTTTAGAATGCATGTTAGATGTTTGACAAAATGCATAAGTATGTGATGTTGAGATTGGTATTTGGTGATTGATCATAATGAGTTTTACTTGCTTATGGTCTTTTGTGCGTTTCTGGACACTGTTTCGGTCCTTCTAAAACTGGTACTGTTCGGTTGATCCAAAAATTATGTGGCTGATTGTTTTTGAAAATAGACTTAAAGCTGGCCGTTTTGGCACTGGTTCCGTTCAATCTGGAGTTGTGTAGCTCAAGTTATGAGTCTCCAAAGTTAGGTCAAAATTCTGGAATCAAACTGTGAGTAGGTTCGATTTTTGTAGGTTTTGTGTTCTCAATCGAACTCCGTTTTGAATGATTCTTGTTTCATTGGAAATTAGACTTAATTATCTACGAAATAGGCACTGGTTTGACGAAATTTCATTAAGAAATGAGAAAGAAAATTTAGTTTCAAGTTGGGTAGAGAATTCTGTCCGATTTTGGTACCTCAGTGTAGTGTTTTGAAAAACTGTACCAACTAGATACTTATTTTGAAAAATTAAAATCATAGGAAGAAACTACACTCAGAGAGCTTACCAATGAGTGGTCTTTTGTTAAAATCCGATATCGTTTGCTATTTTAATTAATTCGCCGAAGTAGGTGCACTGCTGTAGGAAATTCTGCACTAGTGCTGTGCTGCGCCAGGGCGCCATGTTGCTGCCCTGTGTGCGCCAGGTTGCTTGCTGTGTTGCGCCCAGAGTGGCGCAGGTTGCCCAGAATGTGGCGCAGGTTGCCACAGGGCGCCAGGTTGCTTGCTGTGTTGCGCCCAGAGTGGCGCAGGTTGCCCAGAATGTGGCGCAGGTTGCCACCAGGCGCCAGTTTTAGTGTCTATGTTGCCTGCTGTGTTGCTGTTTGTGTCTTAGTTTGTGTCTAGGACTGTGTTGCTGTTTGTGTCTTAGTTTGTGACTGTGTTGCAGTTTGTGTCTTAGTTTGTGTCTAGGACTGTGTTGCTGTATGACGCCACGTGCTGTCTGTTTTGGCGCCCAGGGTGGCGCAGTTTGCCTCAGGCGCCCTTTTGTGTGCTGTTGGGCGCCAATGTGTTGTGTCTGTGTTGTTGGTGTTGTTTCCTAGGCGCCACTTTGTGCTACCTCAGTGTTGTGATGTTTTGTTGTGTCTAATAAGACTAAATTTGCTGTTCTTGTTGTTGAGTCAATGTGACTAAATCTTGTTGTTGTTGTTGCTGGGTCAAATATGACCAAAACTCGATGATGATGTGGTTGGGTCGAATATGACCAATGATGATGTTGTTGACGTTGTTGTGCATAGCATGATTATGTTGTTGATTGTTCCGATGCGTTGTACATGGTGTCTCATCCATGGCATAATGCATTATTACGTTGATGTAGGCTTCGGCCATAGAGCTTTGCTCAGTGTTGATGATGAAGCCACAAAGGCTATTTACGTTGATTGGTACCACATGCATATAGCCGTCGGTGTGGGTTGCATTTCATACATACACGTTGTACCCATGGTGTCGTTGCTTGTCGTTTTGCTTATGTTGTTACTTGTTGGTGTTGCTCGTCGTTTTGCTTATGTTGTTACACTACAAAAATTACTGGTATTAGCGACGGCCATTAGCGAGGGACTTGTTGTCGCTCGCAAAAACTGCGATTAGCGACGGCTTTAGCGAGGGCATAGGGCTGTCAATTTTTTTGCGATTAGCGACGGCTTTTATCGACGGCAATGCCCTCGGTAATTTTAATTCCCTCGCTAAATTTGCCGTTTCAGATGATGGAACTCAGCGCAGTGGTTGGTAAATGTGCAGAAATTAGCGAGGGACAGTTCCCTCGCTAATTCCCTCGCTAAATTTAACTTTTCAGATGATGAGACAGTTCCCTCGCTAATTCCCTCGCAATTTTTTTTCCTTTTTTCTTTAAAAACGTTTACACGCTCCCTCTTCTTTCTCACTCACTCACTCTTCACCCTTCCTCTTCCCTTCCTCTTCCCCATTCCTCTTCCCTTCCTCTTCCTCTACTCTCCACCACCACACAACCACCACCACCATCATCACCACCTCCTCTCACACTCTTCTTCTCTCTTCACTCTTCCAACACCACCACCACCACCACCACCACATACCTCCTACCACTCTCACTCACTCTCTCTTACTCTTCACCACCACCACCACCCCACGACCACCACCACTCTCACTCTTCTCTCTCTCTCTCTCTCTCTCTCTCTCTCTTACTCTTCTCCTTCTCTCTCTACTCTAAACCACCCATCACCACCACCACCACCACACCACCACCACCACCACACCACCACCACGCCACCACCACCACCACTCTCACTTCTCTCTCTCTCTCTCTCTCTCTCTCTCTCTCTCTCTCTCTCTCTCTCTCTCTCTCTCTCTCTCTCTCTCTCTCTCTTCTCCTTCTCTCTCTACTCTAAACCACCCATCACCACCACCACCACGCCACCACCACACCACCACCACCACACATCACCACAAAATTAATAATATAATATAATATTCATTAGTTAATAATAAATATATATAAAAAAACAAGCCATTCAGCACGGGATACGTGTCATTTTTTTTTTGAAAACTGCAGGCATTAGCGAGGGAATTAGCGAGGGAACTGTCCCTCGCTAATTTCTGTGCATTTACCAACCCCTGCAACTGAGTCCCATCACCTGAAAAGCTGCAGTTATTAGCGAGGGAACTAGCGACGGCATAGTCCCTCGCTAATTAGCGAGGGATCCAAATTCCCTCGCTAATTTCAATAGCGAGGAGGGATTCTGCGAGGGAACTGGTCCCTCACTAATTCCCTCGCAAATGACCATTAGCGACGGTTTTATGTCATTTTGCGAGGGAAATGTCCGTCGCTATTGGCTAATTTTTTTGTAGTGTTACTTGTTGGTGTTGCTCGTCGTTTTGCTTATGTTGTTACTTGTTGGTGTTGCTCTTCGTTTTGCTTATGTTGTTACTTGTTGGTGTTGCTCCGTGATAGTTGTACTTATGACTGTTGATGTGCTATGGTAGTTATAGTTGCCTATTCTCTAGTATATTATCTATCATATATGCTTTTATGCTGTTAGAGACTCACCCTTTCTGTTTGAATGTTACCTCTACGTGGGTAACGTGCAGGTAGTCGCAAATCAAGACCAAGGGTCTTTTAGTAGCCGAGTCAGTGTCGTCTCTGATACGTAGCACCCGGGGAGGGGAAGAACACTGTTTTCAATTGCTTGTTGCATTAGTTGTTTTTGAAACATGGATAGGTGGTTTGAAGTATTTGAACAAATATTCGGGGTTGTAAACTAAGTTGATGTTGTTCTTCCACGTTTTTACTTGATTATACGTTGTTGGCTTTTGAAATGTTGCATGTGACGCTCCATTGCCTGTTTTAAATTTAATTTCCGCACTCTGATATGTAATAAAACGAACGGGTGGAATTGGGGTGTTACAGATAGTGTGACCAAGTGGCTTTGGTCTCAAGAGGGGGGGTGAATTGAGATTTTTGAAAACAGTTCCCCTTTTCATCGAATTAGATTAATTTTTGCACATGTTTATGGAATGAACGAATTAGAACTTAAAACAGTAAATAACACACGAGATTTATACTGGTTCGGTCACCTCCCAGTTACCTACGTCCAGTCCTCACAAACCTTTGTGAATTTTTCACTATCAAAACAAAGCTTTAAACTGGGTGCTTTCAAACCGTTACAGACTCAGGCACTCTTCACCTACGATACCCCACCTTATGCAAGAGCCCTAAAAAACAATTACAAACAAGAGATACCCCACCCTTGTTACAATCAAAACCCTAGAGAGATTCCCCACTCTCTAGTACAACCAATTCACAAACAAGAGATACCCCACCCTTGTTACAATCAAAAACCCTAGAGAGATTCCCCTCTCTCTAGTACAACCAATTGACAAACAAGAGATACCCCACCCTTGTTGCAATCAAAAACCCTTGAGAGTTTCCCCACTCTCTAGTATAAACCAATATCAATTTTAAACAAATTACAAGAAGATAAAAATACCTTTAAGAAGGCAGATACAAAAACTTGAAGATTCCCAACCTAACCCTTGAGAGAGATCAGCTCAAAATAATGAAGAACGTGAAGAACAAGTGTGACAATGCAATAGGGTTCGCATTCTGCTTTGTGATTCGTAGGTTGTTCCTGTTTGTGAAACCCTAAGTCCCTATTTAAAGATTCTGTAAAAATATGACCGTTGGGACAATTTTTAAACACTGTTACATAAATGGCTAATCGATTGTTTTTTTATTTTAAAAACTTAGTTTGACAATAGATTAACTTCTTTTAAGAAAACAAGACCTTTAAGAAATCAGGTCTAAAATCGATTGTGTGCTTCCAAAATCAATCTCTTAATTGATTTTGTCCATTATAAGTCATGTCCATAATCGATTGTTTCCTTTATAAATCAAGTCAATAGTCGATTGTGTTCTTTATAAATCGAGTTCCTAAATCAAGAAGACAATCGATTATGTGCTTGTCCATAAATCAAGAAGACAGTCGATTATGTGCTTTCAATTAGCTATTTTCTCATTCAGTGATCGATTATGTGCCTGTAATCATTTGTGCCTAACCTATTTAGCATGCTTTTATCAATTTAAGACATATGTTAGGTTGATTGTGTGATTGGTAGTGTGTTAAGTGATTTGAGCCGATCCTCAAAAGCGGTTTACATCTCATTCGTAAGAGACGACCGGACTTCCAAGCGTCTACCCTTGACACGGACATTCTTTCTTGAGTTGGTTGTGTCCTGGAGTTCCTTTTTGTCACTTTATTTCAGATTGCTTCATCATCAAAAGTTAACCTGCAACACATGATATCCACATTTTCCCCCTTTTTGATGATGACAAAATTTTGATTCATCTTAGGTGGGAGGTTAGTTCATCAAGAAAAATAATGCACTAATTTTAATGATATGTATCTAGACTGCCCCTTACTTGATGCTCCCCCTATCGAAATGCAAAGTGACAATCATATTTTCTCCCCCTTTTTGTCTTGATCAAAAGGGTTAATACGAAACTTAGTTGGTGAGTCGAAAACGCAGCTATAGTGAAAGTCAACTAATTGCATTTGAAAAAAAAATGATATACATAAACCACAAAATGGCATGAGAGCCGGGTTTCAACACAAGATAACCAAAAATAATTCAATCAAAAGTTTATATTACATTTAGATAAATGATAAATTAATGATTCCAAGTTCTCTTCCAATGAAAAAGAAACTTTCTTTTTGCAATGGTTTTGTAAAAGTATCAGCTTGCTATTTTGAAGACTCAACGAACTCAATCTCACAATCGCCTTTTTGAACATATCTCTAAGAAAATGATGTATAATCTCTATATACTTAGTTCTTGAATGTTGAACGGGGTTTTTTGATAGAATAATTGTGCTTGTGTTGTCGCATTTAATCAGACTGTGATATATATCAACACCATAGTTGAGATGTTGTTGTTTATTCTATTTCCTATTATTCTAACTTGCTTACAGATTTTGTCCTCAATGGTGCACGAATCAAAATCAAAGATTACTCTATTTTAATAATCACATATTTGTCTAATGCTTAGTAACTTATGCTTAAGATCTTCTACATAAAGCACATTATCAATAGAGGTGGGTAGATCTTTACCAATCTTACCTTCACATAGGATTCTTCCTCTATTGCTGTTATCACAAGTCACATGACCGCTTTTTCTGGGGTGAATGTTAAGAGCTTTGTTATATCTCCAGTCATGTGCTTTCAGCATTTGCTATCAATGTATTTATCTGTCCCCCATACCTTGAAGCATACCTTCAGTAAGATCAAGTTGAAAATTTTGGTATCCAAATTTCTTTGGGTCCTTGTGGGTTGTTAAGAGCTTTGTTATATCTCCAGTCATGTGCTTTCAGCAGTTGCTATCAAGGTATTTATATGTTCCCCATACCTTGAAGCATACCTTCAATAAGATCAAGTTGAAAATTTTGGTACCCAAATTTCTTTGGGTCCTTGTGGGTTAGTACTTGGTAGAGTCCCTTTGGGAACCCACAGCTTTTTCACAACTTGCCTATAGCCATACAAACATATGCAGTTTGTCCTGGTTTGGCACAGTAATAACATCTAATATATGGACTAGTAGTGAAGTTAGGTCTATAATGCACATTTCGTTTCATGAAATTGTTTCTTGGAGACCTAGCATGCACATGTTGTATGTTAGACATTTTTCCTATTGTCCATTGAAGCTCATGAATTTTTTTTTTCATATTCAGCACACTTATCACATACATAATTAGCTTTAAAACAACCAATACTATAATTTTCTTTTCTAAGTTCTAATCTTTCCTTAGTTAAAGCAATAACTTCATTTTGCAGATGAGCAACTACTTTCTTAGATTGACTTAATGCCTTAGCTAGTTTTAAAGAATAATTATGCAATTCCAGAAATGCTTCATGTAATTCATCATATGCATTTTGTGAAGTTTAAGAGTTAGAATCTACCTCAGTTTCATTTTCACTATCGTGGTCGGCTATGAGAGAAACTTGAGCTTCTTCACTTTCTGAATCATCTTATGAGTCTGTGTCATTGTCTTCCCATGCTATGTAGGCTTTTCTACCATTTTTTTCTTTGGATTCCTTTTTCTCAAACTTTGACAGTTTTTCTTTGTAAGTTTGGGTACTCCATCTTCATGTGTCCGGATTTGCCACATTCGTAGCAAGTTGGTTGACTTGAGGAGTTTACTTTGCTTGAGAATCTTTTGAGGGGAAAATTCTTCTTGGGGAAGCCTTTCTTTCTCACGAACTTTTTGAATTTTCTAACCATTAGATCCATATTCTCATTGTCTTCACCATATTCATTTTCTGAATGATCACTATCATGAAGTGGATTTGAACAAGAAGCCTTGAGAGCTAAGCTTTTCTTTTTCTCGTCTTTTTCTTCATGCTCTGCTAGACGAATGAGCTCTAGTTCGTGCTCTTGTAGTTTTCCAAAAAGAGCGGCGAGTGTCATAGAAGCTAAATTCCTTGATTCAGCTATAGCAGTTATTTTCGGTTGCCATTCTCTGTTCAGGCATCTCAGCATTTTGTTAATTTAGTCTTCGACAGGAAATGATTTTCCTAATGAGCCTAGTTGATTCACTATGTGAGTGAACCTCTTTTGCATTTCTTGTATAGTTTCTCCTTGATTCATTCTGAATAGTTCATATTCCCGAATGAGAGTTTCTTTGACAGTTTTACAGTTTGACACTCTGAAGAACTCATCGAGACTTAGAGCGGAAGTGATAATATTTTTAGCCTGGAGATTGTGTTGACCCTTTTTTGTTTTCATCATCAGTCCATTCAATCCTTTCTTTGATAGAGAGAATACCATTTACCATGTGCGTGGGAATAAAATGTCCATTTTCCACAGCTTCCCAGACATCTATATCTACCCCTTCTATGAATATTCTCATTCTTTCTTTCCAATATGTGTAACAGCCCAGGTCCAACGCATTGGCCACCCCAGCACTGTTACATCTCGGTCTTCTCTACCCCCCTTGTAGAATTTTTGCCTTCCGTGGGAATCGAACCTTGCACCTGAGGCATAAGTGCAAGTTAAACACACCTCCCACTACCAATTGAGCGCGCAGTTGTAACAACCTAAATATTTAATTAATTTATTTAATTAAGTATTTAGGAATTTATTTTAATTATATTGATATAATTTAATTAATTGAGATTATGTTAAAATGGTGTAGGTGGTATTAGAAGGTGGAGGCGCCAATTAGATGAACTTCGGCTTAAGTGAAAAGCCCAAGCCCATGATCCATGTAATATGCGAAGTTGCTAGGTCATTTGGGATTAGGGTTTTAGCTTAGGCATTTTACGAATTGGAGAAAGAGATAGAGAGAAGAGGCGCCGTGGAGAAGAGAGAAAGAAGGGAGAGGTCGCGAGCTCAAGGAGGAAGAGGAACGTGACCCGTTGCTGTGGTTCTGTTCGTGACTGTCTCTAGGGCTCCTGTTCTTCAAATCCAAGGTAAGGGGAGTTCTATCTTTCTATATAATAGATGTTTATGATAGGTTTTAGAGTAGGGTTAGCCTAGATCTATCCATATTCATGATTGGTGTGTGATTTCATGTTGTTTTTATGATTTGTATGTGATTTGATGTATTCGTGTTGCTCGGAATCCGTTTGTTGGTGTTATGGGCGCATAGGGCGCCATAGGATTGGTTGTGTGTTGCTGGATTTTGGTCATTTTGGATGCAGGAGGTGGCGCCCTTGTGCTGGGCGCCATGAGCCAAGTGTTGTGTTGCTGGGCGCTGGGCGCCAGGCGCTGGGCGCGAAGGGGCGCTGTGTTGCATGTGTGTTGTGTTGCTGGGCGCTGGGCGCCAGGCGCTGGGCGCCAAGGGCGCTGTGTGCGTGTGTGTGTTGTGTTGCTGGGCGCTGGGGGCCAAGGGCGCTGTGTGCCGTGTTGCGCGCCTGTTGCGCTGTGTTGCTTCTGGATGTCTAAGTTTGTGTCTTAGGCGCCCAGGCATTTCCAGGATGTTCCCGATTTCTAATAAAAACAGTTTTTGCTATATCTTTTGACTCGGGCATCCATTTTAAACGTTTCAAAAAGTGATGGGAAGCTTTTTCAGTTGTCTACCTGTGTGTCTTATTTTTAATATAAAAATTTATTATTTTCTGGTGGTTTCTGGGCGCCCAAGTGGCTGTCCCCGGTGGTCATCCCAGTGACATTGTAAAGCCGTATTGAGTCCTTTAAAAATCCATTTTGCCTATAACCAACAGTTTTAACGCTTTGGTGTCAAAATGGGTGATTATGGCGATGATGCCCTTAGTGGCTAGTTAAATGACGTTTTTGCCCTTAGTAGCCAATATTATTGATGATGATGTGTAAATGACGATGATGCCCTTAGTGGCTAGTTAAATGACGTTTTTGCCCTTAGTGGCCAATATTATTGATGATGATGTGTAAATGACGATGATACCCTTAGTGGCTAGTTAAATGACGGTTTTGCCCTTAGTGGCTATTGTTTGATTGATGACGTTTACGGATAAGTGACGATGAGGCCATAAAGGCTAAGTGACGATGAGGCCCAAAAGGCTAAGCGACGATGAAATATAGCGACGTTGTTGTGTGTAATTATAAATTGACAGGTGATGTGCCTCTTATTTGGCAAATTGGTAAGTGACGGGTCACATAGTTGACTGTGATTGTGTGTTTGTGTGCGGTGCATGTCATAGTGTCTCATGTATTCCATGTGCATGAACCCAGCGACGATAAGGCCATAAAGGCTAAGCGACGATGACGCCATAAAGGCTAAGCGACGATGATGAAAGGTACCTCATGCATATGCCCGCGAGTGGGTTGCATTTCATATAATTACATGACATCGTGATGAGTTGTTGTAATGACGTAATTGATGACTGTGATGTGGTTACTCTAGTGCTGTGACTTTGACTTATTGCTTATCATATGATTTATTATATGGATTGAATTGGACTCACCCTTCTGTTTGAATGTTACCCCTATGCGGTAACGTGCAGGTGATCACGAATGAAGACCTAGGTATCTTCACTAATTTGAGACTGGTCGTCATGCTCTGATACGTAGAACTCAAGGGGGGAAAAGAACTCGATGTTTTAAGACCATTTTGGTTGTTATATGTTATTTGATGGCTTCTCTTTATTTTACTTTCCGCTGTGTAGTTGGTTTTATTGATGTTAAGGTTGTGGTGACGATGACTGATGCTTGAGGTTTTTCCCATTGGGGGCGTGCTACGTATTGCACAATTATTGATGTTGAACTGTTTTATTGAAGTACGATGTTTTATTCGAAGTATGTGTAACATTCCTTGCGATGAAAGAAATTTTGAAACTCTGATTTTTACAAACAAATTAACGGGTAGAAAAGGGGTGTTACATTAGTGGTATCAGAGCAAAAGTTCGGCCTGTCCGGCCAAGTTGTCCAGTCATTGACAGTCTAGTATTGTCGACTTATTCTAACTGTTGGTTTTGTTGCAGCTTTGAGTTGAGATGGCTGGGAGAAACGACACTACGATTGCTGCTGCTTTGGCTGCCATGGCTCAGGCTGTGCAGAATCAGCAGAATGCTGGGGAGAACGCTGGTTTTCGGAGTCTGACTACTTTCCAGAGAGAGAATCCGCCCACTTTTAAGGGCAAATATGATCCAGATGGTGCTATGGCTTGGTTGAAAGAGATCGAGCGGATTTTCAGGGTGATGGACTGCACTATTGAGCAGAAGGTCCGTTTTGGTACTCACATGTTAGCTGAGGAGGCCGACGACTGGTGGTTGGCTACTAGGCAGAGGTTGGAGGCTGTGCAGGAAGAGATTACCTGGGAGGTATTCAGCAGAGAATTTCTGAGAAGGTATTTTCCTGAAGATGTCCGAGGAAAGAAAGAAATAGAGTTCCTGGAACTGAAGCAGGGTGGTATGTCTGTGACTGAGTATGCGGCGAAGTTTGTGGAATTGGCAAAATTCTATCCGCACTATAGTGAGGCTACAGCTGAGTTCTCGAAATGCATCAAGTTCGAGAATGGTTTGAGGCCTGACATCAAAAAGGCAATTGGTTACCAGAAGTTCTGTGTGTTCGCTGATCTGGTTGATAGCTGTAGGATCTTTGAGGAGGACAGTACTGCACATTACAAAGCTGTGTCTGAGAAAAAGGGTAAGTTTCCGAGTCGAAGCAAGCCGTATGAGGTTCCTGCGGGTAAGAGTTATCAGAGGGTTGCTGGAGGTAAGAGGGCTAGTGGGGGAGATGCTCCTGCTAGCATTGTCTGTTGTAAGTGTGGCAAACCTGGCCACAAGAGTACTACATGCGGGTCTGATGAGAGAGTTTGCTACCGTTGTGGTAAAAAGGGTCATATGGCGGCCGAGTGTAGGGTCAAGGATGTGGTGTGTTTCAACTGTGGTGAGTCTGGGCATATCAGTGCAAAATGTACAAAGCAGAAGAAAGAAAGGTCTAGTGGGAAAGTGTTCGCATTGGCAGGAGAGGAGCCTGCTGAGAGGGATGGTCTTATTAGAGGTACGTGTTTCATTAACGGTACTTCTCTGAAATCTCTTATTGATACTAGTGCTACCCATTGCTTTATATCTGTTGATTGTTGTAAAAGATTGGGTCTTGTTTTATCTGCTATGTATGGGGATATGGTTGTCGATATTCCTGCGAAGGGGTCGGTGATTACTTCCCAGATGTGTTCTCAGTGTCCCATGTCGATCTTCGGCAGGGACTTTGTTGTGAATTTTGTTTGCTTGCCGTTGAGAGGACTGGATGTAATCTTGGGCATGGACTGGTTAGAGAATAACCACGTCCATATCAACTGTCGTAGCAAGTCGATTAGTTTCGGGGAAGAAGATTCTGTTTTGGTATCCGCTAGTCAGTTGAAGAAGTTGAGGAAAGAAGGAGTTCAGCTATTTTCGTTGATGGCATCGTTGTCTGCTGAGAGTCAAGCTGTTATTGAAGAACTGCAAGTGGTACGCGAGTTTCCTGAGGTTTTTCCTGACGAAATTCCGGGTGTGCCGCCGGAGAGGGAAGTTGAGTTCTCGATTGATCTTGTACCTGGTACGAGGCCTGTGTCTATGGCACCGTACAGGATGTCGGCGTCGGAATTGTCTGAGTTGAAGACGCAACTCGAAGAATTGCTTGAGAAAAAGTTTGTGAGACCGAGCGTATCACCGTGGAGAGCTCTGGTATTGTTAGTAAAGAAGAAAGATGGGAGTATGAGGTTATGTGTGGACTATCGTCAGTTGAATAAGGTAACTATCAAGAACAAGTATCCGCTTCTGAGGTTCGACGATTTGATGGATCAGTTGGTGGGTGCCCGTGTTTTCAGCAAAATTGATTTGAGGTCCGGATATCATCAGATTAAGGTGAAGGATGAAGATGTTCAGAAGACATCTTTCAGGACAAGGTATGGGCATTATGAGTATTCAGTGATGTTGTTCGGTGTGACCAATAAACCTGGTGTATTTATGGAATATATGAATCGTATTTTCCATAATTACCTAGATCGGTTTGTGGTGGTCTTCATAGATGACATTCTAGTTTATTCTAAGTCGGAGGAAGAGCATGCTGAGCACCTGAAGTCAGTATTGGATGTTCTGAAAGAGAAAAAGTTGTCTGCTAAGTTATCGAAGTGTGAGTTCTGGCTGAAAGAGGTGAGTTTCCTTGGGCACGTGATTTCTGGTAATGGTATTGCGGTTGATCCGGCAAAAGTAGAAGCAGTGTCGGAGTGGGAGGCTCCGAAATCCGCAACAGAGATCAGAAGCTTTTTGGGTTTGGCTGGGTACTACAGGAGGTTCATCGAGGGTTTTTCCAAGTTGGCCCTTCCGTTGACTAAGTTGACTTGTAAGGGTAAAGTTTTTGTTTGAGATGCTCGGTGTGAGGAAAGTTTTATGGAACTGAAGAAGAGATTGACAACATCGCCTGTTTTGACGTTGCCTAATCCAGAGGAACCGTTTATGGTATATTGTGACGCTTCGAAGATGGGTCTTGGTGGTGTGCTGATGCAAGATGGGAAAGTCGTTGCGTATGCGTCGAGGCAATTGCGGCCTCATGAGAAAAATTATCCTACGCATGATTTGGAATTGGCTGCTGCGGTCTTTGTGCTTAAGATTTGGAGGCACTATCTTTATGGTTCGAGGTTTGAGGTGTTCAGTGATCATAAGAGTCTGAAATATCTGTTCGATCAGAAGGAGTTGAATATGAGACAGCGTAGGTGGTTGGAGCTCTTGAAGGATTATGACTTCGGTTTGAATTATCATCCCGGCAAAGCTAATGTCGTGGCTGATGCTTTAAGCCGGAAGTCTTTGCATATGTCGGCAATGATGGTGAAGGAATTAGAGTTGATTAAGGAATTCCGAGATTTGAGTTTGGTTTGTAGAATGACACCTCGTAGTGTCAAGCTGGGAATGTTAAAGATCGATAATGACTTTCTGGGCAGCATCAGAGAGGCTCAGAAGTCAGATGTCAAGTTGGTAGATTTATTGAATGGGGTTGGTCAATCTGAAGATGAAGATTTCAAACTGGATTCTCGTGGTGTGTTGAGGTTCCGGGGTAGGATCTGTGTTCCGGATGATGCGGAGATGAGAAAGGCAATTTTGTAGGAGGGTCACCGTAGCAAGTTGAGTATCCATCCTGGAGCGACAAAAATGTATCAAGATCTGAAAAAGATGATTTGGTGGTATGGTATGAAGAGAGATGTGGCACAGTTTGTGTATGCCTGGTTGACCTGTCAGAAGTCGAAGGTTGAGCATCAGAAGCCTGCAGGGTTGACGGGATTGCCGAATACAGTTAGGAGTGATGACGCTATTTGGGTGATCGTTGATAGGTTAACGAAGTCTGCTCACTTTGTTCCTATTAATGTCACTTATCCGGTGTCGAGGTTGGCAGAGGTCTATGTCAAAGATATTGTGAAGTTGCACGGTGTTCCGAAGAGTATTGTGTCAGATAGGGATTCGAGGTTCACTTGAGTTTTGGACGGGTTTGCAGAAGGAATTGGGTTCAAAGTTGAAAATGAGTTCGGCATATCATCCTCAGACAGATGGTCAGTCAGAGAGGACAATTCAGTCGTTAGAAGATTTGTTGAGGGCTTGTGTCTTGGAACAAGGGGGTTCATGGGATTCCTACCTCGCGTTGAATGAGTTTACCTATAACAACAGTTACCATTCCAGTATCGGGATGGCACCGTTTGAAGCATTGTATGGTCGAAAGTGTAGAACGCCGTTGTGTTGGTATGAGTCGGGGGAGAGTGTAGTGTTGGGACCGGAGATTGTCCGGGAGACTACAGAGAAAATCAAGATGATCCGTGAAAAGAGGAAGGCTTCGCAGAGTCGTCAGAAGAGTTATCATGACAAGCGGAGGAAAGATTTAGAGTTTCAGGAGGGTGAGCATGTGTTCTTGAGGGTTTCTCCTATTACTGGTGTTGGTCGAGCGTTGAAGTCGAAGAAGCTCACTCCTCGCTTTGTTGGTCCTTATTAGATTTCTGAGAGACTCGGAAATGTGGCTTATAGGGTGGCTTTACCGCCAAATCTTTCGAATTTGCACGACGTGTTCCATGTGTCGCAACTTCGGAAGTATGTTTCGGATCCATCTCATGTGATCCATATGGATGATGTAGAGGTGCGGGATAATCTCACTGTGGAGACGATGCCCGTACGGATTGAGGATCGTGAAGTGAAAGTGCTTAGAGGCAATGAGATTGCATTGGTGAAAGTGGTTTGGCTAGGAGCTTCCGGTGAGAGTATGACTTGGGAGCTAGAAAGCAAGATGCGGGAGTCCTACCCAGAGTTGTTTGATCAGGTAAATTTCGAGGACGAAATATTCTAAGTGGGGGAGAGTTGTAACACCCTAAATATTTAATTAATTTATTTAATTAAGTATTTAGGAATTTATTTTAATTAATTGGATATAATTTAATTAATTGAAATTATGTGAAAATGGTGTAGGTGGTATTAGAAGGTGGAGGCGCCAATTAGATGAACTTGGGCTTAAGTGAAAAGCCCAAGCCCATGATCCATGTAATATGAGAAGTTGCTAGGTCATTTGGGATTAGGGTTTTAGCTTAGGCATTTTGCGAATTGGAGAAAGAGATAGAGAGAAGAGGCGCCGTGGAGAAGATAGAAAGAAGGGAGAGGTCGCGAGCTCAAGGAGGAAGAGGAACGTGACCCGTTGCTGTGGTTCTGTTCGTGACTGTCTCTAGGGCTCATGTTCTTCAAATCCAAGGTAAGGGGAGTTCTATCTTTCTATATAATAGATGTTTATGATAGGTTTTAGAGTAGGGTTAGCCTAGATCTATCCATATTCATGATCGGTGTGTGATTTCATGTTGTTTTTATGATTTGTATGTGATTTGATGTATTCGTGTTTCTCGGAATCCGTTTGTTGGTGTTATGGGCGCATAGGGCGCCATAGGTGTGGTTGTGTGTTGCTGGATTTTGGTCATTTTGGATGCAGGAGGTGGCGCCCTTGTGCCGGGCGCCATGAGCCAAGTGTTGTGTTGTTGGGCGCTGGGCGCCAAGGGGCGCTGTGTTGCGTGTGTGTTGTGTTGCTGGGCGCTGGGCGCCAAGGGCGCTGTGTGCGTGTGTGTGTTGTGTTGCTGGGCGCTGGGCGCCAGGTGCCAGGCGCTGGGAGCCAAGGGAGCTGTGTGCCGTGTTGCGCGCCTGTTGCGCTGTGTTGCTTCTGGATGTCTAAGTTTGTGTCTTAGGCGCCCAGGCACTGGGCGCCATTTCCAGGATGTTCCCGATTTCTAATAAAAACTGTTTTCGCTATATCTTTTGACTCGGGCATCGGTTTTAAACGTTTCAAAAAGGGATGGGAAGATTTTTCGGTTGTCTACCTGTGTGTCTTAATTTTAAAATAAAAACTTATTATTTTCTGGTGGTTTCTGGGCGCCCAAGTGGCTGTCCCCGGTGGTCATCCCAGTGACATTGTAAAGCCGTATTGAGTCCTTTAAAAATCCTTTTTGCGTATAACCAACAGTTTTAACGATTTGGTGTCAAAATGGGTGATTATGACGATGATGCCCTTAGTGGCTAGTTAAATGACGTTTTTGCCCTTAGTGGCCAATATTATTGATGATGACGTGTAAATGACAATGATGCCCTTAGTTGCTAGTTAAATGACGTTTTTGCCCTTAGTGGCCAATATTACTGATGATGATGTGTAAATGACGATGATACCCTTAGTGGCTAGTTAAATGACGGTTTTGCCCTTAGTGGCTATTGTTTGATTGATGACGTTTATGGATAAGTGACGATGAGGCCATAAAGGCTAAGTGACGATGAGGCCTAAAAGGCTAAGCGACGATGAAATATAGCAACGTTGTTGTGTGTAATTATAAATTGACAGGTGCTGTGCCTCTTATTTGGCAAATTGGTAAGTGACGGGTCACATAGTTGACTGTGATTGTGTGTTTGTGTGCGGTGCATGTCATAGTGTCTCATGTATTCTATGTGCATGAACCCAGCGACGATGAGGCCATAAAGGCTAAGCGACGATGAGGCCATAAAGGCTAAGCGATGATGATGAAAGGTACCTCATGCATATGCCCGCGAGTGTGTTGCATTTCATATAATTACATGAAATCGTGATGAGTTGTTGTAATGACGTAATTGATGACTGTGATGTGGTTACTCTAATGCTGTGACTTTGACTTATTGCTTATCATATGATTTATTATATGGATTGAATTGGACTCACCCTTCTGTTTGAATGTTACCCCTATGCGGTAACGTGCAGGTGATCACGAGTGAAGACCTAGGTATCTTCACTAATTTGAGACTCGTCGTCATGCTCTGATACGTAGCACTCAAGGGGGGAAAAGAACTCGATGTTTTAAGACCATTTTGGTTGTTATATGTTATTTGATGGCTTCTCTTTATTTTACTTTCCGCTGCGTAGTTGGTTTTATTGATGTTAAGGTTGTGGTGGCGATGACTGATGCTTGAGGTTTTTCCCATTGGGGGCGTGCTACGTATTGCACAATTATTGATGTTGAAATGTTTTATTGAAGTACGATGTTTTATTCGAAGTATGTGTAACATTCCTTGCGATGAAAGAAATTTTGAAACTCTGATTTTTACAAACAAATTAACGGGTAGAAAAGGGGTGTTACAATATGCATAATCTTTCCTATTGAATCCCGGAGGATGGGTAAGAGATGCACCCTTTTGCGTAGACCAACCTGAAGCCATTTCTCTTGAAGCTGCTAGTCCCTTTAAACAAGAGTCTAGCTCTCATACCATTTGTTACCAAGTGGCTTCAGTCTCAAAAGGTGCGTGAATTGAGATTTTTGAAAACATGTCCCCCTTTTAAACGACTTAGATTAATTTTCACGCAGGTTTATGGAATGAACGAATTAGAACTTAAAACAGAGAATAACACACGAGATATATACCGGTTCGGTCACCTCCCAGTGACCTACGTCCAGTCTTCACAAACCTTTGTGAGTTTTTCACTATAAAAACAAAGTTTTAAACCGGGTGCTTTCAACCCCTTACAGACTCAGGCACTCTTCACCTAGGATACCCCACCTTGTGCAAGAGCCCTAAAAAACAATTACAAACAAGAGATACTCCACCCTTGTTACAAGCAAAACCCTAAAGAGATTCCCCATTCTCTAGTACAACCAATTTACAAACAAGAGATACCCCACCCTTGTTACAATAAAAACCCTAGAGAGATTCCCCACTCCCTAGTACAACCAATTGAAAAACAAGAGATACCTCACCCTTGTTACAATCAAAAACCCTAGAGAGATTCCCCACTATCTAGTATAAACCGATAACAATTTTAAATAAATTACAAGAAGATAAAAATACCTCTAAGAAGGCAGATACAACAACTTGAAGACTCCCAACCTAACCCTTGAGAGAGATCAGCTCAAAATGATGAAAAACGTGAAGAACAAGTGTGACAGTGCAATAGGGTTCGCGTTCTGCTTTGTGATTCGTAGGTTGTTCGTGTTTGTGAGACCCTAAGTCCCTATTTATAGATTCTGTAAAAATATGACCGTTGGGACAATTTTTAAACACTGTTACATAAGTGGATAATCGATTGTTTTCTTTTAAAACCATAGTTTGACAATCGATTATGTGCTTTTAAGAAAACAAGACCTTTAAGAAATCTTGTCTATAATCGATTGTATTCTTCCAAAGTCAAGCTCATAATCGATTTTGTGCTTTATAAGTCAAGTCCATAATCGATTGTTTGCTTTAAAAATCATGTCAAAAATCGATTGTGTGCTTTATAAATCAAGTTCCTAAATCAAGAAGACAATCGATTATGTGCTTGTCCATAAATCAAGAAGACAATCAATTATGTGCTTTCAAACAATTATTTTCTCATTCAGTGATCGATTATGTGCTTGTAATCATTTGTGCCTAACCTATTTAGCATGCTTTTATCAATTGAAGACATATGTTAGGTTGATTGTGTGAGTGCTAGTGTGTTAAGTGATTTGAGCCGATCCTCAAAAGTGGTTTACATCTCATTTCTAAGACACGACCAGACTTCCTAGCGTCTGCCCTTGACACGGATATTCTTTCTTGAGTTGGTTGCGTTTTGGAGTTCCTTTTAGTCACTTTATTTCAGATTGCTTCATCATCAAAAGTTAACCTGCAACACAAGATATCCACATTCTCCCCCTTTTTGATGATGACAAATTTTCGATTCATCTTCAGTGGTACGTTAGTTCATCAAGCAAATTAATGCACTAATTTTAATGATATGTATCAAAAGGGTTAATGCGAAACTTAGTTGGTGAGTCAAAAACGCAGCTATAGTGAAAGTCAACCCATTGCATTTGAAGAAAAAAAAATGATAGACATAAACTACAAAATGGCGTGAGAGCCGGGTTTCAACACAAGATAACTAAAAATAATTCAATCAACAAATTATATTCCATTCAGATAAATGATAAATTAATGATTCCAAGTTCTCTTCGAATGAAAAAGCAACTTTCTTTGAGGAGTGCAGCGAAGCGGTTTTTGCACCCCACTAACCGTGCTAGTGGGATCATGGATAATGGCAATTGATCCAACGGTTGGCAAATGTTGTCTTGCTTAGTGGCCGATGAGGGCCAGTGTATATATATAGAGAAGAGTAACTTTTACAAAAAGGACAATCAATCAAATACAAAACTTATTTTTTCTCTCGCAATTTATCTTTATCGCATTTTTACTTTCCTTTACTTTTATGCATTAGCCAATAGATAATCCAATCCTCACGTCCCCTCTACCCAACTTGACACTCTTTGGAGGAGTTAGGAAACCCACAGGTTGGGAGCAGAGTTCCCTCCTCAACACAATCGCTTGAAGAACAAAGGAATCAAAGACTGCCCAAACCCCTGGCCGAACCCACAGCTAGGACCTAAGAGTTTGACGGCAACAAAAATTGGTACGCCCGGTGTGACAGGCAAGGGTGAAAATACTGTCGCTTTTGATTCGCCTGGACTGGATCATTGTGGGCGTATGCACTTGCGCTCACGTAGAAACCTAAGTATGAAACCCCCTTCGATGTCAAAGAAGGTAACTGCTTCCAAAGGCAAAATCACAGAGCCAGCAAGTGTTTCGGGGACTACCACCCTAGCGGTTACTCTTGATTCGGATGAATGTAACACCCCATTTTCTACCCGGTATTTAAATAAAAATTATCAGAGTTCAAAAATTATTTTTTTCAACTAATCTAAACGGGATGCTACATTTTTTCAAACAAACATCAACAACATAATAACATTTCTTTTATAAATCAAAGAAAGTACGCAACACGTAACAATGGAATGGGGTTCCCAAAAACATATTATTCGGTCCACACGACAGAAACTACAACGTCTCGCAGCGGAATAAAAATAAATCTCATCACACATAACGCAGCCTCAACATAAAAATCTTAATAAAAATGTTTAACAACTCGAATAAACAAACAAAAGAAAACTAGCGCCCATCCCCTGAGTGTTACGTATCAGAGCACTAGACCGACGCAGGAATGAAGAATAACAGCCTTCACTCATGGTTACCTGTGGTAATAAACAACAAAGGGGTGAGTCTAAACCGCATAATAAGGCTTATAATAAGCAGTATGCTAGAGAATAAGGACTACACCAATCACAGCAACACATTTATATTTTTATTTATTTATATGTATGTATATAGCAACCTTTACAATACATATATGTACGCATAATACCTTCCACAAAATTACACATATAACATCTTCCACAATATATATGTATAACAACTTGTAACAACTTTAACAATTCATATGTCTATTTCTTTATATTATACATACGACAACTTCATAAATTTATGTACAACAACTTTCAACCGTTTGTATATATATAATTATTTGTACATATATTAACCTCAGCAAGTCATATATATATATATATATATATATATATATTTATATTTTCATACATATACAGCAACGTTTCCAACTTATAATGATATATCAACATCCGCAATATATAAATGTAACATTTCTCACAACTTATATATATAATTGTCACACAATCATTCTGTACACCAAACAAAGTAATTATCAATGATGAGCATGTATGTATGAGGTGCAGAATGCATGTGGTACCATTATCACTTCTCATTAGCAAATTGGGCACGTCGCGACCGCAGCCGAAAAATAACGTCAAGATCGCAGCCTAAAAATGCATCGTCAAGACCGCAGCCTAATGTATGCATGTGACTCCATGAACAATCAATAAGCATAATTTTTTTTTCACAACCCCAAGTCACACACATCATCATTATAAATTACAACGTCAAGACCGCAGCCTAAAATCATCACCAACATTTTTGGTCCGTAGACCCACCGTCACTTTACCACATCACTAGCAACATACAAGTGTCCAGAAACATTCAGCCAAATTAATTATTTTCCACAGTACAGTAGCATAAACAGATAGAGGACTGAACGAGCTTCGAAACACACTTTGAAGCACTTAAAACGGACACCCGAGTCAAAAGATACGTCAAAAACAAATTTGGGACAAAACTGAGACACGTGCTGAAAATGGCTCCCAGGCGCTGGGCTCCTAGCAGGGAACAGCAGCACACAAAAACTGGCGCAGGGGGATCCTGTCGCCCACAGAAAACTGGCGCAGGGCGCTAGACACAGAATTGGGGCAGGGAACACCAAAAACTGGCGCAGGGGGATCCTGGCGCCTAGGGCGCCTTCCCAAACAGCACTGGAACGACATGGAGCCTTGCTGGAACAACTTAGTATAATTTGGCAAGGTATTTCACACTAAGACAGCAGCTGAAACATTAAGCAAAACACAATTGGCTCGGCGCCTTGGCATAGGGACCCAAAAACTGCAACAGGAAACAAGGCAGGCAACATGGCTAGACAGCACTGGGCGCCATGGGCGCCACTGGAAGCAACACACGCAACACAGAATATTCACAAGGCGCCATTGGCGCCAAACCAGCAACAACCAAAACGAAATTCATGGACTGGGCGCCTAAGGTGCCACTGCCAGCAACAACAAAACGCAACAACCTTACCTGGGCGGCTAGGGCGCCACATCCTGCGGAACAACCAAACAGAAAACCATGACATGGGCACCTAGGGCGCCATGTCCAGCAACATCAAGTCAGCAACATAGTGGCTGGGCGCCTTGGGTGCCACTTCCAGCGCATCAAACATAAATTTCATCAAAATCATGGCAAACACAATAGCGATTCAAGGGCATATGGAATATCAATCTCATAACACAATTATTCAAGATGTGACACACATATGATCATGCATACAAAGGTTATTTATCAAGGTATTTGACACACACATAGAGACAATCAATCTTCACACAATCAATCATGTATCAAATTCAACAATAGAATTATGAGACAAATGGTATAAACCCTAAACCCTCACATATAACCCATTCTAAGCCCTACTATAAGGTAAGACCCACCCTTACCTTGATATTACCGAAGACGAGATACTTTCCACGGAGTCACCAACAGAACCACAGCAACAGCTCTTCTTTTCCTCTTCTCTTTGTGCGATCTGCTTCTTCTCTTTTTCTTTCTCTCTTCGCGACCTCTCTTCTCTCTTCTTCTTTCTTTTCTTTTTTACGTTTTCTTTCTTTTCCTTTCTTTGCACAAATGATGCGAATAGCATCACACCCCAAGCCCCTAGGGCCTTAGCTAACGGGCTTGGGCTTCTTAGGCCAAATTTGCCATTCCGAAATTATTAATACCATTCCCTTCAATTATAAATAAATTAATATATCAATAATTATAATAATTATACTAATAATAATAACAATATTGCAACACCTAAATAATTTAATCAAATAATTAATTAAATTATTTAGGGTGTTACAATGAACAACCCCACCAAGATGCGGATACAGCATTAATGTACCAAGTGTCCCAACAATTGGCTGACATAGTCAAACCTATGGTGCACAACGATGTGCAACAGGCCAAGGAACTGGAATAGAGGCGTGCTACGCAAGCTAGAAGCACAATAAGCCCCAGTTTCCCCAGCCAATCACAGGGAGGACAACCTAACTCTCTGGGAGGCACGCATCAGACGCAACTGTACACCAACCCGGTTGGACCTCAGCAGGCATCTTTCTATACTCAAATGGGAATCATGCAACAGTGTCCACCGAGTGGGAGCATGGTTGGGCCTCAACAGGAATTCTCTCATCAGGTAAATCCTACTCCTGTAATTCCTCATCCTGGTACTTTTGCCACTGCCAACACTGGGGGCAGTTTATGGAGAACAACACTAACACGACTTCTCTTCAATAGGGACAAGTGCAATTGGTCAGAAGGCCATCAGAGGCCGCAGGCTTGATGGGTCTGCCGCAGGGATCATCCTATGGATGTTCTACCGCGGCTAACTATCTGGCCTACGCAGGGTGGAAAGCCTTCACCCCGGAATCTTGGACTGGCAGCACAGGCGGGTATTGCCCGAGTCAGCAGCCATGGGTCCAGAATCCACCTGGCTCGAGAAGCCTACCTCCCTACCAGCCGTACTCTGAAGCACTCAATACCTACCCGGCGGGTTCTTATTTACCGACACAGATGAATTGTGTCCTGGTCGAGCAGCCATTGAACCAATTTCCACCTCATCGAGGCAATCAGGCACCTGTACCAGGAACTGGCTCGGTTAACCTAGCCCAAGTGATGCCTTGGCAGTCATGGACAGATGCTCCACCTCAGGCACCACCGCAGCCAAGGGCGCAGGGTCCCCCAGATACAATGTGGCGACCAATGCCTCCAGCTGAAAGACCATTGGGGACCCAACTTCTGGACCCGAATATACCCCCAGTACAGGAAGCCTTACCCCAAGTGAGTAGACAAGTTGGTACCTCTGCCCAGAGGAGTCAAAACACCTGGCTTTGCTACGTTTTCTGGGGACGATGGCAAGTTTACAATGGAAGACACCGGCCGATTCACGGCCCAATGTGGAGAAGGGAACTAGAATGAATATCATAAGCTACAGTTGTTCCCCTTGTCATTGACAGAGACTGCGTTCTCATTGTACTCTTCACTCCAACCTGATTCTATTCAGATCTGGGAGGACATGGAAAGGTGCTTCCATGACAGGTTTTATTGGCCACAGCCTGAGGTCACCGCATCCGATCTCGTGAATTTACGGTAGATGTTGGACGAGGCTGTGACAGACTTCAATGAATGATTCAGAAAGATGGCTGGAAAATGCTCAGTTCCTTTTCCAGAATCACAACTCACTTCCATGGCCATCTCTGGAGTGCACCCTCAATTGAAGGAGAAGCTTGTTGGACAAGCTTGCAGTGACCTCAGTGGCCTCGCCTCCAGGGAAATCCAAATTGAACAGTTCATACAGAAGAAAGAGAGGAGGAGGGCCACTAGGGGGCGAGGACCTCAGCTGGTGTTAGTAGATGACATTCAAGAAGACTTTCACTGTGATAAGTCAGTCGATTACGCGACAGACGTCATGGTGGCCGAGATAGAGAAAGGGAAGGCTTACATATGTCCTGCTCTTAAGCCCGCTAAAGGGAAGGAGAAGGATGAGATGGAAAACAAGTCTGAGTACTCCTTTGACATATCTAAGGAGGATCAGATCTTCGACTACTTGTTGAAGGATAAACAAATCAAGCTCCTCGACGGCCATAAGATACCTCTGCCCGAAGAAATAAAAGGAAAGAAATACTGCTAGTGGCACAATTCATTCAAACACACCATCGCCAATTGCATTTTCTTTCGCTGAGCCATTCAAGAAGCCATCAAGAAAGGGAGGTTTAAGATGGCCGATAAAGGAGTATCAAAAATGACTGTTGACACTAGCCCTTTCTCCAGCGTGAACATTAACATGGTTTCCTTCTCAAGGAGTGTCCGTGGAAAGGGAAAGAAGAAATATGTGTGGGTCCCTAAACAAGAACCTCTCCTAGAAAGAATAGTCTCAGCCAATGATCGATTGGGACCACCTGCTGAGGGATCCACTGTGGCCGAGTGTGTAGCTCTCTTGCAAGACAGTTTGCTGGTATGGGAGTGAAGCCAGCGTGAAGAACCTAAGAAGAGACTTCCCAAGCCAGGAAGATTGGTCCATGATCTCAGGGAGCTACATTTGTCAAAACTCAATCCTGAGAGGCAAGCACCTCGACCCAAAGATCTGAGACCCCAACACCTCCCGCTTTGGGGGCACGGTCGACCAACTGAATAATCTACCAAGCAAGTCGATGTACCAGGCCCAAGGGAGACATCTCACTCAAAGGGAGAAAGGAGGGCTGCACAGGTCACTACTGCGCAAAACTCGATGTCAGTGGATATCACAGTGCTGAATGATCGCGAGTTGAAAGCCACTAAAACTGTGAAACCTCCCACGGGAGTACCCCAAGACCAGTGGATGACCAAAGCGGTATCAACAGTATCACCCCCTAAGGCGGCCTCCAAGTGTCGCTCGTAGAAGAGGAGGATGCAAAGGGTAAAGGCCTTCTCACCTCAGCCAGGGAAGGGAATACGCAGGCTATTCCTGCCGCCTCAGTAGCCACAGCTATAGAACAAGCTTTCCCAAAACGTTCCGAGGATAAAGCTCTAGAGCAGCGGGACACTGAGGTAGTTGGTCCGAACACATCCATTGAGGGGGAAGAAGAGCCTAATACCATGATAGGGGTGGTTGGCATCCCTCTCATCGAAGCGGTAAGGGAATATCTATATGTCCCCCACAGTCCTGGCCGACCTCAGCCAATCAGCACTCTCCCTTGCGAGGGAACAATGACTGAGGAGGAAATTGCAGAAGATGATCCCTTCGGTGAAGAAGAAGAGAACCCCTTCGGTCCACTCAATTTTGATGATAATTCTATCACAGAGTCAATCTTGGATGACATTATGGATGGAGACGATGGGGAGTTCTTTGCTGGCATAGAAATGGTGGGACTCCTACCACTTGAATTTTGGGGAAATAAGGACCAACGAAAGGCCCTCGAGGGGAATGTTTTTGCTGATGAGGCCGAATGGGCTGCTTTGAGAGAGCCCGAGGGACCAGTTACGGAAGGAATGTTGTTTGAGAAGCCCACAGTAGACATGACCTGACACTTGAAGCCCCTCTATATTAAAGCACACCTGAATGGAAAACAGTTTAGTCGGGTCTTCGTGGATGGTGGAGTTGTTTTGAACATCATGCTGCTAACAATAATGAAGAAGCTAGGTAAGAATGATGAGGATCTCATTCCTACGACCATGACCATGACAAGTTTCATCGGCCACCCATATCATGTTTTGGGGGTGCTGGTAGCCGATGTAACAGTTGGGTCGAAGGTGACTCGTTCATCTATCTTTGTCATCGAGGGGAAACCCTCCTATGCCGTAATTCTGGGGAGAGACTGGATCCACACTAGTGAATGTCTTCCCTCCAGTCTACACCAGAAATTAATGATATGGATAGGTGATAAGGTGGAGATAGTCGAGGCTGATCCCAATCCATTCCCTACCGAGGTAAAGATGTTCGAGGCTGTTTTCTATTCCACTTACTTGCCCCCTATATCTATTCCAGGAAACTACGAGGAATGGGGTATAGAGTCTTGTGATTGGACAAATAAGGGCATTGAACTCAAAGTGTTGGCCAACCCTTAGTCTAACATCGAGAGTAATGATTTAGGAGGCTATGTTTGGTGCAATACACGAATAGGATGACCTCCCAGAACGCCCAGGTCAGAAGATTTCAGATAACCCCAAGAACGGGATGTTGGCCGAACCCCCTCACATAGAGCCCATCCAGAGAAGGGTGCCCACTTTTGAAGCTCAAGACCCTCTAGTGGAAATAAGGTCAGTGGCAAGTTGCAACCAAAGCAACGAGATCAGATGGTGGCATTGATTAAGGAGTATGGAGTTTGGGAGTGTGTTTGGTGTTGTGTAATTTGGGTTAAGGGGTCGAATGATATGGAAATGACCAAAACGCCCTTGTCTCCCTAATCCTCACATAATTCTATTTCTACCCCAAAACAATCACATAATCCATACAATTAACAATTAAATGTTGCTTTCATGCTTTTAACATGTCCATGACTTGAATTACTATTTTATCGAATAATAATTCGCTAGTTAATTTCATAAAACGAAATTTACCGAAATTAGGGATGTTACACATAGGCCCTCGTCGGCCACTAAGCAAGCCAAAATTTGCCTACCGTTGGATCAATTGAAGATCAACGCCAAATCTCGCTCCTAGCCCTAAGAAATTGGAACCATTACCCACGATCCCACTAGCGCGGTTAATGAGGTGCCAAAACCGCTTCGCTCCACTCCTCAAGGCTCTCTTCTTCGCTTAACCTTCAACTGCTCCCATGTTCAATACACGTGCCCTTCCTCTCCTCGCAAACACATCCTCTTTGCCTCGGTCACATACCCCTTCGGCTGATCCTTGTCATCAGCCTGTAGCCATCGAACTTAGGATAAGCGAGCAATTATGGCATTTGGCACTCTATAAGCTGAAACTTGCTCTACTACAGGTCTATCTGATATCCCTTGAGCTCAATCCCTGCTCGAGGCGTTCATATTGTATCATGCCTCGAGCTTCATTCATATTGTATCATACCTCGAGCCCCTCCTTTAAGATTGTTCCTTCAGCAAATATTTTCGGTAAGTTGTCAGGTGATTCGCCTCGGTGTCCTAGTCTCCCTTGAATTCTCTCTCTCAGCCCTCGGCCTACGACCTAATTGAATTATTGGGCGTTAACAATTGCCACCCTTATTGTGCTGTCGCGCGGCTGTATGTTCGTGATCGAAAAGGCAGTGCAGCGGTTCACAAGGTTGCACTGGTTACCTACTCAAGGCTTTAAATAGTCACTATGCCTACTGCATATGGGTTCTAGTACACTCACTCTTCCCTACACTTTGAGAGAAACCTTTGCCTTCCCTTTTCTTCTCAGATTATGTTTCGTCAGCCATGGTAGCCAAACGACACACTTCTTCCTCTGTTATCCCCTCTCTTCAAGGTGCTTCTTCGTCCATTTTCACCACCATCGGCCGTTTATCTGTTCTTCGCCCTATCGCCATCAACGCTGATCACAGTTTCAAGGTCTTCAAACAACGCTTCGGTTCCTGCAATCTCCTACTAAAGACCTCATGGTTCAACGCTGAGGCCAAGTTTCATGATCTCCGGGAAGGGCTGAAAAGCAACCCTGATTACAATGACTATGTGGCCCGCTTAGCCAAGCAAAAGGAGGAAACCTGGAAGGTGTGGGGCATCTACGACATGATCATGGTATCGACCCAGGAGGTTTCTCATAACTCTAATCTCCCGTTCCCTCTGATGTCCTTCTAGTCGACCACCCTAAACTCTTTCATATTCCCATGGGGCATCCTGACCGCCACTTTGCTAGACGTGGCTGCCATCCTGGGGCTTCCTGCCGACGGCATCGAATTTCACGCCGATCCTGATTTCCTAGGCGTTTACCTTTCATATACCTACGCTTCGGTCTTCTCCAACATTCTGGCTAAGAACGCCAAGTCCTCCGGACCGGTCACCGATGGGAAACATCATGCCTTCCTTATGTATTTTTTCAATAATTTCTTCTTCAGCACCAAGTCATTTGGCGTTGTTAAGGAATTCTCTGTTTTTTTCCACTTGCTGGAGACAGTCCAGAAGAATGCCTGGGGTACCTTATTCCTCGCTTTCCTCTATAAAAGTATGGATAGCTTCCTAAGGAAAATCAAGGACAAGGGTTCCTATTCGAAGGCCGAAGGTCCCTTTTGGTTCCTGCAACTTTGGGCGCAGCTTTACTTCTCCAATTTTGCTCCTGACTTGTCTACAGATTCCTAGAAGATCCTTGGATGTGCCCTTGCTGCCACCCCCCTTTGCCAGTGGAGCGTGCGAAGGTGCATCGAGTCCTGCTGGACATAGACCCCAATGAGTTCAGTAGGTGTCCCCCTTTGGAGAAAGACCTTGGCCCTCAATGGATCTTCACCCCTCAGGATTTGGACCCCTCCTCGGGTGACCACTACGACATGGTCATTCATTTGAGCCATGTCCTTATGGCTCGAGATTTGATTTCTGGTGCCAACCTCTCCTCCAATACCAACCCTCTTACCGTGGAACCTTACCACCACAACTTCGTCGCCAGGCAATTTGGCATCGGCCAGCATGTTCCGGTCCCTCCTGATTCCATGGGTGTGCAGCGTCGCCGAGGAAAGATTCTTCTCACCGATCTCAACAAGCTTCTAGCGAACCAAGAGGCGAGGTTCCACTCTTTCTCTTAGGGTACCTATCACCCATATCTTCCCTCTCCCTACCACCGAATATCCTCAACGATACCTTGGATCGGCCGAGGGCCTCTCTGCTCAGCCCACTTCGATGGTTTCCCGTGCGAGTCCACCACCTCCCACAGTTGTCCTTTCGGTGGCTAAACCAACGGAGACAGGGAAAAAGAAGAGACCATTGCTTTCAAGTCCTTCCCCTTATCGTTCTTCACCTCGTCTGAGATCCATTGGGCAACCCTCTTCTACCACTAGTAAGTGTTTTTGTTTTGTCCTGTCATTATTTTCATCTTATTAATATAGCTTGACATGGCATCGTGTCCTTGCGTCGCCCAAACGCCAGAGGTAGTTTCCCTGGACGATGATGAAGATGATGATGGCGATGATGTTCCACTCCTTCACCGCAAAAGAACTCGAGACCTGCTTACTCCAGTTTTACCTCCCCCTGCCACTCATGTTTCTGGGGACCATTCCCCTCCTTTCAAGAGGCAGCGGGTAGGTTCTTTCTCTCATTGAGTTGCGCATTTTTTCATTTATCTGTTGCTTTCTAACTCTTGGGCGCTCCTGTAGAGGTTCCGCTCTTCAGTGAAGTCACCCCCATCCTCTCAAGCCAAAAAGCGTAATAGTCCAAGTTCAGGCTCTGTTTCCCCATTTTGTGTTCGTGCTTTTTTCATGGCTGTCGTCGCCCTTTCTTATAGTTTCCTTTTGCAGGGATTTCCTCATGATGCTGCAATGGTCGATCCCCCTTCTCTCGAGGAGGCCACCCCAGATGTGACAGAGGAAGAATTGGAACGCTATTTCCTTAGCCTAGACGTTCCACTGGTGGCTGCCTCCCCTGCAGAAGCGGATCTTAGTCGAGTGGAGGCTGCCTTGGCTGGGGAAATCCCAACTGATCCTAACCAGGTAGCTGATGTTAGGGCTTCACTATTCCGGCTTTCCAGCTCCTCTGACGTTCCCTTTGTTAAGAGGGAGGTGTTAAGGGAGATAACACTGCATCTTGGAGACATTTCAAGTTTACATGGGAAAGCCAAGACTATCCAGGATCGAGGCCAATCTTATTTGCAACAATCAGAGTCTCTTTAGGCTGAAAAAGTTGGATATCGGGAGCAATCTTCTTTGAAACATGCTGGGGTCTCTTCTTTGTTTCCCTGGACTAGAGCAAACGTGCTATGCTGGCCGAGAAGGAGAAGATTTCCTGCAGGGTGCAAACAATTGAAGACTAAATAGCTTCCCTCTAACTTGAGTTGGCCTCGCTCACTCCTAAGCACTCTGCAGCCGCAAACAAGCTTTCAAACATTACTTTTGACATTGTCCAGCTTTTTTGTCGCAGCTCTGCGCTAGATCCACACCTAGCACTCGTACTCCCGCAACGACCTGGCTTGGAAGACGATCTTGACAAGAGCCGTGAGGCTATTATGCAAGCAGTCAATGGGTGGGGCTCCCTACGGACTCCCTGCAGAGGTAGATGAAGCTGCATTGGATGCTATCATTGCGGAGGCTGTAGCTAGTGAGTTTAGTGCAGAGGTTATTGCGGGAGCTGTGGCAAATGAGGTTGGAACTGATGAGCAATTTTAACTTCTTACTAGGTCACCAGTATGTGGCATGCCACCCTGACAATTCTGGTTTATCTACAATTCCCCTTTCCTTGCATACTTTCCCATAGGGTATGATAATATGTTTTAAGATACTTGCCGTTGATTTTCATTTCAAACTATTTTCCGTCTAACGTAATAAGACGATACGCTCCCCCATTGAATACTTCGGTTATATTATAGGGCCCATCCCAATTCGGGGACCACTTCCCAAACTTGGGATTTTTCCTTCCCAGTGGCGGAATAGTTTCCCAAACAAGGTCGCCTTCAACAAACTTTTTTGGCTTCACATGTTTGTTGTAGGTGCAGGCCGTTTTGGCTTTATTTATTTGTATCCTGCTGAGGGCAGCCTGTCTGTTGTCATCAATCGAGTCCAACTCCATTAGCATGGCTTCTTGGTACTCATCCATACTAAGAGAGTGCTGTCGAGCCTCTCCCAATGATGCCACACTAATCTCAAGAGGTAGTACAACATCTTGACCATAAACTAAACGATAGGGGGTTGCCCCCGTGGCTGTAGACTTGGAATTCCTCATGGCCAATAGGACCTCATTAAGGGTTTCATGCCACCTATGAGGCTTATCCTCTATGTTTTTCTTGATGAGTTCTATGATGATTTTATTGGTAGCCTCGGCTTGTCCATTTGCCTGGGCATAATATGGAGACGATCTTAATGCCATACTCTTGGGCAAATGCCACCACTTGTTCTCCTGTGAACATTGTACCTTGATCGGCCGTGATTGTCTCAGGGGTCCCAAACCTATATATTATTTGGTTTTCTATGAATTTGATCACTGCGGCCTGATTAACGCTCTCCAGGGATACGACGTCCACCCATTTGTTGAAGTAATCGGTGGCTACGACAATGAAGTTATGGCCCTTCGAGCTCGGAGGGTATATCTTACCTATTAGGGCCAGGACCCACCGTCTGAAAGGCCAAGGTTTGACAATGGGATGGAGCTCGTTCGCAGGTACTCTCTGGATTGGCCCATGAAATTGGCAAGCTTCACAACCCTTTTCAAATTGGAAACACTCGGCCGTGATCGCCCGCCAATAGTACCTGTGTCTGTAGATAAACCACTTAATGATGGGGCCAGACCTGTGGGAACCATAGATCCACAGATCAGCCTCAGCTACCACAACATCTTGCTGTAGCACTTCGGTTATCATCTCCTTACACCCCGAGGCGTGTTGGAACAAATTGTTTGCCTCTCGATTCTCGTTTCTAGGGATGTATATGATGACGACATCGGCAAACAACTTTAACAAGTTGTGAGCCAAGGACCGCAGCTGCTTGAGCTTTGCGTTGTAACACTTGTACTCTCCAGTGATTTGTTTGATCACCAATTAGGAATCCCCTTTTATCTCCACGTGCTGATTATTAGAAGCTTGATCTCTTATTCTGCACATGAACCTCCAAGTCCTGCCGCTGGGACTAGTGATTACCACACCAATGTCTGCCCCTGTTTGGGTGCTTGACCCATCGAACATGAGGGTCCAAGGTTTTAACCCTAAGTAGTTGATAGGTTTGGTTGGTAATTCTCACACCTCGACGCATGGGTGTTGGGCTAGAAAGTCAGCCAAGGCTTGACCCTTGATAGCCCTTAGAGGTACATAAACTAAAGCGAATGCATTCAACTTAATGGCCCACTTTATAAGTCTTCCTTGCAAGACAGGCCTATTAAGAATATATCGGATGATGTCTACTTTACAGACAACCAAAACTTCCTTAGGATATAGGTAATATTCAAGTTTAGTACAGGCATTGAACAATGATAAACAAAGCTTCTCAATTGGAGAATATCTGGTTTCGACATCATTGAGGATCCTACTGAGATAATTTATAGCTCGCTCCGTCCCATTATTGTAACATCCTCAATTTTAGCTAAGTTGGTTAATGAAAGTTAGCAAGAGGTTATGTTTGATTAATTAGTTAATGGAGCAATTTAGCTTAATTAATTGATGATGAGGCGATTGTCATGGATTGGATTTATGGACTATATGTTTAGTTGATTGTCATAAATAATATTAATTGTTTGAGTTATGAACCAATATAATCTAATTATGTTGGGTAGTGTATAAGTAAAGGGGGAGGTATGTATGGTAATCTGAAATGTTATAAAGTAGAAAGAGCCTAACAACCATAGGCCAGCCCAACTTGAAGACACCACCAGCTGAAGTAAAACAAAGTGAACCCATTTCTTTTCCTCTTCACTTTCCATATTCAGTTTCCAGAAACAAGCGAGAAAGGGAGAGGGCACAAGAGAGAGGGAGGAAGAGAAGAGAGGAGATTCCTCAAAACTTGATGCATGTGCAATCCCTTGGTGCCAAAGTGATCAGCTCACTTCCCCCTTCCTATTGATACCCATTTCGAAATCAACACCCACCTCCAACTCAATCCACCATTAAAGACCACCCAAGCTCAAGTGGAGCAAAGATAGAGTTTTGGGACTTCCATTGGCTTGCATGTCGCCATAGAACCATAATACAACCTTGGGAGAAGTCACCTTGCTAGTTGGTATAGTTTGGGTAAGGAAATCATTAGCTCAAAGTGCTGAAGTTCGAAATTGGGTATCTGTCCAAAAGTTCGGGTAGCTGAGTTTCGGTTTCGTGGAGTACATCACACCAAGTGAGTTCTACACTCACTAGGGAAATCATTGTTAATATATGAGTCATGCATTCTTGGTTTTATTATGTTTTGATTCTGTATAAAGATATGTGTTTGATGACTGAAATTGGATGCTATTTGTGTTGATAATTTCACTGTGTGGAGACTTTCTGGATAGGTTCGGTTTTCTGGTAACTGGGACTGTTTTACCGGTTCAAAAATTATGTGACTTACCTTTTTAGAAACTAGATTGAATACTTGTCGTTTTGGCTTTGGAATGGTTGCATTTGGACTTGTGTAGCTCAAGATATGAGCATCACAAGTTAGAGTAGAATTCTGGGGACAGTTTGAGAATAGGCTCAGTTTCTGAGAATCTGGGGATGATATAGGTATCCAAAAATTATGTGGTCAATTGTTTTAGAAACTAGACTGAATGCTCGTCAATTTGGTCCTAATTTGGTTGAATTTGGAATTGTGTAGCTCAAGATATGAGCATCACAAGTTAGGGTAAAATTCTGTGTAATTTCGCGTCGCGGCCCGTGGCCATCACGTCGCGACCTCCCTTAAATTTTGCAACGCAAAACTTTCTGTCACTTTTCGCGTCGCGACGGAACCAGTTCGCGTCGCGACGATTTGCAGTTTTTCAGCAAAATACCCTAAACTTGTTTTCGCAATAACTTTTGATCCGGGAACCCGATTGAGGTGTTCTCAGATGCGTTTTAAAGCTTATTCAAAGACCTATCTATATATATAATTTATACTGTATAATTCCATGATTATGTTTATTCTTATTAACGGCCCTTGCGGTCCATGGTTTTATGAACGGCCCAATGCGGGTACATGGAATGTGTTGTGGATTTGATTGTTATGCTATGATTGTGATTGAGATAAGCTTATGCCATGGATATTGCTTAATGTGATTGATGTATTGTGCTGGACTGGCTGAATTATTATCAGGATAAGTTAGAAGAGTAAACTTTAGTAAGCCGTGTGAGATCACCTAATAATAAGATCATGTTAGTACAAGACTAAATTAAGTACAAGTTCACTGTTAAGCATAAGCTCATGGTTCGGTTAAGTTCATTGTTCACTGATCACGGTTCACGGTTTACTGCTCATTGGTTATTGTTCATCGTTCACTGTTCACTGCTCATTGTTCATGGTATATATTATATACATCATTGCTGGGGTGACGACCCTGTTCACGGATTAGCGTACTAGTGGGAGAGGAAGTCATGAGCCTTATCCCCTAGGCCCACTGCATTGTTGTCCCTAAGGTAGTAGAAATGGCCGGGGACCGGGTTTGCCGGAATCTTTAAAATAAGACCCGGTGATATGCTAAGAATCATTGTCATGGTGTGTGCCTTGTGTGTCGCTAGAAGGGCCACGAGTACACGTTGTATGTTCCCCGTAGTCGACTTAAGGGCTACGATTCATGAAATCAAGCATAATTGAACCGAGAGAGTTAGTAAGGGGTCTCGATAGAACTCACTGAGACAAGTTGTCTCACCCAATCCATTGTTGTTGTTTTTCAGTTAAGCAGGGAAAGTTGAAAACCGTGAGGCACGGCTATGGAGACGCTTGAAGAATTGCTGACGACATTCCTTTTGTCATGTTATGTATCTTTGTATTTCAGCTTCCTTTGTATCTCTGTATATTTGTATTCGGTACCTTAGATATACGATTGTACGACTTATGTCATGATTGTTTCAAAAACCGTAAAGTAGTACACATTAACAAACATGTGTTATGGTTATTATTCATGAAACTAAATGTTCAATCGATTGTTTATTCATGGAACTAAATGTTCAAGCAACTGTTTATTCATGGAACAAAAAGTTCAATCAAGGTCAGGATATATAAATCATATCAAAGCGCGGGTGACGACCCAGTTGATTAGTATACTAGGGGAGGGGAAGTCATGAGCCCGAGAACCTAGGCCTCACGAGGTTTGAAGCTAGTTTAACCTAGTGGAGAGGTTCGACGGTAAAGGCAGAGTTTTTACCGGAGATGTACTATGGCATGTCAGGAAAAGCTATATGCACGTAGGACCTAAATGGACTACAATTAAATGACAAGAATAAATGGACCGAGAGTCATTGTGAGGGGTTACAGTAGAACTCATTGAGATAATGTTTATCTCACCCTTTATATATTGTTGTTTTACAGATACTCAGGGAAATAACAAGGCAAGGAAGCATGGTTGATGAGACCTTAAGGAGAGCATGAAGTTTAACCTTATGTTCATATTGTTTTTCCCTTAGTGATCGTACTTCAATTTAATGACTTGTACTAGCTACTAGTTAATGATCGTTTCCACTAATTTCATGTTGTTGGTTAGTGAACAATAGGAGTTGTTAGTAAGAAGGACATCGTACTTGGTTATAATTTAGAAGTCTTGAGCTATGTATGCCTCTTGATTTTGGATTAATATAAGAGTTTTTAGTTTTGTTCAATATCTGAAACTGGAAATTCTACTCTGATGTATGCCATTTCGTGCATCTTAGCATTTCTACTTGTTAGAAATATTAGGGTGTTAAATTTTGGTATCAGAGCGGTTCGACCTAGTCGGACTTAGACGTTAAGAGTCTTTTACGTCTTCTAAGACTGATTCCTCTTAGTATGCTATTAGACATTGAGCCTGATCAACTTAATACTTTGTGCCTATTTCGCAGAATCATGGCAGGAAGAGGTAGGAAAAACCCACCCATTGATCCACATTCCGAGTGGATGCAGAATGTAATTGAGAATCAGCAAAAGATGATGTGGGACATGATGCAAATGCATCAGCAGCAGCCTAATGTTCAACAACCTCCTCTAGAAGATCCGAATAGAGCTTATTTCCGTTTCACAAGGATGAATCTCCCAAGTTTCAAGGGAGGATCGGATGTGATGGTATCTCATTACTAGTTGGACTCTATGGAGACAATTTTCAAGACTCTGAAATGCAGCGAAGAAGAGAAGGTACTCTTTGCAGCTCATATGCTAGATGAGGAAGCCCAAACCTGGTGGACCAATGCTCATGAACTGATGGTCAATCAGGAAACTCCTATTACCTGGTTTAACTTCAAGGAATTGTTTATTGTACCTTTCTTTCCTCCGGTGATGAAGCTAAGTAAGCAGACTAAATTTGTCAATCTCAGGCAAGGTGATATGACGGTGGGTGAATTCACCGCCATGTTTAAGAAGTTGTCTCAATTCTATCAGTTAGCAAGGTATGCTCTGAATGATGAATGGAAGATACAGATGTTTAAGGCAAGTCTTCGTGCTGATATTGCCCAAGGTCTTAGCTCCTATGCTATGACCAACTATGCTGCTTTGGTGCAACAGGGCTATGTTGCCGAAGCGGATATCAATAGGATGTATGGAGAGAAAAGAGAGTATTGGAAAGGAAAACAAGCTCAATCATCCGATTCCTCAAAGTACTTGTTCCAAATGTGGTAGGCCTCATCGTGGTGAATGCTAAGTTGGGTCTAATACCTGTTACTACTGCAAGAAAGAGGGCCATTATGCTACCCAATGCCCAGTGAAGAAGAAGCGTGAAGATGATCGTGCAGGAACTACTCAAGGAAGAATCTAGACTTTGGATGCTGAGAAAGTCAAGTCTTCAGATAATCTATTGAGGGGTATGGGTTCTATTTTCAATAACTCTGTCAGTATATTATATGATTCAGGTGCTGCTAATTGTTTAATTTCTCAAGCATGTGTTGACCGGTGTGTTTACCCTTATCTTTGCTATCCGAACCAATAATTATCTTAACTGCTGCCAAGGGTCGCGTCCAGACCCAGTCTTTATGTCAGAGCTGTCTTCTGGCCATAGGAAACAGAAACTTCATTTTAGAATTTATTTGTTTACCAATGAGAGGTATGTACATCGTTTTGGGTATGACCTAGATGACGGTAAATCGTGTCACCATCGACTGTTTCAACCGAACTGTCAGCTTCGCCTCGGAATCAGTTGAATTACCCAAGTCAAATTCTGAAGCAATTATCTCATTCACGTCGGCAAGTCAATCATTATTTCAAGGTGCGTAAGCTAATGTTATTATGTTGTCTGCATCGACTGAAACTGGTTTAGATTTGTCCTCTGTACAAGTTGTTAATGAATTTCTTGATGTTTTTTCGGATGAAGTTTCCTCTTTACCTCCGGATCGTGAGGTGGAATTCTCAATAGAGTTGGTTCCTGGCACAGGGCCAATCTCTATTGCTCCATATAGAATGTCTCCTTTAGAATTAAAGGAATTAAAATCTCAATTGGAAGAGTTGATATTGAAGAAGTTTGTTTGGCCTAGTGCTTCGCCATGGGATGCTCCAGTATTGCTTGTTAAGAAGAAGGATGGGAGCATGAGGTTGTGTATTGATTACCGCCAATTGAACAAGGTAACTATCAAGAATAAGTATCCTCTACCAAGGATAGACGATTTACTCGATCAACTTCGAGGTGCTGCTGTGCTTTCAAAAATTGATCTAAGGTCGGGGTATCACCAGATAAAGGTGAGAGCCTTAGATATTCCGAAGACAGCTTTCCGTACTCAGTATGGACATTACGAGTTAGTAGTGATGCCTTTCGGTCTAACTAATGCTCCCGCGGTATTCATGGATTACATGAACAGAGTCTTCCACCCGTACCTGGATCAGTTTGTAATGGTGTTCATCGATGATATCTTAATGTACTCGAAGACCATTGAGGAGCATGTTCAGCATCTCCGAACCGTTCTGAATGTACTCCGAGAAAAGAAGTTGTATGCAAAGCCCTCAAAGTGTGATTTCTGGATGCCTGAAGTAAAGTTTCCGGGTCATGTGATATCTCAGTCGGGAGTCGCGGTGGATCCTAGTAAGGTAGAAGCAGTGTTGAATTGGGAACAACCAACGTCTGTTACCGAAGTAAGAAGTTTCTTAGGTCTAGTCGGTTACTATCGAAGGTTTATTGAAGGGTTCTCACAGTTAGTCCTCCCGCTTCTCGGTTAACTCGCAAGGGTCAGCTGTTTGAATGGAGTTCCGATTGTGAGGAAAGTTTTAAAGAGTTGAAAAGTAGGTTGACATCTGCTCCGATCCTAATTCTTCTAGATCCGTCACTGGGATTCCAAATTTACAGTGATGCCTTTGGGAAGGGATTCGGGTGTGTTTTAATGCAGAATCAACAAGTGGTTGCTTATGCCCCCAGACAGTTGAAACCACATGAAGAGAATTACCCAACTTATGACTTAGAGTTGGCAGCAATTGTGTATGCTCTAAATATTTGGAGACATTACCTATACGGTTCTCATTTCAAAGTCTTTAGTGATCACAGGAGCCTTAAGTATCTGTTTGACCAAAAGGAGTTGAATGATAGGCAAAGAAGATGGGTTGAGTTTCTGAAGGATTACGACTTCGAATTGCAGTATCATCCCAGGAAGGCCAATGTTGTAGCTGATGCGTTGAGTAGAAAATCTATTCATACGGCAGAATTAATGATGCATGAGATAAAGCTGCTAGAGTCTTTCAGAGACTTAAATCTGAATGTGAAGCAAAGAAGGAACCGGTTAGTGTTGAGTCATATCTAGATTTCGAGTTTAATGAGAAATCTGATTTGCTCAGCTCAAGAAATTGATGTAGAGCTGCAGGCTCAAAGAAGGTTACCAAATTTTACCGAAGACAGTGATGGGATTATTTGCTTCAACGGTAGAATTTTGGTTCCAAAGGATGATGACATCAAAAGGCAAGTGTTAGAGGAAGCACATCGGAGTCAATATTCCACACATCCTGGGTCTACCAAGATGTATCGGGATTTGAAACAGATGTATTGGTGGCCAGGGATGAAAGTAGAGATTGCAAAATTTGTGTCTCGATGCCTAACTTGTCAAATGGTTAAGGCAGAGCGCCAGAAGCCTGCTGGTTAGTTACAGCCGTTGAATGTTCCTGTATGGAAATGGGAAGATATTTCTATGGACTTTGTCATGGGATTACCAAGGTCCCAACCCGGTAACGATTCCATCTGGGTAGGTGTGGATCGTCTAACAAAATCAGCTCATTTTATTCCTGTTCGTTCGAACAGTAAGGTTTCCTAGTTAGCAGTGGAATATCTGAAGAGTATAGTCAGGTTGCATGGAGTTCCTACAAGTAGTGTGTCAGATCGTGATCCAAAATTCACTTCTCGATTTTGGAAAGCTTTAAACCAAGCTTTAGGAACAAAAGTGTTTGTTAGTACCGCTTATCATCCGCAGACAGATGGTCAGACAGAGAGGAATATTCAGACTTTAGAAGATATGCTTCGGGCTTGTTTGCTTGATAATGGAAGAAAATGGGAGGATCATCTTCCGTTGGTGGAGTTTGCGCTTATAACATCAGCTATCATTCCAGTATCAGAATGGCTCCATTTGAAGCCTTGTATGGGAGGAAGTGCAGAACGCCATTGTGTTGGTGGGATGTCAGTGAAGATCGGTTGTCAGGAAATTGGGAGGAACGCCATTGTCAGGAAATACATAACACCAAACACATTCCTTAACTCCATAAGACCACAACCACTATTTTTAGAAGGAAATTATGAGTTAGAGTTAGTGGTTAATTAGAAGTAAACTAAGATGATGAGCTAAGTTAAGGGCACTTTAGTCTTTTCCCACCCATTTAAACCCTTGTTCAACTGAAACACTCTCATTCCTCACTTACTGAAAACAAAAACAGAAAAATAGAAAAGAGAAACGAGAGAGTGAGGCGAAAGGGAGAGAGGAGAAAGGAATCATCACCACCATCAAGCTCTTTGCATGTAAGTTCTTTTCAACCCATTCTTCCTAATTTTTCAAGCTGTACACAATGACACTAATTTCATTCTCTGCTTCCTCCTCAATCCATTGTTGCCATTTTTGAACCTCCTAGCTCTCAAGAAGCAAAAATGGAGTTTTGGGGTCTCTAGTAGCTTGCATGTGGATGATGAAGCTCCATAATTAAATTGTGAAGTCAAGATTCTGTACTAGAGCCCTTGCAATAGCTACATTTCTGTTTTGGGTCGAATTGGGTAGAAGAGGAGCATTTGGGGAGGTTGCATTTTCAGTTGGAAGCGATTGGACACAGTTGGATCGAGTTCGGAACGTGTTGTGAGATTTTGGAGCGGTTGAGCTTTGCAAGTTTTGGTATCTCGTGATTCTCATCCGATCGGTGAGTTTTACTCACGTTTAAGCTTTTATGTGTCAACTGTGATGGTTTTGATAGACTGGTTATGTGGTGTACTTTCGTTTAGGCTTTTATCTTTCGACTGTGATGGCTTTTATGTAAAGGTTTTCCAAGGCACCTGTAAGCCTTCTTGTTTTGGTTAGTGGAAAATCACACAAGGGTGTGAGGACTGGACGTAGGTCACTAGGAGGTGACCGAACCAGGATAAATCTCTGCGTGCTTTACTGCTTTCCTGTTTTACTGTTATACCGCTTTACTGCTTTATATTCTAATTCCTTCGCTTCCACTTAACCTGCGCGAAAATTGATCTAAGTCATTGAAAAGGGGAAAAACGTTTTCGAAAGATCTGAAAAGTTTTTAAATCTCAATTCACCCCCCCCCCCTCTTGAGACTGAAGCCACTTGGCAACAAAGCGCGGTTAAGGTCGGCGTAGTCGACGCACATCCTCCATTTCCCGTTACTCTTTTCCACTAAGATGACGTTTGCGAGCCATGTCGTGTATTTAACTTCTCTGATGAACTCGGCGGCAAGTGGTGGTAAGTTATGTCTGGTAAGTTATGTCTGGTAACATTCCCGGCATGTCTGCCAAAGTCCAGGCGAAAAGGTCAGCATGGTATTGTAGGCATTTGGCCCCTATCCTTATTGTTTTGTGATGGTCTTCCCCGAGTTGGATCGGGATGAAGTCGCCATCTGGCTCGAGCCACTTTATCCTCTTCTTCAGTTCTCTGGTGAGCTCGTCGTCTCCTTTTTCCTCGGATCTATCTGGATCGTAGCGGGCGTTGAGGTCAGTTAGGTTGACATCGAACCCCTTGGTTGGTTTATTTTCTTTGTTTTCATCTTTTCTCCGCATTCCGCGAGATGGATGTAGTTCTGTTATGCCTACAAGGAAATGAAATGGCAATGCTTGGAAGACACTAGGTCGGCGTTGAGGACGATCACCTCGTCATTTGTGGAATGGAATTCCATCTTCAGGTATGCGATGGAGGCTACTGCTCCGAGTTGACACAAAGTATGTCAACCTAGGATGGCGTTGTACACCGACTTACAGGGTAGAATTGGGAATGGGACTTTCACAGTGCGGAATTCTAGCAAGGTCTACCCCCTAAAGGTGACGAATAGGTCGAGACGACCTAGAGGTCGAAACATCGAACCGTTAAACCCAGAGAGATCCGTACAGTTGAAGGGGGTGAGGCATTCTTCTGGAATGCCTAATGCCTTGAGCGTGTCGAGGAATAGGATGTCCGTTGAGCTTTCTCGGTCGACGAGGATGTGTTGCACCTCGAGGTTTGCCAACGTGGCCGTGATCACTAGGGGGACAAATTGAATAAGGCCGCTACCCGGCAAGTCGAAGTAGTCGAAAGATAATGGAGGTCATTCCAGCGCCTCTTCCTTGGCAGGAGGGTTTCTTTGAGCTCCCTTGATAGTCCACTGGTGATTACAATCATGGTCAGCTCCGGCTCCCGATATTTCTTTCTTTCATTACCGAGTATTTGATCTGGTCTCCCTAGAGAGGTAGGTCGATCTCGAAGAAATGGTAATCCACTGGTCGATCTACGAAGATCTGCTTGTGGAGATCTCCAAACAGGTATAAAACTGCACTTCAGTCTTTTCCTTTAATTTGTTTGAAGATCTGTTGCTGTTTGAGATGATTCTGACCTTGTGTTTTACGTTTCTGGGTTGCTGCATTGAAGAAAATGAAAAGCTTCTTGTATTGTGGGAAAATATGGTACTTTTTTTAAATTATACTCTTTGTGTTCGATATTAGCTTCAATTATGTTTTTAAGATGAGTTGGATTGGATTTGGGTTAGGGATTCCATTCCTTATAATGAAAAAAAAACTATCTGGCTTTGATTTTCAGCATAGTTTGTGATTGTTGTTATTGATTTTGCCGTACTTATTAACATATGAATGTTTACTAGGTACAAATTTTCTTAAAATACTTTTTATTTGTTGTGCAATGTATGTGCCAATTTGCAATGATGATGGTGGGATTGTAATTAGGTAAAATATTTTGGAAAAAATCAATGTGTCTGCACTGGCTTCTCTTGCTATTTTGGCTAGTTCATTATTTGAACTTTGAACTTTGAAGTGTTTAAGGGGAATGGTTCAGTTTTTAATCATATAATTTGGATTTAAGTATAGGTCATTTGAATATGCATGACATTGGGTTTCTTTGATGGAATTTATGATGAGCCATCTTCTCGTATTTTCTTATGTTAGGTACCCGATATGGTGCTAGTTTGCGGAAGCAGATCAAGAAGATGGAAGTTAGTAAACATAGCAAATTCTTCTGTGAGTTTTGTGGAAAGGTATATCTTCCATAATCCATATCTATCAATGCTAAATTGATCTTATGTTTTCTACTTTTGTTTAGATTGAAATCGAAATGTCGATTGCCAGTTGGTTAAGTGTGTGTTTGTGGAAGCGTTTGTCAAAAAATTGACTTTGAAGTAAAGTGATTAATGTTAGATTGTTTTTATTGTAAACTAAATTTTGATGTAAAACTTAGTATAAATTGTTTAACTCCTTAACACTTTCAGAATTTCAGTCAAACCATGGTTTGGAGGTAAAATCAATTTCACCTAACCAAAACCAAACATCTGTATTTTTTTTCCAAAATCACATTTGATAGAAACAAAATCAATTCTATATTCTAATGGTTTCCACTATGAAACCAAACACACACTAAGTCAAAAGATTTGAATTCTAATGAAAAGTTTCTTTGTTGCAGTATGCTGTGAAAAGGAAGGCCGTAGGAATATGGGGATGCAAGGATTGTGGGAAAGTGAAAGCAGGGGGTGCCTATACTTTGAAGTAATGCCTCTTCTGCTTCCTTTTTTACTTAGATGCTTTTTTCCTCCAATCAATAAGCTGACTAAGTTTTTACTATTTTAACAGTACCGCGAGTGCTGTGACTGTGCGGAGCACCATTCGTAGGTTGAGGGAAAAAACTGAGAGTTGAGCTTTTTGGTTGATGCAATATTTTGGAAAAATTGACATGATAAATTTATTAGTTTTTGTTGAGAAAGCAGTATTGTTTGAATGCAATGTATACTCTTGAGTTGAGTTCTTATCAAAGAATACTATTTTAATTTAGGCTTAATTACAGTTTTGGTCCCCCTATTATGACCAATTCTCGATTTTGGTCCCTGAACTTTTAATTTGACGATTTTGGTCCCCCTATTTTTCCAATTTGTAAAATCAAGGTCCCCCACCCCAATTTTGACTGACTTATCCTACGTGGCAGTCCACGTAGACTGCCACTTAGGCACACCCCCCACCCCCCACCCCCCCACCCCCCACCCGCCCACCCTGTAACACCCCTTTTTCTACCCCTTTGTTTATTTGACGAAAAGTCAGAGTACGCAAAAAAAAAATCTTTTTCTTTTATTACACCAAAAGGAGTGTCACATTTCATCCAAAAACCAATAACAATAAATAAATAAATAAAAACATTTAACAACCATAACATCCTAGCAAACTAATCAAATGGCCACAAATGACTCTATTGTCCAACCCAGAGTGCTACATATCAGAGCAGACACCGACCCGACTACGTCAAGGTAAAATGCCTTCACTCGAACTCACCTGTAAACATACCACAGAAAGGGGGTGAGATATCTCACACATAATAGGAATAAATGATAGAGAATATATTAGGATATAGCCCTATGACTACCACATTAATCACAGACATCATTACAACATCAGGGGCAAAACAGTCATTTCATCATCACAAACATCACCAAGGCACAGTCGCCAAGGTCATCTCACATGTTGGGAAATGCATGAGTGCAGCCCCACCAGTAGGCATAATGCATGTGGTACCAAAATCAACCTCCTTAAAACATGGGCCGAAGCCCCAACCTCCTTTAAATTGGGTCGAAGCCCCAACCTCCTTAAAACATCATGCAAATGAAGTGCATGCAACACCATGCTAATGCACCAAAACACAACCAGCAACAACCGCCTTAAACATCATATCGACATCAAATAATACTAGCAACATCGTACGAGCACAACCTCCCATTACTCTGGGTCGAAGCCTCAACCTCCTTTAAATTCTAAGTACAACCTCCTATCACTCGACAACCTCCTTTAAATGCAAAACCTAAGACAACCACCCATTTATGATTCGGGAGGACCACCTCCTTTAACGACACCAAAAACAACCACCTTTAATGACTTCAAAAGCAACCACCTTTAATGACTTTCAAAAGCAACCCCGACACCCGAACACCGGGACATCAATCACTAAATACCGGGAGTACCAAAAACCACCAGAGACACCCGACGACACTAGGGGAGTCAACACATCAAGAAAGTACCAAGGACGTCACTTTTTCAAAAGGGCAATTTCACCAACATGCCGGAGACACGACAACACACACTAGTTCACTCAAACCTCAGTAATTTTCCAGAAAAATAATATTTTCTGCCCAAAAATAGAATATTCAGATGGGCCTCTGAATAAGCTTTCCAAAACATCTCGGAACGTCCCAATCGGACTCCCGAGTCAAAAGATATTTAGAAAACAAATTTGGGAACAACAGCGACACCCTGGGCTACGCGAACACGGCAGCCAGAATTCGGCGAATTAGTTAAAATAGTAAACGACATCGGATTTCAACAAACGACCCCTCTACGGAAACCTGAGAATGCCTAGTTCCTGGCTATGGTTTTCTTTTTTCGAAACAATGAGCCAATTAGTACAGTTTCAACAAACAAGTATCAGGGTTCAGAAAACGGAACAGCCACCATGACCTAACTTGTGGCACCTCTAGAATGATCAAAACTCAACCAAAAGACATGGGGTTTGTGCCCAAACGAAGGAAATTGAATCTAGTTTTCAAAGAGACAGGAACCATTCAAAACCGAGTTCAGATGAAAACGTTATAACTGAAATACCGAACCTAGACACAGAATTACTCCAGGATATTTTCCTAAATTGTGATACCTATATCTCGAGCCACACGACTCCAATTTCAATCAAACCAGTGCCAAATTAAAGATAAATAAGTCTAGTTTCTAAAATAGTAAACCACACAATTTTTGGACCACCTGAACAGACGTAACATCAAAAAGAACGAACCTGTATCCAGAATTTCCCAACAGTAAGTTTTAACACCATAATTGCACAATTAACACCAAATTAATTCACCAATTCTGCTACAGTAACCGAAAACACCAAAATACACCAATTTTATATGTAATCCACAAGAATTCTAGGAACCAATAAATCACCAATTATTTCCAGCCACACGTATTCAAGATCCACCCAAGAATCAATTCCAACAATCCAAATCAAGATCCATGAACATCATATACATAGCAAGGGTCCAACTAATTTTCAAGATTCAATAACATAACAACACATTATTTAACACCATCAATATATATTCAGCCACTTTAAACAAACATCAAACATACATGAAACATCATAGATCTATCCCCACATAGTACCCATCATGTAAGCCCATTAGGTTAGAGAATCCCCCCTTACCTCTTAGTTAGATGAGCACTAAACCTCTTTGATCAAGCACCAATGAAATTCGTAGCTCTCCTCCTTCTTAGACACCAACAAGTTCCTCTTCTCTTCTCCTTGAGCCACACAAACCCTCTTTCTTCCCTCTTCTTGAAGTTTCGCCTCCCTCTCTCAAGCTTGCCTCCCTCTTTCTAATTTCTCCTAAGCTACGTGAATGCCTACTCTAAAACCCTAGGTTGGCTTCATGTAACATGCCTATGTCATGGATCCATGATCCATGGGTTTTCCCTCATCACTTAACCCAATTGGATAGTTTAATGGTAGCACCTCCTAATTAACTAAGTGAACCCCTCCACTGAATAAATACCTCCTCAATTATATCTTCTACAAATTAAACCACCCATTATTATTCATATCACCCAAATCCTATTTTATTAATTAAATTCTACCACCTAAACCTCATTTAATTAATTAAATAAACAACCTAATATTTTTGGGCTGTTAGACACCCCACCCCCACCACCCCACCCGCCACCCCCCCCACCCCCACCCCCCACCCCCACCCACTCCCCTCGTTGCCACACCCCCACCCACTCCTCACCGTCAGTCTCTCTCTCTCTCTCTCTCTCTCATTTCTCTCTCACCCTTCATTTTTTCCAGTGTGGGGAGTGGTGCTGCTCTGAGTTTTGGAAGCAAGGGAGTGGTAGTGAAGGCGAGGCGAGCATGGGTTTCGAAATTGGAGATCTGTTTGGCGATTTCGCGAGAGTGGTGATGATGGCGCTGAGGGAGAACGGCGAGGGGGAGGGGGAGATGCGAGAGAGAACGGCGAGGGGGGAGGTGGAGACGCGGGAGAGAACGGGGAGGGGGAGGGGGAGATGCGAGAGAGAACGGGGAGGGGGAAGGGGAGATGCGAGAGAGAACGGCGAGGGGGAGGGGGAGGGGGTGGGGGGAACGGCGAGGGGGAGGGGGAGGGTGACGCTACGGAGGGGAAGAGGAACAGTTCACGTTTCAGGAGGAAGAAGAAGGTGGGGGTGGGGTGGGTGGGGGGTGCGCCTACGTGGCAGTCCACGTGGCTGCCACATAGGATAAGTCAGTCAAAATTGAACAGGGGGACTATGATTTTTCAAATTGGGAAAATAGGGGGACCAAAATCGTCAAATTAAAACTTTAGGGACCAAAATCGTGAATTGGTCATAATAGGGGGACCAAAACTGTAATTAAGCCTTTAATTTAATTGCTTGGATCTTGTTTCTTTGGAGCTTCAATTTTTCTTCTGCACTTAACTAGTGTCACGTTAACTATTTTGCTGTCATTCACGCCGGAAAAACTATATTCGCATTTATATATTTTTTGTTGTTTTGTGGATTAATTGCTTTGATTGTTTCTTTTCCCGCTGCATGGTTTTCCCTCCTATAAGTTTTTGAGTTTAGATTTATTTACTTTGGATTTCCCTTGTATTCCGTAACTTTAGACCCATGATTCAGTTAACTCATAGTTTAGATAAGAGATATTGAGACAGTCACAATGCCTTTCTAGCTTTATCTTCACTGAATTCGTCCTCTATATGATATATGTTTTATTCTATGCATGTTTTTTTTAAATGTTGTTTGTTTGTGTGCAGCCAATCATAGAAGCTGCTCTTGGGAATATTCCCACAATTGTTTTCTGTGACACTAATTCTCCTATGGGGTATGTTGACATTGGAATTCCTGCCAGTAACAAGGGGAAGCATAGTATTGGTTGTCTCTTTTGGCTTTTGGCAAGGATGGTGTTGCAAATGCGCGGAACTATTCACCCTGGACATAAGTGGGATGTGATGGTAAAACATCTGTTGTTTTTAATACTTTTCTTATTTCTTGAGTATGTTTAGTGTTCTATTGTTTTTATACTCTTCTTATTTGTTGAGTATGTGTAGTGTTCTGCTAAAACAACTGTTCTGTTTTTAGACCCCTTGTGTTTAAAAGATAGTTGAATTTGCAGGTTTCCACAAGTACATTCTCTGATATTTTCTTTGATGCAGGTGGATTTATTCTTCTATAGAGAACCAGAGGAGGCCAAGCAGATAGAGGAAGATGAAGCTCATGTGCTAGATTATGCTATTGCTGACTTCAATGCTTCTACTATTCCTTTTGATGGTCAGTGGCCTTCTGCAATTGACCAACTACTACCAGGCCTACTTCATCAACTGAAGTTCACCGTAGGACGGAGCATGCAGCTAGTCGAAGGAAAATCCCAACTGCACGTGAAATGGATGAATTCTTTGCTAAAAATGAAGAGAATCAGCAAAAACAGTTCATTGAGAAGTATGCTTTAGTGGTTTGATTTTCTTAGTTCTGTCTTACTCAAGTGTTGTGGCTTTTGCATCAAGACATGGCAGGGTTAGAATTTGTATGTACTGAATTTGTTTGTTTGTACTAAATTTGTTTGGACTGAGTTTGCTTAAACATACCCTGGGCGCTATGGATGTTAAGTTTGTACTGAATTTTGTACTGAGTTTGTACTGAATTTTGAATTTGTTTGTTTGTACTGAATTTAGTATGCTTAATTTTTTTTTTTAAAAAAAAGTACTTACGAAGTCAGGCGCAAATAAAGCCTGACTTTAAAACAGACTTACGAAGTCAGGCGAAATTAAAGCCTGACTTCAAAACAGACTTACGAAGTCAGGCGAAATAAATGCTTGACTTTAAAACAGATTTACGAAGTCATGCGAAATAAATGCTTGACTTTAAAACAGACTTACGAAGTCAGGCTATCGCTTGACTTTAAAACTCCTGACATACAAAGTCGACTTAATAAAAGTCAAGCTGGCGCCTAACTTTAAATCCCCTTTTCGCCTGAGTTTAAATCCCTTTTTTGCACTAGTGTCTCTTCCTAATTCAGTCACTGAATTAGACTGCTAACCTCTTCTTTTCTTTGTTTGCGAGATCCTCAACGCCTTTGAAGATGGAGCACAAACTCAGAAGCCTAAGAGATGCTAGAAGAGTGAGAACGAAGGGAAAACTTAAGGGAAGAGGATCGATGTAACAGAATAGGTATATAGATTGTAGAGTAAAAACTTAAACTTGTAAATCTTTATTTAATATTCTGTGTATAGATTACAATATTTACAGGTCTATTTATATAGCTTTCCCTGGATAATAGCTGTTAGATGAGTTTGTGTTAGTTACAAACCTAGTTTGTTAAAATTACAAACTAGTTAACAAACTGTTAACTGTAAAACAGATTTTGTAACTGCCTTATAATAGCTTATAATAGATAAATAACTGTTATATCTATTCTTAGGGTGTTTTAGGAATTTTGCATCAAATTCCAGCAATACAAACCAACCAAAGAACAAGGAGGAAACCATACCTTTTAATATTATCATGTTTCCATCCACAAACCTTGCGGAACGTTTGGTTTTTCTAATACCTGTTTTAAATGTATTTCTTGGATGAAGTTTCCATTTCATAACAAACTCTTGACGAAATTTAACTACATCATTCTAAACAAACAGCTTCGTGTTAATATATATATATATATATATATATATATATATATATATATATATATATATATATATATGCATTGTTACCGCTGAGTTGTACGGCATCGTTCATTTACCTCTAACACACTTCATGCCTTATTGCAGGTTAAGCAAAACAATGAACATAAATTTACATATTTAAATATAAATTGCACAAAGTTTTACTCCTCTTCATTCATATAACTTGATGAGACTTATTGAGCATCTAAATATGATTAATTAAAATATAAAATACTGAAAATAGTGCAGATCGGCCAAGTCACACAGAATGATACTTGGAAAGAATACAATTACGTTTCTTTATAATATTAAAGTATGAAACTTCTTTGGTAAATATGTTGCAAGACTATGTTATCATAAATGAGATTGATAAACTTACTACAGGATCAAAATCAGGGCTAGACAAGTTGACAGTGAGGTTTCTCATTAACAACAAGACCTGCACAAGAACACAATGCATACACAAGTCAGTAAACTGAGAACTAAATACTATAAAGTTTGCATTTGCACACATGAAAAAGTTTAAGTACTCATTAGTCATTTTTCTCTTATTTTTCCCCTAGTTGATGAAAACAGGGGATGTATGTGAGTATAAGCAATAGTGAGTAGATCTGAAACAGAGAGAGAATCGACTGGAGTTCTGAGAAAGAATGCTAGACTGTGATCTGAAACAGAAATTGAGTGAGTGATAATCGATTGGGAAACACAACAGTAGCCTTTTACTATGAAAACCACAAAATAAATGCCAACCAATAATCAGTGACTCCAACTGTAGTTTATTTTTAGAAGGAAGAAGCCCAAAAATAGAAACAGAGACCAAAAATTGAAAAGAAAAAACACAAACATAGGAAGGAGGAAATGAAAAATTGGAGACACAATCATAACATAACAAAAAATGGAAAATAAACCCTAATACACACAAAAAATTGAAAATATTTACAAAATGAGAGAGATAGAAGGAAGGAGGAAATGAACATTGCTTAAAGGACGTTAAGCTTTCACTCTCTCTGTAACACCCCGGTATTTCTATTTACTAAAAATACCCAAGTGCACATTAGTAACACATCAGAGATATAATTCCTGCTTATACACTGAATATCACTATAAATTTTTCGCTGAATATAACCCAAACAGTCTTATTTACAACAAGACAATATGGTTCTCAGACCATATACCATCAGCATCTATAGAATTCAGTATCATACAAGAAAGCGGAAGAAAGATATACATTAAATACATAATGTTTTAGTATACAGACAACAAAGGGAAATATAAACTTAAACATAAAGCTAAGTTTTCAATAGCCAGTCCGAGGGCAACCTGCTCGTGCCTCTGTGGATCTCCTCTTTCCCTGTTTCTCTGTAAAACAACAACAATGGATTGGGTGAGACAACTTGTCTCAGTGAGTTCTACCGAGACCCCTACTCGCACTCTCGGTTCAATTATAAAATCCGGTTTTAAGTCAATACGGCATCGGCCGCGCGAACGCTCCATCCGATGAACCGCATAAAACAATCACACAAAAACAGATTACCGCTGACGCGAACGCTGCAAGCCGGTAACCTGTTAACTCAGTACGACACCGCTGACGCGAACGCTGCAAGCCGGTATATCAAGACGCGATATATTTTCCAATTAACGGTTTTTAAGTCAATACGGCATCGGCCGCGCGAACGCTCCATCCGATGAACCGCATAAAACAATCACACAAAAACAGATTACCGCTGACGCGAACGCTGCAAGCCGGTAACCTGTTAACTCAGTACGACACCGCTGACGCGAACGCTGCAAGCCGGTATCGCACTACAAACAACATAACACCGCTGACGCGAACGCTGCAAGCCGGTGAACCCCCCTACCAATAGTACATTCTCCTATTGGCATGGAGCCTAGGTAAGAGGATCATGACTCCCTCCCCCTAGTATGTTACAACATAGGGTCGTCACCCAACTCGATATATAAACATATATCTACAGTACTATGAACCCACGGTCCATCAAATTAGACAATCAATGAGACACTTAATCCACATTTTCTTTTTATAAAAACCAAGTTCACACTCGCACTCTAGTTGACCACTTTTCGACACAATTTTTAATATCAAAAACAGTTCATTTTGCCTTAAAAATAGAATATTCAGTTAGGCCTCTGAATAAGCTTTCCAACGCATCTTAGAACACCTCAATCGGGTTCCCGGATCAAAAGTTATCGCAAAACGAAAAACAGTGTTTGGTTGCTGAAATTCTGCCAAACTGCGCTGAAGTCGCGCTGGCGGGCGAGTTGCGCGCGAACTGGCAGAAAGTTCTGTCAAACTGCGCTGAAGTCGCGCTGGAGCGCAGGTGAGGCGCGAACAGGCGGAAAGGGGGGTCTGTTAAGGCAGATTTTGACGATTTCGCACGAAAACCGCGATTCCGCTCAATTCCGATTCTTGTTCCAATTAAAAACAGATTTGACAACCATAAAAACAGTTCCAATCAAAATCACACAATCAATCAATCAAATCAAAAACTCAATCAAAACGAACTTTATCAAAAACGACATATTTTTCCGAATAACGGTTTTAATTTAAAAACTCTCGAATCAAATCACCAAAAATTCCATTTTTAACGCGACGCAACCCGAGACTCGCCCCAATCGATTCCTAACCCGAATCAGACAGTATCACATAATATTCCAGTCCAGCGAAAGCGATAAAACAGTTAATTAATTAATTCAAAACATAAAATCCTAAGCGTGAGTAGAACTCACCCTTGAAGCGTGAACCTCGATCGAGCCGAAATCACCGAGTAGCCACACGAACGCTCCCTGCTCCGGCGATACCCAATCCGCTTCCAAAGCTTCCCACTCGACCTCGAGAAATCTTTCGACCGTAAAACCGAATTCCCGAAATCATTGCACGTTCCGGCGACACACAAAACCGCTTTTGACCGAAATGCCGAATTCCTCGAAATCCTCCTTGGACACTATTCATCATCTTCTTCAATCTCAAACCACTATTCACCAAAAACCCCAATTTGATTTTCAACTCCAAATCACCCAATCGATCTTCAATACTTCGAGTAATCCACCTCGTGCTCGCTCCTAAACATCGCCCTTAGCTTTCCCTTGAGTTACAACCATCGAAACACCGATTTTCCCTCTCAAGTTCGAAAATGGCAAAGTGAGAGAGAGTGAGTTGATGATGAAGATCTTGGTACGAAATCGAAGAGGAAGTAACGCTGAGCATTTTTCGTGTTGGAAGGAAGTCGTTTCGTTGAGCGGAAGTGCCCCCTTTTTCCCCTTCTTCTTCCTCCCCCTTTCTTTCTCTTTTCTCTCTTTTCTTCTCTGTAACTCTCGCATCCTCTCTTCTTTCTTTCTTCTTTCTTTCATTTTAATTCTTTTCTTCTCCTCTCACAAGCACACACGTATACACATATATATTTATTTAATATATAAGCTGTAACGCGGTCAAATTACCATATTGATCGAAATCTCCTATTTCGATTCCGAAACTTCCTTGATCCGTATTATCCGGTTAACGATTCGATGACAACAATTAAATAATTTTTGCACTCGATAAATTTACCAGTTAACTACTAAATTGGTTTAATTGGGTTAACATCCAAATAATTCGGTTAATTATTTTGCGGATGTTACATTCTCCCCAACTTAAAAGAATTTTGTCCTCAAAATTTCGTCAAGTCTTTCATCCGACTAATCGAGAATCGACATTCTCAGAAAGGTACAAATTTGCTGGAAAACATTCTTGAGTTAACGAAATGAGTGTAGAAAATCTTCCCAAATTCGCACATCAACCTCCAAGTATGACCCACTACTACCTGGATACGAACTCTCTGGTTACGAATCTACACGAGAAACTCCTCATTCGCCTACATAGGCTCGGCACCGCGTTCGAAAACACTTCCGAAGCTTCATTCCTCGCTTGCTCCCCAACTTTGATTAATCCAAACCAAAGCACTCCTCGGTAGACGTAAAAACAAACACGATTCCCTCGAAGGGTGTAAACACTTTCTCAACAAATCTTCTAATATCCTTAACGGTCCTCGTACATACCGACAATGTGACGAAAAAGTCACTTGTGAAATTTCTTGACTCGCTTCCAAGTCTTCGAGGTAAAACTTTTTCAAAAAGATGAGATTTGGGTTTTATCAAAAGCTCTGACCTTAAACGTAGAAATAAACCACGGGGACCTCAAATAATTTGAACGTAATGAAAATCGTATCAGTTGTTCTTAAAACAACTTTCAAACAGAACTCAGAACTCTTTTCCCTCTATTGCAACTTCATCACGAGGCTTTTACCAGCGACGCACCCGATTCCTTTCCAAATTAGCCAGTAGCGTTGAGAGCTTCCCCCTTAACCTAAGTAATCCTCCTAGGATTTTCCTCCTCAATCATAATCTATTTGCCTCTTAATTCGTTCCCAAAATTAACTTTAGCATGCGGTTTTCACAAAAACAATTTTTCAAAACTATTACACCGCACGCCAAGCTTCACTTCGGAAATTTCAGTCACCTACAAGTAGATCCATCAATTAATCCTTTGATGGTTATTCGCAACGTGACAACAATCAGCAGTTACCTCATTTACATAACCGTATTCACGTTCGACTTGTCAAACGGAATTTCGTAAGACAATCTCATTGTCAACCTTCACCAAGGAGAGGTTAATAAACTAATACCTCGCCACCAAAGTGGAAACTTATGGATGTACTCCAATTTAGATCTAAAAGACTCTAACAATCCCATTTCTTGCAGCATCAACTCTGCTATGTGAATGGATTTCCTATTACTCGCATCAGCTACAACATTGGGATTTCCTGGATAATACTTCAACCCGAAGTCATAATCCTTCAGAATTCTACACACTTCTCTGCCTGCTATTCAGTTCCTCTGATCAAACAGACACTTTAAACTTTTGTGATCACTAAAGACTTCGAAACGAGACCCATACAGGTAACGTCTCCAAATCTTCAGTGCATACACAATCGATGCCAATTACAAATCATGAGTCGGATAACTCTCTTCATGAGTCTTCAATTATCTGAACGCATAAACTACCTCTTGTTGATTCTGCACAGAACACATCCTAAACTCTTCCCAGAAGCATCGCTGTAAATTTGGAATCTCAAAGACGGATCTGGAAGAATCAGGATTGGAGCAGAAGTCAACCAAACCTTCAATTCTTGAAAACATTCTTCACAATCAGCACCCTGCGTAAACGGTTGACCCTTACGAGTTAACCGTGTAAGTGGAAAACTAACTGTGAGAACCCTTGAACAAATCTCTTATAGTAACCGGCTAGACTTAGAAAACTTCTGATTTCAGTGACTGACGTTGGTCGTTCCCAGTTCAACACAGCTCCCTCCTTACTGGGATCCACCGCAACTCCCAATTGGGAAATCACGCATTCCAAAAACTTCACTTCCGACATCCAGAAATCACTCTTCGACGGCTTAGAATACAATTTCTTCTCTTGGAGTACGTTCAGAATAACGCGGAGATGTTGGGCATGCTCCCCAATAGTCTTAGAGTACACCAAGATATCATAAATGAAAACTACCACAAACCGATCCAAGTAAGGGTGGGAAACCCTGTTCATGTAATCCATGAATACCGCTGGAGCATTAGTCAAACCGAAGGGCATCACTGCAAACTCGTAATGTCCATAGCAAGTATGGAAGGCTGTCTTCGGAATATCTAAGGCTCTAACTTTTATTTGATGATGCCCTGACCTCAGATCAGTTTTAGAAACACTGCAGCACCTCAAATTGCTTAAGCAAATCGTCTATCCTTGGTAAGGGATATTTATTCCTGATCGTCACTTTGTTGAGTTGTCGATAATCAATGCACGATCTCATGCTACCATTTTTCCTTTTGACTAACCACACCAGAGCACTCCTCAGCGAAGTACTCGGTCGAATGAATTTCTTTAACATCGACTCTTCAAGTCGAGACTCCATTTCCTTTAATTCTAAAGGAACATTCAATAAGAAACAATAGAAATCGATCCCGTGCCAGGAACCAATTCCACCGTAAACTCTACCTCTCGCCCAGGAGGTTCAGAAGAAACTTCATCGTGGAAACACCCAGAAAGTCATTCACAACTTGTACAGATGATAAATCTAATACTAGTTCCCGTGGATGCAGATAACCTACTAACATGTGCTTCCGCACCTTGAAATGAGGATTGACCGTCTAAGGTGAATTAGGTAACCGCTTCAGAATTTGTCCTAGACAATTCAACTGATTCTGAAGCGAGGCTGATAGTTGGTTAACACAACCAATTGCAACATGACTTGCGGTCATCCAATTCATACCCAACATGGTGTTCACTCTTCTCATAGGCAAACAATAAATTCTACTACGAAATTTCTGTCTCCTATGACAAGTAGACAATTCTGACTCAAGGATTGGGTCTGGACACGTTCTTCAGCAGCAGTAAATATAGTTATTGGCTCAGACAGCGGAGACAATGCTAGTCCCAACCGATCCGCACATGATTGTGCTATTATACAATGGGTTGCACCCGAATCGTGTAATATACTAACGGAGTTACTAAAAACTGATCTCATACTCCTCAGTAGATTGTCTGCAGTCGTAACTGTCTAAACATCCAGAATGTTGACTCGTCCTTGCCTTAGAGCTGCTTGTAACTTCTTGAAACTCTTCCTTACAGGGCACTATTTACCATAGTGACCCTCTACATTTCTATAATAGCACCGATTAGATCTTCGCTTGCAATCACCGCTGTGAGGCTTTCCCCAGTTAGAACATCTTCTGACCTTTGAAGAATCAAAGAATTGCATCTGCTTTTCCTTTGATGAAATTATCTTAGGACTTTGCATTCGGAGTTGATAATTCAACTACCTTCTCCTTTCCCATACTTCCTATGAGATCATCCTCGGCGACATAGGCTGATTGCACCAAGGCAACATAATTGGTAGCAGTATAAGAACTGAGACCACAAATCATAAAAGCACTTATGCCCGTCTTATACTTCTGCATTCTCCATTCGTCATCCAAAGCTTACTTTACCACTTGGTAAAACTGAGACAACTTTTCAAACTTAGCGGTGTATTCTTCCACCGTCATGTCACCTTTCCTGAGGATGCACCGGTTGAAGATTCCGGTTTTGGTCGAGGACTGCGTCTTGATCATCCAGTCATAATTCCGCTTATGATGCACTAAGTATTAAGTTGATCAGGCTCAATGTCTCTTAGCATCACAAGTGTAATTACAAAAAGGACTAACAAGGAATCGACTCAACCCTAAACTAAGTCCGACTAGGTCGAACTGCTCTGATACCAACTGTAACACCCCGGTATTTCTATTTACTAAAAATACCCAAGTGCACATTAGTAACACATCAGAGATATAATTCCTGCTTAGACACTGAATATCACTATAAATTTTTCGCTGAATATAACCCAAACAGTCTTATTTACAACAAGACAATATGGTTCTCAGACCATATACCATCAGCATCTATAGAATTCAGTATCATACAAGAAAGCGGAAGAAAGATATACATTAAATACATAATGTTTTAGTATACAGACAACAAAGGGAAATATAAACTTAAACATAAAGCTAAGTCTTCAGTAGCCAGTCCGAGGGCAACCTGCTCGTGCCTCTGTGGATCTCCTCTTTCCCTGTTTCTCTGTAAAACAACAACAATGGATTGGGTGAGACAACTTGTCTCAGTGAGTTCTACCGAGACCCCTACTCGCACTCTCGGTTCAATTATAAAATCCGGTTTTAAGTCAATACGGCATCGGCCGCGCGAACGCTCCATCCGATGAACCGCATAAAACAATCACACAAAAACAGATTACCGCTGACGCGAACGCTGCAAGCCGGTAACCTGTTAACTCAGTACGACACCGCTGACGCGAACGCTGCAAGCCGGTATATCAAGACGCGATATATTTTCCAATTAACGGTTTTTAAGTCAATACGGCATCGGCCGCGCGAACGCTCCATCCGATGAACCGCATAAAACAATCACACAAAAACAGATTACCGCTGACGCGAACGCTGCAAGCCGGTAACCTGTTAACTCAGTACGACACCGCTGACGCGAACGCTGCAAGCCGGTATCGCACTACAAACAACATAACACCGCTGACGCGAACGCTGCAAGCCGGTGAACCCCCCTACCAATAGTACATTCTCCTATTGGCATGGAGCCTAGGTAAGAGGATCATGACTCCCTCCCCCTAGTATGTTACAACATGGGGTCGTCACCCAATTCGATATATAAACATATATCTACAGTACTATGAACCCACGGTCCATCAAATTAGACAATCAATGAGACACTTAATCCACATTTTCTTTTTATAAAAACCAAGTTCACACTCGCACTCTAGTTGACCACTTTTCGACACAATTTTTAATATCAAAAACACTTCATTTTGCCTTAAAAATAGAATATTCAGTTAGGCCTCTGAATAAGCTTTCCAACGCATCTTAGAACACCTCAATCGGGTTCCCGGATCAAAAGTTATCGCAAAACGAAAAACAGTGTTTGGTTGCTGAAATTCTGCCAAACTGCGCTGAAGTCGCGCTGGCGCGCGAACTGGCAGAAAGTTCTGTCAAACTGCGCTGAAGTCGCGCTGGAGCGCAGGTGAGGCGCGAACAGGCGGAAAGGGGGGTCTGTTAAGGCAGATTTTGACGATTTCGCACGAAAACCGCGATTCCGCTCAATTCCGATTCTTGTTCCGATTAAAAACAGATTTGACAACCATAAAAACAGTTCCAATCAAAATCACACAATCAATCAATCAAATCAAAAACTCAATCAAAACGAATTTTATCAAAAACGACATATTTTTCCGAATAACGGTTTTAATTTAAAAACTCTCGAATCAAATCACCAAAAATTCCATTTTTAACGCGACGCAACCCGAGACTCGCCCCAATCGATTCCTAACCCGAATCAGACAGTATCACATAATATTCCAGTCCAGCGAAAGCGATAAAACAGTTAATTAATTAATTCAAAACATAAAATCCTAAGCGTGAGTAGAACTCACCCTTGAAGCGTGAACCTCGATCGAGCCGAAATCACCGAGTAGCCACACGAACGCTGCCTGCTCCGGCGATACCCAATCCGCTTCCAAAGCTTCCCACTCGACCTCGAGAAATCTTTCGACCGTAAAACCGAATTCCCGAAATCATTGCACGTTCCGGCGACAGACAAAACCGCTTTTGACCGAAATGCCGAATTCCTCGAAATCCTCCTTGGACACTATTCATCATCTTCTTCAATCTCAAACCACTATTCACCAAAAACCCCAATTTGATTTTCAACTCCAAATCACCCAATCGATCTTCAATACTTCGAGTAATCCACCTCGTGCTCGCTCCTAAACATCGCCCTTAGCTTTCCCTTGAGTTACAACCATCGAAACACCGATTTTCCCTCTCAAGTTCGAAAATGGCAAAGTGAGAGAGAGTGAGTTGATGATGAAGATCTTGGTACGAAATCGAAGAGGAAGTAACGCTGAGCATTTTTCGTGTTGGAAGGAAGTCGTTTCGTTGAGCGGAAGTGCCCCATTTTTCCCCTTCTTCTTCCTCCCCCTTTCTTTCTCTTTTCTCTCTTTTCTTCTCTGTAACTCTCGCATCCTCTCTTCTTTCTTTCTTCTTTCTTTCATTTTAATTCTTTTCTTCTCCTCTCACAAGCACACACGTATACACATATATATTTATTTAATATATAAGCTGTAACGCGGTCAAATTACCATATTGATCGAAATCTCCTATTTCGATTCCGAAACTTCCTTGATCCGTATTATCCGGTTAACGATTCGATGACAACAATTAAATAATTTTTGCACTCGATAAATTTACCAGTTAACTACTAAATTGGTTTAATTGGGTTAACATCCAAATAATTCGGTTAATTATTTTGCGGATGTTACACTCTCACTCAGTTCGTGCCTTGATGCGAAGATGGAAGAGAAGGCTTGGTCGCGTGGGCGTGGTGGCTGTACGATTCGTGCGAATGCGAAGTAAAGGGCACAGTGGTGCTGAGTGTGTTGATGAGAGAAACAGAAGAAGGAGATGAGGGTTCTGCGCTGCGTTCTGCTGAGAAAGTGGAGAGGAGAGAGAAGTGGTTTTGCTATTTTTTTTTATTACCATGTCATTGATGCGTAGTTTTCACCGTCTTTATCGGTGACTAATCTACGCCGGGGAACCTGGCTGGCTACGTGTTTCCGGCTTTGCTAGGCCGGGTGGTTCTCCCCTCCCAACAGAGTTTTTGCCACACCCGAGATTCGAACCCGAGACCTTGGAGTGGGATCCAAGTCCAGTTACCACTTGGATCAACCCTTGTCGGTAATGGTTTTACTATTTTGGTTTTATTGTTTTTAATATAAAACTATTTAAAATAAAAAAAATATAAAATAAATTGATAAAATGAAACCAGAAATGATATATGGACCAATTTTTGTACCAAAAATTGAACCAATATATGAATACACATACTAATACGTATTATACTAGTGGCTTTTCAACTAATTTTTTATTTTTAATTAAATATAAGTGTTTAAATCTAAAAAGAAAAAAAAACCTCTCTCTCTTTCTCATCGTGTTCTTCCTCTCTTCCCTTTCGTTTGCGCTATTTTCTTCTCTTTTCTAGAACTACTGTTCTCCTCTTGCTTTCCCTCTTCGATTTCGATCTGGACCCTTAATCGTAACTTCTTGTCATCCCTGCGAAGCAATCGTTCCGTTTAAGAAAGAAACCGCACTCCACCCGGTCAAGAGAAAGAAAGCGCGAGAGAAGCCATAGTTGTGCTCTCTCTGTAGTGTGTAAACCACTACGCCGTCTCCACAAAGGCACGGCGTCCGTCTCCTCAAATGTTCACTCGTCGGTCGCTGGCGTCCACTTTTGCAGTGTCGTCTCGTAACCACGGCGCCGTCTTTCATGTAGTCGTTTCCATTCTTGGTATAAGGTTTGCCCACTCTTCCTTTTCACCACTACATCACTATCTCTTTCTTTATTTGCTTCAGCTTTCAGAAATGAATTTGTTTGGTTAGGGTTTTTGTTTGTTTCCATAGAAATTACTGTAAACCAGGAAAATAAAGGAGTTTTTGATGTTGGGGATGAAATTGTGGTCTGATAATAGTTGATTTCCATAGCTTGAGTTGTGCATGGCTTGCCTAATTTAGTCTTTCATTTTGTTCTTCTTATGTTACTGTTGTGATGTGATGAATTTGAAATTACTTTTAAGATACGAACCCTATATATTGAGTTTCCGTTGTGGATTACTCAGTCTGCTCTTGCAAGTACATATTTTGTGTAGTTTGAGGTTAAATCTAATTTGTGTTCTGGTTGTTTGTTCATTCTAATTGCGTTTTTTCTATGCATAAGGCTCAAATATAATATTTTGCTAAGGTTCAGTCCCACTCCAATTGATGTAATTACCAAGATGTGAGTTTTGAAATGTTTTTAGAAAGTATTAAAAATCAGAACTATAATAGATAAATTTGCTGGAACTAGAAATATCCATATATAGGTGATGTGGCCTCCAAAGAGATTCATTTCCAATTTCAAGATCCTTTTGGTCACTACTCATGCTTATATTGCTTGAAGTAAAATCTCAACATAATTTGCATTGTTACTTGGGGGCAGTTAATCCTTATAATATTTGACATTAAATGATCTTCTGAATTTTTGAAAAAAATTTCCAAATCTATTTTTCTTTTAGATTTTCTTAGTTTTTTAAGTGCACAATTTAATTTGATTCATAAAACTTGTCTTCAACAACCACTTTATGCATGCCTGCAGAATATCAGAGAGAAGCGTTTGTTACTGGTGCTATGTTGGATCCTATCAGAGAGAATGTGATATGGGGGGGAGTGTTTGTTTATAAAGGGAATGACGGTTAGGGTGGGTTGGGGGTGAATCATTTTCCAAGTAAAAACTTATGCTGAGTATCCCACTTCCAAATAAAAACTTATGACTTCACCTAATAAAAACTTGCACAAATCTATACTCAAAGACCTTCCCATGTCTCCTTCTACAGATTCCTAATTTCGACCAACAAAATGATAATGACTATTGTGAACCCATAATTTGATGCAATCCAACAAAACTAGGAGAGATGTCATGAGTAAAATAAACTAGAGATCAAGTATATGTTAGCTTGAAAATTAAACATGAAATTATATCAACTTGTAACAGAAATTAGCATGCCTGCAGCAACTATTAAGGCAAAGCATATTGGAAACAACTCCATTATATTTCTGATTTCTAAGATTAAAACAGTTCGGTCATGGTTGTAGTAGTAGAGACAGAAACACAAGATGTTTAGTCTATCATTTTCATTTTTATTTTATGTGAGCGGTTAGTGTGTCCACTAGTTTTTTGATAAGTCTATTTTTAGAGTCTTTTTAATAGTTATTTTTATTAGGTTTATTTGGTATTTTAATTATATTTTTGAGCTATTTTACTACAAATAATTACTTTTTATTTTCAGGTTTTATTTTGAAGCAAAAGAGAAAATATGAGCTAAAATGAAGAACAAAGAAAATATTTGAGGAGGAACAATTTTTGAGACAGCACTGGCGCAGCACAGGGCCCCAAGGGCGCCAAGGGGAAAAACTGGCGCAGCACAGGGCCCCAAGGAGCAAAACTGGCGCAGCACAGGGCGCCAAGGAGCAAAGCTGGCGCAGCATAGGGCGCCAAGGAGCAACACTGGCGCAAACTGGCGTAGGACTGGCGCAGGACTGGCGCAGGACAGGGCGCCAAGGGCGCCAAGGAGCAGCACAACTGGCGCAGGACTGACGCAGGACTGGCGCAGGACTGGGCGCCAACGGCGACAAGGGCGCCAAGAAGCAGTCAGTTTTGGCTGCGGCCACTTGCTGATAGCCATCTTTGCCAACTTGATTTTTCACTTCTTTTTGACCATTTTGCCCCTCCACTCAAAGTGCTTTGTCCACTTGTTGATGGCTATCTTGGCCAACTTGAGTTCACACTTCTTTTTGACTATTTTGCCCCTCCACTCAAGTGCTTTGTCCACTTGTTGATGGCCACCTCCACTCAAACTTGAAATGACTATTTTGTCCCTTCCCTCATATTTTTCTAAAAATAGGACCTTGATCCTCACTTGTAAACAAGCTTGAATTTTGTTAGAAAATCACTCTCAATAAACTCTCTAAGATTCATGACTTCAATTTACTCTTCATGTTCTTTATGATTCTTGCTCTTTTACTTTCTTGCCCTTTTAATTCTTGCTATTTTATTTTGTTGCCCTTTTAATTCTTGCTCTTTATTTTCTTGCCCGTTTATTTTCTTGCTCTTTTAATTCTTGCTCTTTTACTTTCTTGCCCTTTTAATTCTTGCTATTTTATTTTCTTGCCCTTTTAATTCTTGCTCTTTATTTTCTTGCCCATTTATTTTCTTGCTCTTTTAATTCTTGCTCTTTACTTTTCTTGCCTATTTATTTTCTTGCTCTTTTAATTCTTGCTCTTTACTTTCTTGCCCATTTATTTTCTTGCTCTTTTAATTCTTGCTCTTTACTTTTCTTGCCCATTTATTTTCTTGCTCTTTTAATTCTTGCTCTTTACTTTTCTTGCCCTTTTATTTTCTTGCCCTTTTACTTTCTTGCGCTTCTATTTTCCAAGTCATTTAAATTCCTTGCAATTTACTTTTTAAGCAATTTACTTTTTTGTCATTTACAATTCCGCTATTTATAATTTTGCAATTTTCTCAATTCCTAACATTTATTTTCTTGCCATTCTAACATCTAATTCCTAACTCATTTACACATTTCGCACTTATCGCTTTCTTTACAATTCTTGCAATTTACAAAATCTCTCTCTTCTCCTCTTTTGTCTACAATGATCATGAGTGAGTAGACTTTTTTAGCCTTGGGGTTTTTGGCAGGAATCAAATGATGGCTTCCTACTAATTAATTCTCGAGGCTATTTTCCACCTTAATCGCTTTGTATTTTTAAATCTAATTTCATCACTTTTCATTATTATTTCAAAACACCACACCATGTACCGAAAGGGGAAGTGTAGTTGTTGGATCTATGAAATTAGACAATAAAATCAACACATGAAAATAGTTTTGGTTTTATTGAGACACGAAAAGGTCTTTGCTTAATGGGTTCTAATAATAATCAACCATGAAAATAGGCTTGATAATTAGTTTAGAACACGCGTTTGTATTCCGAAAGGAAACTCTTGCTACAACCGTCGCCTTGTCTTAAGAAATATATCGTTCTTTAAATTGGAAAATAGTCGAAAGGATTAATAACGGAAACCTTATCATTTCGATGAAACTAATACCCCAAGTCTCTTTTTATCTTTAAAACATCAACAAAAACATTCCTTCTTTCTAAAAAGACTTTCTTTTCAGTTAATCAACTTTGGAAAATTAAATTGGTAATCACCTAGGCTCTCCCTGTGGATAGATAACTCTTTTATTACGCGACAAGAGCGTGCACTTGCGGCCTATCATTTTTCTACCTAATTTTTGTTTTCTATGAAGGCCTTATGGGGTTGGACTCTTCTTTCATGTTGTGCAGTACCAGTTTTTTATTCAAATTTGGCTTTCCTTTGCTTATACATACTACATTGAATATATTTTGGAGGAAGCTACATGTTTACCAATCATGTAACTTCAACCACCAATTATTTCATTAGCTCCCTAATCACTAATCATTACATCTTAATCTCTTATTTTTCTTCATAGGTGGAAACTGATATGGAGAATCCCTTGCTTGTGAGATGACATTATAGGTTTGTAAGAGGAAACCAATATGTCATAGCATTAGCTCAGCTATAGGAAGAGAACACTCAACCCAGCCCGCAGAAGGATACTCAACCAAAATTGTGATGTACAAAGACAAGCTCTTCTTCAAAGAAAGTTGGTCCCTAATGAAACAACTTTTTAACAAGATAGGTCTAGATTGGTAAGCTGAAGATTGAGCTATGCTTGATGAAGGAGGAGCTATACACTACAAAAAATTGGCTTAAGACTTCAAGTGTTTGGTTGTGTTTTTGTACTGATGACAATGGTGTTCTCAGTTGGGACGGCTTAAGGAAGTTCATCAATGAATTTAAAATGGTTTGGATTGTGTGCGGTTGTGGTAGCTGTAGTTGTTAAGTTGTTGATCGGGTTAATTTGTTAAGCTCATCAATGTATTTGTTAAGTTCTTAAGTTGAGATATAATATGTTAAGTTGTGGTTGGGTTTTAGTTCTTCCTTGTAACTTGATGAAATTGTATTATTCGGTATACAATTTTAATGAAATTCCATAGCTATCTTTTAATATCCTTTTCTTCAATTTACAATTATTTAGTTTCAAATTTTGGTTCAATCTAACTAATTTAAACAAAATTTGTCCATGAGATTCGATACATACACAATATGAAGAACATAAAGACTCGGACCAGTTAACCACATGGCCAACTCAATTAAACACATTTTTTTAAGAAATGACCAACTTGCTTTATTCCTTTTTTTCCTTGTGGTCTAGTTAAAGCATCACAAAACCTGATCTAGTATCCAATTTTAGTCTGATGGTCAGTTTCACAAGGACAATATGAAAATATAGGTTGGTCATTTCTATGAAAAAGTTGGGTATTTGTCTAGATGACTTGGTGATCGGACAGAAACATTTACAATTAGAAGTCATTTTAACAACGCATGACCCTATGATTACATTTATAGGTCCCAAACCACTAATTTAGTACCTAATTGTAATCTCATGGCGAGTCTCACAGGGAAAAGATGAAAATACAGGTTGGTTATTTCTATGAAAAAGTTGGGTATTTGTCTAGGTGACTTGGTGATCTGATAGAAACATTTACAATTAGATGTCATTTCAACAACGCATGACCTTATGATTACATTTATATAGGTTCCAAACCACTAGTTTAGTAACCAATTGTAATCTCATGGCGAGTCTCACAGGGAAAAGATGAAAATACAGGTTGGTCATTTGTACTTAAAAGTTGGGTATTTGCGTAGGTGAGTTGGTGATTTGATACAAACTGAGAAATTACATGTCATTTGGACACCCCATGACCTGATGATGCTTACAATTATAGGTCTCAAACTACTGATTTAGTACCAATTGTAGTCTCATGGCCAGTCTCAACGAAAAGATGAAAATATTGGTTGGTCATTTCTATGAAAAAGTTGGGTATTTGTCTAGGTGACTTGGTGATCTGATAGAAACATTTACAGGTTGGTCATTTGTACCAAAAAGTTAGGTATTTGTGGTCCCAAACCTCTGATTTATTACCCAATTGTAGTTCATAGCTAGTTCCACATGGAAAAAAATTAAAATAACAGGTTGGTGATTTGTATAAAAAACTTGAGTTTTTGTGTAGGTCGGTTGGTTATCTGATACAAACTGAGAAAATTACACGCCATTTGGTATACCTATTTGCTTCTTGAGTGAGAGGGTACATTTTACTTTTGAACTTAAGTCTAAATTAAGTGCATGAAATGCTAAACTAAGGTCAGAAACCTGGGTAATTGCTTTGCAAGCTTGGTGGCATCAAATAGTAAATGTTTGTATCAGATCACCGACTCACCTAAGCAAATACCCAAGATTTTAATAAAAATGACGAAGGGGGTAATGCTTATATTTTTCTTCTGACTGAAATACCAACCTGTTATTTTCATCCAAATACCAACCTTAGGACACCAAATGTTGTCCAATATTTAATAATTTAGATAAGTTTGAGAGGTTACACCATGTCTATACAACATGTAGCAAAATATCAACCTAGTGACATTTACATCAAATGTGACACATTTACTATTACAGTAAGGCATTTACACCATTTACACCAATACCGTTCAAAATAAACATATAAGTTTAGTTACAACAAAATAGTTCACAAAAAGTTTAGTATGTCATAGGTCACTATTAACCTCATGTCCAGTATCCAATGAGGCTTTTATGCCACATAATCCCAAAAAGTTTAATATGCCCATGATTTTCTTGTAGGTAAAAAATTCACGGATTTTAGACAATTGTGACAATCCAGCGAAGTCTATTTCCATGTTTGCCATAAGTTGCAAGAACGGAAGACTACCTCCAATCTGTTGAAAACAACTTGTTTAGCAACATGAAAGTAAAACTAAAAAAATGACTGAAATTCGATTTACGTGCCTGTGAAGACGAACAAAAATTGTTGCTTATGTCATTGCCCAATCCCAAATAAGTTGGTTGTCCGAGGGTTGGACATTGGGTTCCCAAATGGTTGTCTGTGAAATTCGACACTCCAGCATCTGTACTTATATATAGACACCCTGACTGTATAGAGGAATTGTTAAATAAGTTAAATATATGTAAGATGACTTTCTGACACAATTGCAAAATAAATAATTTCATTCAACCATTGAAAACGGTACAAATTAGTTTCCTATTAGTTGGACTTGACACAATCATGTGATACAAATTTCTCCACATTGTTTGCATCCAACAACTCTCCACGAGTTATAAATTAAGACAACCCAATGTCCTAACCATAAATCTAGAAATTCTTGACATAAAGTTACATCTGAAACTCAATAACTAGTACACAAATTTGCCGAAAAATCTCAAACGGATCAAATTAGTCCATCAACAAATAGAAACTTAGAAACTCTAGATATTTATTACAATCTTAAAATGGGCACGAACCAAAGTAGTTGCATCTGTCACATCTCCATTTGTCATAACATCAAGAGTTGATTCAATACAAACGTCACCATTGATTTGATGACCCACCGTTCCAATATTTGCCGCCTACACAATATACAAAAAACAGTAAAATGCATTTCATATGGAGTGTCATGGTAAATACATTATTTGTTAAAAAAAAAAGACAAACCTCGACATTGTGATGGTCATTAGCTCGCTTGGGTCGCTTCTTCATTGAATGTTTAACAACTTTCACTACAAGAATAACTCTGATTTGCTGCGAAAATTTGCGACGAGAAACAGTCCGTCGCAATTTGCGACGGATTTGAGACCAAAATGTCGTCACAACAGCTCTCCCGCATAGGTTTCCGACGAAATACGTGTCCATCGCAAATTTCCGATGGATATATCCGTCGCAACACCCTTTAATTCCGTCGGAAAGTACCAGACCCAATTAAAAGAAAAACTCATCCCTCGAACCTCATTTCAGTATTTCACCTCCTTCGTTCTCTCCCTCGCTGCGACAATATCTCCCACGACCTCCACTCTCCTCCTCCGCCTTCTTCCGCCCTCCTACGCCCTTTCCTACGCTCCTCCACCCTCCCTATTCACCTACGACCTCCTCTGTTCCATGTCACTCTTCCTCTCCCACCACTCTTCCTCCCTAAAATCGGCCACCACCACCACAAAACACAACAAGGGTATTCTTCTTCTTCCTCAGAGGTAAATTTCTGCTTCTATTCTACTTCTACTCTACTTCAATTTAACACAAGCCCTAATTTTTTATTTACTCAAAACCCTAACCCTATTCCCAATTTGACAGCATTAATCCGAACCCTAACCCCCTATTTCTAATTCGTTGGCCTCATTGTGTTATATTTCAGGATATTGTGCTCCTGGCCTAGCGACACAGAAGGTTATTTCGAGAAGCATGATATTGTGCGTTCGTGTTGTTGGATTTCATTCACAGGTTCGGTTTTTGCAAGATTTGATATTTTCTTACTTGCACTGAAGTTGTTTGTTGTCGATACCCTTTATAGGTTCAGTTCTCTCTCCTTCAATTTTTTTGGGATTTTAGTTTTAAGATTGTGTGTTTAATGAATTTCCATTCATGAATTGATGATGTGTGTTTAGAGATTGTGTTTAAAGAATTTTCATTCATGAATTAGTATTGAACTGCTCTCATTTAAATTAACTGGTTACATTGAGGTAACCAACCTCATAACTGAAAGGGCTGTTTATTTGCACATAGGTAACCAACATCTTGTATAGTTAACTTTGTGTTGTACAGTTTTTACCATAGTTTTGATAGCTTATATGAGATATATTATCATAATCAAGGCATATATGAGAAATATTATCATATATGAGAAATATTTCTGTTTAAGTTTCCTTTTTGAGCACAGTGAGTTGTGCCTTGTGGTATACTGGTGTATGTATTTCACCGTTGAATGGAATGTATGCTAAGTAAATTTCCATTCTGATCCCTTCCATTCATCGTACAACAACATCTTTATCTCTCATTTCCTCTCTTCTTCCTCACATTACATTACTTCATCTCTCGTTTGCTGTTGTTGTTGCTTCTGTTATGTAAATTGATCATGTGTTATGTTATGTTGCTTCTGTTATCATTATCAAGTTGAAAATGACTGTGATCTATGCAGTGAAACTAACTTTTAATTTTGACTTTATGTGGTTTTTGTTGATATCTTAGCTAATATGGATTGTTTCTTGATGGTGAGAAAGAAATCAACTTTTAGTTGTTGCATTCTTATTTGGAGTTAATGTGTGACTTTTATGCCGCTCCTTTTGATTAGATCCAGTTCCTGCTTTTGATTGCTAAGCACTAGGCTTCTGAAGAAGTCAAGTGGTTTCATTTGTGTCTTTCTCAGTTTGAAAATTCTTTTTTAGTCTGTCAAATGGGATTTGGATTTAAGTGTTTGAATTTTGACATGCATTTCTGCAGACATTCTTTCCAGCTATGACAAAAACTGTTGACACACTTGGTCCAAAGTCACGATCAGTTGATATAATTTCCTGTTGCCTTATTGCAGGAATGTATGGTATTTTCTCACTACAACCTTCCATTGTATGTGATTTCTGTTCAAAATTTGATTGCAGCTTTTATTTTGTCACATTGACCTTACTCTTTCAGCTTTTTCAGTTAGGGATATTAAGATTGGAAATTTTTGGTTTTTTTTATCTTATTGATATGCTGTCCAAAAATTAGAACTCAGTCAATCAAATTTTAGATAAAGTTGGAAGGCCTTGCAGTTTCCCCAAAAAACATAATCGTAAGGGGAAAGGAAGACAGTTAACCTATTAACTTCTAGCTTCTTGAAGTTTTTCTTTCACTTTGTGGAAAATACATATCATGAATGAGTTGGGTAATACTGTTTTGTTCTTGTTCTATAGTCTGCTTCCGAGTCATCTTATTAATTTCAGTCTATGTTATTTTACCACCTTTCCATTTTAAATACGAAGTGCAAACTGAATTTATGAGCTCCTTTAAGCCAAAGCAAGCTTGCATTCCTCAACCTATAATTTACCGGCTCTATGTTATAGTCTTCCTAATAATAGTTTATTTTTCCCCAAAATTTGCAAAATGGAAAATGAGTGCATCAATCTTGGCAGGGGCCTGATGCTAAGGTAAACTTTCAACAAACAACAGTTCCATTTGCATATGTCCATTTTATCACCATATGATTGAGATGAGTGACATGAGGTAAAATCTACATATGATTGAGATGAGTGACCAATTGCATATGTTCTCTCGATAATTAAAATCAACAAACAACAGTTCCATTTGCATATGTCCATTTTATAGATCCATGTGCAGCAATTATGATATTTCTTGTAACTGGACTCCTATGTACTGGAATCAAAGAGGTAGAAATTTCTATTACCAACTTCTTCAACTTTGTTCATTTAAAATTTCCACATCAGTTTCTATATTTCTTGTAATATACACTTTGAGAGTTCCTTTAATTTAAAATTGAATATTTGTATGCAAAGTACAGTGGTACAAAGTATAGTCACATCAGTGAATGTATGCGTTTTGATGTTTGTCATATTAGTTGGTGGTTACTTGGGATTCAAATCTGGTTGGGTTGGATATGAACTTCCAACAAGGTACTTCACATATTCCTTTTGCACTACACACCATGTATGTTTGGTCACACACAATCTATACTATTGGATCAAGATCAGCCAGTTTAGGTTCCGACTTTAGGATATTAGGTCCAAAATGCAAATGTCGAAACATGGGTTGTCTGATCTTGATTACCGTCCATATTGGTGACGGTGTGATGACGTGAATGCAGGGAATTTATCTAAGTCCATCTTCTATAGTTACTAAATAACACCTGTCTTGTCTCTTGTTTTGATAATATGTATTTTCCCTTTGGAGTAGATGGCATGATTGCTGGTTTTGCAACAACATTTTTTGAATACACAGGCTTTGATGCAGTTGCCAGCACCGCTGAAGAGGTATATATATATATATATATATATATATATATATATATATATATATATATATATATATATATGATCATATTAATATCACACTGTCAGACACTAAATGTGGGCCTGCAGGGATTCGAACTGTGGGAGACTAGCCCTTTCTACTAGAACCAATCCACGTTACTTTTTGGATTAAAAATTTCATTTCCTTCACACTGAACACTATCTGTTTATACATTATTAAACTCTTAAATTCTTCCTTGTTGATTATTCCTCTAAAGGTTAATTGACACATTTCTCCCCCTTTCTCTTTGTAGTCTTCGAATTTTCAGGTTAAATTATTATTGTGTTTTGTTTAATGTGTATCAGCCATGAATATTAATGGCTATGGCAAGGGATGGGTTGCTGCCACCATTTTTTTCAGACATAAATAAGCAAAGTTAGGTTCCAGTTAAGGGTACCATAGTTACTGGCCTTGTTGATGCACTCTTGGCATTTTTCATGGATGTCTCTCAACTCGCTGGGATGGTAAGTCTAATCCATATTTACCAAGAATTGATCTTGAAACTAGATTATAATCTAACATCTATTATAATCTAAGTAACGGTTAAGCTTGTAATCTAAGTAACGGTTAAGCTTGTAGGTGGGAAGAATTGATCTTGAAACTAGCTTATAGAGATCTTTTTTGGTCCAGATCCTCAAATATACATATGCCACATTAGACCTAACTAATCTGAGTCGAGTCGAGTGGGCCCTTTTAGGAAAAAAAACTCCCAAGTGTCTATTTGATTAGTCCTTCCTTATGTTTTCTGTTTAAGAGGAGACTTAAACCCAGGGTCTTCAATTTTATACCCCCATAGTCATTCCTTCGTATTGAATCTTTTATTGTCAGTACCATGGGATATATTTGATTAGCTCATCTTTCTCTACTCCCACGCAGAATTACATCAGGGTTGACTACAAGCTTTAAACTTTATTTTGCTTGATTGCACTTTTAATGAATGAGAAAGGGTATACGATACCTTAAGAATTAGATAGGAATTAAAATTCAAAGCTACTAATCTGGAAGACATTTTTTTATACATTTGAGATGTAATAGAAATTTCTTTCAATTATAGTTTCTTGCTGAAATTTGATTCTGTTGAAGGGGACAGCAATTATAGTAAGTGAGAGTTGCTTATGAAGATCTTAAACTTAAGAATTTGTCTTTAATGAGAATCACCAATGGTGTAGGTTTAGTTGTTGAAAGAGTTTCACCGAGTAGAAAGTTGTTAAAATTGTTAAATCTGTCGATGGTTCTCATTTCTTTTGTTTGCCTGCCTGCTTGCAGACTGGAAAAATGCTTAAGGAGGAAGCTGGTCACAAAAAGACAATAACATCACTTGCAAAATCTGCCGATAGTTCACATTTCCTTACTGGCTCTCTTGATAAGTCTGCTAAGGTACCACCACCTATCACCGTATTATCAAGGGAATACTTACCATCTTGTGAAGGAAATCTGTGTTGATGAAGGAGCCCTTATCCATCCGAGACTGAAGTTTGAGGATAACGTTGATGACAACGCTTATAACTGCATCCCTTCACTGATTTTTGGAAGTATAGTGTAACACCCTAAATATTTAATTAATTTATTTAATTAAGTATTTAGGAATTTAAATTAATTAATTGGATATAATTTAATTATTTGAAATTATATTAAAATGTGTAGGTGGTATTAGGAGATGAAGGCGCCATTTAGCTAGACTTGGGCTTAAGTGAAAAGCCCAAGCCCATGACCCAAGTGATATGCGAATACACAAGGGTCTTGTGAGTTAGGGTTTTGTGTTTGGCTTTTGCGAAATTGGGAGAGAAGAATAGAGAGGAGAGCGTCGTAGGAAGAGAAGAGAATGAGGGAAGAAGTCGCAAGCTCCAAGGGCCAAGGGACGTGATCGTGTTGTTGTGGTTTCGATCGTGACCGTCTCGAGGGCTCCTATTCTTTAAATTCGAGGTAAGGGGAGTTCTATCAATTTATATAATAGATTGTATGATAGGTTTTAGGTAGTGATAGCCTAGATTTAACCACGATCATGATTATGTTTGTGAATTCATGTTCTTGTTGATGAGGTATGCGTGATGTTCATGGTTTGTGGCTAAAAATTCGTTTTTGGGTGTGGCATGGGCGCCTAGGGCGCCATATGTTTGATGGATGTTGCTGAATTTTGATGTTTGATGAGTGATTTTGATGATTTTATATGTGCTCATGAATCGTTGTAAAAAGGCTAAGTGATTGGTCATGTGAAAATTTGAAGAAAAATATATATGCTGAATTTTGTGCTGAAATTGTGTTGCTGGAACTGTGCTGGGCGCTGTGCGCGTGTTGCAGTGTGTGTGTGTGTGGAGCGCTGGGCGCCAGTGTGTGCGTGGGTGTGTGTTGCGCTGGGCGCTGGGCGCCCGTGTGTGTGTGTGTTGCGTTTTGCTGGGCGCTGGGCGCCCGTCTGTGTGTGTGTGTTGCGTTTTGCTGGGCGCTGGGCGCCCAGGGCGCCCAGGGCGCCAGTTTTTCAGGATGTTCCTAAAATTTTTATGAAAACTATTTTCGCTATATCTTTTGACTCGAACATCCGTTTTAAACGTTTCAAAAAGTGTTGGGAAGCTTTTTTCAGTTGCCTATCTGTGTGTCCCATTTTTAAAAATAAAAACTTATTATTTCTGAAGGTTGCTGGGGCGCCCCAAGTGGCTGTTCCCGGTGGTCGTTGTTGTGACATTGAAAAATCGTTTTGGTGTCTTTAAAAATCCCCTTTTGTGTATAACCAGTGGTTTTAACGTTTTAGTGTTAAAAGTGATGATTTTGACGATGATGCCCTTAGTGGCTAGTTAAATGACCGTTTTGCCCTTAGTGGCCAATGTTGTTGATATTAGTGTGTAAATGACGATGATGCCCTTAGTGGCTAGTTAAATGACCGTTTTGCCCTTAGTGGCCAATGTTGTTGATATTAGTGTGTAAATGACGATGATGCCCTTGGTGGCTAGTAAATGACGTTCTTGCCCTCAGTGGCAATTGTTTGAGTTGATGATGTTTATGATTAAGTGACGATGAAAATAAGTGACGTTGAGACCCAAAAGGCTAAGTGATGATAAGGCCCAAAAGGCTAAGTGACGTTGTTATGTGTAAATTGTGAAATTGACAGGTGCTGTGCCTCTTATCTGGCAAATTGGTAAGTGACAGGTCACATAGTTGACTGTGATATTGTGTTTGTGCGTGGTGCATGTCATAGTGTCTCATGCCTCCCATATGCATAAACCCAGTGACTTTTTGAGACCCAAAAGGCTAAGTGACGATGAGGCCATAAAGGCTAAGCGACGTTTGTGAAAAGGTACCTCATGCATATACCCGCAAGTGGGTTGCATTTCATATGCCTACATGACATAATGATGAGTTATTGTAGTGATGTAATTGATGATTGTGATGTGATTATTTTAGAGTTGCGACTTGACTTATTGCTTATCATGTGATTTATTATATGGATTGAATTGGACTCACCCTTCTGTTTGAATGTTACCCCTATGCGGTAACGTGTAGGTGATCACGAGTGAAGGACTAGGTACCTTCATTACTTCGAGTCGAGTCGTCACGCTCTGATACGTAGCACTCAGGGGGGGGGGGGGGACGAACTTGATGTTTATGAATGATTTCAGCTGTTATGTTTTTGTTGACGATTCTGTTTTATTTTGTTATTCCGCTGCGTAGTTGGTTTTTTTATTGACGTTAAGTTTATTTGCGATGATAATTGTGTTTTTGAGGCTCTCCTCTTAGTGACGTGCTACGTGATGCAGGATTATTGTGTTTGAGCTGTTTTATTGAGAAGCATTATTTTATTGAAGTATGTGTAACATTCCTCGTGCGAAACAAATTTTTGAAAACTCTGATATTTTTCCATTTAAATTAACGGGTAGAAAAGGGGTGTTACATATAGGAATCCCGAAAAATAACGCTGGTAATAATGGATTTAATTTACCAGCAACGGAGGAGTCAGAGTATGTTTCTGCTAATCATGATCAGCGAAATGATGTGATTCACAAAGATGAAGATGTGCATGAGAATCCTGTTGGTAACGACACCTGCACGAAGATGGATTTACCTGAAGACACACATGATTCTATTGCTTCTGGTGATCAGTCTGAAGAGGTATTCAACTCATTAGCAAATTTTTATCTAAATATTTTGTTCAGAAACATATGTTCCATGCTCTTTTGAAACTAATTGATTACTTTGGTACATTATTTAAATTGCTGTTACTTGTTAAATACTGCAATGAAAATGGAGTTACTAGTATTAAGAAACATATGTGACTAGTAGATCCAAACGATGGAGAAGTTCTGTCACAGTGTGGGAAGCTAGTTTGGGAGTTACATAAGGACCAAGAAAGAGCATCTACCTATTTTGAAAGATCAGTGCAATCCTCTCCTGAAGACAGCCATGTACATGCAGCATATGCTAGTTTCCTTTGGGACACTGAGGAAGAGGAAGATCAGGAAGATCAGGATGATGCTGCAGAAGCATTTGGTCAGAATTAAGTTGTACAAATTGGTATAGCAATTTGTTTTGTCTATGTAAATTTGGCATGGATGCCATGATTCTTATCATTTGATTCCTAATAGAAAATGTGTCAGACATTTGAGATAGTTTTGGTTGTGTAAAGTTACAATTAGTTACAAAAATAATTGATTTTGGTTACAGTGTTAGATGTTTAGCTTGTGGCTTCAAGCCCGCAACAAATATGCTGAAATAAGATCGGTTTTGTATAATTTAATTTTTTTTAATTTTTTTTTTAAAATTTCCGACGGATTTGCGACGAAAATGTGTTAGAGTTTGCGACGAAAATATCCGTCGGAAAGTCCGTCGGAAACTCTTTGCGACGAAAAAATCCGTCGGAAATGATTTGCGACGAGCGATTTTGCTACAAAGATTTGTCCGTCGGAATGTCCGTCGGAAATGTTAATTTGCGACGAAAATCAGTGCGTTTCCGACGGATTTTGTCGTCGGAAATCGTCGATTTTCTTGTAGTGTTTGTCAACTTTATATATTTTTCTGTTTGTTGGAGGACGACCTTTACGTTTGACCCTTACTGGACTGTGGCACGTTGGGGCACTGTTTGGGATTGATGAGCCATTCAACAATTTGGTTTTAATTCCCTCCATTGTAGGATCCATGTTTGGCATATCAGAATTAAATTGATGGGAAAGCTCATCCAATGCTTTTGTGGCATATTCTGACTCTGCAGCTGCTTCAGCAACCTCATAGAAATACTTGCACAATTTCTCAAACCTATCCATCTGTGGCTTCAATTGCTTCACACCCTAACTGATATTAATATATGCATGCTTCCTTTTTATATTTTTCTTCCATCTAGGCAAAACATACTTCTCTGGGACATTTGTAACCCTCTCTTGAGCACACACACATAGTACATGGCGACACAAAATTCCTCTAAACTCAAACAACAAGCATTCACAATAGACATCATGGTTGTCACGATTGAACACAACTTTTAGGTAGCGCTCTTTTGGTCTATCTCCAACCAACATCTCCTCCAACACATTATAATTAGCAACACAACCCTCCAATGTCACCAAGGAGGGGACACAATTTATTTTACCTCTAAATTCAGCTTGAACCTCCTTAAATTTGCATGTGTGTAATCACATTGGAACTGCATTTCGATTGACGATGTTGATCCACAAGGAATTATTGTATCCATTGATTGAAAATCGGCTTCAAATTCTTTTTCTGGTCTATTTTTGAGAGCATTGTCATATTGTTTTACAAATTGACCAAGAGTTGTTGTTGAATTGATATATCCATCAAAGAAAGCATGTATGCTCTCAATGCGTTGTGTTGTTGACATGCCCGCCCAGAAATATTTCCTTAACAATGTGGGTGCCCATCTATGCCACTCCTTATACAACCCACTTAACCATTCATTGTTTTGAAGCTCAAATTTGTCTACGAATGAACACCACTTATCTTCAAAATCAGCTTCTGTGTAAGTATCATAAACTGTCTGTTTCATTGTTGCCTTTATCTTGTGATATTCACCAAATCCACTGAGTTTTTCAGGTATTTTTTTCATGATATGCCATAAACACCACCTATGAAGAGTCATAGGGAAGACTAACTCAATGGCATTTTTCATAGTCGTGCATTGGTCAGTGACAATACCAACAGGGGCCTTTCCTAGCATGCAACGAAGCCATGATTGGAAAGGCGACACAAATGACCCCGTGTCTTCTCCGGAAACTAGACCACGCCCGAGTAATGTTGATTGACCATGGTGATTCACACCTACAAACGCAGCAAAAGCCATGTCGTATTTATTGGTCAAATATGTTGTATCAAATGTCACCACATCTCCAAAATATTCATTAGCACCTCTACTTCTTGGGTCGGCCCAAAAGACATTCCTGACGTGAAAACCATCATCCAAATCAAGTTCATAGAAGAATTTCGAATTTTGTTCCCTCATTTGATAAAAGTAACTAATCAATGCCTTCCCATCACTTCCTTTTCAAATTGAACGCCTTTCCTTGTTGACATAATTCCTCACGTCCCTTTCACAAAACGGTATATTTTCATGCCCTCCCGCATCTGTAACAAGAGATATTGGAAAATTTTGTTGATCCTGACTCCCGCTTCATCATCTATTTGGATTGTTCTCTTCACAGGCAAATTTATTTTCTTGTTAACCCTAAACAGCCTTGCCTTAGTGGGGCTCATCTCGTGACAATGCTCACCTTCAAATTTTTTGATTTCCCATAATCCATCTGTTCGTAACTTCAAAGCTAACCTGGCAGGACAGTTGCTGACCTTAGTCGGAAGTGTCTTCAATGAACATGGAATTTTTGACATAAATTTGACCTATTCCCCTCTCTCGAGCATGCAAGATTTACATAGTTGATCTCCCCATCATTTCCCTTTATTGATGTTCTAGTTTTCCATGCAAAACCTTTTCTTAATGCATAATCACCATAAAATGATTTCCCATCATCCAATGAAGCAAAACACATCCCGATTGCAGGCTCCCAACGTGCAACATCATCGTTGGAGTCGTCAACTGTTATGCCCTCACCATCTGTACTATCCATGGATTTCCAGATATATGTGTGTGTTACATCGGTACTATGCAATAAAAATCAATTATGTATATTTGTATTTTAAGCAAATATTATGTTGGAACCTAACCTCACCAACAGAATCACTTAAATGATTAAAACACAATTAATTAACCTTCAAACAAAACTAATTAAGGAAATTTCTATGGAAACAAACAAAAACCCTAACCACACAAGTTCATTTCTGAAAGGTGAACAAAATAAAGAAAGAGGTAGTGCAATAGAACTGTTTTGAGTTTCAAGCTGTAACAGAATTTTCAAAAACAATTTGGGACAATTAGGGTTTCTAGCTACAATCACTCAAATAGGGACAAATTAAGGGGAAAAAATATAAATTACCTGGGTACACGAACCTGGCGGCTGAGAACAGGTGCAAAACCGGCGACATGCGGCAGAGAACGGCGGAGAATAGCGGAGACGATAAAGTAGAGAGGGACGGAGCAGAGAAAGGCGCGAGTAGAGAAAGAAAGAAGGGCTATCTTTGGCTCACTGGACAGTAGGGCAGAGGATGGCGGAGGACAGTAGGGTTCGACGGAGGGAGGAGTTGAGTAGTTGTGAGGGAGAGAGACTGCGCGTGGGTGATGTTTGTACTGAGTGGGGTTTCCCAACTTTTTCAATTTTTAACAAAACAATGTTTTTATTATAAAAGTGAAAAGTAAATTAAAACTGGCCCCACTGTATCGTATTGGTATTTTGGTTCAGTAATTGGTTCAACTTTTGGTCCATATATCATTTCTGAAATGAAACATACCAGGTCCCACCGTATGTAACATGTACGTATTGGGTATTTTGGTCCACTAAATGGGCCACGTAATGGTTGATATAGCATTTCTGATAAAGAAAACACCGTTTTGAAAGATAGAAGAATAGAGAAAGGTCGAAAAAGAGAAGGAAGAAGCTAGAAGAGAGTGAGGTGACTAGTTTTTATATTCTCTTCTACACCTCCAAACCCACTCTCGATTCTTTTGAAAAAGTCGTTGCATGTTTTTGTTGGAGGAAACCTGAAGAGTTTATAAGTTCCCATTTCATGGTACGTAGAGGATGTTTTGAAGTAGGTGATTTGAGGTAGAACTAGGAGTTCAATTTCGTGAGTTCAAGGGTCTTAAAAGAGAGGTATAGTTGTCCAAAATCAATTTCCAGAAAACATATCCTTTTCCTTGGTTAAAACGAGTTGCCTGTGTATTTTGGGGCCAACGGAAAATTTGGAGGGCATTCAAGATGGGGGATTCAATTTAGGGTTGCAATTAGGAGCCTAAACTCATCGACCTTCAAGCATTGAAGTAGGTAAACTCATGGACCTTCAATTAGGAGTCTAAACGAGTTGCCTTCTAATTTCAAATTTTGCTCTTTCAATTTTTGATTTAAGGTAAACTTGTTATTGTTTTAGATGCAACATCACCAATAAGACCCTATGCTATGTTAGTCACTAAATTTATTTGCTTGAAATTTGTACTTGATTGAATTATGAATTAGAGAAGTATATCTGGCATGGGGTATATAGGATCCTTTGGAAATTTTACAGAACCGCTTTCATAAATCTGTTTTTTGTTCATTTTATTAAGTTAATATAGAGACAAAACTTTGTTTTTCCCCGTTTTTCCGAAATATATAGGTGCAGTATGAGTAATATTGTTATGTTAAATGAGTTTCAATGCACATTTATATGATAACTATAGTTTGACAATTAAAACTTATATATATATATATATATATATATACATTGGAGCTAGAATATATAAACGACCACTGTCATTCTAATATTCCAATATAGTTTTTAATTGTAGTTAACAATTATAATGGAATATTAGAATAATAATTAAATAAACATAATAATACATTGGAGATAGTATCTATGATACTATTTAATACCAATTCAACATATGTTATGAATTGAAACAAGCAATGAATTAAAGTAATTTAAACTGACAATTTCAAAATAATACATAAAACAATCACATTAAAAGAACATAATGGAGCTAGAGTATTTCAAAAGTAAATATAATTGAAAACATAATGTAGCCGATATTATTGAAGTTACAATAATAAAAAATAACAATGACACAGAAAGCTAAGAGAAGTTTGCCCTATCATCTTCATCTTCATCTCTCTCTGGCAGCTCAGTTTCTGGATCGCATCGTTCATCTCTATCATCTTTATCTTCATCTTCATCTTCATCTCTCTCTGGCAGCTGAGTTTCCGGGGGTCGCTCCAGGAATGGGACACTTGGCGCATGTTGAAGCTTGGACAAATAATCAAGAAGTTTAGCTATTTTTTCATCCAATAAATTTCTAGAGTTCTTATTTTCCATGTTACTGATAGGAAAGTGAAGATTATAGTCAGGACCAAAATATTCATAATACTCATGTTGAGGCAACTTATCATCAAGTTCGACCCCAAGAGCAACACCAGTCTCATAACACCAACATCTTGCAACATTTGTTATTGTATAACCACCTCCACCAAGCAACAAAAGAGGAACATTAAAAGATCTCATATATTTAACACACGCAGCATGACCTTTTATTGATAGATTAAAACAACCTAATCTATCTCCAGATAAAGAATCAGCACCACATTGTAATACCACAGCACCAGGCTTATAAACCTCCATCACCTTTCCCATGATCTGCTTAAACATATAATTGTAACTATCATCATCAATTCCATCATCCAGTGGAACATTTAGTGAATAATATTTCCCTTTACCATATCCAATATCAAGAATATCTCCTGTTCCTGGAAAGTAATCACCAAACTTATGAAATGAAACAGTCATTACCCTATCTGTGGTGTAAAATGCTTCCTCTACACCATCTCCATGGTGAATATCAATATCAACATATAGAACACGTTCATGTGTCTTGAGAAGTTCCAAAATAGCCAACACAATATCATTCACATAGCAAAACCCAGAAGCTTGACATTTCTTTGCATGATGTAACCCACCAGCCCAATTAATTGCAATATCAGATACTCCTTGGTTTAATTTTAATGCACCACCAACAGAACCTCCTGCATATGATTGACAAAAAGAATAAAGACCATCAAACACAGGACAATCTTCACCAACGTTAAACCTTTTCATTTGTGTCAAAAGATCTGGTTGTGTTTCAAAAGTGATGCTTTTCAAAAAAGAGACATAATCATCAGCATGGAACTGGCAGAGTTCTTTGTCTGTAGCAGCAGTAGGCTTCTGGATTTGCATGTTTTGAATTTGAAGTAAACCGTAGTGGACCAAAAGAGCATGTGTCATTCGAATCCTATGTGGTCTCATTGGGTGTGCTTTACCATAATAATAGTTTCCGATTTCTGGATCATAGAAATAGGAAACTTTTCTCTTCACACCATCTGAACCTGATGGAAGGGAATTCCCTCCACTTTCCATTTGAATCCTTGAAACAAGTTTATACCTGTGAATAAGACTAGAAAGAAATGCTGGTTGAGCTGGAGAAGTATTCATTAAACTTAAAATTTAAATGACATTTTAAATAAATTATTTTAACTAATAATATTCGTTATAATATAAGTTGTTCCGGATTGGGCCGCTCGGCCCAATCCGGTGTAGGATCCGACCCAAGCATCGGCTAGCAGGGCGGCGCCGATGTCTACGGCCAGGATCAACACGGATCGATCCAACGGCTCAAGCTCAACCTAAGGGAGACACAGCCCCCTCCTCCACGTCTATAAATACATGGTCATCCTCCAAATCAGGTACGCTCTCTCTCATTAGTACCTCTTACCACTTCTGATTGCTGACTTTGGCATCAGAGTGTCTGCAGGTACCGGCCCCTCCGAGCTCCAACCTCGGAGCAGAACGACTCTGGAAGTTTCAGTCCGACCTCAGCTGTGGAGAGCCCGATCTCAACTAACTCTTCTACCAACTGCAACCTCGGAGTCCGACCCCGATAGCAAGGTACAGAACACTGGTGACCACAGTGGGAGCATATCGCTAAGCTCTCATTAGACCCTAACCTCTTCCCATGGCTTCAAGAGGTCGTCCACCTTCCCGAGGCCGATCTCGGCCACAGAGCATGATCGAAGTTCTACCTCAACAAAATCAAACCCCTGAGGGACATGTTCAAACTCTTCCGGCGGAGGCAACGCAGTCTGTGCCGTTGCATCCTCCTCCTCTTCCTCCATCGGTCGCCGAAGCCATACCAGTCCCGGTGCAATAGGCAATGAACCAGCTACTTGATATCTTAGACCGTCGAAGCAGGGACATGGCACAGCAGGAAGTGCCGCTGACCCAAATGGAAGAAGAACTCGTTGCAGTTAGAGCCAACACCATTGCCGCTTCAGAATGATTCAGGGCCAAGTCCCCGACCCAGCACACAGTGGCGTCAAGGCGTCACCGCTCTCCACCTTGGGGTCGGATCGTACATAGGCAACATGTACACAGATCACCAGCTCGGAGGGGCCATCAAGGTCGAGGGTCCAGAACTCCGCCAACCTCGTGGAGCTCAAGCCCGAGGAGAACCTCCTCTTTCGGTTCATCCTCGCCTCACAGCTGATCCCCGCGAAGGGAGAAACCACTTTCGAGAAAGAAGCACCACTGTCCCAGAGCTCGCGATCGTTCTAGATGATCCTGGAAATCGCCGAATGTCGTATCCCTAAGTCACTTGAGAAACTCCACAACTGAATATGTGCGACAGCACTGGGGATCCAGATGAACACATTGACACGTTCGAGCTCATGATGCAGTATAGGAACGCCAATGACGATGTCAAGTGCAAGGTCTTTCCCCTGTCACTAAGCAAGTCGGCCTTGGTTTGGTTCAGGGATCTCGAGTCAGCCTCGATAACCTCCTCGGATCACCTCGTCCGAGTGTTTTCGGCCCAGTTCACCGCCTCTTGGCTCAAACCGAAGTCGGAGGACGTGCTAAGGGCGATCCGCCAAGGAGAAAAAGAAACCCTGTGAGATTACATCGAAAGGTTCACTAAGGAGGAGAACAACGTGAGAAACTTAGAAGACAAGGTCAGGCTACTCATCATCATGAGGTATGGCCTTCGCAAAAATAGTCTCTTCCAGATCGACGTCGGCATTCACCGACCTCACAGCCTCGATGAATTCTTGCGGCGAGCACAGAAGTTCATTGACTATGAAAAAGAAGACCTCGCAGGGGAAGTCGTAAAGGACCCATCCCCGGCCAAGGGCCAAAAGGATAACCGTTCCAAGAAAGAATTTGGGGGAAAGAGACCAAGGTTCACAGAACACTCTGAACTAAACACCAGTATGGCCAAAATGGCCGGCCCCATTGACCCAGAAGGACAGGATGGACAAGCGCAACTTCTATCAATACCATCGAAGTCATTGGCACGACACCAATCAGTGCAGAGTCTAAAGGATGATATCGAGGACCTCATCCAAAAAGGGAAGCTCTAACCTTCTCCGATCAAGACTTGTTAGACTGAAAGCCAAACAAATACATACCGCTGGTAGTCTCCGCCGTCATGGTCGACGTCGAGGTTAAAAGGATGCTGGTGGACCAGGGAATCTCGGTCGAGATCATGTTCAAAGAACTCCTGGGGAAGCTGAAAATTGCTGAAACCGACCTCGCGCCTTACCGAGGTTCTGATCTATCTGGCTTCAGTGGCGCCAAGACCCGGCCCCTGAGGGTACGTTGGGCTCATGGTCACCTCCACCGTTAAGACTCGATTCCAAGGCAGAGATAGCCTCTTTGAAAGACATAATCATTGCCACCAGAAATGTAATAGCAATAATCAAAGATGTAATCAAACCAGACCAATAGGTCGGACAGAATAAAAAGAGGCCATATGCGTAGGATCCGGCCCAAGCATCGACTAGGAGGGCGACGCCAATGTCAACGGCCAAGATCAAGACGGATCGATCCAACGGCTCAAGCTCAACCTAAGGGAGACACAGCCCCCTCCTCCACGTCTATAAATGCAGGGTCATCCTCCAAATCAGGTACGCTCTCTCTCATTAGTACCTCTTACCACTTCTGATTGCTGACTTTGGTTTCAGAGTGTCTACAGGTACCAGCCCCTCCGAGCTCCAACCTCGGAGGAGAACGACTCTGGAACAATCAGTCCGACGTTAGCCATGGCGAGCCCGATCTCAACTAACTCTTGTACCAACTACAACCTCGGAGTCCTATCCCGATATCAAGGTACAGAACATAAGTATTTAACTTAAATAAAATATTTTCTTTAGAAATGTATTAATTATTTAAAAAAGTAAATAAATTAATTGTTTTCTTATTACATAATAATCATTATTCTAATATCAGTATTATCTTAAATAAAATCTACTAATTTGAAAATATATTAATTATTTGAAAATATATAAATAATACGCTTGTATTATTTGTTTGCTAATAAATTAATAAATTTTAACGCATGCAAGGAAATATATTGAAAGAAATCATTAAAAATTTTCCGGGTAAAACTTTGGGTGTTTTAAAGTATCTACACTTCATTTGTTACGAATGTTTTATTCAATATGGGTACTAAATTCCCCCCGCACACCAAAAAACATAAATATAGGTTGACTAATATAAGAAACATTTATTTTACGAGAAAGAAATACATAGAAAACTAATTAATTAGAGATAACTATAATGACTCTATTTATTTTTTGGTCCAACCCAAAATGTAAAACTTCAAACTAGAAATTGTTTAAAAAAATTTATTTAGATGGAAGAAAAGTTAAAAACATTATTTAAATCTTCCTTATAAATTTTTATATTTATAATACTTTAAAACACAATTTTCTTTCAATTCTTTCCTACTCCGATTTTTCTATCAGTATGCATTACGATAAACAATGGGCAAAACTTTTTTTTGACCAATTAACAATGGGCAAAACTTAATTATTAGACATCATTAACTTATATAGTGGAAGTTTTGTGCCATTTAAAACATTGGTTACTATAAAAATTTAGGATGCTAAGTTGAGGAAGAGATTTCGAACATTGCTTAAGTGATTATATAGGTTCTAATTTTCAGGGAAACAACTCAAACTACCTAGTTTATAAAAAGAAGCAAACATAACTATGTCATATAAATGTAAGAATTTGGTTATAAGATTAGTCCTTTATCAAAAGAAGCAAACATCACTAAGAGGTTGCTGAACCAGTATAAATCTACTGTGTTATGCACTCTCTCCGTTCTCAAAAGTCTGATTTGGGTATGACACATATGAGTTATAGTGAGGTACTGTTTTGAGGAATACACTTAGGTCTTTTTTTATAAACAAAAATTATATTAAACGGGGTACAAGCGGGCACCTCAACCGGTACAAATACAAGGAGTCTCATTAAAACCTCATTGGACCAAAACCCCATGGGAAAAAGACCCAAGGAAGAAAAAGAGTACTCCAGGATGAATGGGACAAAAATACAGTTACACCGAGTTCATAAAAACAAAATGATTACCCCACCAATCAGAGATCATAAGATTGGAATTACGACCTTCTATGCTTATGAACCAAGTCCATGTTATAGACTTAACGTGGTTAACAAGCACCTGCAAACAAAAAATTTGATCTCTGATTAGAATATGATTTTGATGTAACCACAAACACCAAATGACAGGCATCCATATCAAATATGTCAGTCTACACACCTTCTTCAATTCCGATTGCAAGCCATGAGCCCGGAAATGCTCGACGCCTTCTAGATATCTGAAATCACCATGCCTGACTATTTTTGAATAGTAGACCAAACTAGCCTGGATCACCTGCACAAGAAAAATAGATGGGAAATCTACTCATCCTGCTAAAAACAAAAGGGGCATCACGCCCCATGAGGGTCATTGGTAATCCCCTTAGAAATAAGAGAATTGTGAGTTGGGAGCTTCCACAACATCTTCTTCAACCAAAGACTCCACCACCAACGATCATGCTCAGATTCGACTGGATGAAGCTAATGAAGAATGACCAAGAGAAAATCCTGATCAACCTTTTCCTCTGCAGACAATTCACGACTCCAAATAAGATTCTGGCGCCAAATATTGTCAATCCAATAACCGTGCTCCAAGATGGTACCATATTTAAGATTAGCCACTTCAAAAAGGCTACGAAATAAATCCTTAAAAGTCTCATTGCTAGCCCATTTATGTCTCCAATAAGAAATCAAATTCCCCTTCCCCAACATAGGCCTAAGCACAGAATCAGACGCACCCTGCCACAAAGGATTTCCTTCTTCCAAAAGTAATAAGTCCCTCCACCATAAAGAATCCTTAGTACCACCTCTAGGAGAAATAGCCCCTATGAAGATATGCCTCAAGTCTCCATACCTGTGAGACAGAAGCTGCCACCAGCTTGCGCTATTGTCGTTGATGCATCTCCACTTCCATTTGCATAGAAGAGCCCAATTAAAGGCTTCCAAATTCTTCACTACCAAACCACCATCCTTCTTGGGTCTGCCAACATTATCCCAAGGAAAGTTCCTCTGAATATTGACAAGCTCTTGAATCACAATCTTGGTGGCCTTGAAAAAAGAGAACATATAAATCGGAATACTATTGAGGACCGAGTTAATGAGAGTCACTCTACCCCCAATAGTGAAGAAACGACCACTCCACGATGAAAGCCTCTTTCTCACCATATCAATTATCGAGACCCAAGTATATCTTCTTCTAAGATTGGCTCCCACCGGAATACCCAGAAACTTAAACGAGATATCATTGGTATTACAAGACAAGAAAGTAGTTGCTGCCTCCATAAAATCAGCCTTTAAGTTAATGCCGTAAAGACAAATCCTATGAAAATTCACCTTCAACCCCGAAACCAAATCAAAAATTTTGAAAATAGACTTAATACACCATAAGTTATCCCAGGTACCCTTGCCGATCAAGAATGCAAAAGGAAATCTCCAAAATTCAAGATGTGCGTCAAGGGTAATGTTTAGGACGGACTCGTGTCTTAGGAATGTTGTAAACCTCTTTTGAGGATTGGCTCAAGATAAAATGAATCTAACTAAGAAAGATAGGCACGAATACACTTGGACATAATAGGTAGAACATTTATCCATTAGATACCTATTTAATAGACTAGAAGTCATACATTAATCAATTAGTTGAGTGATAGCTTTGTTAATGGATTAGGACTCTCACATTAATTAATTAGTTGAAGTAAAAGTTTTTGTTAATGGATTAGAACTATCCTTTAATCTATTAGTTAAGGTAAAAGCCTTGATAATAGATTAGGACTCTCAGGTTAATCCATTAGTTGAAGTAAGAGTCGTGTTAATAGATTAGCAACATTCTATTAATCGACTAGTTAAAGCAAAAGTTGTGTTAATCGATTAGAAATGTTATGTTAATCAATTAGAAACCTTATGTTAATCGATTAGTGTGTGCCATGATCTCATTAATCCATTAGAAAATAGCATTAATCGATTAGACCTTTTCTAAAGTGCAGAGAACGCATTTTTCACAACATTAATCGATTAACCAAATCGTGTTAATTGATTAACCAAAGTTAAATTTCATTAAACAAGTCCCAACAGTCGTATTTTCTAACCTAGCAATAAATAGAACATGTGACTTTGAAAAACAAAAGAACTCTGAGCATATTTGAGCATAAACAAACCATATATAGAATCATCTTTAACTTGGAATCACCATTATCATCATCTTTGAGCCAATCTATCTCAAGGGTTAGAGTTCTCGGGTCTACAATTTATGTAATTTTCCTGTTGAGGCATTTCTTCTTTATTGTAATCTTTAAGGTTGTACTAGCTAGAGAGTGTGGTATCTCTCTAAGGTTGTCTTTGAGAGTGAGGTATCTCTCTAAGACTGTCCTGTAACAAGAGTTGGGTATCTCTTGTTTGTCAATTGGTTGTACTAGAGAGTGGGGAATCTCTCTAGGGTTTTGATTATAACAAGGCTGGGGTATCTCTTGTTTGTCAATTGGTTGTACTAGAGAGTGGGGAATCTCTCTAGGTTTTTGATTGTAACAAGGGTGGGGTATCTCTTGTTTATCAATTTTTGAGGGTTCTTGCACGAAGGTGGGGTACCCTAAGTGAAGAGTGCCTGAGTTTTGTAAGGGTTTGTAAGCACCCGTTTTAAGCCTTGCTTTGATAGTGAAAATCTCACAAGGGTTTGTGAGGACTGGAGTAGGTCACTAAGAGGTTGCTGAACCAGTATAAATCTACTGTGTTATATACTGCTTTCAGTTTCTAATTCGTTCATTCCATAAACCTGCGCGAAAATTAATCTAATTTGTTAAAAGGGGAAAAGTTTTTAAAATCTCAATTCACTCTCCCCTTCTTGAAACTGAATGCACTTGGTAATATTATGAACCTGAAACTCAGAAAAACAACCTTCACGCACAGCTTTCTGAACCATCCCAGTTAAACCTTCAGCAACAATGAGAAAATGGAAAGAAGATAATGGATCGCCTTGCTTAAGACCCTTATGCATCTTAAAATCCCCGGTAGGGCTCCCATTAACAAGAACAGACATCGAAGAATCGTATAGGAAAGATTTAATCCAATTAATCCACTTCGAGCCAAAACCCATCCGGCCCATCATGTACTCAAGAAAATCCCACGAAATAGAATCATAACCCTTTTCAAATTCGACTTTATACAACATACATTCATCTTTTCTACGCTTCGCCAAGTCAACCGGTTTTCAATCTACTGGCTAACACTTTAGCCAGGATTTTATAAATGCAACCACTGAGACAAATTGGGCGATACTCCTTAAGGTCTTGAGGATTCTCCTTCTTTGGAATGAGAGCAAGAAATGAGGCTGAAATGGCTTTGGGCAGTACAACATTACCATGAAACTCTCCTAAGAAACCCAAGATGTCCTCCTTCACCAACTCCCAACAGTTTTTAATGAAACTAAGATTGAAACCATCAGGCCCTGGACTTTTATTCTCATCACAATTCCACACTTCCTCTTTCACCTCCTCCTTCGTGAAAGGAGAAATCAGGTGACCGTTCTTAAATCTCACCCTTTATTAGTCGTGGTTTTTCAGTTAAACAGGTCAAACTAGTGGGTAACAAGGTTTAAGTGAAAGACCCTTAATTCTTCTATGTGATTACTTATGTTGATCATGAACCTTGTATCTAGTATTATGTACCTTTTGAGATTTAATGTTGGCACATTGTTTATTTTGGGGTTATGTAACCAAGTAAAGTACCAACTTTTGTATTTATTAGGTTTGTACACACTTTGACCTTGGATTATTGTAACTCTTGACTCGTGTTTTGGGCCCACGATTATAATTGATTATGGGAATAGTTATGCTTGCCTATCATGCTTTGATGAGTCATTTTGTGGAATATGATTCCTATTGTTTGGGCCAAGCGAAATATGTGTACCTCTGATTTTAAAATTATTATCATTATAAATTTTAATGACGATTAAAATTAGGATGTTACATCTTCCAACTCTTGTCAAACAATTGAATTACTTGCTCCTTTCTTAGTCAAAAAATCTGCAGCTGCATTTGCTTCCTTCAAAGAATGAGACAAACAAACATTCCAGTCTCTTGCAATGCGCTCCTTAACATTGCAAATGATAGGTGCATAATGATGCCACGGATTTACTATTTTGCGCACTAGCTAGGTGAATGGCCAAAGTACAGTCAGAGTAGCAGACAACACCACGGTATCCGTTCTCCCAAGTTAAACTTAGCCCATGGTAAAGGGCCATTACTCAGCATGGAAGTTGTGAGAAAATCCCTCAGATCCCATGAATCCACAAATCCAATTACCACTAGCTTGTATCCACACACCACCAAACCCTGATGCACCTTGATTTCCAAAGCTGCTCCCATCCACATTTAAAACAACCTCAGAAATTAACCAAGAGATGAAGTTAGCTTCACTAAAAAAATGTTACCAAATCCTATAGAAATCTAGAGTTGATGGGGAAAATGGAAAGGGATTTTGGAGAAGGTATTCATCTTCTACATTGCATCTAGGACAATTGCAAAATTAATTGCTCTAGTAGTAAGGACAGCATGACAAGCTGTCCAAAGGAAGAACTGAATTTTTTCAGGAGCTAGAATCCTCCACACCCACTTCCAAGACTCAGAATTAGTATCTTCATTCAAAAAATGATTGACAATTAGCTTGTCATGTTGTTTGTTCTGGAGTCAACCAAGAGGTCCAATTAGCAATATCAGGGGGTGCAATTAGCAACAAGATATGGATCAGCCCAATCAACTTGGCCCATATCCACTACACGCAAGCCTAATACACTTGGAGGGTTCAGATCGCCTCCACTGATCCGACGATCCACAAGGAGCATCGATCTCCTATAAATACCGGCTCGCATAGCCTTTTATATGGTACACACTCTTCCTTTGCATATACACTTTCTTACTCTCATACTGACTTGAGCGTCGGAGCGGCTTGCAGGTACCCCCCCCATGGGCGCTCACTGACCTACTGCCACGACAGCAAGGGACCTACCAACAGCAGTCTACCAAAAAGCTGCTCGGTACAGAACATTGGCGACCACAGTGGGAGATTTTTATCTTTCACACAATCATAACTCAAACTTCTCTCTTGCTGTGCGATGGCTCCCAGACGCAGACCCCGAATTCGAAGCGTCACCCATGAGGGTGCCTGGCAGGGCGCCTATGTTGAAGCATCCAGCGCCCATGAGGGCGCCCGGCACGGCGCCTATGTTGAAGCAGCCAGCGCCCATGAGGGCGCCCGACAGGGTGCCTATGATGAAGCAGCCAGCGCCCATGAGGGCGCCTGGCAGGGCGCCTATGTTGAAGCAGCCAGCGCCCAAGAGGGCGCCTGGAAGGGCGCCTATGACGAAGCAGCCAGCGCCCATGAGGGCGCCTGGCAGGGTGCTATGTTGAAGTGGCCAGCGCCCATGAGGGAGCCTGGCAGGGCGCCTATGATGAAGCAGTCGGCTCCCATGAGGGCGCCTGGCGGGGCGCCTATGTTGAAGTAGCCGGCGCCCATGAGGGCGCCTGGCAGGGCGCCTATGATGAAGCAGCCAGCGCCCATGAGGGCGCCTGGCAGGACACCCATAGTGAAGCACAAAGCGCCCATGAAGGCGCCATGGTGATTAATGGAAGCAACCCTCTTGATGACTATCAATGAGGAAGAAGTGGAAGGAAATCCTGAGCGTTGCATCAACCTCGAACCGTAGGAAGGGACCAATTAGACCACCTCTATCCTTTGACGACAAGGATTTGTTTGACAGGAAACCAAACGAACACGTCCCGCTGCTCATCACCGCCATTATGGCCATCAGTGAAGTAAGAAGAGTCCTGGTCGACCAAGGAAGCCTAGTAGACATCATTTTCGAAAATCTACTGCGAGTATTGAACATATCCCCCGCCGACCTAACTCCATACTGAGGAGAGGATTTGGCCGGGTTCGACGGATCAAGGACTAAGCCACGAGGCCACTTGGAACTCATGGTCACCTATGGAGACCCCGATAGTAGACCACCTTTGTTTAGAATTGTCAAAACAGCCTTCCTAATCCTCCCATGTAAGTCTATCTCCCGGTGCATCATCGGGAGACCGACGCTGGGCAAGCTAGGAGCCGTAACCTCAACCACCCACCTAAAGATGAAGTTCCACAATTTAGAGAAAAAGGTTGTGACAATCCAGGCAGACCTGGACGCAGCGCGCAGGTGTTACTACATGAGCCTGAAGGACGAAAAAGAAACTACGGAAGTAAGAGATTTAGGCAGGGAACCCAGGGGAGAAGCTGAAATAAATTTGGCAGACTTGGATGCCAGATATGACCCGGACAGTGAGGAAGAGGAGGAAGATTCCACCCTCACTAAGGAACTCAAAAAGCGCATGAAGAGGCCCGAGCCGGATGGCGCCTTCATCCCCATCCACTTAGGAGAATATCCCGCCAGGACCATCAAGATAGGCTCCGACCTCCTAGAAGAAGTCAAAGAAAAACTCACCATCTGCCTAAGGGAGAATGCGGACTTGTTTGCCTGGTCTGCGGCTAACATGCCAGGGATACCACCGGAGGTAGCCTGCCACCACCTGGCCATCAAGCAAATGACGAGACCATGAGGTCACAGACACCAGAGATACCCACCTACGAGGGTGATCTCTAGTCTGCAGTCCATAAATTCGTCCATTTTTATCCGATGGAGGCGTGTGAGCATGCGTTGGAAAGCTAAGAAGAAGAGATACAACTCTAATGTTAAGCTCAAAATCCAAATCGGCCGTCTCCGCGCCCAGGAAAGGCGCCAAGGAGGAGGGCACCAACATCAAGACGCAGCATCTTGGCACAAGGCGCCCAGGAGGGTGCCAAAAATCAGGATACATGACACAAGGCGCCCAAGAGGGCGCCAGCATCAGAAAGCGGCATCTTGGTACAAGGCGCCTAGGAGGGCACCAAAATCAGGACACAAGGCACAAGGCGCCCAGGGGGGCGCCAGCATCAGAAAGTGGCGTCTTGGCACAAGGCGCCCAGGAGGGCGCCAAAATCAGGATACAAGGCACAAGGCGCCCAGGGGGCGCCAGCATCAGAAAGCAGCCTCTTGGCACAAGGCGCCCAGGAGGGCGCCAAAGTCAGGATACAAGGCACAAGGCGCCCAGGGGGGCGCCAGGATCAGAAAGCGGCGTCTTGGAACAAGGCGCCCAGGGGGCGCCAAAATCAGGATACATGGCGCAAGGCACCCAGGAGGGCGCCAACATCAGGATGTTGCACTTTGGCTCAAGGCGCCCTGGAGGAGGGCGCCAACTTCAGGATGTTGCACCTTGTCACCCGGCACGTAGGAAGTGGTTCCAGTCTGTAGTCCATAACTCCGTCCATACTTATCCGATGGAGGCGTGTGGGCATGCGTTGGAAAGCTAAGAAGCTTAGCTACAATTCTCATGTTAAGCTCGAAATCCAATTCATACGTCTCCGCACCCAGGAAGGGAAACAAGATGACGGCACTCACAAGCTCGTGAGAGAATAAAATAGTGCACGAGCACATAAAGTAGTGCACGAGCACGTGAGCAAAAAAACATAATGCACAAGCTCGAAAGGAAATAAAAGAGTGCACGAGAACATGAGAAAATGAAATGGTGCACGAGCACCTAGGAAAGTAGAACGATGCATGAGCATCTGAGAAAATTAAATAGTGCATGAGCACGGGAGAAAATGAAACATAAAGATAGTGCATGAGCACGTAAGGCACCACACGGAAGGACGCTTGGCTGGGCACCAAGGCAGCCACAGGTGGCACCCAGGAAGGCGCCCAGCAGGGCGCCACCAATGGAAGAAAGGGAACCTCCCCCTTCTTGCACATGGTAAAAACAATTGCTCCAATACTTACCATCAATCACCTCGATCAAAGCAAGCTAGTGGAAATCATCAAGAGACCAACATGATAATCGCTGTGATCAGCTGACATACTTAGCAGGCCCGACAACGACACGAGCCGAAAGGGCGACCTAACCTACAAGGGAATTCTAAAGGACAACGTCAAGTCAAGACCATCCCCCAGGATAATCTCGACTTAGGGGGCAACGGTGGAACCAGGTCAATATTTTCCAGGGACATCGCCAGGGATCACCATCGAGGAGAACCCCCGACCGAAGCAGCTCAATACCAATGCAGGATGGCAGCAAGAAAGATGATCTGGCTTGATTAGGCACAACAAATGCAACACCCTCCTAGACGACATTAAAGAGCAGATCCATGACACTGGTCCCTAGCAGTAACACTTGTTCCTAAAGGAAACTTCCCCAAGATCAAAAAAGAAAAAGGGTCCAAATCCGCAGTTAGGGTGCCTAGTACTTCAAACTGACTTAGGTGGGGAGGCGACCTCACCTACGAGGGCATCCTAAACGACGACGTCGAGTCAAGACCATCCCTCAAGATAAACTCAACTTGGGGGACAACAGTGGAACCAAGTCAATATCCACCAGAGGCACCACTGGGGATCGCCATCGAGGAGATCCCCCGACCAACGCAAGTCAACATCAAACTTTGCCACGAGGTAGTAAGGACAATGTTCTGTACCGAGCAGCTTTTTGGTAGACTATTGTTGGTAGGTCCCTTGCTGTCGTGGCAGTAGGTCAGTCAGCGCCCGGGGGGTACCTACAAGCCACTCCGACGCTCAAGTCAGTATGAAAGTAAGACAGTGTATATGCAAAGGAAGAGTGTGTACCGTATAAAAGGCTATGCGAGCCGGTATTTATAGGAAATCGATGCTCGTTGTGGATCGTCGGATCAGTGGAGGCGATCTGAACCCTCCAAGTGTATTGGGCTAGCGTGTAGTGGATATGGGCCAAGTTGATTGGGCTGATCCATATCTTGTTGCTAATTGCACCCCCTGATATTGCTAATTGGACCTCTTGCTTGACTCCAGAACAGTTGCCCCCCAAGCCGAGATTATTCCGAAGGATGGTCTTGGCTTGAAGGATTTTCGTCGGTTTGCCGGATCTGTGAGGTTACGCGGGACACTGCCTTTGTAACAACCGTGTTCTGTCATTTTCACTCTCTAGAGTAAAAAGGAGAAATTTTTTCTAAGTGTTGCTTTGTCTGTCTTGTCGGGTCGTATGAGATCACTCTGTTGCGACCGTGACTCACACCTCCTTCGGTGTAATCCTTGTGCCAGGCACCAAGCTAGGGTGACGTATCCTGATATTGGCGTCGCCTTGTGCCAAGTCCTCCGAGGTTGGCGCCCTCTTGGGCGCTTTGTGCCACGATGCTCTGAGATTGGAGCCCTCTTGGGTGCCCTGTGCATTACCCCCTGATGTTGGCGCCCTCTTGGGCGCCTTGGGCCAAGGTGCTAAGACATCCTGATGCTGGTGCCCTCGTGGGCGCCTTCCCGGGTGCTTGTTTGTTTTTGAGAGTTGGCGCCCTTCTGGGTTCCTTGGGTGTTGTTCGCTGCTTGCGTGTGCTGGGTGGCTTTTCATGGAGCAGATTTTGCGAGACAATGTTCGGTGCTCTCGTGGGTGCCTTACTGCATAGTGCTGACTACCCTGTTGCGAAGGATTTGCTTTCAGACTGCCCCCTGCCAGGCGGCCCTCTGCTGGGCGCTGCTTGCTCCTGCCAGGCGCCCTCATGGGCGCTGGTTGCTTCTGCCAGGCGCCCTCATGGGCCCCCTCCTGGTCCTGCCAGGCTCCCTCATGGGCGCTGGTTGCTACACAAGGTTTTGGTGCCCTCGTGGGTGCCTTGTACGTCGGGTGTCTCCTCGTGGAGCAGATTTTGCGAGACAAGGTTTTGGTGCCCTCATGGGTGCCTTGTACGTCGGGTGTCTCCTCGTGGAGCAGATTTTGCGAAACAAGGTTTTGGTGCCCTCGTGGGTGCCTTGTACGTCGGGTGTCTCCTCGTGGAGCAGATTTTGCGAGACAAGGTTTTGGGGCCCTCCTGCCAGGCGCCCTCATGGGCCCCCTCTTGGTCCTGCCAGGCGCCCTCATGAGCCCCCTCTTGGTCCTGCCAGGCGCCCTCATGGGCGCTGGTTGCTTCTGCCAGGCGCCCTCATGGGCGCTGGTTGCCTCTGCCAGGCGCCCCCATGGCGCACCCCTGCTCCTGCCAGGTGCCCTCATGGGCGCTGGTTGCTACCTTGCAGGCGCCCTCATGGCGCCCTCCTTTCCAGGCGCCCTCTTGGGTGCCGACTTGTGTAGACGTGTGTGTTCGCTGGTGTTTTTAGCAAACAATCACTGGTTTTATTAGAAATGTTTGTGAGATTAAACCAGAAATCTCCAAAGCAATTGCCTTTAAACACCGCAGTTTGTCAACAAATATATTTTAAAAGGGAGACAATTCACCATGAAAATGGAAATCAAAGAAAAAGAAGTAATAAAATGGAACGCAGAAATGTAAAATGACTTGTATTGAAAGTAATAAATTGCATTAAATGTAAAGAAAATGGTGCACAAATTCACATACGTTGTACAATAATTCTTTTACTCTGTTTTCGCTGTGACTTGGAAGTTAGAGTTTTAGAACCGTGTGTTTGGTATAATAATTTGCCACCTTTTGATTTCTACATAGAAACTCCTATTTATACAGAAAATAATGACTGAAATGTAAACTGCTATGGACACGTGGCTACGAATAATGACTGAAATGTAAACTGCTATAGACACGTGGCTACGTCTCATTAACCAGTGATGGACTTCGTGCCACGCTCGATGCCACATACTGCCTACGTTTTATTAACCGTAGTCTTGAAATTCGACACAACTGTTTGCCAATAACTGCTTGACGAAGTCTTGAATACACTGTCCTGTCGAAAACTCTTCCCTGTCGAATTGGTGAAGACTTCTTCTGTCGAAAACATGTTGAGATGACTTAAATGTCACTTTTTCTTTCCGAAGGCATTATGAATGATCTTTAATGAAGAGTCAAACCCTATTAACTAACCACTCAAAAGCCTTGTCGAAATTCTAGGCTAACGTGCCCTCATGGGCGCTGGTTGCTACCTTGCAGGCGCCCTCATGGGCGCCCTCCTTTCCAGGCGCCCTCTTGGGTGCCGACTTGTGTAGACGTGTGCTTGTCATTTTGCTTTATTTTTTGCTGCTCATCTTCTCTCTTAGCCTGCTTTTCTTGCTTAGTGCCGAGGGGAATTGCTTCTCTTGTCCTTAGCATTACATCGTTGACATTTCCACGAGTTTTACCGCTTGTAAATTACTACCAAGGTGATTTGGGCTGTCCTTCAGCTTATATTTCTAGCTTTTTTGTGTTTGAGCATGTCTTGTTTTGTTGACGTCTCCCACCTCAGGGGAGGGGGTGTTCAGGCATGTCTTGTTTTACTGAAGTCCCCGACCTCAGGGGATGGGGTTGTCTGCAAGTTTTCCTGTCTGTCTTGTGACCGCTTGTTCTGCCCCCTGTCCTGCAGGTTGGGAGATGGTGAGTGATACCGTGCCTTCGGAAGAAGCCGGCTTCCCTGGCTTTGTCGTTACCTCTTCTGATGATGATCTGCTTTTTGAGCATGAGGTGGTGGAGATTCTTCTATGCTGCCTACGACAAAGTGATTGGCCACGTTCGTTGTTTATATCCGGAAGCCTTTCTAGAGTCGAGCCTCCTTTGATTTGATCATGAGGTCTTTGTCAGGCTTGATTCTCATTCCTATGACTGGCATGCGCGAGGTGGGCTCGAGCGCCAGTCCTTGCTTTGTGCATCTGAATGTATAATCTCATATCACCTCGTGGCAATGTTAACTCTGACAAGAGTTTATCAGAATCGATCCGAATTTTAACTCACCCATCAGAGGTTGCGACCTTTTCGATATGCCGCTTCGTGCCTTATGGACTCTAACAGGAGTTTATCAGAATCTATTCGAATTTAACTCATCCATTAGAGGTTGCGACATTTACGATGCCGCTTCGCCCATCTAGGGACTCTGACAGGAGTTTATCAGAATCGATCCGAATTTAACTCACCCATCAGAGGTTGCGACGTCTTCTTGATAGCCGCTTCGCCCATCTAGGGACTTTGACAGGAGTTTATCAGAATCAATCCAAATTTAACTCACCCATCAGAGGTTGCGACGTCTTCTTGATAGCCGCTTCGCCATCTAGGGACTCCGACAGGAGTTTATCAGAATGGATTCGAATTTAACTCACCCATCAGAGATTGCGACGTCTCTTGATAGCCGCTTCGTACCTCGTGGCCCTTAGGCCAAGTGTCGAACTCAGGGACTGCGGTTAATTATCAGTTTAACAATTTAACTTCTAAATTGAAATGAGACTAAATTGGATTTGTTTGACAAGAAATTAAAGTGAAAAACAATAAATATATTTTTGTGATTTTAATTTAAGGATAACAAGAACACAAGTGTGAATTAATAAATTGAACGAGCTTCAATTTACTTCACTCTTATATCTAACGAATAAAACATGTTATTGAACTTATTTTAGGAGCTATAATCAAGTTGCTATAAGTATTCTAATCCTAATTCCTTAGGCAAAAGAACCTTTATTTCTATTAAAAATCCTTAAGTCTTTAGGTGACCTTAAAAAGAAATAAGCAGTAATACCAACAATTATCCTACAATTCTGAATACCAATGATTCCTAGACTAGAGATAAACAGATTTCAATTCTCAATCATGTGTAATTCAAACATCCATTCATAATCACATATCATAAATCATCCTAAGAGTGATCAAATCCTAGAAAGAGTTAAGGACAGAGATTAAAACATAAATCATAACGTTAATTCAAATAATAGAGATTAGGTTCAACAATATAAGAGATTCATAAATTGTTACTCATCCCCAACAACAGGAAATTTACCTAGACATAGAAATAGAGATAACAATTAAAAATGAAAAGGGGAATGAAAATAACTCCATGAAAACATGAACATGATCCGAGTTCCGTCGGCTCCTCCGCTATTTCGCTCACGGTGATTGCTAAGTTCCCAATTTCCCTCCTCCAAAAGACCACTCCCAGTCGTCAAAAGCATGATGCAAACGTACTGTTTCTTTCTTTTCTCTGTGCGTCTGCCTTTTTCCCAATTCTCCAATTGACCTTTCTTTTAATTCCTCCAAGTGGATCTCTCTATTTGGGCCAATAAGTGGATTTATCTTACGTTCAACATCTTCCATGACACATGATCCACAAACTGATCTTTTTGCTAATTGGGCTATCATGGGCCTATTTGTAAATTCTTGCACATGATTAGTCAGCGCTCAAATGAATGGCACCAGTTGACCAAAAAAAAATGAATGGCACCAAATTTCTTCTTTCTTTCTTCACTGCACGCATTGAAATTGAGACTATGGCATTGGGAAATTTCTTTACATGTGTAACACCACAAAGCATTAGTTCTTTATTTATTTATTTTGTTCCAACACCTACAAATCGTTATAGAAAGTCCAAAAATTTATGCTTCCATAACGGGTCACAAAACCACCCGTTATAGAAACCAAAAAAGTTAGGCTTTTCTATCATCTCTATTCGATCCCTCTCACTCTCATTCACCGTTCTCACTCTCCCTCTCTTCCATCGTTCATCTCCGTGGTTCTCACTCTCATTCACCATTGATTCTGTCTTCACCATTGCATCACCGTGGTTCTCACTCTCATCGTTCATCATCGTTCATCACCGTTCATCACCGTGGCTCGTCAAGCGCTGTTACAAACTCGATTGCAAAGGTGAAACCCTAATCCTAAATCTCCATCTTCCTTTTCTTCGATTCATCTTTGATTTCCTCTTTTTTGACTTGATTCGAATTTCTATAACGTGGATCCTAAACCCGCTTAAGAAGAAGTTGTCTTCACCATTGCATCACCGTGGTTCTCACTCTTATCGTTCATCATCGTTCATCACCGTGGCTCGTCAAGCGCTGTTACAAACTCGATTGCAAAGGTGAAACCCTAATCCTTAATCTCCATCTTCCTTTTCTTCGATTCATCTTTGATTTTCTCTTTTCGATTCTGGTATTAAATTCGTTCTTCGTTTCGCGTGTGTGTGTGAGTGTGTGTGTGTGTTTCCTTGTTGTGATGGCTTCGTTCTTCACTGTCAATATTTGCAGAGAATAGCTTCTTCAAAGAATAGCTTCTTCAAAGATGGAGGTCTTGATGTGATTCAAACCTATGTATTTTGGAATGGACACGAGCCTTCACCTGGAAATGTAATCATATATTTGTTTTAAAATTTCCATATATATACTATAATGTTTTTTTGTCACTCACTCATGTTTTATATAATGTTGGAAATTTTCTCAGTATTACTTCGAAGATAGGTTTGATTTGGCTAAGTTTGTGAAGCTAGCTCAACAAGCTCGCCTTTATGTTCACCTACGTATTGGTCCCTTCGTTTGTGCTGAATGGAATTTTGGGTAATGATTTCAATGATGTTCACTGATTGAAATTCTTAGGAATTACTCAAAGCTTAGTCACATGTTCTGTTTTTTTTTTTGTGTGCAGAGGATTTCCTGTTTGGCTCAAGTATGTGCCAGGTATTGCTTTCATAACAGACAATGAGCCGTTCAAGGTTGGAGTTTTTTCAATTTGAAGCTTCAATAATTCCAATTATTTATCTATTATTGGTTGATAATCATTATTGGGTTTCTAATAATTAATTAATTAATTAATTAATTAATTAATTTTCTACTAACAACCAATATTTTTTGTCATCATGTATGTTAGGCGGCTATGCAAAAATTTACTGCTAAGATTGTCAGTGTGATGAAAGCAGAGAAATTATTTCAATCTCAAGGTGGCCCAATAATCATGTCTCAGGTAAATAAATAAAGGGTATTTAAATATTTTCTCTTATTTGGGATAACAATTTTTTACTATAAAGTTTATGCATCCAATTACAGTAACTGCGATGGTTAATTTAGGGTTGAAAAATGAGATTTTTATTTGAATTGATAGATTGAGAATGAGTATGGACCAGTGGAATGGGAAATTGGTGCTCCTGGAAAGGCCTATACTAAATGGGCAGCTCAAATGGCTGTTGGTTTAAACACTGGTGTACCATGGGTTATGTGCAAGCAAGAAGATGCTCCCGATCCTGTTGTAAGTTATTCTTTTCTTCCCTTTCCCTTTTCTAAAATTCTTATCCTGTTTCGTTATATTTTTTTTATTGATAGTGGTGAGGTTTTGAAACAGTGTTATGCTTACGTTGTTTGGGTTAAGGTTGTTTTTCTTTTTTTTTTATAAACAAGGTTGTGTTTTTTTTACTATACCATGATATTTTGTTGTTCTTCCATTGCCCATTTGGCCCTTTTCCCTTAGAGCTTCTATTATCTTCTACACTTTTCTCCTTCACTTTCTTTTTATTTTAAGAAAAAGAAAATTTTGAGAAACTGGCAAGATCTAGTTTCAGTTCAATTTTGTGTTTGTTTTCTTGGGCAAATTGATTATTTTCCTTTGCATCATCTTTCTGTATCACTGATCTGATTGGCTGACTATATATGTTGTTGTGTAGATTGATACCTGCAATGGATTCTACTGTGAAAACTTCACTCCCAACAAGAACTACAAACCTAAACTATGGACTGAGAATTGGACTGGCTGGTAAGTCATATACACAATGCTAACTTTAAGGCTGAAAATGTTTTATTTTGGGGTCCTATATTTATGTTTTTTGCTGTGTTTCTTGGTTTGTAGGTACACTGATTTTGGTAGTGCTATCCCACTTAGACCAGCAGAAAATATAGCATTCTCAGTTGCCAGATTCATACAGAATCGTGGCTCATTTGTTAACTACTATATGGTATGTTTAATGTTGATACACTCTGCATATATATGATTTATCCATTGCGAATAAGTTCACGGCGGTGTTGTCAAATAGCGGTGTTATAGTCTGTGATTGACGATATGCTCATTAGTACTGTCATTTAGCGGCTATTGAGCACACCGCTATTTTCTGCAATCCACGATTGACAACCCTGCTTCTTAGTTCTTGTCTTGTGTATTATACAAATTACAAATTCATGTTCTAGAAACTTCGATTTGAGTCTGATATCTCATATTTGAGTGCAGTACCATGGAGGAACTAATTTTGGTCGTACTTCTAGTGGACTCTTCAATGCCACAAGCTATGACTATGATGCTCCCATCGACGAATTCGGTATGCAGGAGCAGTAGTAATGTTTAAATTGTTTACATGCTTTGAATGAAGATAATTATACATATTTTAAGCTTTTCAAAACATAAGGAAAAATAGGATAGTTCTTTAGGCATCACATGGCTAAAGCTAGATAAATTTTCACATTAGCCTAAAGTTTCTTCAACTATGTTACTATATCAGGACTTCTAAATGAACCAAAATGGGGGCATTTGAGAGATCTACATAAAGCAATAAAGCAATGTGAGCCAGCTTTGGTAGCTGTGGATCCAACAGTGAAATTGATTGGGAATAACCTTGAGGTAAAGTCCATGAAAAGTTCATCATAAGAAGTGCAAAAATACTACTGTGTTGAAAATTCATTCATTTGATTCCTTTTTTTACTAATGTATTCTAGGCACATGTGTACAACACAAACTCTGGTGCCTGTGCTGCATTCCTTGCAAATTATGACACCAAATCCGCAGCAACAGTTACATTTGGAAATGGGAAATATGATCTTCCACCTTGGTCTATCAGTATTCTTCCTGATTGCAAAACTGTTGTTTTCAACACCGCAAAGTTAACACAAGACTGCTGAATATATTAAATAAATTTTGCATTAATTTTTTTGTTTGATAAAGGTGTGTATATATATATATGTATATATATAGTGAAATCAATTTGTTACTAATTATTCCTTTGAGAAACTGAAAGTTTTGGCCTGAATGTTCTTGAATGACATACAGACAAAGATTATATGGTTTTAAGCACAAACCCTTTACATTTACTATGATAGGGTTTTTTTTAAGTGTGAATCTCTGAAGCACCAACATTTCTAGTTGAAAACTGATTCTTCAATTACTTCCAATTTACAAATTAAAACTGGTGTCTGTGTCGGTGTCATGTACAGTGTCCGTGACTGTGTCTGTGCTTCATGGGTGTGAACTTTCAAAATCATAACTATATAGCAATATTATGCAGGTTGGTGCCAAGAGCTCCATGAGAAGTTTTACTCCTGTGAACAGCGCATTGGATTGGCAATCATATACTGAAGAACCTGCCTCGTCGAGTTCTGATGATTCCAACACAACATATGCACTTAGGGAGCAGGTCAGTGTGAGCAGGGATTCTTCAGATTATTTGTGGTATCTGACAGAGTAAGAATCTTTCAACTTTTCTAACTTATTGAAAACCTTAAATAATTGAAATGTTCTCCATGTTTTTGTTAATGGTCAATTTTCAGGTGAGCTTGCCATTTTTGCTTAGCAGTTTTTTCAATGTTGGTGCTTCAGAGATGTCATGAGTGGTTCAGATTATTCTATATCCTACGATCACTTTGACTGATATACTGGTAATGTAATTAGTTGATTCCTCATCCTAAAAGCCACTGTTTTTTAATCATATCCAATGTAACATATTCATCTCATTTATGAATGCAGGAACTGTGTATGGGGGATTGGGGAATCCTAAATTAACATTTAGTGAAAATGTGAAGTTGAAGGTTGGCAATAACAAGATTTCTTTACTTAGTGTTTCCGTTGGCCTCGCGGTTAGTACTCTCTTTTCTGATGTCTTTGTTTATATGTCACATTTTTAGTTTGCTCGTAACTATATATCATTTATATATTTTTCTGTTTTCAATTAATAACAGAATGTTGGCACCCAGTTCGAGACATGGAATGTTGGGGTGTTAGGCCCAGTAACATTGAAGGGTCTAAATGAGGGGACAAGAGACTTGTCTAAGCAGAAATGGTCTTACAAGGTTTGTTATCTAGTATACTTCATTACTTAGTAGCAACATTGAAAGGCTTAATGAAAATAATGGGTGTATATTTTATAACCTAAAAAAAATCTGCAAACAACTTGATTGCTAAGAAGTCTTGACCAAAAAGAAAAGATTGCTAAGAAGTACATGAAGTTAAGAGTCTGGTTGACCTATTGTGAAATAAACAAAAGATGTCATAGGAAACATTGGCAGATGTAGAGGGAGGGGGTCAATTGTATACATATGATATGATTCAGTTATTATTTGATTTGATACTCACAAGTCACAGATCACAATGTCACTGAATATAATATTGTGGTGTGTCCTTTCTTTTCTGTAGTCACTATATGGGAGAAGATTTTGCTTCCATGAGCCTCAAAGAACCTCAAAGTATGGAGCAGCAGCTAGATACTCCTATCAAGAAAATATGCACAAGCGAAGTATATGTATGTATATATATATATATATATATATATATGTGTGTGTGTGTGTGTGTGTGTGTGTGTGTGTGTGTGTGTATGTGTGTGTATATGTGTGGTTATATAAATTGAGACTGACTAATCATAGAAATAATATATAATTAATATGTTGACTGCAGAACCAACTGATGTACGGGAGATTTCTGAGCTGCAGAAAAAAGGTACCAATTAAGCTCCAAGTTTATGTTGGCTTTTTATGTCACTGACAGATTGTGCAATTTTTGTGCCATTTTTGTGACTGACAGCTTGAAAACTCCATCAAAGAAAAATGCCCTGTCTACACCGTTGATGTAAATTCTCCACTTTCTGCCCATAATTCTTTGTTATTATGCTTCAATTTTATTATAATGTTGTTGTGACTAGAAGCAATGATGCAGTGTTGTGAATTTTGCTAATATCATGTGTTTGTTTTCCTCTTTTATCTACTTATTTTCCTCTAATGTAATCCTTTTATGTGGTTCAGCCTGCAAAAAGACATGCCTATGCACAAAGTGATAATAATGTCTTTGCTCCAGTTGAGAGGGAGTTGATTTTTGATATAGTAAGATTTTGACTTAGGTATCTAAGTTAAACCTTTAGCTACTGTGATTTTCTTTACATTTGTTACATTACTCTTTTCTTTTTGGGATTCTGTAGGATATATTAGATTATGATGATGTCAGATACTGCTGCACCGGTGCTGATGTTTGCCTGGAATTCCGGCCATTGATGACTATAGCCATCAAAGTGATTGATACTGCCTTAAGAGATAATGATTTGTATCTTATATGATATTGGATAGATGATGCAATTGCTTGTCATTTATGTTGTGCATTGAACAAAAAACTTAGTTTTTTTAAATAATAAGATAGTGCCACTTCGATAAGTTGGTGGTGTATTGAGTATACCTACTAAAGCCTCAAAGTAAGCTCCAAATCAGTAGTTGGCTAAGTTAGTTAGTAGTTAGTTGTGTTAGTCAATTCTGTTGTAATCCTTTTTTCGGTTGTCAATAGCAAATGAGCTTGGATTAGTTAGTTAATTAAGTAAAATTGATTGTTCCGCTGATAATATGGTGAGCTGTAGTATCTGGCACCTCCAGAGAGATGGTTTGATCATTGGGTTGTTGGGGAGGGATTGAAACTTCTATTTCCTTTTCATTCTTTTTGATCTTCAGCTCAGATGCTTATCTTATATTAAGATAGTCAAATACTAACTTTATTTTTTTTTAATACAGATGAAAGGCTTAATGACATTGTTGGAAGTGCATATTATGTTGCTCCTGAAGTTCTCCATAGATCTTACACCACAGAGGCTGATGTGTGGAGCATAGGTGTGATAGCATATTACTAACTTTCTTTCCTCTGTAATAACACCTTGTTCTGTTACTTAGATTCCCCTCCGTAATTACTTCTGTCATAGTAATTGTTTGTTACTATTAATAAGTATATGGCTAATGACTGTCATGTTTTTTCTTAGATGAATCGATTAATCCACATAAGTATATCCTAAGTTTTCTCCTTGGATGAATCGATTAATCCAAACAAACCTACAAAGCTATAAAGTCTTCCCTACAGGAAGACAACCTCACTTTTTTAAAAAAAAAAAAGAGACTTTTCGTATCGGTTCCCAAAGAAAACCGATATGAAAAGTCTCTTTTTTTTAAAAAAAAAGACTTTTCATATCGGTTCCCAAAGAAAACCGATATGAAAAGTCTCTTTTTTTTAAAAAAAAAAGACTTTTCAGATCGGTTTTCTATGGGAACCGATATGAAAAGTCTATTTTTTTTTAAAAAAAGAGACTTTTCATATCGGTTCTAGGGGCGACCGATATAAAAACAACTTTTCATAACGGTTCAGGAACCAATATGAAATGTCCCTACTTTCTATATCTCCTTTTTCGACATCGGTTCGGGAACTGATATGAAATGTCAATTTTAACCGATATAAAAAGCCTTTTTTCCATTAGTGTATAAGTCTAGAGTATATGGAAAATTTCCCTTCATATAGAATAGAAAAATTAGATAATTTAGAGAATTATCATCTACCCAAAGAATTTTTCAAAAAGGAGAGTAGGCTAATAACTTCACATAAAACTCGAGGGGCTTCAAAGCACAACAAATGGCTTGATTAGGCATTTCATATCTTTGACCAGGCACTAACTATTGGTTTGGTGATTTCTCAATGATGTAGTAAGAGATGCTATAGCACTCGTAACTTGATGAACAAATTTAGCTACAATGCCCTCATTGCTGAACTCCTTTTATTTGTATTTTCCTTTTTTTTGCAAGTTTGGAACAGTTACAGCATTTGTTCTGGGCAATTGCAGCTTTTTACAATATACATGACCATTTGACAATACATTTGTACAATTTGTGAGCCTATTGCACTGACCATCCTATAATCTTCATACCTAGCCTTAATATAACCGATGCACCCCCAAACTTAGCTTCAAATGCTACTCTCAAGTTTTAATAAAAACTTGACTAAACCTTGGTTAACTAGCACTAACTACAGCATCAGATCATCCCTAGCTAAGTAGGTTCCTTGCGAAGTCTAGAGTTTGAGTGTAGAAGCAGCAATAAAACCAGTCATTATTCAAACAAGGCTACTCTAGGCATACACTTAATCATCACTAAATTTAGCCCAGCAAGAAACATATTCTATTACTGAAAAACTAGGAATTGCAACTGATCATGAATTCTATTCAACAAACACACATGACATTAACATTTGACATACATAACATTAAACACATTTAAGGTCCTTCCACCAACTTAAGACCTAGTAGTGTCTCCAGTTCTCATGCAATTATAGTGGGAGAGGCCTTTTGGACACTACAACACTGAAATTAAAAACATTTAACACAACAAAATTTTTGAAATCATACACAACTGCTGGATGTTATTACAGATGCTACAGCATCCAGCAGGTTCATTTGAAAATAGACAGCACCACACAACACAACATAACACACTAGAGGGAAAGAGTTGCTTCTTAGTGACCCCTGACTTTGAACGCTTGCTTGCTCTGGTGGGCCCCTGCTTTGGCTTTTTCTCATAAACTTTGGGCTTTTTGTGTTGGATCCCTTTCTCTTGTTCAGCTTCGTCTGTTGCAGCAATGGATGCTACAGCATCAGGTGCTACCACTTCACAATTAAAGCTCCCTTCACCAATGCAATTGAACAGTCCTGAAACATCAAAAATAGCAACAAAAACAACAAATATTAGATTAAAAGTCCTGGGTTGCCTCCCAGTAGCACTTGGTTGAAGAGTCCTCAGCCAGACTAAGTCTTGAGGTAGGTATCTTTGGCTAATGGAGGCTCTGGTGTAGGATGAGGGACCCAATCATCTGTTTTGACAGAATTAAATTTTACCCGGCAACGGCGGCAAAAACTTGTTGTGGAAAAAGAGTATGTGCAAGTATACACAGTCACAACAAGTAATAAAGAGTAAGTAAAGATCATTCCCACGAGGATTGTTGAGTTTACTTCTATATTTAAATTGGTAATTTAGCTAGTGAGTAATACAAAATAACATAATAAGTTGTAGAACCATCAATGTCATCAAAATAAGTATAAAAGCAAGTAAGATAAATGATAAGCAGAAATTTAGAATAAGAGTAGTTGACATGCCTTTCACTATGTAAATTCATAAAAACAGATTAAAGTTATGTCTGATGCTATAGCATTGGGTGCTGTAGC